>CM066995.1:79611161-80811161 GCA_033977485.1 Hydrangea macrophylla | reverse complement strand
AAGGTGGAAATAACAACAGTCTCATTCAGATCATAGACCCTGAGCTTCTCCTGCCTGAACTGGTCGATGAATTCCTTGAGAGACTCATTATTCCTTTGCCTGATAGTCAGTAACTGTGTATCAGGCTTCGATTGCTCAAGCACTGGCTGATGAACTATTTGCTGAATTGCTTAAAGTTATTGATCGACCTCAGTTTTAGAGAATGGAACCACTAGGTTGCTGGGCCCTTCAAAGTATTGGAGAAGGCTAGGCAATAAAGCTTATCGGAGTTGGTACTGAAAACCATCCGAGACTTGTAAGCATGGACGTGGTCCGTCTGGCTTCCCATCCCGTTGTATGACTCCCTCTAAGGTTGTTTGAACTTTTGGGGGACCATGAACCTGGTGATCCCTGTAACGAAGGGGGACTGGGTATCTATGTTAGTGTGGTCGTAGACCAACCTCCTATTGATGTTTTTAGACATATCCCCTATCTGTTTCTCTAGGTCCTTGATTTTGACTTCCACCCTGGTTCAATCACTGTCTGCATGATAGGTAGGATCTGTAGAGGAAGTCTCTTCCAGGTCAAGGGTAGTTGTTTCCTAGGAAATGGCTTGACTGCAACTACGGTTAATCTGGTGTCGAAGATCACCACAGCTCCTTGCCGGGGTTTCTTGGACCAATTCCCAAGTCGAACGTTCGAGTCACTCTTCTCGGACAGCAAGCATGTTGTTAATTACTTCACAGGAATCCTCTGTAGGGCAGGATTACCTCAGGTGGTTCGTCGACCTCGGGGTGGTGTCCGACCGTCACTAACATTTCCTGGAAGATTGTTAACTAGCTGGACATTGTTCTATTGGCCTGCAGGGCATCAATTTGCTAATGGGTCAGCTGTGCAGGGTAGACATTTCTTGGGAGAGGCTAGACAATGTAGTATATTTTCTAGGTTAAAACTCGAATGAATTCAGGATCGGATCCTCCTAAGGGGGATGGGAGTACCCTTTTATAGAAAGAAGTATCCTCCCTTACAAGGCATTTGAGTCTGATTAGGTAACCATTAGACAGCCTGTCATGATTGCTGCATATCTAGCTAGTTTCCTAACCTGATTAGGAAACTATTGTTGCAAACCTAGCAGGTTTCTTAACCAGTTTAGGAAACTGTTGGATTCCGAGAAGTGTAAGAAGCGCTTTTAGGCGAGCTGAGCTAGTCCTGAGCTGTATCGCGACTGGAAAAAGCTATCCCGACCTGGTAATCGGGCTTCTCCTCTGACAGGGCCCCGTGTTACAGGACCAAGATGCCTAACTGATGGATTCCGAGAAGTGTAGGAAGCACTTCTGGGTGATCCGAGCTGGTCCCGAGCTGTATTGCTATTAGATAAAGCTATCCCGACTTGGCGGTCAGGCTTCGTGTTATAGGAGCAGGATGCCCTGGGTATCCGGGAAGATGATGCCATATGTAACACCCGTACCCAAAAAAAAATGGGTTAATTAACATGTTAATATGTATTAATTAATATAATAAGTGTATAAAATTAATTCATGGGAGGCTTTGGACTTGCCCATGAAAAGTGTTCTATGAAGGACACAGTTGGAAAAGTCCCCAGTGAGGTAGGACTTTTTATGAAGTAGGACCCAGTGAAGGGCCCAGATAATATAATTTCATTTTTACATCTTAAATGCATTTATATAATTAAATGAGTAAATGTTTAAGATTCTTTCATATTATATTACGACATATGCTAGCATTTGGTACTAGTTTGGGTACCCATATAAGGGATTCACAATTAGTAGGGCGATAGCAACTTCACAAAATATTTGGGACCACATGTGGGACTGATACGAGACTTAGACAATCACTCATTTAGATACTTGGGTAGTTAATGGAATATATGTTTGGGGATTTCATAATAAGAACTTAAGAAATTACGGTGCTGTAAATGAAAAAAGTGAAGAATGAGGTGTTGACAACACAACATGCACATTGCATGTGTGTCAAGAGACTAGGAAGTCTCATAATTGATAGAAAATTAGAGAGGAAAGAGAAACCCGACGAGATTACGAGATGCCGACGTCCATTTCACGCCATTCCATTGCCGTCCGACGTCCAATTCGTGAATCGAAGCCTTATTCAGACTCGTGGATGTGAGACAGTCATTTCTATACTTTTATTTATGTTTTACTTGTCATATTTTGGTAGCTCATTCTAATCGATGACACGCAGTTGCTGAACACTTGTAGGATTTAATCCAGAGTGATTTGGGCAAGAATTGTTAAGGATTTCAGCATTTTCTAACTTGATTAGGGTAGAAATTAGTTAAGGTGAGTTTTCTAACCAAAAAGTGGTTGTGATTTAATGTGTTAAATGCTTCAATGTTATATAGAATTGGTAGATTCATGATTAGAGGCTATAAATATGCTAAAATTATGGTTAGCATGCTAATATGTGAAATTGCCTTGCTTATGTGTTATGCGATTATGTGGTGTTCAAAGGACGTCGGGGAAATGATTCATTATTGGGAGTAATAAGGTTGGCGAAGGAGAAGAATTCGTTGAAAACAGAAGTCCAGGGAATGGAAGTGACCACGAGGCCATGGGAAGATCGTCGGTTCTGAATGAATCATTGAACCGGTGGCTCGGCGATCACGAATATGAATTATGTGGTTATTTGTAGCATTGCACATATTAAGAATTTAATTATGTTTAATGCTTAAGAAAACCGTTTTTCTTTTCTGTTGTGGTAAATAACAACCACCGCAGGATCGGAGCAATACCCGAAGAGGAAATGACGTGCGTTTGGGAAATGGGAGAGATTTGGGGCCTGTTTATATGTCCTCTTTTTAAACTGTAATACATTGTGAAATGTAGTTCCTAAAATGGTGAGTTAGTACTTTTGTTGTAACTATGACGTTTTGTTCCTTCAACTTGTCATTTGGTAGTTTTGAAGTTAAACATGGAAAACTTTTATAATTTCTGTGTTAATAGTTGGTTATGTATGAGTTGTTGTGTTGAAGATCCGGCAAGTCCAGGTTTATGTCGCTAACATCTTGGACAAGTTCCATTTTGAAAACAAGGGGAATGTAAGGTTTTGGAAGCCCTTTTAGGAGAGTTTCCATGTAAATGCTTACCTTGACAAGAACTTGAATTTGTTCACTTGTTTTGGTTCAATTGAGGCTTATGTTCATGTTTTGAATGTTGGGAAGTACTTAGACATGTTTTGGAAATGTTTAAATGTGTTTCGGAATGAATTTGAAATGTTTTTCCTAAGTCCCATGAAGTTTGGTTGAGGTTTGGTATGACTTAGACTTGTAAAAACAGAGTTTTTAGCAGCAAAAATGCATTCTGCAGAACCCGCATCGATCCAGGTTAAAGGGCAGATCAATCCAGAATTCTGGGAGGACATTCGGTTGGAAAATTACTAAATCGGATCGATCCGGGTTATAGGGCGGATCGACCCGTGTACAAATCTGCTACGCGTCGGCTTTTACGAAAACGTGCATAACTCTTTCTAGAAAACTCAAATTCGCACGCCATTTTTGCATTGGAACCAGGAATCAAAGATCTATCTTTTGATGTAAAATTTGACCACATTTTATTTATGACCATTTTGCCCTTGGGGCTGTTTTATCACAATAAAGTTTTTTTGTGTTGTTTAACTTATGCTTTTCTTAGTAATTTACATGTTTTTTTGCTAATTAGTATAATTGGGGCGCTTGTAGTTTTGTTACACATGTCCTAATCCTCCCGGGGTAGGTTGGGGTATAACACCATACGACCGAGCGACTTAGTGACTGACCTCTATCCAGACCAAGATATGCACAAACTACTCGAATGAGGATCATCCTCCCAGACACCCAGGGCATCTTGGTCCTGTCACATGGTGACCTGTCAGAGGAGAACCCCAACTGCCAGGTCAGGCTAACTTTATCCAGTTGTGATACAGCTCGGGACCAACTCGGCTAGCCCAGAAGTACTTCCCACACTTCTCGGAATCTGCAGTTTCCTAAACTGGTTAGGAAACCTCCTAGATTCGTAGCAACAATTTCCTAATTAGATTAGGAAACTAGCTAGATATACAGCGATCATCATAGGTTGTCATTAGTTACCTAATTAGACTGAAATGCCTTGTAAAGGAGGACTCTTTCTTCTATAAAAGGGTCCTCCCATACCCCTTAGAGAGGATCCGATCCAGAATTCATACGAATTCAACCTAACAAATATATCATATTGTTTAGCCTCTCCCAAGGAAAACCCTAACACCAACCTTACATGGCCAACCCTTGGGAGTTCCAGTCACCGTTGTTGGATCACCAAGGTCCCTACGGTAGTTTTCTTTCACATAATGGAGTGCTTAGACATATACATGGACGTAAGTTCCTTCATTAGCAGGGTCGAACCACATACAAACTCTCTCTCTTTTATCTGCTCTAACTCATCAAACATCAAACTCCCCTTACCTAAAAATAGCATCATCAACTATTATTGCTAGCATGGTTTAGTAAGACTGAATTTATTTTACCAAAAAAAAAAAAAAAGGAAGATTGAATTTGAGCAACTGAAATTTTACTATCCTCACATTAGTCATCTAGATGAGTAAGGAAAAAAAACAAAGATAAATCTAAGAACTTTTAAAGCACATTTTAGGGCATTTAAGTTTTGAAACTTGTAAGGTTATAACTACAATTATTCATATCATTTTTTTTAAAGGGACTGGGTACGTAGTTGTGGATCTATATTACAATTGCAATATTTACTGTTGTTGTAAAACTTGAACTACTAGATTCCTATTTCATTTCCTTTAAATGTAAGTGTAAAGACTATGTATTTCATATAATTGTTTGTTAATTTATTATGTGCTTCTTGTACGATGCACGGGCCTTAGGGTAATCAAACAATGCAATGCAACTAAATTTATATTTAAAGATATCAATATTAGTTTTACACTTTATTTAAAATTTTCAGTAGAAATTGGGTATTAAATCCCACATTA
This sequence comes from Hydrangea macrophylla, assembly GCA_033977485.1. Lineage (NCBI taxonomy): Eukaryota > Viridiplantae > Streptophyta > Magnoliopsida > Cornales > Hydrangeaceae > Hydrangea > Hydrangea macrophylla. The sequence goes on along the minus strand of CM066995.1, from coordinate 80,806,196 downwards.
GGAGAATTATTTTGTTATAGGAAACAAATGAAACTGTTTTGGAAATAAGGGCATTTTTCAATAAGTTAATTGGAATAGGTCATTTGACCAGTTGACCACATACTTTTGGGACATATTTACCCTTATTTGCATTTGTCACTTGCATTTCTCTATCTTCACCTCTCTCTCTCTCTCTCTCTCTCTCTCTCTCTCTCTCTCTGCAACACCACCGACCACCACCGACCCAGACCACCGATGTCGCCAGGGACCACCATCATCACCACCACTACTATCGTTGACATCTCATCTCCATCGCCGATCAACGACGATGTTGTCCTCATCACCAGCAGTGCCATCGCTCACCACCGCTAGTGCACACGACCGTCGTTGCACATCACTGCCATCGCGAGCCAACCACCACCATCACCTAGCCATCACGAGCCAACCACCACCATCTCTGAGCCATCGTGAGATTTAGTTCCAAATACAGCTAAAACCAAAACCACTATTGTATGGATACACTCAGTCTCTGAACATTCACAGCCACTTCACTGGTGTGGAGGAAGACGACACCACCGCCATGGTGGTCCACTCCTATATGGTGTTTTTTTTAACACATTTGTTTGTGAAATTTATCAAAAAAAAATCAGTGAACTTTCTCAACATTTTTTTTTTCAGATTTTGATATCAACAATTGTACTTGTTTGATAGATCTCGGTGAGTAGGTTGTAAAAATATAGATTTTATACCAAAAAAAAAAATTACAAGTTGCAGATCGATATGAATGCTCAAATTTGTAAAAAGTTTTTGCAATGTTTGTTAGAACATTTTTTTGTGAAATTTCACAACTTTAAAAAATTCACAACTCTTTCAATACTGGTATGAGAAATTAAATTTCAGAAACTTGTTTTGTGGTCATTTCATGTTGATGTGGTGGTTTGGTTATGAAAAGATCTATCAGGTGAGGTCGTGGTAGTGATCAGCAGAGGTTTGATATTGCGGTGGTGGTTTCATGAACTTTCACGAACTCTATGAAATTTCACAACTTTTTGTTGGTAAATTTCACAATTTTTTTTTTAAATTTCATTTTTTTCGATGGTATGAGAAATTAATTTTCAAAAACTTGTTTTATGATCAATTAATGTTGATATGGTGGTGTGGTGCTCACCGGAGGTCAGGCAAGGTTGATAGAGGTCTGGTGTTGCATTGGTGGTGAACGGCAGAGGTTTGGCGCATGTGGAGGTGGTGGTGGTCGCTGGGGGTCTAGTGTGATGGTGGTGGTGCTCACTAGAGGTTAGACGAGCTCAGGCGAGTCGCCGGAGCTCAGGCGAGATGATAGTGGTGATCGCCGGAGGTCAGGCGAGGTCGTCGGAGGTGCAGAGGGTGAAACTCTTGGTGTAGACCAATATTAGGGGTAGATTTGTCAAAATACCTAGGAGTGAACCTAATCTCAAATATTTTGCTAGTTATACCTAAGCCACTATACTTTCCTTAATTTGGATTAATTCTTAATTGCCCCTAATCTAATTCTTGTTTTTAAGGGAATTTAAGGCATCTTTTTTACATCTCAATATTATTCTTTATTTTTTGGTGATAAAGATATATACTATATATGATACATGGACCTATCACTCAAATATTTTAGAGTTAATTAGTATAATGTCTATTGTACACTAAGTTTCTTGCAATAGGTTCAACCCATGAAACATTTTAGTGTGAAGTCCATTCTACAAATTCGGACCAAATTACCCTTTCCATTTCCCATTCAACACTGCAATAAATAACCCTAAGATTTTGGGGTTTTCAAAATTCAAAACCCAAATACCCAAATAAGAATAAATCACATTCTATATCCATTTACTCTCTCTCTCTCTCTCTCTCTCTCTCTCTCACACACACACACACACACACATACACACACAGGTCATGACTCTCTCTTGGCCACCACCACTTCTAACGTCATCTTCTCACCACCGCTCCTCTCACAATCTTCTCAAACCAACGCAACCACCACTTCCGACGAAGTAGGGCTCTTAGAACGATGCAAAGATGATTCGAAGATCGCAGATCCAAATCTTGAAAACTTGACAAATTAGGGCTTAATCACAGGTTTATTGATTTGTTATCTAAATCCTTTGATTTGTTCTTATATACTCAAATCCATGGAATGGCTTGTTGATGATTTAGTTTTGTTTGATTTGTTCTTATATACTCTAATCTCGCTGACATAACTTTTTGTCTCTGGAAGATTTTTCGCCATATTATTGATGAAATCGAGAAGTGATGTTGTGGGTTTCTTGTGGAGGTGTTGTCCTCCGTAGGAAGGGTGGTGGCTGTTAGTGGCGGTGATTGTTGGTGGTGGTGGTGGCGGCGGCGGAGGCATGAAATGAAAAACTATTGTCAAATAAATTCATTTGTAGACTTATTTTTAGTGATAAGACAATGTTAAATGTATTCCTAGTATAGCATTGTTAAATTTAACGCTAGTGTTCATGTTTCAAAGGTTGTGGAGTGAAATTGTATACAATATTGTGGTTCAAAAGGTTGTAGCGTAAAATTTAACGCTCATATTCTTGCTTTAAAGATTGTAATGTGAAATTGTATACTATGTTGTAGTTCAAAGGTTGTGGTTCAAAAGGTTATAGTGTAAAATTTAACACTCATGTTTTTCGTTCACATGATGTAGTGTGAAATTGTATACTATGTGAAGGAAAATTGTGATATCAATGAAATGTTGCAGTTAGTGTAAAATAAATGTGCAAATGAATTTGTGATAAGACAGTGTTCCATTTATTGAAGAACTTGAATATGAGTGTGAAATTTAACACTTCTAGTGTGAAATTTAACACTCATATTCATTTTAGTGTGAAATTTTACACTATTTTTTTTTTGTGATATTGATGAGTGACTGTTAGATCATCCAAGAATAGTGAAAATTTGAAATTAAAAAAGATCTGTGTAATATTAAGCAGAATCTAACGTATAAAGTCCTACAATCATAGCATTTAGTAACTTCCCAAAATATATACAAGATTTATGGGATTGAGTTTGACCGAAATATACATATCAGCATTATATATATCATTTATGGGTAAAATGGTAAAATTATATATCACTAATTTGGGATTTTGAACTAATCTCTAATAACAATTACAATTATAGGGCATATTATATGGAGTACCAATTGGTGGACCTATTATACAAAACATAGGTAAAATGGGACTTTTGACTAGATTTTTCAATATTTTATGGACTGGATCTATTACAAAAAAAACTTACAATAAATTAGATTTAATACTAATTAACTCTATAATATATGTATAGTAACGTTACACTCCCTTCATCCTTTTTTTTTTCCATTCTTTCTTTTTTTGGGTTGTCCCAAAATTGTTATTTACTTTTCTAAATTAGTATATAATTTTTACCTAAGGATCCTCGCAGTCATTTTGTGGGCAGCACACATGTGGTGATTGTAAGACCTCCAAAAAAATATATATATATATATATATATATATGTGTGTGTGGTCCTGTAAGCACCACATTGGTGCGAGAATCCAGACTCACAATTTTTATTTACTTTTCAATATTACCCTTCATTGAAATCTTAACCAAAACAAAACCAAAAAGATAGTTGTAATGATTATAGAAAATTGTGAAAAGTATCTATAAATTCTTGTTATCTCCATAAAAAGTTGAGTTCCCCAAAAGGTCTAAAGAAGGAGTGTAGTTTTGCTCATCACAAATTAGCTAATATAGTGGTATTCATGACTTTTTACCATTAATTAATTCTTATTTTATCATTAATCTCACTATATTAACCAATAAGAGAATTGAATAAGCATTAAATAAACAATTTTGGAGATTGGAAAAATGTACTCCGTATTCCCTAAGAAAATGACACTGACGGACTGGTTGGTTGTTTTGGTTGGTTGATTCTATATGGACATTATGTATCACTGCTTTTATTTTATTCTGTTCATATTACAGTGGTTTCGATTGTTTGGATCATGGTTTTTAGCGTATTACTCTTATCTATTGATCCTGTTTGTTTTGGAGATTGTGTTCTGTTTTTCTATGCTAGGTTGCTTGCTTGGGATCATCAATTTGCTCCATACAGGTGATACCCATCTATTTTATTTATTGAAAATCAACTTCTGGGGACTTTGTTGTTTTCAGTTGGGGGTAGGAGATAATAGATAGGTATACACCCGTAATGATCAGGTTTGGTTCATGGATTATTTTAGGTGGATTTTGATTGCCAGGAATCATAATACTAGTAATCAATTTACTAGGAATCTAAATCCTTGCAAAGTGTTTGGTTCACGAGTGGAATCCTAGGTGGATTTAAAATCCAGTGTTTGGTTGGGTCAAGGAAAATGAAATAGGAATAATGTTAAATACATTAACTACCCTCGAAGGTTATCCATAATAAGAATAATGTCAACTTATACCTTCCACAAATATAAGGGCTAATTTAGGTAGTATGAAATTAGAAAATCAAAACCCCAGCAATCTTTGAGAATACCACCTCCAAGCTAGGATTTAGAATTCACCATATTTTCCACCTTTGGGTGGATTCTAAATCCAATGGGGTCCACAATTCAATCAATAATCCATGAACCAAACACGGATAAATTTTAATATTACTAGTAATCTTAGGGTGGAATCAAAATTCACCCCTAAGAATCCATGAACCAAACTGGCTGTGAGTGGGAGTATTTGATTGTTCACATCATATGAGTATGTAAAAGATGTAAACGTTTTGAGGACAGTTGAGATATGCTGAATTGAAAAAATGGACCAACAAGTGGTGGTGGTTGAGTCCGATAGGCCCACTTGCACTGACGTAGTCAATGACTGACTTTTCCCCACCGACGCAAATTATTATATTGCTCATAACTCATAACTCATAAGTCATAACTCATAACTCATAAACGTCATCTTTGAACCACTAGTCTACATGGAAATAGGGGGAAAAAATCATTAAAGAATAAGTAAAAGCTACCACCATTTGATTTCATGCTTTATTAGTAGTGTCAAAAATATATTTGTGTATCGAGTAATGAGTTGGCCGGCGATAAATGTATATTTATTTATTAATTAGGGTATTTAATTTTTAATTTTAAAAAATTAATTTTTTATCTTTTATTTTAATTAGTAAGGTACTTTACTTATTCTGCTATATATTATAGGTTTAATTATATTTTACACTTTTTTTAGTTTGCCTTTTGTGTCAATTTAGTCTCTATAATTTAGAAAGTGTCATTCTAACCCTTATAATTTTATAAATGTGTCATTTTATTCCCTTTTTCCGATCTTAATTGCAGCTGCAACTGCTGCACCAGATAATATCCCAACCTACAACAGATGGACCCAACAGTCAAACCAAAAAGAAGAAACAGAGATATGGCCAGTCCAAAGGGGGCAAAAGGGGCAACTGTCCTAGGCCACCAAAGTTTATAAAAGTTTAAAGATCCTTATGAAATTTTCATAATTATATTTTTATCTTGTGATTTTTTAGTATTTTACATTTAGGCCTCTCCAAAGACCAATTTAGTAACACCATACAATTTTAAGTTTCACAAATAGACTCATATTATAAGTAGACCCCAAAAAAATCGCCAATTATGTAAAAGTAAACCCTAAAAAAATTGCCAATTATGTATAAGTAGACCCAAAAAAAAAAATCGTCTCGAGGGCACTGCCCCCAAACCCCCGTAAAAGGACCTCCGTTTTAGTAGTTCGTCCCGAGCCTCCAAATACTCGGGGCCGACCCTGAACATAAAGTGTCCACAACAGATAAATCCGAATATGATACCGACTCTGTTATATCACCAAGAACAACAGTGTTACTTTCAATCATATAGTTTTTATAATAACTGAACTTACTAGTAATCATTCTTTCAATGTAAGACGCTTTGCAGTTTCTATGGCTTCGTCACTTAATATCTCAAAATCATTAGATTATATAAAAGGAAAAACGATGTGGCTGCTCAATTGCAACAAGTATAAATCTGGAATAAATACGACCCATGCCAAACACACACACAAACATGCAAACGTAATTTCACCATAAAGTGTAATAAATTGATGATGCAAAGAAACAACCTCGAAACCTGATATGAGCAAATTCATATTATTATATAAAGGGCAAATTACACTTTAGTCCATCAAACTATAACATGTTTTCAATTGGGTCCATAAACTTTTTTCTTTTACAATTGGGTCCTTGAACTTCAAAATTTTGTTTAATCAGACCCAAATTCTGACATTGTTAGCTTAACCTATTAGAAATTGACACATACGTTGCGCGTAATGCTTACCTGTCACATGTTAAGTTAAGACAAACACGGAAAATTGTGAACAATGCAAAAAATTGCATTCAATCGTATCCGAAATCGAGTTCAATCAAATTCGAAAACACATTCGACTAGATCCAAATTTGCATTCAATTATACCCAAAATAGCATAATTTTTTAGTCATTCACAGTCTCCCATATTTGTCTTAACCTAACATGTGACAAGTAAGCATTACGCGCAACGTACGTGACAATTTCTAATAATTTAAGCTAACAGTGTCAGAATTTGGGTTTGATTGAATAAATTTTTGAAGTTCATTTATTTTGAAATTCATGGACCCTATTAAAAACAAGTGTATAGTTTAATTGACTAAAGTATAATTTGGCCTACTCAGGAGGGGATCATGTGATACCAAGAAGAGAAGAATCACAATTACTGGAAAAAATAAAAAACAAAAAAATTGGCACGTGGGCGTAGGTTACACATCGAACGGCTAGGTGTGGATTCAGTTCAACAACCATTCTGACCGGTAACCGGCTAAGCAGGTCATCCAAAACCTGCTGGAACAAGAATAATCCCCCTTCCAAATCCGAAGATTCCGGACAAATCGCTCTTTGTCTGTGCCCTCCACACGTCTCTCTCTCTCCTCTGAAAATCTCCGACGAACTCCCCCCAAAGCAGTAATCCGGTAACCCTTTTCGATTTATGATTCTTCTTCGTGTTCAAATTTTATTTTTTTTTATCTCATTTTAATCTCCACATACACATTTATATTATTATAGGTGTATATTCATATTTGATTAGGTATATGGTATTTTTATGATTTGGATTCTAATTTCTGCTGTTATTTTTACTGGCTTGCTTAATTGTATTGGGGTTTCTGCTAATGGTGGTGTTGAGTTTATGTTTTTGTATTTGTTAGCATCTATTATCTGTTGATTCAAGGTGATGCCTTGAATCCCTAAGCTTGTGGATTTCGATTTCTGGGTTTTCCAGGTCATTGATTGAGTCACTCTGCTGTTTTATTTGTATGTCAGTTACTTTTTTGAATTCATGCTTTGTTATTTCTTGTGGTCAATGAACAATGGGTACCTAGAGTCTTTATACCTGGATTTATATGTATACAGTCCGGATCTTTAAGCAGACCTTAAAAAACGGACCTAAAAGATGTACTGTGTAAAAAGTCAGAATTTCTCACAAAAGAGTGAGAAATTTAAAAAGTGAGAATTTCTCACTCTTTTGTGAGAAATTCTCACTTTTTACACAGTCCGTTTTTTTAGGTCCGCTTAAGATCCGGACTGTGTGTGTTTATATATATATATATATGTGTGTGTGTTGTAATTACTCTTTAGATGCAGATTTCAACTGCTGTATTCGACATATTCATGTTCAATTGTGTCAAACTGGCAACTTGGTTGCTTGTCTTTCATAGGCGTTTCTCTTATATGTTCAGATTATAGATACAAGGCATTGCAAGTCCCCTATTGTCTATTCCGATGCTTAGATAGACGCAGACATGCATCTAAGTCCACGTAAGATGGGTTGTAACCCAGAATGTGTGAAGACATATGAAGTTCAAAAGGATGGCTAAAACATATAGTACTTTTTTGGCATATGAGTTGGAAGAGTTATAAAAAGTTGAAAATCTTCATATGTCCAATTATATGTAGTATTTGGTAGTGAATAGTTGAATCTTATTTGGTAGTATTTGGTATTCTTCAGACTTCTTTCTGTCACGGATATATCATATATGTAATAATTTGTTTTATCTATTCTAAGGATATTTAAGTAGCTTACGATACGTGATACTAAATAAGTCATGAAATTAGGTGAATAATACCCAATATGTATCACGACCGGAATGCTATGGGTTTGGATTTATTTATAAATGGGGACATCTGGATTTATACTATGAGATTCCCAACTTTTTTGGAGGAAGGAGGGAAGGCTGAAAGTTTAATTCCTATTTTGTTGCTAATGCTTTTTGCATGACAATCATTGTGTTATACCTCTCAACCCTGTGAACATGGTTATATGTCTATTCTATCTAAAGTTGTAATTTTTAGTTTTGGTTTTTTACTTTTTTGCTCATATTATATGAAGACAATTAATCTAGATTTTGTGTTTGCTGCAGAGTTCTTAAGAGAAGAAGAAAAGATGGACTTTTTCTTCAAGGGAATGAACGAGGAAGCATCTGAGTGTCCGTTTGATCAGAAGGACATTCAGAGATGTCCATTCTTAATGAACATCAACAAACCTACCATCTTTCCTTTCTCTACTGCGAACTTCCCCATTCTGGTACTTACCTCATTCTTTGATATTTAATTTTGTTATATCTTCATCTTCGTAGCATTAGAATGTACTCCATTACATGATAGTTAAATGAGTCTAGGCACAAATACAATACTCAATCTTCCTCAATTTTTATTTTTGGACCTACATAATGAATTGCATCATTTAATGCCCTTATTTTTTTGGATTGAATTTAAAGTGAAAAATGACGGTTTAAGGCCTAGAACAGTTGTCCTAAAGTGTGTTCAATTGAAACAAATGTAGAAATTGCAGCCCTTAAGTGGTGCAATTTATAATAGTGACAAAAATGAAATTTAGAAGAAAGTGTATTTGACCCATGAGTTTATTATCTACTTGCCCTGTTGTGTTCTGCTGAAGTTCATGAGATCCCTAAAAAAATACTTCTTTTTTTCAATAAATTTTTCAGGCACGGGGAGCCAAAGGTCCAATATTTGAAGATGGTCCCAACTTTGATGGCGCATTTAAGATCTTTCATGGGAAGGATGGGGTGGTCCCACTCTCGGGGAAGTCTTATTTTCGTGATGACAACCCAGCACCTGAGCTTGCACCTCAGTTTAACCCTTTAGCTGCAAAAGCTGCCACTATCAGCTTGTCAGCATTTGGACCTGGAGGGCCATTCAGCTTTGATTCCTTTGCAGATAAGTGGAAGAAGCAGAAAAAGAAATCTGAGTCGTCTAAAAAGAGAGAGTCATCATCTCAGGTACATGCACAGAGGAGTGAACATTTGTTTATTTTGGAAATTGAACTGACGATGGGAAAGCTATAAAAATGATGCACATATTCAGTAATTTTCAGTCGGATGAAGTCGTTCATGTGATATGTGTTTGCGCTCGTGTGTGTCTGTGTGTGTGTGTGTGTGTGTGTGTGTGTGTGAGAGAGAGAGAGAGAGAGAGAGCATTTTTGGAGGAGAAACTGTTTTTTTTTTCTCTTAATAAAAAGGTCGGAGGAAATGCTCAGAGTTTATTTAATATGTCACTTATATTTATTTTCTATTAGCGGCTGGCTGCTTAACCAACTGCGTGCTCGATTTGTCAAGTCAATCTTCTTGTAGAAGATTTGAAAATTATTGCCTGAGCATGGTTGATATCAAACAAAAAATTGTGAAAATTATCATGCCAGAATGTCATACCATTGATGGCTTGATTGGACATGTGGAGACATTTATTTGCTCCTTACCTAGCATCCTTGACGTATAAGGAAGGGTTGGGTTTGGAATGACATCTTCATCATTCATTCCACTCATTCACTTGCATTATCATCCTAACTTCTAAAATTGTCCTAAACATGCATTCTGATAAAATTTACCTTTTCGAAAGCCTAAACATGCATTCTGATAAAATTTACCTTTTCGAAAGCAAGTCTTTACTTGCTTCCGCTTTTAAGTTGGGGATGGTGTTTTGCATTCGAGGACAATGGGCATTGATTGACCCCATGCTCCTCAACTTTTATAGCAGCACTCACTCTATCATGTTTCTATCTCCATCTTTACTCCTACTTGGGCTTTTTTTTCCCTTCTTAACTGACTTGTTATCAATCTACATTGTGTTATGTCACAGGAAGGAGGTTCTTCCAAACACGAGGCACTAGGAAACGAGTGGCTAAAAACCGGGAACTGCCCGTTGGCTAAGTCATACAGAGCCGTGAGCCATGTCATCCCACTTGTTGCAACTGCCCTTAAGCCACCTCAGGGCATGAAGTTTAAGTGCCCACCTGCAATAGTTGCTGCCCGAGCCGCCCTTGCACGTACAGCCCTTGTTAAGACACTCCGCCCTCAGCCACTTCATGAAAAAATGCTCGCTATTGGATTGTTAGGCATGGCAGCTAACATTCCCCTCGGCGTATGGAAAGAGCATACTCAGAAATTCTCTCTCTCGTGGTTTGCTGCAATTCATGCATCGGTGCCCTTCATAGCCATGCTTAGGAAGTCCGTGTTGATGCCCAAGAATGCTATGGCTGTCACCATTGGCGCTTCGATTCTAGGGCAGGTCATTGGCTCAAGAGCAGAGCGGTTCCGGCTGAAAGCTAAGGCCGAAAGGGAAAGGGTGGCAGAACAGGCAACTTCTGTTGGGGTCCTTACTGGCTATAATAGCTCAGGCCCGGCTGTTGGTTTTTCCGGTGGTGCACATTGTGGTACGGAAACTGTGATTTGGGACCCACTTTCTATCAAGGGTGATAGACCCTCGTCGTCATCGGCTAGTGTGTGTTTCTGAGTTTGGCTTGATTGAACAAGGTGAGAGTCTTATTAAGAATAAAGATGTGAACAATATTGATTGCGGGGCTTTAGTTATATACATTTATGAACTTCCTTTGTTTCTTGTGCTTGTTTTGTGACTGAAAAAAAAAATGTAATCAGCCATTTGTAATGGTATAAATAAAAGTTTCTCATGGAAATTATTTGTCTCTCTTTAAATTTCGTGATTTACATGATCAATTATTCAATGGATTTCCTGTTAAGTAGCCTGACTTTAAACGGGTAGGTGCTGTGACTTCTTTAGCTTTGTAGTGTAGTATCTCAGTACAGTTGACAGACTGGAACTGTACCACCATAATAGCAAGGGTATATTACACTTTATACCTCTGTAGTTTGGGTGTAATGTTACTTTGGTCCCTGCAGTTTTAATTTTGTCACTTTAGTCTTTACAGTTTTAGTTATGCTCAATGTAGTCCATTTATGAAAAAATTTTACAATTTTGACAAAAATAGGTCATATGATGCACACATGTGGTATCATTAGGGACATAATGGTAATTTATTTTGAGAAATTACACTTTACACACCTATATTGAACTTAAATTTGTCAAAAATTGCAAGAAAATTCGACGAATTTTATACATTCAACCTAAAATGAAACTGTAAGGACTAAAGTGACAAAATTGAAATTCCAGGGACCAAATCACACCCAAACTACAAGTGTGCGAAGTGCAATTTACCCTAATAGCAAATATCACATAGTCCCGATTTTCTTTTCTTTTCATTTTTTGGCATTCCATATAGCTTAATTTCTTTTCTTTTTTTTGGTGCAAAAGGAAAACAACAACACTAACTTCCTCTAGGGAAGGAAACTGTAATAAGCTGCAGTTTCATTTAATTTATTGTAATTGCATTTGACATATTTAATTTCAATTTGGATTTTCATGATTAATCTGTATTGTTAATCTCATTGTTATTTACAATTCTTATATGTTAAATCTGGTTTCTTGTTTTATTTCATAATTAAAATTCTTTTGGGGTCAAACTGCGATTATATGAAATTTAGCAACACCTGTATTGAATTTCAAATCTGTATTTCAAAACGGTGGAAATGTTCTCTTTTAATTCAAGCTGTATTTTTATGAAACCAGAAAATCACTTCTTACACTAAAATGAATTCTCTGTATTTTTGTGGTGGACATCGCACCCCGAAAATACCAGTTTATGTTCAAAACTGTCCGTGCCGCATTAAACTTGCACAGTTTGTGATTTGGACGTAAAGGTTGAAGTGACTATGCTTACTTACCAATTATGGCAACTCATGATTTACTTGTGCCTTGTTTGGATATTGTAATTTTGTATGTGTATTCTTAGGCCACAAGTTGTTTTTCCCAAACAACTCAAGCTTGCCCCCTACTAGCCTATACTTGACCCTTGGTATAATTGTGGAGCTAAATGCATCAGTGAAACAATGTGTATGTATAATTCAGTATGGATTAACCCTCTTAATCTGCAATTGCTTAGAAATTAGTATGGTTAATCAATTTGTTGAGTGAGAGAGGTGGTTCTTGGCCCCCAAGTTTGACACTTGCATATATACACTCACATGCTCTCTTAAACACACACATCTGCACATTTGTAAGTTCAGTAAATTGAGAGAGTTAGAGAGTTACACAGAGAGTTCTACAGATTTCATATAGAGAGAGAAAGCTTCAATCCACCATAGCCAAGCTTAAGTGGATTTCTTTATTGGTCTTTCTTTCTCAATATCTATTTGAATCTACATTCCCAGTGAGTATTATCAACTCACTATGAATGTAATTTCATGCTTAATTTCTGTGTGTGTAGCCTAGTATGTAAAACCTCCATGGAAATTTTACGTATGAGTTTCATAGCTTGAAAACCATAACTTTTCAAACTTAACCAAAATTCGTTTTTAGAGATGAATATGAAAGATTATACATCCTACATGACATGTTTGAAGTTATAGAGCCTAATTTGGTCATACCACAAAGTATATAAAGAAATTAGTTTTGACATGGTTTGGTATTTCATAAAATTCGTAAGCTATAGTTGAGATCTTGTAAAATTGATCAAGGATTCATAATCCTTGTTGAAAAACAAAGAAAATCATATATTACATGTCCTTTATAATTCCAGAATTGAAATGGGTCAAAATAAACCCTGTTTCGCTGAAACATAGCAGTTTCTGCGGAGAAGATGAAGCCTCTGCTTCATCTCGCGCCACGATCGCGCGCGCGAAGATCGCACGAGCGGCCCGCGCGAGCGATCTTTCGCGCGAGCGGCCCGCGCGCGCGATCCTCGTTTCCACAGGCAGACAGAAGAGTTTTATTATAAAAATGAAGATTGGACAGGTCGCGCGAGCGAGGGTCGCGCGAGAAACCCTTCGCGCGAGCGATCCGCGCGCGCGATCCTTGTTTCCCCAGGCAGACAGAAAAGTTTATATATAAAAGGAAAATTAGACATATCGCGCGAGCGACTTTTCGCGCGAGCAGCCCGCGCGCGCGCGACCTTTGGCAGATTCTGATTTTTGTCTGTTTTGTATTTAGGGACTGTTTGGTTCAACTTTTAAGTACTGTTAAGGTTCTGTTTGGGAGTTTTATTAATACAGAATGCTATTAGTTATGCTTGAAATGATTAAGGCAATGAATTGCAAGTTATTAATCTCCGTACGCATGTCGTATTTATATTTCAGTGAATTGCCGCATGTTTAAGGTTCATGACATACATGTGGGGTCAGTAGTACATGCATGTAGGTGTCAGTCTGTGTGGAAAAGAGTAATGGTAGTGTGGAAAGAGTATGAGTTTGAGTTTGTGGTTGTGGTTGTGGTCGTGGTTGTGGTCGTGGTCGTGGTTGTGGTTGTGGTTGTGGTTGAGATTGTGGAGAGGGTATCTTTGAAATGCGACGGTGGCAAATATGGACACTCCCTGAAGCCCATGGAAGCGTTAAAGTGTGTGAAGCCGAACTTGGACATTCCCTGGCACCCATGGTAGTGCTAAAGTGTGGCCTACGGACACTCCCTGATACTCGAGTCTGGATACTGCGTGAGAGGTTGCCCCGGTATTTGCATGGCGGTTAGGGTATTCAAAGTGTGAGGCAATGGACACTCCCTGGTACCCCGGACCAAAGTGTGAGGCAAACTGGACACTCCCTGGCGCCCCCTTGCTAAAGTGTGGCTATCTTAGTGTTTCAAAGATACCAGGAGTAAGATAGTGGGTTGTTGGGTTTTGTCGAGAGAAAAGAGTCGGTCAGATGAGATGGCGCATCGTTCCCATACACGGTCACATATGTGTGAATTTATCTTTTAAATAATGTTGCGGTTGTTTTCTAAACAAGCTCTTTATCTTAATTATAAACTTGTGGATTTTAATGGGAATTGGAAATGGGTAAAAGAGTATGTTTTACATTCAAAGCTATGTTTTTAATACTCACCAACTTCTTGAAGCTGACGACGTTGATGCGTCCTGGACATTCGTGTTCAGGCTTTTCAGGTTATGATCAGGAAGGACCTTATGACTACGCTAATTGAGAATGGCTGCTTTTGGAATGAGAGAAAACCGTTTATTAATTATATACTTTAAGTTTACATGTTTTAAGTTTATGAACTGTTTTGTTTTAAGGATGACTGTAATAGACACTAAGTTATTGTTTTATTTTAAGGCGGTCTGTGCCTTAGTTGACCCCGTATCATAATATGTAATAAGTTAGAAAATTTTTGTAAGCCTTGATTGCTTTACTCTGATTATTATGTTTTGTTGTTCGACGTTTGGGACGGAATCGATCCTTCAAACTGTCGCGACCGACGGGTCCATAAAGGAAATTAAACGCTTTCCTTATTTATGCTACGTCGGGGCGTGACAGGATTTAGTGGTATCAGAGCCAGGTTATGATTTATCTCAAGATAGTTTAGCCAGGTTAGGGTTTACCAATATAGACCCGATTCCACATTCCATTAAGTGTTACACACCCGATGATACGACAGGGAGGATAGACTCAGAACCCAAACACCTAAGATTATTCTGTTCTGACTTAAGTAGCACCTTTTCAGGTATGGATCCAGCTCAGCCCCTGTTTGTACCTGATGCTTTTGGAGGGCATTGGGTTACTGTGGGAGCTATAGTGCCGGTTTCGGCGACCCTTTATTTCACTGTTGTTGGGCAGCGTGCAGCTGCTACCATCGAGTTGGACCTCTGGCATCAGATTCACATATTAGGACTGGTCGACCTGTCTCGTGCTCGCCTCGAGATTCTTTACTTCATAGAGATCCAGCGCTTAGTACTCGTTGAGATGGTTCGCTTGGTTAATAGCGATGCCTTCTATTTTCCCCTTGAGGTTCAGGTTGTGCAGGCCCACCTTGCACAGCTGGAGGTACCTCCACCGGTCGTCCCCGCTGTTGAGAATGACGGTGACGTTGACGTTGTGTTTGCTCTTATTTCCGAGGAGGATGGCTTAGGATGGGATGACTTTGCAGTCGACCTTGAGGAGGCACTTGCACTTGAGCCAGCCTTGCCTGAGGCAGATGTCCCTGGACCTGCTTCACTGATGACCTCTCACAGCTGTAACTTTGGGGCAGGCCCCTCCCATGTTCAGCGACTTCATTAGGCCGACTCGCTTGACCTATTGATGGCTACCTACGGCGATGACTGGCCGTTTAGATATCGCTTTGTACATATTGACTGTTTTGACTATTAGCTCTATCTTTTTTTTGCAACCGTAATTACATGCATTAGAGTGTAGGGCGATGACCCATTTTTGTAACATTAACTCTTGCATGCGTCCTAACTCATACAGATAGGGCAGGCATTGATCTGACTATACATGCTTTTGTATCTACTTGACAGAGGTTATATATATAAGATACACTCTTTTGGATATTGTTGTCATTTGAATTGCTTCATAGTACTGTTGCATGCATATTCCTCATTCTACTATCACTATCATGCATAGAATGGCCGGAGGACTAAGGAGGAACAGGAACTTGATCGAAGGAGCACCCGAGGCTGCCTATCCTACGGGGATGTTCGAAGTGTTTATTAGACGGTTGGAAAGAATCGGTAATACGAATGACAACCGACGAGACCGTCAAATTGGAGATAAATTGCTAGAGAGATTCCGTGCACTAAGGCCCGAGCAGTTTGCGGGTACCGCGGAATCCTGGAAAGCGGAACAGTGGTTAAGACAGATGGACCGCATGTTCGAAGCTGTCCAGTGCAACGAGATGGACAAGAGGAGATTGGCTACGTTTCAGTTGACCGATGCTGCCGCAGATTGGTGGGATTCGGTCATAGCTACTATCGGGAATGGAGCTGCAATGGGGATGACGTGGACTGCGTTCAAGGGGAGATTTTTGGAGAAGTACTTCCCGGCTACGGAGAGGCACAGAAGAGAGAAGGAATTCATGGATCTGACGCAAGGAACCAAGTCGGTGCAAGAGTACACCACACAGTTCGAAAGACTGTCTCGGTTCGCTCCACACCTGGTTGATACTGAAGAGAAGAAGATCCGTAAGTATAATCAAGGGCTGACACCGCAGATTCGTCGCCTGACTCTCGGCCACTTGGATAAATCGTTTGAAGGACTTGTTGGTTTGGATACCGATCTAGAAGAGGATGCTCGAGTGAACCGTAAGCAATTTGATTTCCGACCGCCTCAAAGGGGTAATTTTGGGAATAGACCACCAATGAACCGTACCCAAGGGCAGAAGAAAAATTTTGACGGAAGCAAGAAGACCCAGGCTATTACCTATCCGACTCAACCCCGAGTAGGAGAAGGGAGTAGTAGTGGAAAGTGCTTCAACTGTGGCAACCCTGGTCATCTGGCTCGTGATTGCAAGGCACCAAGGCGTGCTGCTCAGCAAGGGATAGTCTGCTTCAACTGTGGTGAACCAGGTCACATCAGTAGGTTCTGCACTGCTCCTAAGCAGGTGACTTATGGTCAACAGGGTCAGACTCGCTTGAATGCTGTTATCCCTGATGTCGCTGGATATGATGGAGCTGTGTTCGAAGAAGGAGATTATGGAGAAGCTCAACCTGATCAGCAAGCAGTGGAAGGTACATTAACTCTGTTTAACTCTCATGTTAAAGTGTTATTTGATACGGGTGCTGCTCTTTCGTTCATATCTGTTAATACAATTCGGAGATTGTGTATCTTACCTCATCGCTTAGAGAAAGCTTTGAAGGCTACTTCGCCATTAGGAGCCGCAGTCAGTTTAGGACATGTGTGTAAGGATTGTCCCTTACGGTTAGGAGACCGAGAAATCCCTGCGAGGTTGATCGTCCTATCAATGAAGGAGTTCGACATAATCCTAGGAATGGATTGGCTCTCACAGAATCAAGTGAAGTTAGATTGTGCGAGGAAGAGAATTACATTCCCCGACAATGAGAATCAACCCTTTGATTTTCAATGTAACCCTTTGGGAGATATGTTCCTCACGAGATGTTTAGCCAACATCGAAGTCGTCAGTACAGAGGTGACAGCTTCATCTATACCTGTAGTCAAGGACTTCGAAGAAGTATTTCAAGGCGATTCTGGTTTGCCCCCCGAGAGAAGTATAGAGTTCTGTATTGAGCTTATACCGGGTACCGTACCGATCACCAAGGTTCCCTACAGAATGGCCCCCACAGAACTATTGGAATTGAAGGAACAAGTTCAAGAGCTCGAGAACCTAGGTTTTGTACGTCCAAGTACATCGCCTTGGGGGGCACCGGTGTTATTTGTGAAGAAGAAGGACGGGACACTCAGATTGTATATCGACTACAGAGAATTGAACCGAGTGACTATCAAGAACAAGTATCCCTTGCCTCGGATTGACGATTTGTTTGATCAACTATAAGGAGCTACGACATTTTCCAAGATCGACCTAAGGTCGGGATATCATCAGTTGAGGGTACGGAAGGAAGACATACCTAAGACTGCTTTCAGAACCCGATATGGTCATTATGAATTTCTAGTGATGCCGTTTGGAATGACGAATGCCCCGGCAGTGTTCATGGATTTGATGAACAGAGTGTTCAAGCCTTATTTGGATCAGTTTGTCATCGTCTTTATAGATGATATTTTGATCTATTCCAAGTCAGGAGAAGAACACGAACAACATCTACGGATTGCGATGCAGACGCTCAAGGACCACCACTTGTATGCCAAGTTCAGTAAGTGTGAGTTCTGGTTACAAGAAGTGAAGTTTTTGGAACACAAGGTGTCATCTCAAGGAATTTCAGTGGATTCATCCAAGACCAATGCTGTGTCCAACGGGGTCAGACCGAGCAACCCTACAGAAGTTCGGAGTTTTCTTGGACTCGCAGGCTATTGCAGAAGATTCGTTGAGGGATTTTCTAAAATAGCTGCACCATTGACTGGGTTGACGAAGAAGAATTTGAAGTTCGAATGGACAGAGAAGCATGAGCGAGCCTTTCTAGAGTTGAAAGAAAGACTCACTACCGCGCCGGTACTAGCAATACCCAAGCCTGATGAAAAGTTCACTATCTTTAGTGACGCATCATATCAAGGGTTAGGGTGTGTACTTATGCAAGATGGCAGAGTTATAGCCTATGGATCCAGATAGCTAAAGCCGAATGAATTGAACTATCCCATTCATGATTTGGAGTTGGCAGCAGTAGTTTTCGCACTCAAGATTTGGAGACACTATCTCTACGGTGAGAAGTTTGATTTGTTCTCCGATCACAAGAGCCTAAAGTATTTATTCACGCAGAAAGAGTTGAACATGAGGCAACGCAGATGGATGGAGCTGATTAAAGATTACGACTTCACATTAGAATACCACCCGGGTAAAGCCAATGTGGTTGCTGATGCCCTGAGTCGACAGACTCGTGAGACGATTGCCTCCTTAATGGTTAGAGAATGGCGAGCGTTGGAGATCTTGGCGGAGTTCGATGTACAGAGTGCTGAAGAAGGAAAAGGACAATTGTTCGGATGTTTTACCCTACAGCCTGTTCTTATCGACCGTATTATTGAAGCCCAGAAAGAAGATAAGGAGTTTCAGACATGGTTCGTGAAGATGTCAGAGAAAGACCCGACAGAATGGAAGGTGGGAGCCGATGGAGGATATCGGTGCAGAAAGAAATTATGTGTGCCAGATTATTGTGAGCTAAGGAAGGATATCCTGGAAGAAGCACATAAATCAAGGTATACAGTTCACCCGGGAGGAACTAAGATGTACAAAGATTTGAAGAGAAATTTCTGGTGGGAAGGTATGAAGAAGGATGTGGCCGAATTCGTATCCAAGTGTTTGACGTGCCAACAAGTCAAAGCTGAACATCAGAGACCATCAGGATTGTTGCAACCTCTACCTATTCCTGGTTGGAAGTGGGAGCACATCACGATGGATTTTGTTGTAGGATTGCCTCGATCGCAGCAAAATCATGACGCTATCTGGGTAATCGTGGATCGTTTGACGAAGTCAGCTCATTTCATTGCTTACAGTATGACATACCCGGTAGAAAAGATAAGCCGGATGTACATACAACAAGTTGTGCGGCTTCACGGTGCACCTGTGTCAATTGTGTCAGACCGTGACGCACGTTTTACCTCTGAATTTTGGGAAAGTTTGCAAGTAACTATGGGGACCTCACTCAAGATGAGTACTGCTTTTCACCCTCAGACAGATGGACAAACTGAACGTGTTAATCAGATCATGGAAGATATGCTTAGGGCTTGTGTTATCGATTTTGAAGAATCTTGGGAGACGCACTTGCCGTTGGTTGAATTTGCTTATAACAACAGCTATCACACGAGTATCGGGATGGCTTCGTTCGAAGCATTGTACGGACGACCATGTCGTTCCCCTTTGTGTTGGGCAGAAGTTGGGGATACAGAATTGTTGGGACCAGATTTGGTTAGAGAAACCAACGAGAAGATTTCCTTGGTCAAGGAAAGGATGAGAACCGCTCAGAGCCGGTATAAGAGTTATGCTGATCGACGCCGGAAAGATTTGGAATTTAGTGTTGGAGATCACGTGCTTCTCAAGGTTTCACCAACCCGAGGAGTAGTACGCTTTGGTCTCAAGAGAGGAAAATTAGCTCCACGTTTCATCGGACCGTTCGAGATTCTGGAACGTGTCGGGAAAGTAGCTTATCGACTGGCGCTACCACCGAAGATGTCTGAAGTTCACAACGTGTTTCATGTGAGTATGTTGAGGAAGTACATACGAGATCCCTCACACGTGGTTAGTTATGACGATATTGAGACGAGTCATAACGTTTCTTACAAGGAGAGACCTGTGAAGATTTTAGATCAGAGTATCAAGAAGCTGAGCAATAAGGATATCCCGTTGGTGAAGGTTCAGTGGAATCACCATGACGAGAACGAAGCCTCGTGGGAAGTTGAAGTTGATATGAGGAAGAAGTACCCGGAGTTATTTCAGGACTAGTTAGTCTTGATTTCGGGGACGAAATCCTGTTTAAGGGAGGAAGGGTGTAATAAGCTGCAGTTTCATTTAATTTATTGTAATTGCATTTGACATATTTAATTTCAATTTGGATTTTCATGATTAATCTGTATTGTTAATCTCATTGTTATTTACAATTCTTATATGTTAAATCTGGTTTCTTGTTTTATTTCATAATTAAAATTCTTTTGGGGTCAAACTGCGATTATATGAAATTTAGCAACACCTGTATTGAATTTCAAATCTGTATTTCAAAACGGTGGAAATGTTCTCTTTTAATTCAAGCTGTATTTTTATGAAACCAGAAAATCACTTCTTACACTAAAATGAATTCTCTGTATTTTTGTGGTGGACATCGCACCCCGAAAATACCAGTTTATGTTCAAAACTGTCTGTGCCGCATTAAACTTGCACAGTTTGTGATTTGGACGTAAAGGTTGAAGTGACTATGCTTACTTACCAATTATGGCAACTCATGATTTACTTGTGCCTTGTTTGGATATTGTAATTTTGTATGTGTATTCTTAGGCCACAAGTTGTTTTTCCCAAACAACTCAAGCTTGCCCCCTACTAGCCTATACTTGACCCTTGGTATAATTGTGGAGCTAAATGCATCAGTGAAACAATGTGTATGTATAATTCAGTATGGATTAACCCTCTTAATCTGCAATTGCTTAGAAATTAGTATGGTTAATCAATTTGTTGAGTGAGAGAGGTGGTTCTTGGCCCCCAAGTTTGACACTTGCATATATACACTCACATGCTCTCTTAAACACACACATCTGCACATTTGTAAGTTCAGTAAATTGAGAGAGTTAGAGAGTTACACAGAGAGTTCTACAGATTTCATATAGAGAGAGAAAGCTTCAATCCACCATAGCCAAGCTTAAGTGGATTTCTTTATTGGTCTTTCTTTCTCAATATCTATTTGAATCTACATTCCCAGTGAGTATTATCAACTCACTATGAATGTAATTTCATGCTTAATTTCTGTATGTGTAGCCTAGTATGTAAAACCTCCATGGAAATTTTACGTATGAGTTTCATAGCTTGAAAACCATAACTTTTCAAACTTAACCAAAATTCGTTTTTAGAGATGAATATGAAAGATTATACATCCTACATGCCATGTTTGAAGTTATAGAGCCTAATTTGGTCATACCACAAAGTATATAAAGAAATTAGTTTTGACATGGTTTGGTATTTCATAAAATTCGTAAGCTATAGTTGAGATCTTGTAAAATTGATCAAGGATTCATAATCCTTGTTGAAAAACAAAGAAAATCATATATTACATGTCCTTTATAATTCCAGAATTGAAATGGGTCAAAATAAACCCTGTTTCGCTAAAACAAAGCAGTTTTTGCGGAGAATATGAAGCCTCTGCTTCATCTCGCGCCACGATCGCGCGCGCGAAGATCGCGCGAGCGGCCCGCGCGAGCGATCTTTCGCGCGAGCGGCCCGCGCACGCGATCCTCGTTTCCACAGGCAGACAGAAGAGTTTTATTATAAAAATGAAGATTGGGCAGGTCGCGCGAGCGAGGGTCGCGCGAGCGATCCGCGCGCGCGATCCTTGTTTCCCCAGGCAGACAGAAAAGTTTATATATAAAAGGAAAATTAGACATATCGCGCGAGCAACTTTTCGCGCGAGCGGCCCGCGCGCGCGACCTCTGGCAGATTCTGGTTTTTGTCTGTTTTGTATTTAGGGACTGTTTGGTTCAACTTTTAAGTACTGTTAAGGTTCTGTTTGGGAGTTTTATTAATACAGAATGCTATTAGTTATGCTTGAAATGATTAAGGCAATGAATTGCAAGTTATTAATCTCCGTACGCATGTCGTATTTATATTTCAGTGAATTGCCATGTTTAAGGTTCATGACATACATGTGGGGTCAGTGGTACATGCATGTGGGTGTCAGTCTGTGTGGAAAAGAGTAATGGTAGTGTGGAAAGAGTATGAGTTTGAGTTTGAGTTTGTGGTTGTGGTTGTGGTCGTGGTTGTGGTCGTGGTCGTGGTTGTGGTTGTGGTTGTGGTTGTGGTTGAGGTTGTGGAGAGGGTATCTTTGAAATGCGACGGTGGCAAATATGGACACTCCCTGACGCCCATGGAAGCGTTAAAGTGTGTGAAGCCGAACTTGGACATTCCCTGGCACCCATGGTAGTGCTAAAGTGTGGCCTACGGACACTCCCTGATACTCGAGTCTGGATACTGCGTGAGAGGTTGCCCCGGTATTTGCATGGCGGTTAGGGTATTCAAAGTGTGAGGCAATGGACACTCCCTGGTACCCCGGACCAAAGTGTGAGGCAAACTGGACACTCCCTGGCGCCCCCTTGCTAAAGTGTGGCTATCTTAGTGTTTCAAAGATACCAGGAGTAAGATAGTGGGTTGTTGGGTTTTGTCGAGAGAAAAGAGTCGGTCAGATGAGATGGCGCATCGTTCCCATACACGGTCACATATGTGTGAATTTATCTTTTAAATAATGTTGCGGTTGTTTTCTAAACAAGCTCTTTATCTTAATTATAAACCTGTGGATTTTAATGGGAATTGGAAATGGGTAAAAGAGTATGTTTTACATTCAAAGCTATGTTTTTAATACTCACCAGCTTCTTGAAGCTGACGACGTTGATGCGTCCTGGACATTCGTGTTCAGGCTTTTCAGGTTATGATCAGGAAGGACCTTATGACTACGCTAATTGAGAATGGCTGCTTTTGGAATGAGAGAAAACCGTTTATTAATTATATGCTTTAAGTTTACATGTTTTAAGTTTATGAACTGTTTTGTTTTAAGGATGACTGTAATAGACACTAAGTTATTGTTTTATTTTAAGGCGGTCTGTGCCTTAGTTGACCCCGTATCATAATATGTAATAAGTTAGAAAATTTTTGTAAGCCTTGATTGCTTTACTCTGATTATTATGTTTTGTTGTTCGACGTTTGGGACGGAATCGATCCTTCAAACTGTCGCGACGTACGGGTCCATAAAGGAAATTAAACGCTTTCCTTATTTATGCTACGTCGGGGCGTGACAGAAACACCTACAGCATCAGCCATAAGGGCTGAGCAAACCTAGACCATCGAAGAGTCTAACAAAACAAAGGAAAGTTGTTGGTTAGCACCTAAATTATCCAAAATATCCGCACATTGGTTTCCTTCCCTTTTAACATGGGAAATGGAACCATTACACCTAGAAAGTAAAAGTTTGCAATCCTTAATGAGGGATCTAAGGGGGTGATTTTCTTCATTTTTGCGGAGAAGATGACCAGCATCCATAGAGACTGTTTCAACTATCACTCCTTTTAGACCTTCCCTTCCGATGAGAGTGAGACCTTTTCTGATGCCTTCAATTTCTGCTTGGAGACTGGTGCAGTGGTTGAGGAAGCCGTAGTAGCCAAGTTTCCACCTCCCTTGTTCATCACGGATAAGACCTCCAAAGCCACCTCTCCCTGGATTACCCTTGCTACTTCCATCGGTGTTAAGCTTGACAAGACCTGCAATGGGGGACGACCATCCAATAAGATAGCTATTAGAAGAAAATTGTTGCGTACTAATTCTATTAAAAGCCTTTTGGATATCGGCTACATATACTTTGGTCATATTAGCCAAGACATGGTCAGGGGTTGAACTTCCATCAAAGACAAGTTTGTTCCTCTCCTTCCAAAGAAACCAACTTCCTGCAATAAAAATATAATCATTTGACAAACCAGAGAAAGAGTTCCTGGACATGTCTTTCATCATGTCATGGATCCATTGGTCTAAAGAAAGACCCAAAGCAGCCTGATCGATAGCTTTAGGGAGAATAAGATTCCAAACTGCATGAGCTTTGGAGCAGTCTCTAAGGATATGGATAGTATCCTCCTTCCAGAAATTATACCTGGGACAGGATGCATCATTAATAATATGTCTAATAGAAAGTAAATGTCTAGAAGGAAGTCGATCCTGAACACACTTCCACACAAAAACTTTAAGCTTATTCGGGATCTTCCATCGCCAAAGTTCCTTCCAAAAGGGCTATCCTAGAAGAGCTTCATTGTTGCAAAGTAACAAATAAGCACTCTTAGGGTTGTACTTGCCATTTCTTGTAAGGGTCCAAGTAGGGAAGTCAGCAATGTAGTTGAAGATAGGGAGAGAGGTATTAAGGATGTCATTTTGTCTTTCAACAGTTAGCCAATCCTGAATCCTATCCAATGTCCAGGAACCATCATCACCAATGATGTCCTGGACCAGCATGTCAGGGGGACCCCCATCCACAATATTATCAGAGATAGGATTATTACCGCACCACCAGTCCTTCCAAAGATTAATACAATTCCCATTACCAACAATCCATTTAGTACCTTTAAGCGAAAATCCTTTAGTTTCCAAGATGCCTTTCCAAACATTAGAATTTCTCCTTTTAGCCTTCCACTCATTAAGAGGGTTGCCCTGGAGATATTTCTTAATTAAAACTTGCACCCAAAGGATATTTTTTTTATTCATAAGACTCCAACCCAAATTTCCAAGCATAGCTAAGTTATTCTCATGGCTTTTCCGAAGACCCAGCCCACCATAACTTTTAGAAAGACAAACTTTGTCCCAGTTGACAAGGTGGATTTTCTTATGATTATTATGATCCCCCCAAAGAAAGTTCATGTTAATCCGATCAAGGGATTGACAGACTGACTTAGGGAGGAGCATAGTATGCATCAGATGGTTAGGAATAGCTTTAGTAGTAGATTTGATCAGGGTAGCTCTACCAGCAAAGGAAAGAAGCTGAGTTTTCCAATTAGAAAGTTTCTTTTGAATCCTCATAATAGAGCTATTAAAAAGATTTTTGGAAACTCTTCCATGTAAAAGAGGAACTCCCAAGTAATTCCCCAAATCATTAGTCTTTATAATACCACTTTCCCTAGTTATTGTATTAACAACATTCCCTCTAGTATTAGTAGAGAAGAAAATACGAGATTTAGAAAGACTCACTTTTGGCCTGATAAAAGACAGAATTCATCCAAAGTATCCATGATGCTATCAAAATTTTCCTCAGAAGCTTCGGCAAAAAGAATGATATCATCCGCAAAGAAAAGATGAGAGATTTGGGGTCCCTGTTTAGAAGCTTTCAAACCCTTCCAAGTTTTACCAATAACTTTCATGTCAATCATAGTTGAAAGAATTTCCATACAAAAGACAAACAAATAAGGAGAAATGGGGTCTCCTTGTCTATTACCTTTTTTTGGTTTAAAACTATCCAAAGGAGAGCCATTAAAGAGAATGGCCATATCAGAAGAGGTAACACAATGATAAGATTAATCCAAGCATTGGGAAAGTTGAAGGCTTGGAGGGTTTTCTCCAGAAAATCCCATCTAAGACGATCATAAGCTTTTTCAAAATCAATTTTAAGGATCATACCTCCCTTTTTATTTTTGCTGCCTCTCAGAGTATAAATAATTTCCTGGATGATAATGATGTTATCCTTGGTGTTCCGTCCCGGAATAAAACTACTTTGATTAGGACTAACAAGGTTATTAAGGAAATGTCTTAGTCTATTAGTAAGAACTTTAGTAATAATCTTATACAAAACATTACACAGGCTAATAGGCCTGAATTGAGTAATGGACTCAGGATTATCCACTTTGGGAATGACAGCAACAAAGGTTTTGTTAATAGCGGGAGGGAACTTGCCGTCCCTAAAACATTTTTTGGTGAAATTAATGATAGAGGGAGAAACAAGATCCCAAAATTTTTGGTAAAAGCCAGCATTAATGCCATCAGGGCCAGGAGCCTTAGAAGGACCCATATCAAAAAGGGCCTTCCTAATCTCGAGGTTGGTAATCAGGGAGCATAAGAGAAGATTTTCTCTATCATTTAGCCTTCTATGGGAAGGGGGAATACTCAAAGGAAGATCACTTAGGGGTTCATTTTCAAAAAGATTAATGAAAAAAATTTTAACATGATTTTCCAGAGAGGTAGGGTCATCAATCCAATGCCCATCCGAACCTTTAAGAGAGAGGATTTTATTAACCCTGTGCTTGATGAGAGTGGACACATGAAAAAATTTAGTATTAGAGTCTCCAGCAGTCAGCCAATTAACTCTAGATTTTTGATGCCACAATTCTTCCTCTTGAAGAATGATTTGTTTATAGTTATCCTGGAAAGATTTTTCAAGCAATAAAAGGTGATGCGAATATTGTCTACTAAGAGCTTGTTGAACTCCGTTGAGTCTAGCCAAAATCCTCCTTTTGTTTCTGAAAAGATTTCCAAAAATATGATAGTTCCAAGATCTAGCTTTAGTACAAAATAAATCGTTGTCACGTAAGAGATCCTGATTGGTAGCCTCCCAGATTTCCTCAACAACGTTGGGAAAATCAGGGTGGCTAAACCACATGTTTTCAACCCGAAATGGTCTAATAGGGCGAGGAGGGGGAGGGATAATACCGGAAGTATAAATAAGAAGAGGGTGATGGTCAGAGTAAACTCTCGGAAGTACCTTAATAGCCGCCTCAGGAAATTGGGAGCACCAGCTAACATTAGCCACCGTTCTGTCCAGTCTTTCCATAGTATTGGCCATACCTCTACGGCCGTTAGTCCATGTCATGGCAGGGCCAGAGGCTCCAAGATCAATGAGACCACATTTGGTAAGATTATTTGTGAATCGAACGGTTCGAGCTCTGGAATCACAATCCGTGTAACCCCTGCGTTCGCTGGTAGCCGCAAAGTCATTAAAATCCCCAGCTGCTAGCCACGGGTTATTTTGAGGTTGAGAGATATCCTCAAGATTTTGCCAAAGGAGATTTCTATTATGAGGGTTAGGGCTACCATATATCGCAGAAAATACCCAATCATCAAAGTTCTTATAGGAGATAAGGACATGAATGACTTGAGTATCTTTTTGAATAGTAGAGACATTAACGAAAATAGGATTCCAGAGGACCCAAATACCACCAGATCTACCAACTGGGTCAACATGAGCAAAATCACTCAAGCCAAGATCATTGAAGAAGTTAACCAGGGAAGTGATAGGAATTCTAGTTTCAGTAAGTACCACAATATAGGGCATATGGGTGTTAAACAAATCCGATATATTTCGTCTAAATTCAAGGTTACCAGCTCCTCGGCAATTCCACACTAAGATCTTCATGGCAAAATGATTTGGGATAGCAGGGCACGAGGCGAAAAGGTCAAGTCCTCGTTCCATGTTTAGCTTGATCTGATCGTCGAAGTCTGATGACGTCGGTCCCACTCGCACGGTGTAAGCTAGGACTTCGGCTCCGTCTTGGCTTATCTGAGTGATTAGTCTGATCGTTTTTGTCATCCAATGAGTACTCATTAGACAAGCCTCTCGGATCTCTGTGATTTCTTGAAGACGAATTGCTTCTATCTGTGGGATTGGATTTCTATCCATTGTTATTTGTATCGTCTGGAGAAGTGGAGATTTGAGGGTCTGGTGGTTTTGTGTCAAAAACTTCAAATTAGTTGGGGCTAAAGGGGATGGAAGAAAGGTTGGAGGGGCTGGTATTGATAGATGAAGTAGATTCAGTATTAGGTAGAAAGTTAGAAGAGGAGGCTAAAGAGACCGAAGGGTTGGGATGCACAAGGTCAGTAGCCACCAAAGGATCAATTCTCTATCTAGGGTTAGTCTTGTTTGGACGGTGGGGATCACTGGTCTCTTGCGAAAGAGATGCAAGCATATGGGCCACTTGTTTGCCCTTGTCCATAGGTGGGTTGGCCTGCTCTCTCTTCTTACCTCTGGGCCCAACAGGTTGAACAGAAGGCAATTGGGATTTAACACTTCTGGGTTGGGGGTTTGATTCATAGAAGGGTCTTCTAAAAGGGCTGGGTTTTTTTGATTTCCTATTTTGGACCAGCATCCAAGGCCCAAATCCATTTTCAGACTTTGGTAGTGGGTTGGCTATCCCATTTTGTTTAATCGTTGGGCTGGGCCCATCTGGGTGCTTGTCCTTTCCAGGATGGCCACTGTTTTGTATCAATTGGATCTCCGATGATCCTCCAGCGTGGTTAGACAGGTTGAGCTCATGATCAGAAAGGTTCTTAGTTGGACAATATTCAGTACGATGTCCAACACAGCCACATTTGAAGCAAATTGAGTGGATAAATTCATATTCAGCTTTATAAATTTTGTTTCCAATTTTGAATCCTGGAAGAAGAGGTTTGTTCAGGTCAATTTCAATACAGATCCTAGCGAACTTACCTCTGGTTGTGGATGTCGTATTATAATCGGTTTTGAGAGGCTTCCCTAGAGCTTTCCCGATCTAGAATAGGGCCTTTTCCTCAAAGTATTCAATAGGAAGTTGGGGGAGCCTAACCCACACTGCTGTGTGTGTTTCTTCTGCATCCGAGGTTTTGAAATCATGTGTCCATTTTCGCACAGTCAGATAGTGATTTTGAATGATCCAAGGCCCACCAGAATAAACACACCAGTAGTCGGATTTCATATCAAATTTAACCAAGAAAAAGCCGGATTCAAGATCTATCATTTCGAAATCTCCTTGGATATTCCACATTTTCCTTAATTTGTCAAGTAATGATTTATACCCAATTTGTCTCGCAAGCAGACTGATGATAAGGCAATCCTGCCAGGGGGTTCGAATTTTTTCCAAATATGATTTGGGGAAAGTGATATTAGGATACAGGGGGTCTGATTCCTCAGACTCATGCATCGTCTCTTCATCCCCTTCAGCATCGTTCTCAAATAGGGCTTCATCCGTACAATTGAAGGGAACATCAGTTGCAGATCTTCCATTGAGAACTTCGGAATAAGATTTGATAACCTTGCCTCTTGCAGGATCCTCATTAATCGCAGCTTTCTGTGTATCCACCTGTGATTCGAGCATTTGCACATCTGATTGGGGATCACTAGTATGATTGTTCTTGGATTTCTTAGTGCTTCTTTGGAGATGATCCAGTTCTTCAGTAGAAATGGAGATATCATGGTCAGGAAGATCAAGTAGGGGGACCGGTGGGTTGATTTCCGGCCAATCGCTCTCTGTGGGAGGAACACTGCCAACGGTCATTTTTCTTAATTTCTGCCCACAATAGGGAAGACTTTAGAACAAATCTGTTTGATGGCTGCTGAGTTGTGGAAAAGAAAAGTTATATTTTGGCCAAATGACTCCTTACAACCTTATATTTTGACCGATCTTTTAATTTCATGTCTTAAAAATGTTCAATTTCATACATAAGTAATTCAATCAGTTCCAAAAGTGATCTTTAGCGATGAAATGTTTACAATTTTGCGACAAAATGTTGGAATCCTTGGGACTTGTTGAAACACTTTAAATTAGCACGTGTATGAAATTAAACATTTTAAAAAGGCGTGTGTGAGATTGGGAAGTGGTCAAAGTATTGGGGTGTAAACTGCCATTTGACATTTTTTTTATTCATTAAAAAGTAAGATATCAGTCTTTCCTATTCACTAAGCCCCGCACCCGAGAGTTGAAGAGGAACTTTTTGTAGCTCTTAGATGTTGACATATAGGGTCCAAGTTGTTACAAAAATTCCGATTCGATTTTAATTCGAAAAAATTTTGATTTTGGTAACGTGAAAGTAATTTTGAATTCCCAAATTTCAACATCCTAAAATTATGAAAAAAAAAATTAGATTGAAATCGGATTTAATGTGGAATTTTCGATTTGTAATTTCCGATATTTTCATTATGTTTCAACTTTTTAAATGGTAAATATAATAATGTCTTTATATTCTACATCGAAACAGAGGGTTTGACTATAATTTAAAAAATTTTGTCCTAAAATTAATTTTACAAAATTAAAGATATTAAAACAATGATATGTTGATATTAAAACAAGATATTAATTTTGTAAGCCTTTAATGGCGGATTTGGCAGGTATTAGTTTTCCAAGAGGAAGCTAACCAGTGTCTCTTTTCCATCTAACCAAAAAAAAAAAAAAAAAAGGTTGATTTTTTTATTTTTTTTATTTTTAGTTTTGCTTTAATATTCCGAAAATTTCAATATTTCCTAAAATTCGGAATCGAAACTTAATCTGAAAATTCGGAATACACATTGAAAAGGTTATTTATATTCCAAAAAATTTTTTTAAAAAATTCCGAAACACTCTTCCGATTCTTTCCATCCAAAAAACAGCCTTACTGATATAGTGCATCCAGTTGCCACAAATAATATGCGGCTATATGTGTGTCTAAAAGCATTGTGCAGCTCTTAGCCAAAAAAAAAAAAAAAAAAAGCATTGTGCAGAGCTGGAGACAAATAATGGAGCTATATATGTGCGTCTAAAAGTATTGTGCAGAGCTGGAGACAAATAATGTGGCTATATATGTGCCTCTAAAAGCATTGTGCAGAGCTGGAGACTTGTTGATCTGAAATAATTCTGTCAATGAACTGGACTTAACTCCGATTCCAATCCGAAAACGTTGGATGTAGACGGTTTTGAATTGTTGTTTTGTAATCCAATTCTGAATTCGAACACGTATCCATTTGCATTATGTAATTGTTGGGTGCGGCTCATATTGTAATAGGTCTGTTATACTAAGTCCAAAAGTCGAGGGGAGAGCCCTGTGGCCCATGGGTGGAGCGAAGCGTGGTACTGACAAGAGTTATGTGTGGTATGGACTAGTTGGGTGGGGGGTGCTACGTCTCCCGCGGTACGGTATGGGTATTTTGGGGATTTTTCCATGTACCTATAGGAGATATGTTTGATGTAACCCTAATTTGTTTTTTATATTGAAAACTTCTGGCTTTCCGGTGTGGAAGTAGGCACATTGCCAAACCACGTAGAAATTCTCTGTGTCTCTTTAATCTTTCTGTTTCTCATAAATTGTTTGCGTGTGAATGTTTCGATCCAACAGTAATATATTCATACTTCATATTATATGTCATACGGTGTAATATACTATTTGAGTAAAGATTGGGACACACCCAAAGACACAACTTTTGGGACACAACCCAATACACATGTATTGGATTGTGTCCCAAAAGTTGTGTCTTTGGGTGTGTCCCAAATATTACCGTGTTTTAATGATATGTATAGATAAAGATATTATGGTTCGAGTTTGAAATTTCAGGGAACAATGTGTGTTACCAGATAATAAGAGACAATTAGATCTTTATTGTATCTGAAGTTTTAACAATTTCGGATATCAATTTTGCTTAATCCAATCAGATTTTGATTTCACTATTACAATAATTTACTGGCCTTAACTATACTTACGGTACGATACGGTGATGTGGAATAACTTCTAGTCCCGGAGGGTAGTGAATCTGGAACTTTTTGTCAGCCTCACATGCATTGGATAAAACAATTGGAGGCCCCACTTCCAACTAAATCTTAGCATCCCCCGTAGGTGGAAGACCAGATCACTTTTAAGGTAGGTTCGGGACATATATGCGTCTATATATATAGCGCAACAATGTATCAATAATACCCTTCTCAGAATCCTGTGGCCTCCCATTGAGTTGTATGCAGTGTCCAGACTAGTTTAAAGCACTCCATTCAATTCTTTGCATGGTTTTCACATACACAGAACTCGGAGTTCATGAAGGTGAGGATGCGGTGAAAAGTGCAGGTGGTTTCCACAACTTCAAAACAAGAAAGTTCAAAGTTGAAACACTTGCAAGTTAACATGGAAGTAGAGGATGATGTTAAGAGATGTGCTTCCCAAATGCTTTGCCAGCAATACAACATGCACTGATATATGATACCAGTGGAGGAAATATTACTTAAAAGGTACATGTGTAGTAGTGGTGTGTAAAGGAGTCTACTTTATACAAGATGTCATAGTTTCAAATCTCTCCTTCTACTAAATTGCATTTTTGCTATAAAAAAAACACACTTAAGGTTCATGCTGGATTGTGGAGTGGGTTGGGTTGGGCCGGGCTGGGTCAGAGGCGTGCCGGGTCGTGCTGGGTTCGTGGTTCAAAAGTGTAGGATCAACCCGACCCACATTCATGTGTCGCCCAGTGTCAGGCTTCACGGGCTGGGCCTAATGCAGGCTGGATTGGGTTGTGTTAAGCTTTTTGGCAGTATGGGCCGAACTAACCCAGCCCACTTTACACCTCTAGGTACCAACAACCACTGCTACAGTATATAGTACAATTGTTAAAGCATTCGAAAAGCAAATTTGGAAAGCATAGAATTACTACGATGTTAAAACACTAGTTTTGCGATGTTAAACAATAATGCTAGGATGACAGAACACTTTTAACAAACACACTCTCTTCTAGGTGGCACTGTGGGTCCACTGAAATTATCCGGACCCCACAGTGCCAGCTACAAGAGAGATAGTGTGTGTTTGTAAATATTTGTAAAAAGTGTTTCGCCAAAATATTACTCATTGTTAAAAGCTTGTAGGTTGGCTTACATGAAGCTGTTTATGATCTTAACCAGCTTTTTCAACTGCCTACTTTGAGCATTCACAATTTAAAACTAAATAATGCAATGCTTTCCAAATTTGAATCACAAACGGCTTAATAGTAGTACCACATGTGACCGCGATCGATAATACCACATGTCACTGCATGAGGCATGAGGTACGACTGACAAAATATTTGGAACCAAATTTGCAAAGCATGGCATTACTGTTTTAAACTCCATGCTCTGCAAGTATATTAAAAAGCAAGCACTTTCTTCGTAGAACTAATTATCAAGGATCTGAAAGCCAATCTCAAGCCAATCTCACAATAAGCAACTAATTATCAAGGATCCGAAGCCAATCTCTCGAGGTGTAAATCGGAACTACAAAATTGGCCAAAATGGAAGCGAGACACGAACAAACAAAATATGTGAGTTGCAACGATATTTAATAACTTTAAAAACCCATGAAAATTAATTTACTACAGCGATTAAAGTGCAGTGACACCCTTTAAACACGATTTGTTTACAATACCAAGCTGTGAAGCTTAAACCCAAAACTATGCATACATTCACTAACAAAAACTTACCTGGACTCTAGTTAATAGGTAAGACACCATTTTGTTATTCCAGCCCCACGCTGTACAAAGAAGAAACATAGCAAGCAAGCCCCAATGAAAAAGTTTCCTCAACCATAAATCCATGGGCTGGAAAATTGTCTTTTGCAGCATAGGCTAGATATTTGTACACATTTCTACAACCATGTCCCAATTAACTTCAAAAACCACCAACTCTTTGCTTAGAAACACCTCCATATCTTCCAGGTGTACCACTGCCACCACTTCCGTATGCCGGAGGAACATTGCTCAAACCGGGGCAATCTCTCGCCCAATGCCCAACTTGATGGCATTTGAAGCACTCACCGGAGGCACCATCCCCACTTACCCCAGATGATGCTCTGTTCACAAAACCACCTCCATATGACTCCGCCTGACCAGAGGCACCACTGCCACCACTTCCGTATGCCGGAGGAACATTGCTCAAACCTGGGCAATCTCTCGCCCAATGTCCAACTTGATGGCATTTGAAGCACTCACCGGAGGCACCACCCCCACTTACCCCAGATGATGCTCTGTTCACAAAACCACCACCATATGACTCTGCCTGACCGGTCATAATACTTGGGCAATTAGCCGAGGCATGCCCTGAACCACCACAGCTGTTACAGGTCAAATAAACATCAGTGGGACCCGATGGAGTAACCCTAGAACTATTATATTGGTTCCCGTACTTACCCACTTGGTTTGCCGGTGACCCATATTCTGTATAAGAATTGCCAGTGCCACCCACATTATTCCTGGCAGGTGGCTCGGATTGTCTACTACCAACATTCCCGAAGCCAGTACTTTTCAGTCCGACGTTTGGAGTCATCTCGGCCTTTGGCCCTAGAGAATTAACATTCTCTACTGTAGGCTTATTTATCAGATCCATAAGAAACTTGCACTCGGAGGAAAAATTAACCTTCTCTACTTTGACCAACGTCGATTTCACACGTTGTTCATCACTAAATGTCTCCTCTTTCACTTTCAGCTTAAATATGTATTTGGTAAACAGAACTTTACGTACAATTTCTCCAAATTTCTCATCATCCTGCTCTTCGTATTTCAAAAAATACAAATCTTTCGCAGATATACCCATGATCTCCTGTCCACATTCCTGAAATGCAGTCACCCACGTTAATCCGGTGTGGTCCTGTATTTGGAACTGTAGGATATACCTGTAATCACACTCGTCAACAGACTGATCACACCTATCACATCGCCATTTCCCGTCCCCATTGTTGGTAACCTTTTTACTGCATTGCCGATCCCCAATCATGATGGGACATGCTGTATAGCAGAAATTATCGACTTTTATGAATGATAAAGTTGCACTGACTGTGATCCAATCTGGCTTCTCAGAAGTCCCAAGCTTCTCATCTTTGATTTGAGATATAGTCTTTCGGTCATCAGTCCTGCCTAGGGACGTCGATTCCCGGGATATAGAAAGAGATGCAGTATTTTTCCCTTCCCTGTCAAACCAATCCTTTAGACTTTGTGCCTCTGGAAAATCTGGCTCTATGAAAAGCTGACTCGTAGATATAGTCCCAACGGCCTTCCCATTGAACTCACTTACTCTGGCAGATTTCACAGCCAAAACAGGAAATACCCCAGAATCACACATATTTTGCAGTGTGTGTCCTTCTGCATTGCAGAAATTTCCCCATAAAGTTAGTTCAACACTTCGGCCAGACATGTCCTTCAAATGGAGGGTTCTTTTTTGAGTTTCAGTACCATTTTTTCTCATTAGTGAAGTTGAAGGGCTAATGAAAGACACCACACCTATAACATCCGCAATAGTGTTGTTCTCCATGCCTTCAACCTCACCAATGGACCGGAAATGAAATTGTTGCTGTGGAATTGACTTATCATCCTCAAAGCAAGGCTGGACCGTTGATGTACTCTCCAGGTAAATTTGGTAATCATTCGGAAGGGGATTGAAATCCTTTGAAACAGCTTTAAGGCTTCCCTTGGAGATCAAATACACCTTACCGATCTCAATCTGATTGTAGAATTGATCAGCAACAGCATTAAAGCAGGTCACCCGAATTTCACCGCCATCAGCATCAAGAAGATCAAAAGAGAACACCTTACCCTCCCCACGAGGATTATTGTAGTGTCTGAGTTCGCCCTTCGCTGTCACTCTGGCCCTAATTGTCCATCTGCCTTGATATGGATTCAAAGCAGCGATTGGAATAATCCTAGGAGGAGCTTCGTTCTTGGCTACAGGTCCTCTGTTTGTGTACATTGGAGGTGGCTGTGAATGTGCGGCCTGAGGACGCACATAACCACCTCCAAATACCCGTGAATTGCCAGGACTGGTTTCAATTTTGGGGTAATTAGAAGGTGCACTACTCGTATTATATCGCCCTGAGTCAGGATTGATAGGATAGGAATGGGAATCAGGACCATATCCCATTTTATGATTCTGCGGAAGAGTCCCACCAGGTAGGTTCGGTTTACTAAATGACCCACCTGTTACTGAACCACCACCTGCATATAAAGAAGGATTACCAGTAACCGCCCCTGGATGATCCATGGAAGACTGTCCTGGTGCAGAAGATCTCGCCACCGAAGCAGGAGCATTATCAGTCTTAGGTCGATCAAGTAGTTTTGGTTTCCCGATAAGATCACACTTCTCAAGTATCACTTCCAACTCGATTATGATAACAATCCTGTTTATAAAAAAAATTCATCAGCACAACAAGGGGAAAAAAATTAATAAATAAATTACCAAGTTCAACTCAATAACGTCTTGTTCAATAGTATTTGAGGTTGGCTACATAAATCATGTTTCTCCATTTGCTATGTCTAAAACAATAATCCCACTCAAATTACAGAATTACACGCTATCATTTCTTTCTTTACAGCCTCTACCCATATCGATTTCGGACTGCCCTTATACTAACATTAGATTGCATGTAATATTCATTCTATGTGCCAAGCACTCAACATGATCTATAGTGAAAACATCACGAAGGAAACCAAAAAAGACTACTTAATTGTACTATTCACTAGACAACAGAGGTCTGAATTTATGAGACTTTCTGGCAATGGTATATAATAGTCCTTAGTTTTTAGTATTAAAATAGAACTCAATCATAACCCCACACATTTTATTTTATTTATTTATTGTCAAATATCCCTACATATCAAGGCTCATTTTTTAGTTTTTTTATTTTTGGGTTAATTACATTAACACCCCCTGAACTATCACCCAAAAACACATAACACCCCTTAACTATAAAACATAATGAGTTGCCCCTTTGAGTTGACTCTCAAACTAAACTAACGTTATTAGTAAAAATATTAAAGTTACAAGTTTACCCTCAATTGAGACTTTAATTTTCTTTTTGTGACAATAGATACCAGATAATATTAGCTAACACAATCCACAAGACTCCACTTTAGTTCCATTGCATCACCACGTTTCATCTCAAACCTGCCATTCATCTCCAGCTTTTATAACCATCCACAACCACCTTTAACCCTCAATCACTAAATCACCACACAGATACCTATCAAACAACCCCTTGTTCAACTCTTACCAACAAACAAAGAAACTATAGATCAATTTCTGTTATGACCATCAAATCTATGGACACTAAAACTTGTAGGACTCCATAGTCATCGGTTCCAAAGAAAGACGTGATTGCCACAGTAACTGCAATGTTAATTGTGGGCACTAGGGTTAGACACTTGGACCACGGTTTTTATTTCGGAATTTCGATGGTTCTAATACATCAGACTCTCTCTCTCTCTCTCAAATTTGCTTCATTTCTCTTTCTAAAATTTTAAATTTCTCTCGGGAGCTTTAAATCCTCCATAATTAGCTGGAACTTTAAAAACTCTCTCTCTCTCTCTCTCTCTCTCTCTCTCTCACAAATTTGCTTCATTTCTCTCTAAAATTTTAAATTTCTCTCTGGAGCTTTAAATTCTCCGTAATTATCTGCAACTATCCCTCTCTAAAACAAACCTCATTTTCCAAAAATCTCAATATTCTAGAATTTCACGGAAAGTGCAAAAACAATCTCCCACAGTAACCTTCAATGAAGACCGCACTCCACAACAGCAATTCCCATTCGATGTTGAACTTGAATTTTTAGAATATTGACTTGATTCCATCAATTCACCTATTCATTTTGCACTCGGTCATATATGCACACCTATATATGTGTGTGTGTGTGTGTGCGCGCGCGCGCGTACCTCAACAAGATATTGTAAGCTTTGCTGTTGACCAATTTCATTGCAAGTAAATTGGCGGAGATGAGTAAACCTTTGCCAAGAAAAATTGGGTGATATGTAGGAACCCAGACATTTGGAGTGTGTGAAACAACATGTCTCTTGTACATAACAAAGGGCATTTTGGTCCCTTGCAATTCTACAGTGAATAGTGATGAAGAAGGGTAATTTCAGTATATTTCACGTTCACTTAATGGACCTGCACACATCACGTGCATTCTATCCGTGTAGTTGACGGACATAAGGGGCTAACGTGTAAATAGCTTATCTGATTTTACATGATTTTACATGATTTTATGGACGTAAGGCGCGCTTTTACATGATTTTATTTTACATGTAAATAGCTTATCTAATTTTAGATGATATGATTTTAGATGATTATAATCTAATTTTACATCATATATTATATATACTACACCCTATAGAAAAATCATCAATCAAATATACCCAAATTATCACCAATGAACACTTTGATCCATTTGATTTCATAAATAAGAGGGGTGAAATAATAAATAAGAGGTATTATTTTAAATGTAATTAAAATTCAAATAATTAAAATATCACACTGTATTCTATTTTCATAAATACAAAAACCTCTGTTTTCAAATTCAAAAATACATGAAATTCAGGAGAAAAAAAATATGTTTTTATTTTTATTTTTATTTTTTATTTATGAAATTCATAAATAATTAAAAAAAATTATTTTTTAAAAAAGACAAAAAAAGTGTTTTTTTTAAGAGATGCAAAAAGAAAAGAAAAGGAAAAAGAAAAAGGAAATAAAGAGATCACTCCACTTTTGTTTTTTATATTATAAAAAGAACCACTTGTGACTTCCTTTAGAAATACGAAGAGAGAGAGAGAGAGAGAGAGAGAGAGAGAGCGAAGAAGAAGAAGAAGAAGGAGGAGGAGAAACGAATCTGATAGGGATTGGGGGATTTGGGGGTAAAAATTTGTGATTGGGCCTCCATTCTTCTAGGCGCACGCCTCATGCGCCCTGCGCCTCGAGCCTAGGCGCTCCTAGAATGTGCCTGATTGAAGGGGACTAGCCTTGCCTTAGGCGAGGCTCATTACCTGCACCTCGCGCCTTTCACAGAGGTTTTATACTTGAGGGGTTGAGTTAAAAACGGGTCATAATTCAAGAGGTGGTGAAAGTGTAATTAACCCTGTATTTTTTGACAAGTAGGGCCATCATTCAGTTAAACAAAGCATGTGTGCATTTTCCCACCCAAAAAAAAAAAAAAAAACAAAACAAAAAAACAATAAACAAAACAAAACAAAACCCAAAATATATATATATATATATATATTCTTTTAAGCCACGGGGCACGAATGAAAACAACAAAAGCCACAACGCAAATCAAGTTGAAGCCATTTTACACAGGAGATTGAGTCACATATCTATCCTACCAATGCATGGTGGGCTGTCCCATTGCCGTCTTTACACTAAATCACACAGAACTATTTAACAAATAACAGGTAAAACATTTGCATGAACAACCAGATTGATTTGCTGTTTGTGTAAATGAGGACTGCGTGGGGGGATACCAATGAACAATCCACTAACAGAACTTTTTTTGGGGGAAAAACTATGTACACACGTTATAAATTACTAGAGATTGTGCAATTCACACTACAAATTAACAAATCTACCGTATCTACACACTGAGCTTCCCAATTTCCCGAATGTCAAACGCTATACCTTAAGAGTTTCAAACATGGAAATTTAATCGCATATTTGACTAATCCCATCAACTAATCCACCATGAATTGTGTTTGGGACTATATTAATTCATGATCTGTAGTTTTCCCCATTGAATTAAAAGAACCAAGAATAGAAAGAAGCTACCAAGACTGGAAATTATTAGAATGCAAACAACATAAGCCAACTTCTGAAACAGTGCAGGACATCTCAAGCCACAGGCCAAAATGATGCCACCAGCAATTCAAACATAAAATTTCCCACATAACACTCAAGAGACAACCCCAAACTTCGATCTTAAAATCAGCATTCTTTACGCACACAAACACAAAACATAACGAAACAAATTTGATACACCTACCGCATAAATTTCCGTCACATACTCACAGATTAGCACAGAACAGCGCACGACACACACACACACACACAAAATGTGATTTGGGTTTATAAAATGACACCACAAAACATGAGTGCACTACGCGCACCTATTTGGTTGAACACATGAACGGATAGTGAAATAATACAGGTCGTGTGAACTTCATCAAATTACAAATTTTTGACACCCCTCTCTTACTTTTCCTATATTTTTGTGTGGTCAACTTAGTAAATAATAAATTTCAAATCATTAAAATCTATATATAAATGTCTTCTTCCGAAATTTCATTGCATTCCATTCAAACCACTAACCAACATAGATCCCCACCCCCAGTATATATATCTATACATATATGTGTATATAATTGGGACTTACATGCGCTCTTGGATAATATTACAGACGAACTGAGTCAACTGAACAATCGAACCCCTCTGCAAACGCTCCGATTTGACCCAATCGTTCATCTGGGTGGCAAGCATCCCCTGCTGAAGATGCGTCCCGTCAGACAACAAAATACGGAATCTTTCAGTGGCGTTCGATTGTTGTGTGTTCACCAACTTGATCTCCCAAACTTGAAGCACTGGCTTCATATCGGCCGCCAGTGCATCGCCAGTCAGAAGCATCGCTACCGCACCTTCTGTCAAGTTAATTGCCATTTTCAACACAAACTCAAACACTAACACAAGATTTTCCCGAGAAAATTCAGGGCTTTGGTGGATAGGGTGTTCAAGAAAGTCGATCGGAACTTTGTAGAGTAGAGAATATAGATGGAATCAAGAGAGAGAGAGAGTGGAGTTGGGGGTTTAAAACCCTAGTACAAGATTTTCACCGTAAACACAAACCCTAACACGAGATTTTCCCGAGAA
Organism: Hydrangea macrophylla; assembly: GCA_033977485.1. NCBI lineage: Eukaryota > Viridiplantae > Streptophyta > Magnoliopsida > Cornales > Hydrangeaceae > Hydrangea > Hydrangea macrophylla. Next base: position 80,765,890 of record CM066995.1, on the reverse strand, counting down.
AATTGAGCGCTTTGGTGGAGAGAGAGTTCAAAAAAGTCGATCGGAACTGTGGAGAGGTACAGAATATGGATGGAATCTGGAGAGAGAGAGAGAGAGAGAGAGAGAGAGAGAGAAGGGGGAAGGGTTGCTTGGGGGTTTAAAACCCTAGGAATGCGAAGCGCCAGAAATTTTAGGAGGGAAACTGAAAGCTAGTAGTATAAGTGGATTTTAAGGGTGTGATTTATTTTACGAAATGACGAGGATGTCCCTGTCTCTTTTTAGGTGTACGGCTCAAACTTCGACCGAACGCTATCGTTTTGTTTTTGACACGTGGGTTGTAAGCGGATTCGGGTTTGTGGCACTGGCGCACGTTAGCAGGAGCTGTGAGTACAAAGAAAAGGGATTATTACACCAATACCCCCCTTCAACTTTCAAATATCCCACAAACTTAACAACTCAACAAAGAGACCCCTTCAACTATTATATTTTATCACTAACATCCGTTTCCTAAAGGGGTAATACTTTGGACACATCCAAAGACACAACTTTTGGGACATAATTCAAGAGATGTGTCTCAACACATCTCTTGAATTGTGTCCCAAAAGTTGTGTGTTTGGGTGTGTCTCAATCTTTACTCTTCCTAAAGATACTGTCCCAAAAAAAAAACTAATATTATAATTTTAACTGGCCAGCACATGATATAAAAGTATTAAGTTCATAACACTTTAACCCCTCCTTTGAGTTATATATTTAAGAATAAAACTGCCTAAATTTTAAGTTATAGCAAAGAGTAATTATGTGTGTAACAAAAGATAATATTATCTAAGAAAATATCATATTGTTAACATTTTTTGTACTATGTTTTGGCCATATGATTTAAAAAAATAAAAAATAAAATTTTAAAAAAAAACATTAGTTTTTTTTAGTATAGCATCACCAGAAGAATATAATAGTTGAGAGGGTCTTCTGTTGAGTTTTTATTTTTAGGGGTGTGTACAAAAGTCATAGTTGAGGGATTTGGGGTAATTTTTCCAACAACAAATAATTACATTTCAATCAATTTATGTGCATTGGTTACGTATCGATCAATTATTTTATCCAAGTTCAAGAGAGCATTTTTTTCTCACCGAATTTTTCATTAGGTGACATGTGTCATATTTCAGTAATTATAGTAATTATATTGATAGTATAGAGCCAAAATAAAAATGGAATGAGACACATGTGTCACACCCCGGATCCACTTTAGAACATAATTGAAATAATTATATTAAAATTGTAAATAATCAAATAAAATATCATCACTTAAAATCCTTCAAAATTATTATCAGACCCTTTTAAAGAAACCAAAATAGTTCGAACCTTTGCGATACTCTATATGGCACTCCAATTGACTATATTCTATTTCTTTCATTCATCTACTATTGGTAGTATTTGCATCTTTATATAACACAAAGGGATTAAGTATACAATATAACAGAAATAATAGTTGCTTCAAAAATACGACAAATAACATGGAATATACACAATTGATATCATCTCACAAATTAACTGCTCACCCCAAAGTATCATACTAGATTCCTCTTGGTAACATAGCAAGAGTCACCTCGTCACCTCACCCTTTAACAAGTCACATTGAACCCCTCTCAAAGCTATTGACTATTGATAGGTACCCATTGCTTATATACCCATCAGTTCCATAATATTTAACCAAAATAATTTCTTAATAACATATTTACAAGAAATTTATAGATTCTAAAAAAATGCACAACTTAACTTTAAAAGAGTACAAGTAGGGATAACAAAAAAAAAAACTCAGAACATATTGTACACCATTCCATACCTAAAAATGAAATTGCGGATCCCAAACTCACGTTCTTCTGAATCTTCTCTAGCTGGCTGAGAGTCAATAACTCACAAAGCTAAACTCACTTTTTGGATCTATATCTCTAGTTGGCACCTCGGGTCCTCCTTAGCCTCACTTATAACAGTTAACATTCACTTGCTTTGTTTTCGTCCATACAAGTCTCATATGCAGAGACTTGTATTGCAGGCCACTTTTCGACTTCAATGAGGTGTCCTTTAAAGCCACTTGTCCAACCCATGTGGCGTTTGTTCGTAGTATTTTAGGGTATTATGTGTCATCTTTCTCCAATAAATGTAGAGAGATACTTCACTAATAACTAGTCGATAACCCGTGCAAATGCACGGGAATTTGTCAAAAAAAAAATATAGAAATATATTCCAAACTAAGTACTAACATAAACTACCAAATTTTGTGTAGATGCAACAATTATATTTCTTAGAGTACATTTTACTAACGCATCGAACTATATTATAACATACTTTTAACATATGCTTCTATGAACCATACTTTTAAGATATAATTAAGAAGTCTTAACATCTGCTTCTTTTTCTCTGCATCAAGTAGAATACCATATTGTGCAAAATCACAAGAAAAATAAAAAATGAATTTTTTTTTTGCATAAATAGGGCAATTGCGTTTCCGAATGGGGTTATAGTCATGAACAATTTTGAGTAAAACAATCGCACGAGCTAGATAAAAATTTGTAGTGTAAATCCTCCAAGAAAGGAAAGAATTCGTGACTGAAATATCTAACATTAGTTGGGTGCTTGAGCTAATTAACCACTTCACAATCATGTAGTCTCATTTTAAGTTTATTCGATCCCAATGTCACATGAGTTGGCAACCCAATTGAAAAGTACAAATTTAATAACAACAATGATTCCTACTTCACAACAACTTTTAAATTTGAAGTCTGTAACAAAACACAAACTGGGTAGTCGAATTAGAACTGTATGCAAAATATTTATATTCATGCATGTACACAAATAGCCTTCAATATATATGCACATATAAGATATATATGGCCTAAATTAAAGAAACCTTCACTTACTTGGAGCTCATAATCTTCATAATCTTCATTATGATCGATGCATAAAAAAATGTCAATTTTCAATGAATAATGGAAATCCGACTAAATGGATGAATCATCCATTTCTATGAGTTGTCATGGATTCTGGGGGAATGTATGAGTACACATGTATGCATATAAAAGATGAGAGAAGAGGAGGAATTGTAACCTTTCATTTATTTAATAAAGAAGATAAAGTGAATGGTATAATCATTTTGCAAACTTATTGATTCATGGGATAAGAAATGAGAGAAGAGGAAGAGTTGAAACTTTTCACTCATTAATGGCAGTGAAGATGAAGAGCATACGGTTAGCAATACCAAAAAGAGGAGAGAGAGAGAGAGTGAGGAACATTGTATTTGCCATGTAGGCGCCACATAGACTGAAGTCTCTCATAAGAAAATTCCACCTAGGCGCCAAGTGGAGCATTGTGAGAAGGCTTTTGGCCTTGTCTTTTAGATATATATAATAGATATAATAGATTTAGAATAATGCTATGTTTTTTTAAAATAAAGTATTTCTAAAAGTAATATATGTGGCAGTGGATTCAATTGATTTTAATTAGTTGATGTTAAAATAGTCATTCTATTATTGAAGAGGGTCACACTGCCACATGTGTTAAAAAATACAGTTAAAAAAAAATTAAAAGCATAACATTACTCAATAATTTAATATTGCAATATATAATTATTATAGTAGGTCTTCTGTTCACAACCTTTCTGTATCAATTAATATAATATAGATGATACTCCTACATCACATATCAAACGAACACATGCCCTCTTAGTCACCAACGTCTTAATTATTTATATACTCACCCCCTTGGAACTTCAATTATTGTAATTTCACCCTCCATCATTTTTCATAAATTATAAATAGACCCCCTAATCTAAGGTCAGGGTGCTACAATATGTCACTCAATAGAGACCTATATGAGCAATGGGTGAGCAATAAATGCTCTCCAAATAAAAAAGATGTTTACCTAAAGTCTCATCTTCATTAGTTAAAACATCCAGTGTCGGCCAAGGGGGTAAGCCTGCAAAGCCACCGCTTTGGGCCCCCAATTTTTGATCTAATTTGAGGACCCATTTTAAGTCTAAACTTTATGTTTTTTTGTTTGGGCCTTATATAAACAAATAAAAATAAAATAAAAAAACTATTTACTTAAACCTAGTCTAATAAAGGGCCCCAACACGCAAAGTAAGGTATAGCTCAAGTGACAAAGAGCTTGGCATCTAAGTCCCTTCCAAAATATTGGTTGGAAGTTCGAACCTTCCCCTCCCCATGTCATAAAGGGGGGGGGGGGGGGGGGGGCATAACATAATGTACACCATGTCATCAGAGAGTTCGTTAAAAGGCTCTTGAAAAAGCTTGTGATCAGACTTAAATTCCATGCTCGTTTAGTAAATTAGTCAAGCTCAAGCATACATGAGCTCGGCGTGTTTAATAAACAAGTCAAGCTCAAGCCTAGTCTTCATGCTCGTTTAATAAACAAGTCAAGCTCAAATACACGAGCTTTGCTTGAGTCGTATATACCCCCAGTTGTGACCCAGAAAAAAGTCTTGACACTTAATTTGGTACTTTACTTTTATCTTATTGTCAGATACTATTAGTCCACGTGTATGCTACACAATTACACTTGTAATGTGTAATCGTGTTCCCAGAATCCGTTAACTGCTCATAAATTGGTACTGCATAAATTTATGTGAAAGCTATAATAACCCTATAAGGTCGGAACTAAGGGTTACCTTCAACTACAAAAATAGATTGATGTAGTAGACAAATCTAGAACACGGGTTCGATAACAGTTCACGATCTTCTAATGTATTCTTCCGCTATCAAAATCCCGAACTGAGTGTGGGCTCTTTTCGAAATCCTTTTTATTTTCTGCTCTCTCTTTCTGTCACTCCCCATAACCACCCATATAATTCTAGGTCTTGTGGCACGCTACCAAAGCTCATCTCAAGTCATTAAAGTTCCATTAAAAACACATACTAGCAATGACTCTCTCAACGATCCCGAACACAATCACTTGGTAGGACCCGTAAAAAGGTCGAATTTCAAAAGTTTCTTTTCCAGGATCAAAGGAGTCCCAAGAGACTCCCTTTATGTAAAAAAAAAAAAAAAAAAAAGTTTGAATTTAAAACATTGGGAAGGCATAGAAAAAGAAGTATCCCATAGAGGCTTTCGGTTGGTCGAACATCCCTTTGCATAGAGTCTTCCCAACAGGGTACCATCAGCCAGTCCAACGGGTCCCTTCGATCGATCGAATGCCCATTTGCAAGCCCAATCAGCTTAAAACCATGTTTTCATTATAGGAAATCCACGCACAACTTAGCCAAACAAAAACTTAAATTGAAACAAATCTATAAAAGCATTCCCAACACCTTTAGAAACACAATTAAGATCATAGTTAAGATCTTCAAGAGTCTTTGCTAGCACTTAGTAACATTAAAAAGAAATCTTCAATTATAAGTTGGATCGGCTTGTACTCGTGAGCAGAACTCCGAGCTCTATCGTGCCCAAAGGGAACAATACGAGTTATAGATTCTCTACGCCCATACTCGACATTAACATAACATAACTCTTTTATAACAAACACCTAATTGAACCACTAGATAGTACATGAGCTATTCATATGACTATTACACAAACCAACCACAAATTTGGTTACAACATATATAAGTTCTAAGCCAAGAGCTACAACATGTTACAAATTCCAAGAATCAATATATTACAACTGAACTCAACCATAACAAAAAGCTCGTCCTTGCCCAAGCCCGTGATCACACCATTCCCAAAGTCAATTCTTCAGGTCCTTACCACATTCGATCACCTACAATAGTTATACAATAACCACTATAATATATAAGCTATACGCTTAGTGAATGGTGATAATTACGCGCATGGATCAATTACAAGTCCAATCTCATCAAATAGCACATAATAATATTTTTAGGCTAAGATATATCTATACCTTTATATAAAAGAGTTTATCTTTGATTTTTAATTTCAATTTTGTCTTGATTTGTCATTTTTTTGATTTATTTGAAATGACAGTTTTATCCTTACTTTTCTCTTGTCATTTTGTTAGGATAGATTGGTCATTTCACCCACAAAACAACCCTTATTACTATTAGGTTAACTTTTAAAATTTAATTATTCTAGAAATGATGATTCAATCAACTTTTCAAACAATAATTACAAATATTTACAATTTCATTCAACTTTTAAAATTATATTAATCTAGAAATGATGATTCAATCAAATTTTCAAGCAATAATTATAAATATTAACAATTTGGTTCAAAAATTGTAAAGTCAACAATTGCAACAAGGCACAACTGCTTTTCAGCTTTGTGGTTTATATGTTTTTTCGTTCTTCCTAAATAAGTCACTAATGTAACACCCCAACCCACCTCAAGCAAATTAGGACACATGTAACAATGGTGCAAGCACCCCAATACACTAATTAGCAAAGAAAACATGTAAATCCTTAAGAAATACATGAATTCAACAACATGAAATGACATTATTCTGACAAAATAGCCCCCAAGGGAAAAATGGTCATAAATAAAATATGGTCAAATTTTACATCAAAAGATAGATTTTTTGGTTCCGGTTCCAACGCAAAAAATGGCGCACGAATCCAAGTTTTCTAGAAAGAGTTATGCACGTTTCCGTAAAAATTGACGTGCAGCAGATTTGTATGCAGATCTATCTGCCCTTTAGCCCGGATCGATCCATCTTGCTATTTTTCCCGCAGAATGTCCTCCCAGAAGTCCGGATCGATCCGCCCTTTAACCCAGATCGATCCGGGTTCTGCAGAATGCATTTCTGCTGCTAAAAACTCTGTTTTTACCATTCCAAAACATGCCAAACCCAAACCAATCCTCATGGAACTTTGAGAAAACATTTTAAACCATTTCTAAACATACTTAAACATTACCCAAACATAAGAAACACCATTGCAACTACACAAGATACAAACTCAACCTCATTTGAAGCAAAATAAGTATTCAAACTCTTAATTTTACCAAAACTAACATTTACATAGGAACTTGTTGGAAATAAGTTCATAAACTTAGCAAATAACCTGATTACAAGCAAAACTCATTTAAAACATATACACAACCTCTTTTGAGTCAAAACCACCCATATGAAAATATCCAAATCATTTCAAAAGTGTTCCCAAATGTTTCCAAACATTAACCAAATACCATGACAGTTTTCAAAAGCATTTCAAAACAGTTGAGAAGTTGTTTTAACACTTAATGCACATTAATCCTTCACTAGCAATATAAACTTGCATCAAACTCCTCATTTTTCCCAATTAATATACATAAACATTCAAGCATAAGGAAAAATAAGCTAATTAACATTCATAGTTAGCTAATTCCCAACTCCCCTCCCAATATACACAACTTGTGGTTTGCAAGTGCAACCCACATAACAAAACTCATAAACAACATCAACTTGGACTTGACATATTTCACCCTCTCAAAACTCAAATTGTTCAAACATTAGAGTTGCATTTTGAAACTAAACCATCGAAGCATATGGACATAACCACAAATATCTACAACTCCCAAGGCCAAACCCGACGTGCTGGTCATTTCCTTTCTTCCTCCCGTGCCGTACTTGCGGTGGTTATTCAATAACTACAACAGAAAATAATATTTGTTTAAGCTTTCGCTTAGTGAGTAAAGCTAATCACATGTAAGAGTATAATGTCATGTCCAAGGCACAAATCAGCAATCAACATATCATTTAGTCTCCAAAAGACCAAATATCAATTCACTGTGACGTCGCTCCTGCCTTTTTCCCTTATGCGCATATAGCACCTCTAATTCACACCATCTCACATACCTTTCCATAGCTAGGTCGTCACCCACACACCTTTACACAATTAAGTGGTGAGTACCCTTACACCGTCGGGTTTTCTCATCTCCTTATTATGGAGTAAATCCACGGTTAACAAATATAAGGCTTTCTTCAACCCACACAACACATAATCACATAATCATCTCATCATGACAATCCTTGCAAAATTAAGCATAATAACTTCCAATTTTGAGTAAAGTAATCAAAACTCACATAGATTCACATGTTAATATTCACCATTCAATATCCATGCATTGATCAACAAGAGTTCAACATACTAGCATAAGGATTAACAAATTAAATATAATTTTTCATTCAGCCCATGGATTAGAGTCACTCACCTCTTTTAGATTTTACCCCAAACACGCGAATTCCTTAACGATTCTTGCCCAAATCCTACTCCGGAGTGATTCTTACAAGTTTTCGGCAACGGCTTGCCACCGATTAGAGTGAGCTCTCAAAATCTGACGATTAAAATGTAAAAAAAAAAATAAAAGTATAAAAATGACCGTCTCACCTCCATGATTCCGAATACGGCCTTGGTTCGCGAATTGGACGATGAACGGCGACGGAGCGGCGAATTAACGGTTTGAGACGTATTTCTCTTTCTCTCTCTCTCAGTGTCTCTCTCTTTCCTCTTCAATTTTTGTAAATTTTGTGACTAACCTCCCTCTTATGACTCCTACACAACACATGTAAGTGTGTTGGCAAAGTTTTGCTCTTTTTCCATTTACACCCCCAGACTTTATTAAGTTCTTATTATAAAATCTCCCAAATATTCCATTAACTACCTATAGATACCAGCATTTGGGCCCACTTTTTAAAACATTTTCAATTTTCAAATACAAAGAGTCACCACTTAATTTTTAAAGGAAAAATTAAGAAACCATTTTAAAGCAAACTGATCTTTTACGAAATCAAAGATTTCCAGGTCTAGGGATTATGGAATGAGAAGGGAAGGAGCCCGACGGACTAAAACACCCCCTCTCATCCTATCTCACGATTGGCCTCTACTCAACATCCTCTTTAATCGAATTATTAATCTAAGCATGCCCTCAACTAATACATATATATAAATAATACATTACACAAGCATGTTGAAAAGGGTGCAAAATTGCTAACGATAAAATATCATTCATAAACCACGTAATTCAAGTAGCAAGCTAGATGATATGCAAAATAGGGAACTAGAGAACTTACCCGGGATTCAGCCGCGAAATAGAAACGCTCAATGCATACACATAAAAATAAAACCTAAGAAAAGGTCTCTAACGTATATATACACATAAGGCAAGACCTAGTCTAAGATATCTCACACGGAGTCGAAAATCAATTAAAATCAAAGAATAGAATAAACTAGAGAAAGGTTGAGAATTGTACCTCAAATGCACTACAAAACAAAGAGTTAGTTCACATGCTTCAAACAAGATATGATATCAAATAATCAATCCTAAACTTCTAGCTTAAATCTATCAAGCATGGAAAGAATTGACATATTTATGGATTCCTTCTAATTAGTTGGAAGCACAACATCTCCATAGATATACAAGTCTCAACTAAGAGCCAATGTAATGTCCATATGGAGATGGTATAATCCCAACATGATCATAATGGACTCACAACTAGGTCAATTAAATGCAACTTAACCAAATGCAAAATAAGTCCTAATCACAAGTATCAACATACATGGATGAATGCATGGATATGTATAAGGACAAGCTATGAGATATTTACTAACTTGGATCACTTAGCCTCTGGATTTAAGCTTAATTATCATTATTCAAAACATGGTTTGAGTTCTAAGGCATTAGGAGATCATTTGAGTTGAAATAAATAAGATTAGACAAAAACAGTGACAGTTTTTTATGAATTACAAAGAGCAGACCATACTTTCAAATATAGAAAAACCATACTTTCAACGGTTGGATCTTAATGATTTTTGGATATGATATGCCTCTATGAGTCTAGTTTCTAACCCAAAAAGAAAATCAAGGTTTGAACGGTTAGATCTCCGGGAATAGGGAAAATACTAGGCATCACTCAGGAATTTTCAACTCTCTGTCCAAAGATTTTGTATGATTTTCTAAAAATAGTAAAAAAATCAGAAACCCTGTGATCTTTTTAGGGTATCTTCCTAACACATTTAAGCACTTAGAAAAAATTATTTTAGGTCAATAAAACTTGGTTAAGGTTTTGATCTATCAAATTTAAAACGGATTTACTGTTCTGAAATTCTGGACAGAGAGTTGTTTATTTTGAAATCATAAGACCAAACCATCTCAAATAGGGAATTTCATCAAAACGAAAATCACAGAGGTACCTAAATGAGTTATGAACATCCTCCAATTGCTCTCATCCTATTCCAATGGACCATGATTTTATTAAAAATCTTTGATCTCAGAGGGTTTAAGGATTCACTACACCATTGCTAGATTAGTGTTCATATCTTGAATCAAACTTAATCCATGATTTTAGAGAGAACTAGGATCAAGTATGATTATGATTATTGGAGTAAGTGATGAAATATAAAGAGATTCATTGATTTAACCTTAATGGACCTCTATCATAGATCTCATATTTGAAAAATCTAGCAAGAGGATCCTAAGGCTCTACTCCATTTTATGAACCTTTGAAAATTCAAGTTCCCAAGATTGCAACAAACCAACTATGAAAACTTATATCTAAATCCTCTCTCAAACACATGATTCTGGAGGAATATCGAGTCATGACATCCTATTCCCCTCTCAAATTAATGATCATTGGAGACTAAATGAGACCCAAATCTACTCAAATCTCTATAGAATATAGTATGAATTCCATAAGATTCTTTGTAAGGAGATCCAAGTCATGAGTTAAGACTTGAATCTCACCAACTATGTGTAGATATGGCCATGATCCACCTTAATCTCCATATGAATCATAGGATCATACGAAACTAAAGTATCAAACTCTAAGGGACTCAAAAGAACATATAAAATCTTCTGAGTCTCAAAAGGGAAAATAAAAATTTAAAACCAAATTTCTCCTAAGAAAATTCAAAAGAGAGCCAACTTTTCAAAACCAATTCATATTTTATAAACCCAAGGCTTATTTGGATCCAAGCTAATGACCTACCATGAGATTCAATCACAATTTCTATGTGGTGTGCACCTTAATCTCCATATGAATCATAGGATCATAGGAAACTAAAGGATCAAACTCTAAGGGACTCAAAAGAACATATAAAATCTTATGAGTCTCAAAAGGGAAAATAAAAGTTTAAAACCAAAATTCTCCTAAGAAATTCAAAAGAGAGCCAACTTTTCAAAACCAATTCATATTTTATAAACCCAAGGCTTATTTGGATCCAAGCTAATGAACTACCATGAGATTCAATCACAATTTCTATGTGGTGTGTGATGAAATGGGGTAAGAAGAGAGGTTTTGAAAATGTGTAAAAGTCCTAGAACTATGAAATTGTGATTGAATTGTCTATTTCTACAAAGGAATAGGAGGTTACCTCTTAACAACCTCAGGGAATTTTCAATTGTTGGATGATGATCCTTCAAATTTTTCAATCTTCTTCAAATTCTTCAAAAATCCTCCAAGTTTTCTTCAAGAAACTCGTCTTTTTCTCTCAATTTTCTCTCTAGATTTCAATATGTATCTTTGTATATCAAAAATGATTCAAGTCCTTTTTTCCACAATGGAGATGAAGGCCAGCTTACTTCTAATTTGTGTTTTATATATTCATATCTCATTTCTCTTTCTATTTTCCTAATCTTTACCTCAATTTGTTTGCTTCTTAAACTGATTACAATTGTGGAAAAAAGAAGAAGTTTGTTTTTGGATCTCAGATTAATGGGTCTTTTTTTTTTTGGAACCTGTTGAATAGCCCAGAAAACTGTATTAGACTAAGCTGAATGTTGAAGATAACTATATCAAGGCAACAAATTCATATAATCTTTTGTATTAGACTAAGCCAAATGTACAAGTTACCAATATCAAGGCAACAATTTGATATGATCTTATCCTAGTTTCAAGAAGTGATATTGTTTGCTTGCTATTTTCTTTTTAAGATCCATGAATTTCTCTACCAGATTATCTTTTTCATTCATCAGTTCTGTAATTATCTCTTTATGCTCAGCATTTATGTCCTTCAACCTCCTCTCTTCCAGATTGCTGTCTATTTCAATGTCATTTATCATTAAATTGCACAAATTATTGAAATTTTCCATGTCGAACTCCACGGATTCAGTTCCTAAGCTTTGAAATTTACTTCTTTCGTGTAAGGGTGTCAAGTTTATCTGTTGTTCATCTTTCGGCTATTTGCTTTTGTCCTCTTCGAGGTGCACAGATTCACTTAACTGTAGTTGTTGCTCTTTTTTTGTCTCATTTTCTGTTTTTTCTCCCTTATTTATGTCATATTGGTCATCATCGTTATAGTGATCGAGCCACTGATTGTACAGACATTTGTCATCATCTTCTTGATATCCTTGCGACTCTTCTTCTTCTTCATCCTGAACGATTATTTCTTTTTGCTTTTCATTGTGATAATCATCATCATTGTCATTATCATCACCATTATTATAATCATCATAACCATTTTCTTCTTCATGTTCATCTTCTGTGTTACTTCTATCTTCTTCTTCTTCTTCTTCACATGCTTCATTTTTTCCTTTTCGTTCTTCATCATCCTCGTCTTCTTGTTGTTGTTGTTGTTCTTCTTCTTCTTCTTCTTCTTCACTTGCTTCATTTTTTTTTCTTTTTGCTCTTCATCATCCTCATCTTCTTGTTCTTGTTCTTGTTCTTCTTCTTTTTCTTCTTCTTCTTCTTCTTCCTCTTCTTCTTCACTTGCTTCCTTTTTTGCTTTTCCTTCTTCATCATCCTTATCTTCTTGTTCTTGTTCTTGTTCTTCTTCATCTTCATCTTCATCTTCTTCTTCCTCATATTCTTATTCTTCTTTTTCTTCTTCGTCACTTGCTTCATTGTTTTGTTCTTCTTTTTCTTGTTCCTCTTCCCCATCTTCATCATCTCCTTGTTGTTCATCATCGTTTTCATCATTATTTTCCTCTTCTTCGTCATCTTCATAGATGAGCATTTCCTTTTCCTTGGTTGTCATTCCAAGTGCTCGACCACGTACCTGCATAGTTGACAGAATAAGAGTGTTATTCTATATTTTCAACAGATAAAGTTCTGTAATTCAAAACCGATAATATTATCTGTTGGACAAGAGAATTTGTAATGCACAACAAATAATGTATTATCCTCAACAAAGATTATGTTGTGTACAACAGATAATGTTATTTGTTGTGTAAACGAGCTTTAGTTGCTGATTAGAACAAATTTATGCATCTATAATGTAAAACAAATAATGTTATCTGTTTCACAACAGAGAATTTGCAATGCATTTAATTTTTCCTTATGTTTTTTATTTCTTTTATATTTGATTCAACGTCATTGATTATACCTCATGTGCTTCCAAGTTTCCGATCCCTCTATCACCAAGAATCTTCTTTAGTTCTGATAGATCCCACTTTTCAAATCTGGTGCATTCTTGTTTCTTCATTGGTTTTAATATTATTGTCTTCTCGCACAACCAGTACTGCATAAACGTTATGTGTTAACCTATAAATTAATCATTGCATATAAAATATATATAGCTCACAGATAATATTATCTATTTCATTCAACTTACTAGCAATGCAGCCACACAACCTAAAACTTTGTCTGTATCTTTATGGTTCTCTGTAATTTAAGTTCTTAGTTGTTCCCAAATCGCTTTTGACCATGCATATTTGCACATATCATCAAGGTCTTCAACATATTTGAGGTATGCCCAACCAATTTGATAACCAGTTGTTGGGAAAAATAGGGTCATAAACAAATATAGGCAAAGTAACCTTGTGAATTCTTCCATATCTTCTTTTGTTCGTCCCTTTATTGCTTATTTTATCTTTAGTTTTATAACTGGGGCAGATAATGTAGTGCCATCATCAAACCATCTATCCATGAAACTTGATATCGGCTTTTTCTTACCTTTAAGTGTCAATTCTTCTCTCCCTGACTTTATCCCAAATATTACAACAATATCTTCCTCCTTTATCATTATATTTTTCCCTCCAATCTGAAATGACTTCTATTGTTACGCCCCGAAAATCGAAGCGCGAGGAAAGAGAAAAGATAGAGAAATTGGGAGAAGAGAATTAAAATCTTTACACAAAATGCGGAAGCGACTTTGGAAATCCATGGGGATTCCTACAAGGATGACTCACTAATACGTAAATCCAAAATGGAATTACATGTTAATGAGTCCAACAAAGATGGAAGCACTTGAAAATTTAATTAAGAGACTATCCGGACAAGTACTAGTTTCAAGTAGAGAAGGAAAAAAAACAATAACTTTGAAAAAGGGCATTTTTTTATAGTTGCTGAATTTTAAAACACCTTTATGTAGTCATATCTTTAGAAATTTCTCATTCTGTCCGCACGAGTCCATGTAAAATTTAATTCTGCACAACTTTCGTATAATGACAGTTTTTCCAATTATACACCATTTGGGCAGAAAACAAAAAAAACAGAAGCAGTTTTTCTTTGACAGCAAATTTGACAGCATTTCAACATGTTCCCAATTATACCAAATCCTCAAGTTTAAACCTTGGTACAAGACTAAACAAGTCCTAAACAACATACGACACGTGTCTAGACCAAACGGAACTTCATGTACTCGAAATTTAATAACAACGAGGAGTAAAAGAGATGAAGAGAGGAAGAATGGGAGAGGGAAATATTGGGGGAGAGAGATTTTAAAACATTTCCTTTAAAAACAAAAGGGACAATCTGGCAAGGATTTCATACAAATACAATGAGTCTGACAAGGACAAAACCAAACATAAACGAATCCAGCAAGGATTTCATACAAATACAATGAGTCCGGCAAGGACAAAACCAAACATAAACGAATCCGGCAAGGATTCAAATCAAGACACATACATAAAACTTTAAAAGAGATTCTACGGTCTCAGAAACATAATTTACATATCATAATTAAGTTTAACAAGTAGGAAAAACAAGGACTAACATTTGTCCATCAAAATTACATCAAGGCTTCCCAAATGACAAAAATACGGAAGTCCAAACTCAAGAAGTTTTGTAATAAAACTAGTACAACCATTTTCATTTTATAGCACTAATCTATTACAAACTTCCCCAACTAGTTAAAATTTACAAAAGAACTATCCATATACATAACCAAGCACGAGTCTTCAAAATAGAACAAAAGATGTCAACGTCTATGCGTCGGGTCACATATGCCCTTTGCCTTTATCAAGCTCACCTGAAAAATATTTTGTCGTTTTTATGAGAACGACGGCTCGTAGAAGGCATTGTAACAAATCTATATGCTATCCATGACTAAAATGAAATGAGGTATAATGAATCGCCACCGCGGCTACAATGAAATGATTAAAGCCGCAAGGCTATGCGTGATATGTGCACACCTCTCTCATTACCGGACCATGAGCCACCCACGCATGGAGTGTAGCATACCAACTTCCGGGAGCCAATCGAATATAGCTGGAGTTTGAATGTTTCTAAGGGTCATTCTCCCTGTCTCACATCACAACCCACGTCTGGATTTCTTAAATAAAATTCCCTCGCATGGGGTTTTTCTCTTTTCAAAACAAAACGTTCATGTCGTGTTCATGTAATGCTTGCCGATTAGGCCTCAATGCATATGATGTTGATAATGATTTTAAGAATGGTCCAGTACAATATATTAAGCAATAGTTCTAGTCCATTAGACATGATATTATGAACTTCAAAGAATGTAATTAAATTTCATAATTTAACATTCCTAACGAGAATTTCTAAACTAACGTCCTAACATGTGTTTACACATAAAGGGAGCATCCTAAGCATATCTAGCACCACATAATCAAGTTTGGTAAAATCTATACATGTAATTTACAATTTGGCATATATTACTAAATTTACAACTTTGGGTAAGAACTAATGCATGGGTCCAATTTATTATCCTAACATCCCTCTAATTACATTTAGCACCCCAAAATCACAACTAAAGCATATAAATTACATTTAGGTATAATAATTCCAACATTACAACTTTGGGAAAAACCTCATGGATGTGTTTAAATTATTTTATTAACATCATTTTGATCACATATAACATACCAAAATCATAACTTACACAACCAAGGCATATGAATTATATTTAGGCATATTAACCCTAACATTACAACCTTGAGAAAAATCCTAATACATGTGTCTAAGTCCTCTCTTAATACATATAAATGAACTCAAAACACCTTAGGCAAGTATAACATATAGAAAAGAGACAATGTATATCTACCTCTATGGAGATTTTCCAAAATAAATGGAAATGCCCAAAATTCCCAAGAAAAACCAAGGAGCTCCAAATGACTCCAAGAAAGTGAAAAGAGAGGTCCTAGGAGACCCAAGAATCCACTGCATGTGCTAATCCTTCAATGGGACTCCATGGTTGAAGATGAGGAATGTTGAAGCTCTATGCAATTTGGGAAAACCATGGTAGAGGCCACCGAAATGAATTTCGTTGGTACCATTAGAAAGCTTGTAGAATTCTAAGAATGTTTTGTGAAATGGAAAAACTTACGAAAATTACTTTTTAGGTGTCTATTGGGAGCTTGAAGATGGTGGCTATGGAGTTTTCTATATACCCATTTCATATAGATGAAGAAGAAGAAGAAGAGAGAGAGAAAGAAAGAAAAAGAATAAAAATGAGGGGGGAAGGAGAGTTGGCCGGCCATTTAGTGGGGTGGTGGGGCCCACAAATTGTTTTGTTTGGTCTTTGTTTGTATTTAATGTGTATAGGTGTAATGCATGTGTGTGTGTGTGGTCTACTTCTACACACCCAATTTAAAATATGTATCCACTTTAACACCAAGACAATAAATATAAATAAAAAAATATTATAATAAAATAAAATAAAATCAATAAGAAAGGAAAATAAATAAATAAATATAGTGACACAAGTTAAGGTAAAATTAAATACTACACCAATTTAATTAACGGTTCGCACATAAGTAATTAAAATATAATTACCCTTAATTAAAATTTTGAATTATGACATCTATGTAGAATTGTATGTGTGAATTAGTGCAGCTGCTCCTGTGTCTGATTTCCTACAGCTGCAATTCTCTACCGTGTTGGTTAGAAAAGCATTTATCAGTAGCCAAAATGGAGTTTTCTGGAGGAATTTATGATGCCTACTATGGATCTCTAACCCTTCCATTAGGGTTTGCATAAGCTGCAAGCTAGAACAAAATTGTCGTGCATAGCTCTTCCCTGCCCTTCTGTCTTCTGTTGTTTTATTGTTCTTCTTCATAGTTTGTTTTTTTTTTTTTTGCAACACCTGTTAAAATAATACAATTAAGATAAGCTTAATTTACAGATAATATTACCTGTTTTGCTCAACAGGTAAAATTTGTTAACAAATTACTAGAAAAACAAACTCTGAAGAATATATAAAGTTATCAATAATGTGCAAGAGGTGAAGCAATATAACAATAATGTTATCTGTAAAGTTATTTGTAAAGGTCTGTAATTCAAAACATATAATATTATCTGTTGGACAAGAGAATTTGTAATGCACAACAAATAATGTGGTATGCACAACATAGAATATGTTATGTACAATTGCCACAGATAATATTATCTGTTTTTGTAAATAAGCATTAGTTGCTAATTAAAACAGATATTGATGATGTCAAAATTTGGTAAGAGTAAAGTAAAGCAATTTAAAGAGAGATAGAGTGAGAGTGAAAGACTATTTTTTGTATGTGGTTCGGCCCTGTTAATGAAGGTACCTACGTCCACGGGTGTGTCTGAGCACGTTCACTAGCAGATCACCGGCGGGCCTGGTGAGCCAACAAAGAGGGGCAACACTACCAGTAATACCGACCGGGTGTATGCGTATAATGGTGAATTATAGAGGTGCTGTGTAGACTGAGAAGTTGGCGGCCCCTTCAATGGGGGGTGAGAGGTCTCTTTTATAGATGTAAGAGACCTACTCATACATGGATAAGGAAATATAATCCTATTGGTATAGATTGACACCAATCAAGTAAGTTTCCTAATTGTATTAGGATTGATTGACATTAATTGTGGGGGTTTCCTAATTGGATTAGGAAATAATTTGCACTTTCCCTTAGTCTCCTAGCTTGAGTAGGAAACTGCTTGAAATGCTTGGGATCATGCCTGTGGGCCCGAATGAGCTGTTCACGCGGTGGGATGTGCCTATGTTGTCTTCCCGACCTGTTGGCCGGGTCATGGACGAACCGTTTGGGAGGCATCAGGTGGACCTAACCACTCGGGATGATGCTTGTCAGTAGTTGCAGAATAGAACCGCTCGGGCATGGGCTGAATTTGGGTGTATCAGATATAACAACAAGCTTTGGTATGTTAGTTAAAAGTTGTATACAACAGATAATATTATCTGTTTTGCTCAACAGATAAAATTTGTATTTTTTGTCCAAATTTTATAGACAGCAAAATGTTAATGGCATATGTTTTTCAACAATAATTAGGTTATGTGAAGGAACAGATAATCTGCAATAGATAAAGTAGTGTGGCAAATCATACAACAGCAATGGTATGTAGTGTAAAAGCTATAAACATATAATATTATCTGTTTCACTCAACAGGTAATGTTTGCAATTTTCTCCAACTTTGACAAACAGCACATTATATCACATATAAAATGGTAGTGGTACGTGCTTTTGAACAGCAATTAGGTTTTACATGGCATTAGGTTTAACAAAACAGATAATATTAACTGTTCTGTTTGTAGATTAGGTTTTCAACATGTAATAAACAACCTAACATGAAATCAGCAACAAACAATAAATCAACTATACTATTTTGTGTTTATACAAAGAGAAATGAGGCTGAACAGCAATTAGGTTTTACATGGCATTGGGTTTAACAAAACAGATAATATTATCTGTGATACTTGTAGATTAGGTTTTCAACATATATTAAACAACCTAACATGAAATCAACAGCAGACAATAATCAACTATACTATTTCTTGTTTTTACAGAAATCCTATGTGCCTCGTGTAACAGATAATTTCATTATTATCTGTCAGAAATCCTTATTTTCATTTTTTGAAGTTCATATTCATGAAGTCTTGCTTCGAAACCAATTTTTAGGGTTTTAAAACTAAATATGTGCGTGCATTCTTTGATTCAATTGAAAACTATGAACATTAACAAACGTTGGACGCAAATTTTTACTTACTTTTCTTTGCCATTTGATAATGTGATTGTGTTTTTGTGCAGAATTTCTTCGTCTGATCAGTTCTTCGTCCTCAAATCTCACGAAGAATAGTCGCTTTTGATTAACATAATTTCCAGGAAATTTGAATCAAAGCTTCAACTGTATGTTAGTCGTCACTTCTGCTGTGTAGGAGTGGGTATTTTCGGTTTATTAGGAAAATTAGGGCATTTTGGTCATTTTGATTTGAGAAGGGGTTATTGAGTTAAATATTTGGGCATTGGCTTTATGTAGTATTGTATTGATTTTAGGGTGCTATGGTTGAGCGTCCCAAAAACAAATAACGTCTCTATGATTCTATGTCGTATTGTTTCATTTCTTGTTGGTATATGGGGCATGATATACCGAAGTTGGTTAACTCCACTCTCACGTTGAGTTATGCTGTCTTACTATTTTTGGGGTTATATTTCGTATTAACTCATATACTACAATCTTTAAATCAACTTGTTCTTCCGGTACTGAGAGCTATCTGCGTTGAATTGGAACTACTAATTTTGCTACTTTTATGCATCGCACTAGAAGATAATGGGATTGTTTTAGGTATAAGAGAGCTATTCTCCCATTTTAGACAGTGGATGGTGCTGGTGTTTCCCTCTCCTCTTGAACGTGAGGGTAGATATAGGTAGTTCTCGAATGTTATTATTTGAATCACAACATAACCTGTGAGCTTTTGGTGGGCTTAAAGAGGGTATATATAAGGGTTAAACACACTTACCCCCTAAGGTTTCCCTGGATTTCACTTACCTCCTGTGTTTTAAACTTTGACACGAATACCCCTATGGTTCGATCAAAGTGTAATCGTAAAAATTGCTAATAAAGCAAACTGAAATGACCAGATTACCCGTAAATGTTCACATCAGTGTTATGAACAAAAGTTATGGTTTTCGAATTCAGTGATTAAGAACCTTTGACATTTTTTAGGGTTTTCTTGGTACATATTGTGTTCTTGACTAAAAGCAAATGACATATTACTTATCTCACTTTCAAAATGAATTTTTGGAATAAAATATACATTTTATCCCTCAAATTAGAACTGCCAATGTAAAAATGTTAACTTGGATGGAAAAAGTCTCGGTTTAAAATGTCTATCCAATGGGTGTAAGTGCCAATGTAAAAATGTTTAATATAAGGGAAAATGAAAATAGGTTTAGGTTCAAACCAAGTCTCACTTTTATTTGTTTATTTATTTTTTATTTATGGAAAACCATGTTAATGTCGGTTTGATTAAAAAAAAGAGTCATTTCTAGGATCATTTTTAAGTCAGACACTTATTCTAGTGTACCTAAAAGGTAGTTGCATAAATACAGAACTATTTAGAACTGGTTATCTATGAACCACATAAATATTCCCTATGTTATCCAAACAACAGAACCTTAAAAGTAGTTAACACAAATATAGAACTATTTCTTCTCGCACAATAATATTTCTTATGTTAAATACATGAGTAATGCTACAGACACAACACATTGCACAACACAAAGCACAACAAGGCTATAAATGCTTGTACTCTGTGCTGTATTAGTGGTGAATAAAAAAGTGTGAAAAATTCAAACATCACAGGGTACAAGGCATTTAAAGCACTGTTGTTCTTTGTGTTGTGCAATGTGTTGTGTCTGTAGCATTACTCTAAATACTCCTATACAAAGTAGTAGCTGTAAAATTGGAAAAAAGTAATGCAAGGATTGGGCCAGGATTGGAATGGTTTACCCGAGTTTGAAAGTTTCTCTTTGGGCCAGGATTGAGCTGAACATAAATTGCCTTTATTCTATTCTATGCCCTATTGAGCTCGGCCCATACACCCTTGATCTCCTTTAAAACTATGTGATTGTTCTTCAAACCTTACTTCCTGGTTTGTTTTACAAGAAAAGCATTTCGAGAGAGAGAAAAAAAAAAGTTAATAGTACAGTAGTCTATTAAGAGACGACGAATCGATCGATCGATGGCGCCTGGACCTGTAGATGATATCAAGGATGAGAAGAACCCTCGTCCTCTCGACGAGGATGACATAGCTCTCCTCAAAACCTATGTATGATTCTCTCTCGCTCTTTAAAACCCTAATTTTTTAGCTCAAAATTGACTTAATTTACTTCTAATTTGTTTTTTTTTGTTTTTTTTTTTTTTATATCTCATTTCTCTTTCTATTTTCCTAATCTTTACCACACTTTTTTTGCTTCTTAAACTGATTACAATTGTGGAAAAAAAAAGAAAGAAAAAGCTGGTTTTTGGATCTCAGATTAATGGGACTTTTTTTTTTTTTGGGAACTTGTTGAACAGCCCAAAAAATTGTATTAGACTAAGCTGAATGTTGAAGATAACTATATCAAGGCAACAAATTCATATAATCTTTTGTATTAGACTAAGCCAAATGTACAAGATACCTACATCAAGGCAACAATTTGATATGATCTTATCCTAGTTTCAAGAAGTGATATTGTTTACTTGCTGTTTTCTTTTAAAGATCCATGAATTTATCTACCAGATTCTCTTTTTCATTCATCAGTTTGTAATTGTCTCTTTATGCTCAGCATTTATGTCCTTCAACCTCCTCTCTTCCAGGTTATTGTCTATTTCAATGTCATCTATCATTACATTGCACAAATTATAGAAATTTTCCATGTCAAACCCCACGGACTCAGTTCCTGAGCTTTGAAAGTTACTTCTTTCTTGTGAGGGTGTCAAGTTTATCGGTTGTTCATCTTCCGGCTATTTGCTTTTGTCCTCTTCGAAGTGCGTAGATTCACTTTACTATAGTTGTTGCTCTTTATTTGTCTCATTTTTTGTTTCTTCTCCCTTGTTTATGTCATATTGGTCATCATCGTTATAGTGATCGAGCTAATGATTGTACATACATTTGTCATCATCTTCTTGATGTCCTTGCGACTCTTCTTCTTCTTCTTCATCCTGAACCATTATTTCTTTTTTGCGTGTCATTGTGATAATCATCATCATTGTCATTATCATCACCATTATTATAATCATCATAACCATTTTCTTCTTCATGTTCATCTTCTATGTTACTTCTATCTTCTTCTTCTTCTTCTTCTTCTTCACTTGCTTCATTTTTTTTTCTTTTTGTTCTTCATCATCCTCATCTTCTTGTTCTTCTTCTTTTTCTTCTTCACTTTCTTTATTTTTTTCTTTTTGTTCTTCATCATCCTCATTTTCTTGTTCTTCATCATCCTCATTTTCTTGTTCTTCTTCTTCTTCTTCTTCTTCTTCTTCTTCACCTGCTTCCTTTTTTTTTTGCTTTTCCTTCTTCATCATCCTTATCTTCTTGTTCTTCTTCTTCTTCTTCTTCATCTTCTTCATCTTCTTCTTCTTGTTCTTCTTCTTCCTCATATTCTTATTCTTCTTTTTCTTCTTCGTCACTCGCTTCATTGTTTTCTTCTTCTTCTTCTTGTTTCTCTTCCCCATCTTCATCATCTCCTTGCTGTTCACCATCGTTTTCATCATTATTTTCCTCTTCTTCGTCATCTTCATAGATGAGCATTTCCTTTTCCTTGGTTGTCATTCCAAGTGCTCGACCACGTACCTGCATAGTTGACAGAATAAGAGTGTTATTCTACATTTTCAACAGATAAAGTTCTGTAATTCAAAACAGATAATATTATCTGTTGGACAAGAGAATTTGTAATGCACAACAAATAATGTGTTATGCACAACAAATATTATGTTATGTACAACAGATAATGTTATCTGCTGTGTAAACGAGCTTTAGTTGCTGATTATAACAGATTTATGCATCTATAATGTAAAACAGATAATATTATCAGTTTCACAACAGAGAATTTGTAATGGAGTTAATTTTTCCTTATGTTTTTTTTATTTCTTTTATATTTGATTCAACATCGTTGATTATACCTCATGTGCTTCCAAGTTTCCGATCCCTCTATCACCAAGAATCTTCTTTAGTTCTGATAGATCCCACTTTTCAAATCTGGTGCATTCTTGTTTTTTCATTAGTTTTAATATTGTTGTCTTCTCGCACAACCAATACTGCATAAACGTTATGTGTTAACCTATAAATTAATCATTGCATTTAAAATATAGCTCACAGATAATATTATCTATTTCATTCAACTTACTAGCAATGCAGCCACACAGCCTGAAACTTTGTCTGGATCTTTATGGTTCAACTTTCATTCAATTTATGTTCTTTGGGCCGAACATAAATTGCCTTTATTCTATTCTAGGCCCGATTGAGCCCGGCCCATACACCCTTGATCTCCTATAAAACTATGTGATTGTTCTTCAAACCTTACTTCCTGGTTTGTTTCACAAGAAAAGCACTTCAAGAGAGAGAGAGAAAAAAAAAGATAACAGTACAGTAGTCTATTAAGAGAAGACGAATCGATCGATCGATGGCACCTGAACCTGAAGATGATATCAAGGACGAGAAGAACCCTCGTCCTCTCGACGAGGATGACATAGCTCTCCACAACCTATGTATGATTCTCTCTCGCTCTTCAAAACCCTAATTTTCGAGCTCAAAATTGACTTAATTTACTTCTAATTTGTGATTTATATATTCATATCTCATTTCTCTTTCTATTTTCCTAATCTTTACCTCAATTTGTTTGCTTCTTAAACTGATTACAATTGTGGAAAAAAAGAATAAGCTTGTTTTTGGATCTCAGATTAATGGGTCTTTTTTTTGGGAACCTGTTGAACAGCCCAGAACACTGTATTAGACTAATCTGAATGTTGAAGATAACTACATCAAGGCAACAAATTCATATAATCTTTTGTATTAGACTAAGCCAAATGTACAAGATACCTATATCAAGGCAACAATTTGATATGATCTTATCCTAGTTTCAAGAAGTGATATTGTTTACTTGCTGTTTTCTTTTAAAGATCCATGAATTTATCTAACAGATTCTCTTTTTCATTCAACAATTCGTAATTGTCTCTTTATGCTCATCATTTATGTCCTTCAATCTCCTCTCTTCCAGGTTATTATTTATTTCAATGTCATCTATCATTAGACTGCACAAATTATTGAAATTTCCATGTCAAACTCAACGGATTCTGTTCCTGAGCTTTTAAAGTTACTTCTTTCTTGTGAGGGTGTCAAGTTTATCGGTTGTTCATCTTCCGGCTATTTGCTTTTGTCCTCTTCGAGATGCCTAGATTCACTTAATTGTAGTTGTTGCTCTTTATTTGTCTCATTTTCTGTTTCTTTCTCCCTTGTTTATGTCATATTGGTCATCATCGTTATAGTGATCGAGCCAATGATTGTACAGACATTTGTCATCATCTTCTTGATGTCCTTGCGACTCTTCTTCTTCTTCATCCTGAACCATTATTTCTTTTTTGCTTGACATTGTGATAATCATCATCATTGTCATTATCATCACCATTATTATAATTATCATAACCATTTTTTTCTTCATGTTCATCTTCTGTGTAACTTTTATCTTCTTCTTCTTCACTTGTTTCATTTTTTCCTTTTTTTTCTTCATCACCCTCATCTTCTTGTTCTTGTTCTTGTTCTTCTTCTTCTTCTTCTTCTTCTTCTTCTTCTTCACTTTCTTTATTTTTTTCTTTTTGTTCTTCATCATCCTCATTTTCTTGTTCTTGTTTTTCTTCTTCTTCTTCTTCTTCTTCTTCTTCTTCACTTGCTTCCTTTTTTGCTTTTCCTTCTCCATCATCCTTATCTTCTTGTTCTTTTTCTTCTTCATCTACATCTTCTTCTTCTTCTTCTTGTTCTCCTTCTTCCTCATATTCTTATTCTTCTTTTTTTTCATCGTCACTCGCTTCATTGTTTTGTTGTTCCTCTTCCCCATCTTCATCATCTCCTTGCTCTTCATCATCATTTCATCATTATTTTCCTCTTCTTTGTCATCTTCATAGATGAGCATTTCCTTCTCCTTGGTTGTCATTCCAAGTGCTCGACCACGTATCTGCATAGTTGACAGAATAAGAGTGTTATTCTATATTTTCAATAGATAAAGTTCTGTAATTCAAAACATATAATATTATCTGTTGGACAAGAGAATTTGTAATGCACAACAAATATTGTGTTACGCACAACAGAGATTATGTTATGTACAACAGATAATGTTATCTGTTGTGTAAACAATCTTTAGTTGCTGATTAGAACAGATTTATGCATCTATAATGTAAAACATATAATATTATCTGTTTCACAACAAAGAATTTGTAATGCAGTTAATTTTTCCTTATGTTTTTTTTATTTCTTTTATATTTGATTCAACGTCGTTGATTATACCTCATGTGCTTCCAAGTTTCCGATCCCTCTATCACCAAGAATCTTCTTTAGTTCTGATAGATCCCACTTTTCAAATCTAGTGCATTCTTGTTTCTTCATTTGTTTTAAAATTGTTGTCTTCTCGCACAACTAATACTGCATAAACATTATGTGTTAACTTATAAATTAATTATTGCATATAAAATATAGCTCACAGATAATATTATCTGTTTCATTCAACTTACTAGTAATGCAGCCATACAACCTGAAACTTTGTCTGGATCTTTATGGTTCTCTGCAATTGAAGTTCTTAGTTGTTCCCAAATCGCTTCTGAGCATGCATATTTGCACATATCATCTAGGTCTTCGACATATTTGAGGTATGCCCAACCAATTTTTTAACCAGTTGTTGGGAAAAATAGGGTCACAAACAAATATAGGCAAAGTAGCCTTGTGAAATCTTCCATGTCTTCTTATGTTCGTCCCTTTATTGCTTTATTTATCTTCAGTTTTATAACTGGGTCAGATAATGTAGTGCCATCATCAAACCATCTATCCATGAAACTTGATATCGGTTTTTTCTTACCTTTAAGTGTCATTTCTTCTCTCCCTGACTTTATCCCAAATGTTACAATAATATCTTCCTCCTTTATCATTATATTTTTCCCTCCAATCTGAAATGACTTGTACGTAGAATTGTATGTGCAAATTAGTGCAGCTACTTCTGTGTCTGATTTCCTACAACTGCAATTCTCTACTGTGTTGGTTAGAAAAGCATTTATCAGTAGCCAAAATGGAGTTTTCTGGAGGAATTTATGATGCCTTTTATGGATCTCTAACCCTTCCATTAGGGTTTGCATAGGTTGCAAGCTAGAACAAAATTGTCGTGCATAGCTCTTCCCTGTCCTTCTGTCTTCTGTTGTTTTATTGTTCTTCTTCATAGTTTTTTTTTTGCAACACCTGTTAAAATAATACAATTAAGATAAGCTTAATTTATAGATAATATTACCTATTTTGTTCAACTGGTAAAATTTGTTAACAAATTACTAGAAAAACAAACTATGAAGAATATATAAAGTTATCAATAATGTGCAAGAGGTGAAGCAATATAACAACAATGTTATCTGTAAAGTTATCTGTAAAGGTCTGTAATTAAAAATAGATAATATTATCTGTTGGACAAGAGAATTTGTAATGCACAACAAATAATGTGCTATGCACAACAGAGAAAATTTTATGTACAAGTCCAACAGATAATATCATCTGTTTTGTAAATAAGCATTAGTTGCTAATTAGAACAGATATAACAACAAGCTTTGGTATGTTAGTTAAAAGTTGTATACAACAGATCATATTATCTGTTTTGCTCAACAGATAAAATTTGTATTTTTTGTCCAAATTTTATAGACAACAAATCAGAAGGTAAAATGTTAATGGCATATGTTTTTCAACAATAATTAGGTTGTGTGAAGGAACAGATAATCTGCAATAGATAGAGTGGTGTGGCAAATCATACAACATCAATGGTATGTAGTGTAAAAGCTATAAACAGATAATATTATATGTTTTGCTCAACAGGTAATGTTTGCAATTTTCTCCAACTTTGACAAACAACACATTATACCACAGATAAATTGGTAGTGGTTTGTGCTTTTGAACAGCAATTAGGTTTTACATGGCATTGGGTTTAACAAAACAGATAATATTAACTATTCTGTTTGTAGATTAGGTTTTCAACATGTAATAAACAACCTAACATGAAATCAGCAATAGATAATAAATCAATTGTACTATTTTGTGTTTTTACAGAAACCCTATGTGCCTCGTGTAACAGATAATTTCAATTTTATCTGTCAAAAACCCTTATTTTCATTTTTTGAAGTTCATCTTCATGAAGTCTTGCTTCGAAACCAATTTTTAGGGTTTTAAAACTAAACATGTGCGTGCATTCTTTGATTCAATTGAAAACTATGAACATTAACAAATGTTGGACGAAATTTTTTACTTACTTTTCTTTGCCATTTGATAGTGTGATTGTGTTTTTGTGCAAAATTTCTTCGTTTGATCAGTTTTTCGTCCTCAAATCTCACGAAGAATCGTCGCTTTTGATTAGTGTAATTGTCAGGAAATTTGAATCAAAGCTTCAACTATATGTTAGTCGTCACTTTTGCTGTGTAGGAGGAGAGGATATTTTCGGTTTATTAGGAAAAATAGGGCATTTTGGTCATTTTGATTTGAGAAGGGGTTATTGAGTTAAATATTTGGGCCTTGGGCTTTATGTAGCATTGTATTGATTTTAGGGTGCTATGGTTGAGCGTCCCAAAAACAAATAATGTCTCTATGATTCTAAGTCGTATTGTTTCATTTCTTGTTGGTATATGGGGCATGATATACCGAAGTTGGTTAACTCCACTCTCACGTTGAGTTATACCGTCTTACTATTTTTGGGGTTATATTTCGTATTGACTCATATACTACAATCTTTAAATCAACTTGTTCTTCCAGTACTGAGAGCTGCCTGCGTTGAATTGGAACTACTAATTTTGCTACTTTTATGCATCGCACTAGAAGATAATGGGATTGTTTTAGGTATAAGAGAGCTATTCTCCCATTTTAGACAGTGGATGGTGTTGGTGTTTCCCTCTCCTCTTGAACGTGGGGGTAGATATAGGTAGTTCTCGAATGTTATTATTTGAATCCCTACATAACCTGTGAACTTTTGGTGGGCTCAAAGAGGGTAAATATAAGGGTTAAACACCCCTGTGGTTTCCCTGGATTTCACTTACCTCCTGTGTTTTAAACTTTGACACGAATACTCCTATGGTTCAGATCAAAGTGTAATCGTAAAAATTGCTAATAGAGCAAACTGAAATGACCAGATTACCCCTAAATGTTCACATCAGTGTTAAGAACAGAAGTTATGGTTTTCGAATTCGGTTATTAAGAACCTTTGACATTTTTTTTTATGGAAAACCATGTTAATGTTGGTTTGATTTAAAAAAAGAGAGAGTCAATTCTAGGATCATTTTTAAGTCAGACACTTATTCTAGTGTACCTAAAAGGTAGTTGCACAAATACAGAACTATTTAGATCTGGTTCATCTATGAGCCACATAAATATTCCTTATGTTATCCACATAACAGAACCTTAAAAGTAGTTAGCACAAATATAGAACTGTTTCTTCTCGCACAATAATTTTCTTATGTTAAATACATGAGTAATGCTACAGACACAGCACATTGTACAACACAAAGCACAACAAGGCTTTAAATGCTTGTACCCTGTATTGTGTAGGTGGTGCATAAAAAAATATAAAAAATTCAAATAACACAAGGTACAAGACATTTAAAGCGCTGTCGTGCTTTTGTGTTGTGCAATTGAGCCCGGCCCATACACCCTAGATCGTGTGATTGTTCTTCGAAGGATTTCCTGGTTGGTTTCACAAAAAAAAAATGTCTATCCAATGGGTGTAAGTGCCAATGTAAAAATGTTTAATATAAGGGGAAAATGAAAATATGTTTAGGTTCAAACTAAGGGTGCGTTTGATAAAACTGAAAATTAAGTGCTGAAAATTAAGTGCTGAATTTTAAGTACTGAAAATTTTAAGTGATTGAATTTGTAATACTGAAAATAGTGCTTCAACTACTGAAAAAGAATGCATTCAGTGATTATTTTCAGTAGAAAATTTTCACTTAAAGTTTTCAGTGGTTTTTTGGCTGCTTTTTCAATTAAGTGGTATGTTATCAAACGCACAGAAAAAGAATAAGTGCTGAATCTTTTCATTTTCAGCACTTAATTGGGTTATCAAACACACCCTAAGTCTCACTTTTTTTTTTTTTTTTTTTTTTTTTTAATGGAAAACCATGTTAATGTTGGTTTGATTAAAAAAAAAAATAGTCAATTGTAGGATCATTTTTAAGTCAGACACTTATTCTAGTGTACCTAAAAGGTAGTTGCACAAATGCAGAACTATTTAGAACTGGTTCATCTATGAACCACATAAATATTACTTATGTTATCCAAATAACATAACCTTAAAAGTAGTACAAAAAGCAAAACAAGACTTTGAATGCTTGTACCCTGTTATCCAAATAACACAACCTTATTACTTATGTTAAATACTTATGTTAAATATTACTTATGTTATCCAAATAACACAACCTTAAATATTTCTTATGTTAAATACATGAGTAATGCTACAGACACAACACATTGTACAACACAAAGCACAATAAGGCTTTAAATGTTTGTACCATGAGCTGTGTAAGTGGTGCATAGAAAAATGTGAAAAATTCAAATAACACAAGGTACAAGACATTTAAAGCGTTGTTGTGCTTTTGTGTTGTGCAATGAAGCCCGGCCCATACACCCTAGATCGTGTTATTGTTCTACGAAGGATTTCCTGGTTTGTTTCACCAAAAAAAAACACCTTCTCTCTCTCGAGAAGTTAACAGTACAGTAAGATTGGGACTCCTCATTTTGGGAACCTGTTGAACAGCCTTATCGATCCATGGCACCTGAACCTGAAGATGATATCAAGGACGAGAAGAACCCTCGTCCTCTCGACGAAGACGACATAGCACTCCTCAAAACCTATGTATGATTCTCACTCGCTCTTCAAAACCCTAATTTTAAATTGACTTAATTTACTTGTAATTTGTGTTTTATATATTCATATCTCATTCTCTTTCCATTTTACTAATCTTTACCTCAATTTGTTTGCTTATTAAACTGATTAAAATTGTGGAAAAAAAGAAGAAGCTTGTTTTTGGATCTCAGATTAATGGGTCTTTTTTTTTTTTTTTTTTTTTGGGAACCTGTTGAACAGCCTAGAATTGACTTATCTTCTATACTGAATCTAGTCATGTTTTGACATAAATTCTCTCTCCCTACTTTTTTATTCTTTTAATTGTTCCCTTGACATTAGTGTTACGAATTTGACCAATTCTCTTATTTTTACTGCTCAAGGATTATGGGTTTAGATCTTCATTGTTGTTGTTATCTGGTTAATATTTTAATCTGCTGATAAAATTATAAATGTAATCAGTATTAGTGTAATCCTACTTAGTGGAATAAGGGGTAATCAGTATTAGCGTCTTCTTTGCCTATAGTTGTTGGCAGGCTAGGGCGAGTCCGCAAGTGATCTCTTTTAAGTTGTGTATATGTGGGGAGCTCAAGTCATGCCTTATTTTGTGGGATGGTTTTATGCAGGGATTGGGTCCTTATTCTACTAGCATAAAGAAAGCGGAGAAAGAAATTAAGGACATGGCTAAGAAGATCAATGATTTATGCGGTATGCTACCCTATAGTTTCAAGTGGAGTTTCACTTTGGGCATGCATCCAAATGCACCACTTTGGTCCCTCAAGTTTTAGAATCCTGTCAATTTGGGACCTATAAAACTTGTGAGAATACCTTATAGTTTTAAACAACTATACAAGTTCACAAACAAGAATCGTACAAACAATACAGTGAGTAAAAACCATTTAGTACGCTATAGTTTTGGCAAAGTTTCGGCAAAGTTTCACTTTATTTCCTTTCCCGTATATGTCTGCGTTTATGTTTGAATAAACATTTTCATTTCCCCTCGAAATGTTATATCTGAACAACAGATTAATCTTGAAAATCACTGTTGTTTCAGTTCTTTTGATTTTTTGAAGACCATAATTTCTTTCTAAGGATCTCTGTTTAGTGGAGGGGTAGAAAATTAAATAGCATCTTTCACATGTCTTTAGTTCTCGTTTAACCTCTCTTCTTTTCTAAGTCTTTCTACTTCCTTGCTTCCACCATTATCAGTTGCTCGATCAACAGATTTTACTCATTAGCCACTTATATGCATATGGTTAGCTAATGTTTGTGTCTGAATATCTTGGAACTATAAGATTGTTCTACATCTTATGATAGGTATCAAGGAGTCTGACACTGGCTTAGCTGCACCCAGCCAGTGGGATCTTGTTTCTGATAAGCAAATGATGCAGGAGGAGCAGCCTCTCCAGGTAGGGTTTCTGGTGATTGTTGGGAAAGAGTTTCTGTGATTGATATATGCTTTTTCCTGAAGCAGTGACTGGTTTTTGAATCAGGTTGCAAGGTGTACAAAGATCATTAACCCTAACTCTGAAGATGCTAAATATGTTATAAATGTTAAGCAAATTGCCAAGGTATATTCCTCATGGCCCCTCAAATCAATTAACTTGATTTTTTTGGTGGTGGTTGGGTGGGACTTCCCCATAAGTTTTCTTGAGTGCTTTTTACTTAAAATCTGAATCACGTAGTCCTTTTATCCTTCTTTTTTTTGATAGGCAAAAGAGCATGTATCTATCAAGCCAACTTTCTTAAGTTAGTCGAAAATGAGGAATCATTGGATGTATCCGAGTTTTCAACCGATAGATTGGGACTCCTCATTTTCTCATATTTCTTTCGTTTATTGTATACTTAATGAGGCAAAGTTAGCTGGGCTGAAACTTTTTCTGGAGTAGCCATGGACCTAATGGTGCTTAAGTTCCTAACTTCCTATACAAATTTTGCTTATTGTGTATGAAGTTGTGTAGCAATAATTAGAATTCATATAGCAGAACACCTTTGGGATTGTAACGGTTGACTTACTGTGACAAAGGAACAGGGTATACGTGGACTATAAATTTCTATAATTTTATGAATTCACATGTGAAGGAAGAAAATTAAGATTTTTAAGGGTAATATTTGTAACCTGTTGTATTCTGTCCTTACAGCTGGACTTTTGACGAAAACTTCTTTCAAAGATCTGTTAAACTGACGAGCAACCTATCAGTTGCCATTATAAATTCTCTCCTTTCTTCCAAAGACATAATAGATCTGGCAACGCCAAATGATTTCTCTAGTATAGACAAAGAAACAGGAAATTGTTAGTTTTTGGATATACTTTTTGTGATATAAAAAGATCCCTCATGTATGACTTAATTCTCTTCTTCTCAACTGCAGTTTGTTGTTGGTCTGGGTGACAAAGTTTCCCCAACTGATATTGAAGAAGGCATGCGTGTTGGGTAGGTCTTCTCGCTGTCTGATAGAGATTTTTAGCTTGCAAGCAATGTTTTCTTTGTTTATTTATTTTATTTTTTTGTGGTTGATTCTTTGCAAAAACTTGCACCAACTTCCCTTTTTGACATGTTCTGGTCATTTGTGGCATGAGCCCCACCCCCTGGTCCCCGATAATTGATTTGCAAGTTTATTTACATCATAGATGTTGATGCTTAGACTATAAAGTGGGAGAATTTTAAAATAACTGAATATGTGGGATATTGTGCCCAAACCTGAATGTTATGTCTTCTCTTTTGGCTTATCTTTACCGTTCAATCGAGGAGACAAGGTAGGATACCCGATACCCTTTGCACCAAATATATGGTAGTAGATAGTTGATTTTTTCCCCTGTGGAATGCCAAATGCGGATTATTGCTGCAGACTCTTGAAATTCTTTTCTTCAATTTTCATCTCGTTAATAAGGAATTAATACACTGATGTGGCGAGGATGTGAAATTAATGACATTTGATTTAAGGTGATGTTACTACAAGGGGTGCCTTCGCTACGTGAATGCACATGTGTGTGTGTGTGTGAGAGAGAGAGAGAGAGAGAGAGAGAGAGAGAGTGGATTTTTTATTTTTTCTTTCTGCAGAACGAGTACTGTAATTTCAGAGAGAGAGAGAGAGAGAGAGAGAGAGAGAGAGAGAGAGAGAGTACATATTTGATTGTTTCTTTCTGCAGAACGAGCACTGTAGTTCCAGACAGGAGACCCGAGCCGAGACCCTTCCTGCTTAATGCAGTAATAGATATACGGATGGGTAAATTTTGTTTGCATACGACATTTAAGGAATTGCTCGTCTGTCCTTATCACAGTTTCTCTCTCTTCTACATTATCTGTGTTACCTGGAGGCTGGACCCTTTGCTTTACAGCACAGTCTATTCTACAAATATTGTTGGTGTGTGTATACGTTCTTCAGCATTTCTATTCAGTAAAGAGGCTGTTACAAGTCTTGAGGCAAACAGGCTCCTGTTTTGGAGGATACTTTGTGTTTGGACACAATATAGAGAACCAATAAAATTATACCATCTTTAATTTTCGCTTCCATCCTATACGTGTTTATTGTACCTGTTATTTTCGTTGTATATTGTATCCGCCGATGCCGATTCTACAATTTCTACGCCCTTGCTGCTTGCAACGCCCTTTATAATTTTTGCAAACAATTCTAATTGCTTTCATACATATTATCGAATTCAATTCCCTTTTTGGATTGGTAAATTATTGAAGTGAATTCCACTTTCCAGAGTTGATCGGAACAAATATCAGATTCAGATTCCTTTGCCTCCGAAAATTGATCCCAGTGTAACGATGATGACTGTGGAGGAAAAGCCAGATGTGACCTATAACGATGTCGGTGGCTGTAAGGATCAGATTGAAAAGATGCGAGAGGTATGTGATTCTTTCTTCCCGTTTTACATAAGCGACACCTTTTTCTCCTTTATTTTGTGGGCGCATCTTCATGTGCTAGTTTGGAAGTACATAATTGCTTCTAATGTACGATACTTATTGTTGTTACTGTAGGTTGTTGAATTGCCCATGCTTCACCCTGAGAAATTCGTGAAGCTCGGAATTGATCCTCCTAAGGGTGTTCTGTGCTATGGTCCTCCTGGAACTGGTAAAACACTTTTAGCTAGAGCTGTGGCTAATAGAACTGATGCATGTTTTATTCGTGTTATTGGAAGTGAGCTTGTTCAAAAATACGTTGGTGAGGGGGCTCGGATGGTTCGTGAACTGTTTCAGGTATCGGCTATCTCATGTTACAATAGCTTATTACAACTTGTCTGCAGCAATCTTAGTATCTGACCAGAGATTTTTTTTTTTGGACAGATGGCACGGTCGAAGAAGGCTTGTATTGTGTTTTTTGATGAAGTTGATGCCATAGGGGGTGCACGTTTTGATGATGGTGTGGGTGGTGACAATGAGGTCCAGCGCACAATGCTTGAAATTGTGAATCAGCTTGATGGGTTTGACGCTCGTGGAAACATCAAAGTGCTTATGGCAACAAATAGGTGAAGTTGGCTGCCTGATGAACAACTGATTCTGTGTGTCACTTATATTGCCGAGCTTAGATCTATTTTTGTTTTTCCTTGCATCTGTGATAGTATTGTTGTGTTTTTTGGGGGGGTATTGCGGTGTTTTGCTATATTGTTGAGGAATTAGGGCTGTATTATGGGCTTGTTTTCTTCCGCTTTTTGTTCTCTTTTGTTCCCTCTATTTGTCTATGAGATTGCAAATGGATGAGGGCATCCACTATTACTTCACTTATGCAAAGTGAAGAATCTATTTGTGAATAGTAATGCTATGCTTCCCAAATTTTTATCCTAAAAGTGCTTTCCAAATGATGTGGCAGTGGGGTCAGGTCTAATACAATGGGACCAATTGAATTTTGACTGGAAGTTGTTTACCTGGCCCCACTGCCCCATCATTTGGGAAGCATAGCATTACTCATTTGTAAAACATTTGAGCCTATTGGCAACATAGTTTGTGATATTTCCAACCAAATGTTGTTGCCTACTAGTGGTTCTTTCATGTTTTCCTCCCTATTATTTTTCTTGTTGGATCTTTTCTCTCTCTTTTTAATCTTGGGTCAAGGTGGAGGAAGGATAAAGAATCAATTATTTTCTTTTATTGTAAATGCTTTTTTTCCCTTTAAAAATTCGAACTGGCATTTCACGGCTAGGTAATGTTCAGTAATAGCTGTTTGAAACTTGATGTTTAAGCTTTTTTTTTTAACTATCCGAGTGTCTGATGCTTAAATTTTGCCTTGTGCCATTTTTCAGACCTGACACGTTGGATCCAGCACTGTTACGTCCTGGAAGGTTAGATCGCAAAGTTGAATTTGGCCTGCCAGATCTGGAGAGCAGGACACAGATATTTAAGATCCATACCCGTACAATGAACTGTGAAAGGGATATTCGGTTTGAACTTCTGGCTCGTCTCTGCCCAAATTCTACAGGTAAGAATACTTCATTACGTGACCGACTTTTGTCTTTGATGCAATATAGATGTCTTTCTCTGTCATCACTTTTTCGTTAGAGTTGAGTTCCAATCATAACGTTCCGTAATTGTTGTTGGTGGTAATGTTACTGTTTTGTATTTGCTTTCGGATAACTAATTTGAGCGAAAACGTTGATCTTCTATCGATGATGGCTTGATGTCATTCCAGAAGTACTCAAGTGTCCTCTCTCTCCCTCTCTCACACTCTCTCCGAGAGAGGAGGAAGAATCCATTATGCTTTGTGGTTTGTGTAGTTTGTGACTCTGTGATGTTTCTCACTATTTTGTTCTTGTTTCGTTGAGGGTCTTCTCGATTGGTTTAACATGGGATCTTCTTGTCATTCAGGAGCCGATATAAGGAGTGTGTGCACGGAGGCTGGAATGTATGCCATTCGAGCTCGTAGGAAGACAGTTACAGAGAAAGACTTCCTTGATGCAGTGAACAAAGTCATAAAAGGGTACCAGAAGTTCAGTGCTACTCCCAAGTACATGGTCTACAATTGATAGAATTGCTGTGCGGCCTTCCTTTCTGATGAACTCGGTTCTGGCGATCCAATCCAGAATCCCGATCATACTGAATTGTTTCCTGGCTGTGTGATGTTGGATATCTATTATTGGGACCCGGAACTGCTCGGATCACATCTGTCTTCTTTGTTCCAGGTGGTTATGAATGTTTTTTTTTTTTGGCTATTTCCAATGTCAAGAGGACCCAGAAAAATTGTATTTCTTTTATAAGTTGCTGATATTTATTGTGACCAGCAAAAGATGTGCAAAACTTCTGGCTTGCTTTATTGAACTGAAGATTGATGAGAGTTTCATCGGCTAAAGTAATTTATTGTTATTAATTGAAATCCCATCTGATGATAAACTGCTTGGAAAGAGAGTGTAAAAACTGAACAGTTCCCAAATGTATTGCCTAGGGAATTGTGGGTTATTGCCCCAGCAGTTGCCAACAATTGAGGGAATAGATAGTGGCTCAAATTCTGGACTATTTAGTTAATAGTCCTGTGCAAGATTGAAGAACCAAATGTTGGACTAAAGCCACGTTTGGATGCTTCTAACCAAGTTTGGACTAATAGTCTCCATTTTGATTGGACTAAACCTGGGATTAATAAACTCTACCGCAAAGATAATTAGTGGTCCAAATTCAGGATTATTTAATTAAAATGGATTAATTGTTCTGTGCCTAATTGGCGTTCCAACTGTTGTACTCTTTCAACTAAAATGGACTTATAGTTCAATTTCTCATTAAATCCACCGAAACAAATGTGACCTCGGTGTAGAGTACCTCGGGTATATGTGATTATTTTGACGGCTTAAGAGTTGAGTGTTGATTCTGTAACGAGTAATGATTCGTGCACATAAAATGTGCACATTAAGTGTGCACATAAAGATCTAGACCATTCATTTTGGTGGATCCCATATGTGCATGGATGGATCCCACCAAAATGAATGGCCCATATCTTTATGTGCACACTTTATGTGCACATTTTATGTGCACATAGCATTACCCTTCTGTAACATGCTACCTCCCTCCCCAAGACAAGGAGAAAGTTGGATGGAAATTGAACCTCTTACCTTTCTTAAATCAAATTTTTTCTAGCAAAAAAAAAAAAAAATGTAGCAAAAAAGGAAAAGGAGAAAAGAAATGACCTAAATGAAAAGAGAAATATATATATATATATATATATAGAGAGAGAGAGAGAGAGAGAGAGAGAGAGAGAGTGAAGAAAATAAATAAATGTTAATAAACCAAGATTTTCTTATTGTTGCTTGGAGTGAGATCGAGAAAATGGAGCTCCATAATCTAAAAACTTCAATTTTCCTTATCCGCTCCTTTCAAAGGAAACCATCAAAGTCAATGGACCATTCCAGTAGTACATCAAAGTTCCTCATAAGCAAGCCTGCAATTAATTTTCTTTTTAGAAATTTGGTATTAAATACTCAATTAAGAGAATTATTTGGTTTAAAGACACAAAGGAAATCTTTTTGGTAATAAGAACATTATTCAATAAGTTAATTTGGAATATGTCAATTGACCATATATTTTTGGGATATATTTACCCTTATTTGTATTTGTCATTTTCATTTCTCTTTCTTCATCTCTCTCTCTCTCTCTCTCTCTCTCTCAGCAACATCACCGACCACCACCAACCGAGACCACCGCCGTTGCCGGGGACCTTCGTCGTCGACACCACCACTATCGTCGGCGTCTCTTCTCCATCGCCGATCAATGGCGATGTTGTCCTCATCACCAGCAGTGCCATCGCTCACCACCACCATTGTACACCATCCCCGTCGCACATCACTGCCATCGCGAGCCAAACACCGCCATCTCACGAGCCAACCACCACCATCTCCGAGCCAACCACCACCATCTCAGAACCAACCACCACCATCTCGCGAGCCAACCACCACCATCTCCGAGCCAACCACCATCTCAGAACCAACCACCACCATCTCGCGAGCTAACCACCACCATCTCCGAGTCAGCGGCACCATCGGTCACCACCACCAAAGCGAGCATTTTCACGAGCAGATCCGGCCACCAGTGCACCAATCCACCATTTTTTTGTGAAATTTATCAAAAAAAGTCACTAACTTTCTTAACATTTTTTCCCAGAGTTTGATATCAACAGTAGTAGTTGTTTGATAGATCTCGTTGAGTAGGCTGTAAACATATAGATTTTATGCAAAAAACAAGTTACAGATTGATATGAATGCTCAAATTTGTAAAAAGTTTTTTCAATGTTTGGCAGAACACTTTTTTGTGAAATTTCACAATCTTTGTGAAATTTCACAACTTTTTTTTCTTTTGAAATTTTCACAACTTTTTCGGTGCTGGTATGAGAAATTAAATTTCAAAAACTTGTTTTGTGATCATTTCATATTGATGTGGTAGTTTGGTTGTGAAGAGATCGTCAGGTGAGGTCGTGGTGGTGATAAACAAAGGTTTGGTGTGGCTGTGGTGGTTTCATGAAATTTCACGAACTCTGTGAAATTTCACGATTTTTTGTTGATAAATTTCACAACTTTTTTTTTTTTTTTATATATATATTTTAATTTCACAAGTTTTTTCGGTGGTATAAAAAATGAACTTTCAGAAAGTTGTTTTCTGATTATTGTATGTTGATTTGGTGTTTTGGTTGTGAATGAGGTCAATCAGGTGAGGTGGTGGTGGTTGGTGGAGGCTTAAGGTCGTGATGGTGATCGTTGGAAGTAAGGTGAGGTGGTGGTGGTTGGTGGAGGCTTAAGATTGTGATGGTGGTCGTCGGAGCTCAGGCGAGGTCGCCGGAGCCTCGCCTGAGCTCAGGCGAAGTGATGGTAGTGATCGCCGGAGGTCAAGCGAGGTCGCCGGAGATGCATGGGGTGAAACTTTTTTGGTGTAGACCAATATTGGGGTAGATTTGTCAAAATACCAAGGAGTGTACCTTCTCCCAAATATTTTTACTAGTTATACCTAAACCACTATACTTTCCTTAATTTGGATTAATTGCTAATTGCCCCTTAATTTTATTATACACGCATGCCTAAAAAAAATGAATTTTCTCATAGATTGTGGGTAATATCCAAATATAAAATGAAATTTATAGGCATTGTGTGTGATCAAAGTATTTGGAACAACCAATTATGAGTTTTTTTTTTTTTTTTTGGCATGTATGTGTAATAAAATTAAATGTCTAAGCATGTGTGTAAGCTAAATTTATAGGCCCACCTCACTTTTTCAACAAAAAAAAAATACCAAAAACGGTTGTGAAAATGGTTGTGACATGTTTGGCAAATCGATTTTGGCCTTTGTTTTTTGTTTTTATGTTTTTTTTTGTTTCCTAAAGAAGCACAACCAATTTTGGAATAAAATTAATTTTATAATTCTATATTATACACACACTCAATATATATATAATACATAAAATACATATATAAGCAATACATTGCAAGGTTAAAAGACAAATTGTAATTTACAATTACTAATACATCTATAATCATATGTTGCACAAAATACACATTTCCAGTTTCTTTTAACTTTAACTTTTTTTTTTTTTTTTTGTTGGCATTAGAGCTATAATATAAATGGAATTTTATATTTTATTACACATACATACCTATAAATTTGATTCATGCACATATGGTTAGAAATTTACTCTTTTACGCGCATAAAATAAACTTTAGAAAATTAATATTGGAGATTATGGATAATATCAAAATAGAAAATTCAATTTATAAGTTTGTGTGTGTAATACATAAAACCATTCCCTTGATTTTAGCAAAATAAATCATATTTGTATAAAGTTTATATGTAGTTAAACAAAAAAGAAAAAAGAAAAAAAGATGATGGGTTTTTTTGAATATATCATGTGTTATGATGTTCAAAAAAAAATAAGTTACTACTTTAAACAAAAAAAATGAACTAAAGAAAAGAAAAAAAATGATCTAAAAAAAAGATGAAAAAAAGAAAAGAAAAGAAAAAATATGATAAGTTCTTCCAATATTTCATGTGTTATGATGTTAAAAATAAGTTATTACAAAGACAAAAATAATAATAATAAATTACAAAATTTAGGGAGAGAAGGGCTAAAAGAAACAAAAGTGAAAACGCAAAGAAAAGATCTGGGAAAAAAAATTTTAAAAAAAAGGAAGAAGAAAAAGAGAGAAGATATTTTGCTTCCATCTCGGATTATTGAAACTTTTACATTTACAATTTTATTTTCGCAGCAGTACATGTTCAGTACATTTAGGATTTAATATTTAAAATTTTAATTTTTTTTATTTATGATTTACTGGATAAATGCATCTAATTTTTTTTTTTTTTTTATTTTGATGGGGCCATGCACTGCACGGACGTCTACCCTAGTAAATATAAATAAATGCTTGGAATTACAAAGTTCACTTTAACCAACATTTTTCACTACTAGAATTAAAATGGCACAATTGCTATAAGGGAATTGTTATTCTAACTCCATAATTAAACTAATGCACTCTATTGTACTATCACAAGGTCCTTGTGGCTTAATGGTGTAATTCTCGAGTAGTGTATTCAACTGTCCCTAAGGGGAGAGTGGAAGGTGTTAGCTTTAAGATTGGGCCTTTGTTATGTCCTTTTTGCCCCTTGTACTTGTAAGAATAATTTGTAATCTAGTTGAATTTGTAATTGAGCTTGAGTTAGGTAA
Source organism: Hydrangea macrophylla (assembly GCA_033977485.1). NCBI lineage: Eukaryota > Viridiplantae > Streptophyta > Magnoliopsida > Cornales > Hydrangeaceae > Hydrangea > Hydrangea macrophylla. The sequence goes on along the minus strand of CM066995.1, from coordinate 80,725,351 downwards.
TAAAAAATAAAAAAAAACAAAAAAAAAACACAGATATATTTCATGAGTACGAACAGCAATTCCTTGACAGAAGTCTCAATATATATATATATATATATGCAAAGATTCTCTAAAGAGAGCCACCTTTTTTTATTAAAGAGAGGGCCTCTGTTTTGGCCGTCAGATTGTGTTTAAAAATTGTGAAATGGCAAAACTGCCCTTAATGAAAATATGATCTGACGGCCAAAACAGAAGCCCTCTCTTTAACAAAAAGAGGGAGTATATATATATATATATATATATCTACACTATACTATAAAAGAGGCTAAGGGTGGTTTTAATTTCAATTTTGTCCAATTTTGATATTTCTTGATTTGTTTGAAATGACGATTTTACCCTTACTTTTATCTTTTGTTCCATTTTCCTTTAATGATTACTTTGAGTTTTTGTCCTTTTGTAAGGGCAAGTTGGTCATTTCACCCACAAAACAGCCCTTATTATTATTATGTCAACTTTCAAAATTAAATTATTCTAGAAATGATGATTCAATCAACTTTTCAACCAATAATTACAAATATTTACAATTTGATTCAACTTTTAAAATTATTTAATCTACAAGTGATTATTCAATCAACTTTTCAAGCAATAATTGCAAATATTTACAATTTGGTTCAAAACACCCAAAAGTCAACATATTGTAGGTTGTGCCTTGTTTGGCACAACCGCTTTTTGGCTTTGTAGTTTGTATAGTTTTTCATTCTTCCCAAACAAGTCACTAACTTGTTTGGTTTTGTTTTGTTTTTATTTTTTTGGATTTTCCCAAATAAACCACTACACAAATAAGACACAACACAACCTTGTTTGGTTTTGTTTTGTTTTATTTTCCTTTTTTTTTTGTTTTCCCAAACAAAGCGTTAACATTTATTTGTGTTTTTTGTACTATTTCTTTGAATTACCAAACAAGCTTTAGATAACTTTTATAAATTAATGTTTGTTTGGCAAGGCTTGTGTCACACCCTAACCCGCCCCAGTGGATTAGAACACATGTAACAAGGTGATATACACCTAAAATTCATTAATTAGGAATAAAAAAAATAGGAATTAAACCACCTTTAAGAGCTTTGTTGTGACAAAACCAACCCAAGGGAAAAATAGTCATTAATAAGTATATCAAATTTTTATACCAAATGATAGGTCTTTGAGTCCCAGTTCCAACAAAAAAAACGGTGTGCGAATCCGAGTTTTCTAGAGAGAGATATGCACGTTTCTGTAAAAGTGGACGACTGCTAGAAACAGGGGCGGATCGATCGATCCGCCCACAAAATCCAGATCGATCCAATTTCTTATTTTTCTAGCAGAATGTCCCTCCAGAACCTCGGATCGATCCACCCGTTGTACCCGGATCGATCCGGGTTTCTGCAAAACAGTTTCTGCTGCAAAATTCTTGCTACTACAAGTTTTAAAACATACCAAAACATAACCAAATCATATGGAAACCTTATGAAACTTTGGGAAAACATATCCAACTCATTTCCAAACACTTTTTAAACTTAAATCAAACTTGGATTACACAAACACATTCACCATTTGATCAAATCCACTAAAAACTCATTTCATTTGAACAAACTTTTAAATTTCGAAACTCAATTCTCATCCAAAATACATAAAACTTACTGAGAATTAACTCAAAGTTACAACTAGTATTATGAGCACGAAAGAAACATGTCCAAGACACTAGCGACACATCCGGACTTGCCGAGATGGTTCAACCAAACAACTTGCACCCTATTCGAGCAACACAAAAAAGATTACACATAGGCTCTCTAATCACTTCCAACTCCCAAAATCACGTTTTAGGATCCAACCTTCTCATTACAAGTGTTAACATTAACATAAAAGAACTACAATTTACATCCTTTATAAATTCAGAATGAGTTCATAAGAACAAGATCCCAATTCTCTCCCAACTCCCCCATCTCTCCCAACGCGCGCGTCATTTCCTCTTCGGATATAGCTCCGAACCTGCGGTGGTTGTTATGTACCACAACAGAAATAGGAAAACGGTTTTCTTAAGCAATTTGCTTAGTGAGCAATCTAACATGATTGTATGTTTAACACGTGCAATGCTACAATTAACACACAAAACATAAACGTAGTCGCCGAGTCACCGGTTATATGGTTCATTCAAACCCGAAGACCTCCCTTGGTCCCGTGGCCACTTCTGTTCCTTAGACTTCCGTATTTATCGGATTCTTCCTCTACACCACCCTTATTACTCCCAACAATGAACCATTTTTCCAGTGCTCATTAACTACCACATAGACATATAAACACATAAACACATATTCATGTATCAACATATACTTTTCATAGAATTGACATGGAATTCACAAATTAACAACAAAATAGCCTCTAGCATAAGTAGTTATTCCTAACATCATCAAAGCCTTGAACCTATTAAACACAATCATTGGGTTTGTATAGAAAACTCACCTTATACACAGATTTTACCCAAGATTAAGCTAGAGAAGTGCTGAATTTTACCAATTAGAGCTCAATTTCTACTCCAACAAGATTCCTACATGAATTCAGCAGACGACGTCTCACCGGTAAGTATGAGCTACCACAATCCAGCAATTTAAATATAAATTAAGGGTATAGAAACATTTGTCTCACCTCCACGAGTCCGAAAATGGCTTCGGTTCGCGAATTCGACGAACGGCGGCGACGGAACGGCGAGATTTTGACGTCGGTGACGGTTTCTCCGTTTCTCTCTCCGAGCTCTCCTCTTTTTCTTGTTTTAATTTTCTGCAGATTTTGAGAGTCTAAGCTCTCTTAGTGACACACACACATCACATGCATGTGATGTGTCACAAGTTTTCCCCATTTTTGTTTACACCCCCGATTTTTCTTAAGTTCCTATTATGAAATCCCTCCAAACATTCCATTAACCACCCAATTATCTAATGAGTGTTTGTCTAAGTTCCGTATATGTCCCAACGTGGGTCCCACATATTTTGTGAAATTGCTATCGTACCTACTCATCTTAAAACCTTTTCATTTATAACCTTATTTGGGTGTCCAAGCTATCACCAAATGCTAACACCTATATCATCATATAATATAGAAGCATTTTAAACAAATATTCATGTATTCATATAAATGCATTTAATCACGTAAAATGCAAATATTTTCATTTAGGCCCTTCACTGGGTCCCACTTCCAAACCTGTCCTACCTCATTGGGGACTTTTCCAGCTAGTGTCCCTCTCTGAACACTTTTTACATGGACGAGTTCAAGCCTCTCCTTAATCCGTTTATACACTAATAATATTAATTAATGCATATTAACAAGTAATTAACACGTTCCCCGGGTACGGGTGTTACAGCTTGTTTGAGCATTAAGGCAACTTTTTAAGGAATCTTTGAATTACCAAACAAACCTTCAGTCACTTTTCTAAAACAAGTCTTAGATTACTTTTGAAATTTAATACTTGTTTGGCAAGGCTTGTTTGAGCCTTCAAACAACTTTTAAGAAATCCTATAATTACCAAACAAGGCTTAAGTTAGTTTTGTAAATTATCTTTTCGTATATGTGTGTGTGTATATATGTATACATATTATAATTTATTATTATTATTTATGTGTTTAAAGTGTGTACAATTAAAAATTAAATTACCAAATTACCTCTTTGTTAAATAGAATTATCAAATTACCCTTTTGCCTTTTGTAATTACCCTTGTGTGTATATATATACATAAATTATTTTATTATATTATTAAAATTACCATTTTGCCTTTTGTAAAGTACCCTTTTGTCAAAGTTTATAGTGTGTATAATTATTAATTGAATATCCAAATTACCCATTTGTCAAATTGAATTACCAAATTACCCTTTTGTTTTTTGTAAATTGCTCTTTTGTATATATGTGTATATGTATATATACATATAATAATTTTTTTTTTTTTATTATTATTATTATTATTATTATTATTATTATTATTATTTATGTATTTAAAGTGTGTACAATTATAAATTGAATTATCAAATTGCCTTTTTTTCTTTTGTAAACTACTAATATTGGTAGTTTACAAAGAAAAAAGGGCAATTTGATAATTCAATTTATAATTGTACACACTTTAAATACATAAATAATAATAATACATATATTGCTTTATTATATTGCATATATATTGAATACATTATATGCCAAAATTGAATAAAACTGTGTACAATTATAAATTGCTTAGCCAAATTACTCTTATGCATGCAAATTACCCTTTGTTTCTATGTCTTAAAGAAAAAAGCTTAAAGTTTAAAGTGTTTACAATTATAAATTCTCGTTTGTTAAATTGAATTACCAAAAACCCTTTTATTATATTACGATATATATATATATGGAATAATCTAATTACCCTTATATCTTTTTACAAATTATCATTTTGTTAAATCAAATTACCAAATTACCCTTTTGTTTTTCTTAAATTACCCTTTTGTATATACGAGTGTGTGTGTGTGTGCGCGCGTGCGCATATATTTTTTTTTTATCTATACATTAAAGAAAAGAGCCTAAAAGTTTAAAGTATGTACAATTACAAATTGAATAATCAAATTACCCTTAAGCTTTTTGCAAATTACTCTTTTGTTAAATCGAATTACCAAATTACCCTTTTGTCTTTTTTTTTTATTACCCTTTTTGTATATATGTATATATATATACACAGAACCCTTCTTATGAGGGATCCCTCACTTTGTTAAAGTGAGGACTTCTTTTTACAATCGTTGGATCCAGTTTTTATTAAGGGTATTAAAGTAATTTTATAGACTAAAAACTGAATCCAACGGTTGTAAAAAGAAGTACTCACTTTATTAAAGTGAAGGATCCCTCATAAGAAGGGTTCTCTCATAAGAAGGGTTCTGTATATATACATATACATATATATATATATATATATATATTTATTATATATGCGTTAAAGAAAAGAGCCTTAAATATAGGTAACATCAATTAATATAGTTGTTGTTAAACCATATTTTTCTAACACCATCTTAAGAATTAATAAAACTTATTTTTATTTCTTGTCCACATTAAAAAAATATATACATTGTATTTTTTCTACAAAATCTAGTGTTCGTGCATTACACAGGTCGTCTTTCTAGTTTCTAGTGTGTGTATATATATATATATATATTTATCAAAGTCTCAATCAAAATGTAGTACTACTAGTTTACTTATTTTTTGGATTAAGTGAAAATAGACAATTTATCAGTATCTAGGGTATGTTTGATAACTCAAGTAAGTGTGAAAATGAAAAGATTCAACACTTATTCTTTTTCAGTGCGTTTAATAACATACCATTTAATTGAAAAAGCGGCCAAAAAACCACTTAAAACTTTAAGTGAAAAATTTTCTTTTGAAAATAATCACTGAATGCATTCTATTTTTGTAGTTGAAGCACTGTTTTTAGTATTACAAATTCAATCACTTAAAATTTTCAGTACTTAAACTTCAATACTTAATTTTCAGCAATTAATTTTCACATTTACCAAACGCACCATTAGACTTTAGTAATGATCGACGCCCATATATACACGGCACGTGCTTTGCACCCTCTCAGTATATGTATATACATCTTCCTACTTCACACCTCCACATGGTCACAATAATCTATAAAAAAAATTTCAAACCCTCATTGTAGATACTCCGATCACCGGATCTAAAGTTTCCGGTGGCCGGGAATTCCAGGAACATACCCAATTGCAGCCATTAACCTGCAACGATACATGGATTCGCCGGAGACCAAAGAGCATAACCAAAAAGTGTTTTTGCGTCGCGCTTTTACTCTTCTGTTCACTCTCTTCGCTCTCTTGTCGGTCACCTTTCTGGTAGGGTTTGTGGTGTTTTTGATTGGAATTTCATCGATTCCGAACCCTATTTCAGTTCACTCACAGTGCAAGATAGTCTCCAGCAGTAAGACCTCTTTGATCTATTTTCATACTACCTCCTTTCTTTCTTTCTTTGCTGGAAATGAATTTAGGGTCTGTTTGGTTACTTAGAAATTTAGGGAAATAAGAGAAATTGAGATCTGTAGATTGATATACAGAAGAGCTGAAGTCAATTGCTGGTCATACAATTGTTGAATTTGATTATTGCAAAAGGGTTTTTATTTCTAGCTCTCATTTCAAGGGGAAAAAAAAACGTGTACTTCTTTATTGGGCATATATTAGTTTGTTTGACCATTCTAGCACATATGCAATCACTGGTTAGATATTTCATTTATGACTTGATTATGAAATTTCAAGCATATTAATGGGTTTTCACTTTTTTTTGTTGTTGTTGTTTTTTCAGGTGTGGATCTTAGGTCATCGAAGGTCTGTGAACTTGGACTGTTAAATTATAAAGCAAAGCATGTGTTTTACCCTTTTGAAAGAAAGAAATTTCGATGTCGTTATGATTACTATTGGGCTTCTGTATTTAAGGTAATAGTTTCTAATTGTTGTATTATAAAATTATTCTATATGTTATATTACTCTTTACTATAGGTTGTAAGTTGTGACAATGATAAGTAGATTCACAGTGATTGTCTTAAAGCCAAAAGCCGAATGTATCTCTAGCTATGTATATGAAATATGTGTGTATTGTACAAACATTTTTTTCATTTCTTCTTCTTGTCATTTTTTGGGTAAATGCATTTGCACTAGTAATGGAAGGTATTCATTTTCATTTTGGTTCACACTTTTTTTCATGCTTCACGAAATCCAGGTTGAATATAAAGATCATGCGGGTGAGACACAACTTGCATTAGCAGAGGCTCCAAATGAAGTCCTTCCCCATGATTGCAGGCCTAATTTCGGTGCTGCATGGTTGACCAAGGATAGGTTCAAGGTAGGCTTTGCAAAAAAATAAAATTTCTCTCATACAGTGGTAAATATTTGTGAACTACCCTTTTTATTAAATCTTAGGACTTTAAATTCTGAATTGGTAAATTGTAAGTAATGATTTCATTAGGTACCCTGGCATGCTTATTCTGTAAACAATATTGTTCAAGTTTTGAAGTCTACTATGATCATTATGATATTCTTATTTATTTATTTTTGCCTGTTTTCGTTAGGTGAATGAAACTTATGACTGCTGGTATACATTTGGCATATCCAAAGTGAACATACATGATGACAGTTTCTTCAATTGCCTAGCCAATGATCCATCTACAGTTGAGATGCTAAGACGATATTCCATCTTGTGAGTATGTTGCATATTGAAGAATCAGAGTCTTTATCATCTATTCTTTAAGATGTTCTATGGATGCTTTGGTCGTTTGTACAGAGTTTTGCACATTAAGGAGTTTGAATCACCCTGAGCAGTCTATCATCACAGTTTGTTCTGCCCCTTCCGATACCGTATAGAAGGGTGTTGGTTTAATTTCTGGTTAGAATTAACAACCACCAAACTTTAGAATGTTTGCCATCAAAATGTGAGTCCTGGATTTATTTGAGTTTGTTCTCATCCTGCCTTTGCTCTGACAGCAGCTTATTTGCTAGCATTTTTCGCTCAAAATTTCTATTTGATTGAGATGAGTATAAAATGGAATCATGACATTCACATTCACATTAACTGTTACCCACACTCATTTTGTATATCATCTCAAATTGATCGAATTCTTTTATGAATATTTTATGTTTATGAGGTCAGACAATTTGGTTGTATGGTGCTTTGTGTTTGCATGGATTCAGTGCTATTAACTCAGGGCCCTGTATGGTAATTTTTCTAGTTTCAGTTTTCTAAACTCCGAAAAACGGAAACTAGTTTTGTTTTCTTTTTATAAAAACGAAGACTGAAAACCTGAAAACTACATTTCCCCAAGTAGGAGATCCTATTCCTATTTTTTTTTGTTGTCTTTCCCAAGTAAAGGAAAAATAAAAATAATAAAAATGGAAACGACTACCAAATACGTTTCGGGGGGGGGGGGGTTTCGTTTTCAGAAAAATAAAAACAAACAAACGGTCCCTTAATAAACAGAAAAAAAGGAGCACCAGTTTGTCACGCGTAAGAATTCGGATTCATGTTTGAAAGCAGCCACTTTTTGCAACTAAGTTAGGTTAGCTCTATATTCTACCCCACTCCTCTTGGCGCATACTAGATTGAATGAGCACTGGCTTATGGGGCCTAGGAGAATGTTTAAGAGAACGAGATAGGGCAAGAGAAAGTCAAACCAATTCTAAAGGTTCGAACCATGCCTTCACATGATCATAACAAGTGATTGTGGTCCATATGCGTATATGATTACTAGTGGGTTAGGGATTTACCCCTATTCTAGGATCTCTGAGTGAGGAAAAAACAGAAGCAAAAGAGACTGTGGCAAACACAACACCACCAGATTTTATGTTGTTCACCCCAAATACTAGGGCTATAACCACCAAGCTGCCAAGATTTTCACCAATCTCAAAAGGCAAAAGAGAAGCTTATAGGATATATTGAGAGCAGCCCTTTACATAGAATAAAATTTGGGCCACACGCTAAAGCGAAAAATGACCAAAATACCCCTAAAAAATTTGAGGCTTTACTTTGCTCCACATTACTCATCTGTGGGGTTCTGTTTTGCTCTCTCTGTTGAGTCTGAAGGTCTTATACCCATGATCTGAAATCTAGTTCTTGAAAGCCATTCTTATGAGTGATGTGTGCGTGTGTGTGCGTGTGACGTGTGTGTATATATGTATGTGAATGTATGATTCATATAAATTTAATCGAGTTGCAATTGATACTCGCAGGTCCGAAAAGTTAGTACGGTCCTGGATTACCAGTGCGGGAAGATCCCGGTACTTGAGGCTGGAAGTAGTAGCCGGAGTTGTCACCGGTTTTTTGACTTCCTTGATCACCATAAGCTTATTCGGACTTCTACATCAAATGAAATCTTCTTTGCCTCGGATACGTGCAGTGAGGATTCTACCTCTTGCAGCCCGTTTGAAGCGGGTTTGTTTCTTTGTAGCATACTTTACATTTGCAGGTTGGTTGACCATACAGTATGGGAAAAGAATCGGCCTCCTGGAGATCTTTCGAATACATTAATTAGAAAGCAAGCACTCATTTTTGTAGAAGTGCTATTTACAATGAGAAGCATATGTGGTATATCAATCTGCAAATATGAGCCGGTGTGCGTATATATCGTATAATAGATGCAATTTCTTCGATCTAAGTCGAGGAAAAGTGCTCGTATGATCATGCCCAGTAGAGGGACATGGTAATGTACAGTTAACTTTGTAATTGAATGTTGTGCCAAAGGACAGCGATTTGTAATTTATAAGGCTAGCCTGATACACATTACAGGTGCTTTGATTGGTGTACTTGCAGAGAACAGAAATATTTAAGATGAGTCCCATATTGCTCCTTGTACAAAAGGCTTTTGTGTCTGTTAAATTGTTTTGTTGCTGATTACTCCTTCCATGCTAAAGGTCGTTTTGGTCTCACGGTGATTTTTTCTTTCCCTTCACAATGAATTTGCAAACCAAACAAAGCCTTGGGTTTCTGTGTGAGTAGTAGTTTTCCTCCCACTGTGATAGAGGAAAGTAAAGGGGTGCACAAAGTACCCGACCCGAAGACCCGACCGAACCTAAATGAGATACTCCATCAGTTTAGGATGCAGGGATTTAATGTGACCCGGACATGATTTAATTCCAAAAAAGCCCTTCCTTTTTACCCCGCAAAGTAGGCATGTAAACAGATCGGATTTGGATCGGATCTACACAAATCAGATCCAGATTCGTTAACAATTCTACTATCTAGTTCCGGTCCATTTATCCGTTGGATCTGCCTTATTTAATCTATATTCAGATTTGATCGGATCTGGATATTCGAATCTGTTTGTCGGATCTAAAACGACAACTTAGCTGCTTATATGTATTCTAGTATTACTATAGAAACTATCGTTTTTATTATTTTTTTCTATGCATACACAAAAATCAATTAACGTTTAACCCATCAATACACTTGACAATGTAGAAAAATTCTATCTTTAAATCAAAATATACCACTGCAAGTAAATATGTATAATCTAGTCTATACTATATACGTTGTTCAATTTTATATGTAATAGTAATCTTGTCTAGTGTATTGTATGTATATTTTTTGTGCATAGTTTATTCTTAGTTAGATCCGGATATTAGGCGGTCGGATACCACAAAACTATATCCGATCCCTCGACCTAATATTCTAAATGGATCTGGATCTAAAAAAGAAAAGCTCAAATCCATCAAAAAGTGCTGGAATCGGGCTAAGATTTAGTCCATTCACAGGCCTACCGCAAAGTAGGCACGAGTTACGAGGAATTGTGATGAAAATAGGCATTGATACTCTGTCAACAAACTTCACACTAATGTCGGAAAAAAGTCTTCTTTTTCTCTAATTTGTTTGGTTCTTGGGTTTAGTGAGAAAAAAGGAAAGAAAATATAGAGGAAAACATTTTCCTTTATTTGGTTTGCAAGGAAAACGATGAGAAAAATAGGAAATAAAAGAGAATAAGTTAGAGAAATAAATTAAATATTTTGAATGTTTGAATCATTTTCCTTCCTTTATTCATATATTATAATTATATTTTAAAAATATTTAATATTTGATGTTATTTAAACATGAAGAAATACAAAATAAAAAACATGAAGAAATTAGTTTTCCTTCCCCATTTTTTTCCCTCACAAAATCCGTGAACCAAATAAAGCCCAAGTAAAGCTTGAATGCTGCTTTCAAGATACTACCTAGCAAAGAATTATATTTCCCCTTGTGGATGGTAATTATCAATTTCTTTCCAAAAATCACTCCCGAGTTGTTCAAACTCCAATTTGGATTCTCTTAAACCTCCACTAGTAGTTTATAGATTTAGCCTTTAGGGTCCATTTGGCAACAACTGTCCTTGCAATTTAATCCTAAGTTTTTACTCTCTCTCTCTCTCTCTCTCTCTCTCTCTCTCTCTCTCTCTCTCTCTCTTTTTCCATTTAATCAGCCAATATTTTTTACTTTAGCTTTTGGAGTTCCATAATCACTTATGAACTCCAAAAGTCCTCCCCAATCGGGCCCTTAAACAGGCAAAATGAAGTGTTTATGACACAAGCTCAAGCTGAGAAATTAAGTTTCAAACCCTTTCAAAAGCCAAATATATATAGACCTAAAACATGCAACTCCACTCCACTGTAGAACCTTCATTTTCCACAAAAGTTTCCCTCACAGCCAAACTGTCTGCGAAAACCTTTTAATTATAACTACCAGGAAGCTTCAAAAAGTTTTCTCAGCGATTCCACCACATCATTAATACCATAATTTCGATTTCTTGCAACCAAAAAAAAAAAAAATACAATTTTTTTTTAAAAAAAAATAAGAATATTTAGTAAGATTATGATCGCCATACAGTTGATAAACAAGCGACACCACCAAAATTATGTAGCGCCACATATACATTAGGATTTTGCGTGTGTATTTGGTATTTCTTTCTCGAATCCTGAACTTGATGAACTGACCATTATCGAAGCTATGGCTTCTTAAAAATGTCGATAATTGTGTCTTGAGGTGCAAGGGAGCGTGAAAATGGGACACATGAATTCGGTATCACATTTTGCCTGTTTCTGATATAATCCTCTCGATCTCTTCTAGAAGGCGTTCCTTTTCTTCTGTCAACTCCTCGTTCTGCTTCTGGAGCTCTTCTATCTGCTTAGTCTGCTCAGAGTCCTTCCTGAAAATTTATTTGATTGTCAATACATTAGAAACAAAGACATATTTGATTAGAAAAGGAAAAAAAAAAACTGAAAACAGAATCTTGGAGGATATTAATCAATTTGTCACACAACAACTCAGGGCCCGTTTGGTGACGTTGAGATTTTCAGTTTTTTTGTTTTCAATTTTTTTTTTAAAACGAAAGTTGAAAACGCGTTTGGTTATCATTTCCGTTTTTCTTTCATTATTTTATCGAAAACGACAACAAAATTGGGCAGAAAATGAAGAAAACGAAAAAGAAAAAAACAAGGAAGTGATTTTCAATTTTCTGTTTTCATTTTCATAAAGAGAACAAAAAAACTAGTTTTCGTTTTCAGAATTTAGAAAACTGAAAACTGGAAATATTACCATACCGGCTCTCATACGTCTAGCGAGACTAGGGAAATGGATATATGTCTATGCTTCATAACTAGTGAGCGAAGTGCTAAACAAAATGTTTCATCCGTACTTGTATGTATAGCATATACGAACTGAAAGTAAATCAATGTTTTCCATCAGTACCTGTTCATGAAAGATAAGTTAAGTTTGAGTGATCGAACTTCCTTCTCAAGATTTTCGCACCGCTTTAGAATGGACTGCATGTCTGATGGAATTGCCGGGGTCAGATTTCTTTCTTTAGCCTCTGCCATTCTACATCACCAAGAAAACACAATAAAAACAACGTTCTCGATAAAAAGATCCCCAAGCATGTGAATATATTTTTAGTTTTCCTCTTCATGTAGCATAACTACAGCCCGTTTGGCTTACCTTATAAAATAATAGTTTTTTAGAAAATAGATTTTCATATTTTCAAAAAAAAAAAGTGAAAAAGCTAATAGGTCTCAGTTATTTGAAGTGATTGTTGACCCAGAAAAAGCTATCCCAACGGGCTATTAATCAAGATTCAAGTATATTTTTCAAATACACGCCCTGTGAAAAAGAACATATTTTATAAAGTAAGGTTAATCCAAGTTATCAAGTTCATAGTGCATACTTCCTTGACCTCTCCACCCTGCGCTTCTTTGTTGGATCCCCTTTTTCCACTGCAGAACATATTTTAATTACAGAATATTATTCAACGTCTTAAATGCAATGTTGAGTCTAAAGAAAAGAAACATAAGTAGGCTTATATCAAAGCATTTTGTCACTGAAGATCATCAAACATAAGCACCTCACCTCAACAAAGTTTTAATAGCAATTCAACCTCAGATATCAAAGTTCAGTAAAAATAACAATGAACTTAGAGAGAGAGAGAGAGAGAGAGAGAGAGAGAGAGAGAGAGTAAGCCAAATGTCAAGCTAACGAAGCCCTCACAAACAAATTTGATTACCTGAGCCAGCTGAGCTCACGGATCGATATCGAACTAGACTTCCTTTTTTCTGAATATGCAAGGAAAAAAAAGAAAAGAATTGTGCTTACTATTATAATAACTATGATTCTAAAGATAAAGAGAAAATTGGATGTGATTCTAAATACGACAATATTTTTTAACACAAATCGTAATGGCTGTCAATGAACTAGGATTCATTAGAGCATACCTTCTGGCCATCCTTTAGATTGTCATATATTCGTTCCTTGAAATCTGTAGTTCAAAAACGAGATGCTCACATTAAAGGTAATGGGATGCTTAGAAATATCTTAAATTTGGAATCAGTCCGTCATGATTTTTTTACCCCCATCTACTTCTAATGGCTGCATTTTAAAATACAAAATTTCTTGTTCAAAAGCAACAGAGCACAAATATTCATGTTGATCTCACAATCCATGTTGAAAAATGAATCAATAATCCCTATATAAGCTCCGGCTGATCAGACACACTGATGAAAACAAAAAACACAGTCTAGCCAAACCAATCCTCCTTAAAAAAAAGGTCAGCCCAGTGCACAAGGCTCTCGCCATTGCGGGATCTGGGGAGGGTGAAATGTACACAGGCTACACAGCCTTACCCTTGGAGCAGAGAGGTTGTTTCCAGATTCGAACCCGTGACATCCAGGTCTCAAACCAATCCTCCTAGAAATGGCAAATAACTAAAGCAAGATACTGCTAAACACCAATGATAAATAGATGACTTGATACCTTAGGCTTTGTTTGGTTTGTGTATTTACAGAAGAAAATGGAAAAGGAAAAGGAAGGAAAACTATTTCTCTACTATTTTCCCTAGTGTTTTCCTTCATGCTTAATAGTATTAGTAACTAACAATTTCACACATAATAGGAGCTCAAGAAAAAAGAGGAAGGAAAGCGACTCACAAAACTCAAAACTCAAAATTCTAGATTTTATTTTCACTTTATCTTCTTTTCCTTCCTATTACCGACCTGTTTTCTTTATTAACCAAATAAAGAAAAAGTGTTAATGTTTCCTTTTTCTTTTCCTTTCCCAAACCCAATCCATGCACAAAACAGAACCTTGATTGACACACGGTTACAACTTAAACACTGTAATCAGCTGAAGAATCTTTTTATGTACCTTTGGATATTGAACCATTTTCCGAATTCTTTCCACTCCCAATTTGTTTTCTTGAGGTCTCACAAACGCTAAGAGTTTGGCCTGAATTGCTTGGACCATCACATGCATCAAAACCATTTGAGACTACCGGTGCAGCAGCAGAAGATTCACTTTGAGAAGGTTCTTGAGAACCCATTCGGCTCGGGTTTGTACAATTCACAAAACCTTCCATCTCCATACCAAATGATCCTTCCACCACTCCTAAAATCTCCGTATCTTGAACTTGCACCGGTAATACATCTTGAAAAGTTCTTGGCACCTCGTAAATATGATTTTCTTGTCCTTGATTGAAACCCATATTAGTTATAACTTCTTGAGCACCATAATACCCGAATGAGCTGCCATTGAAAGTTCTTTTTTCTATTGGGTTACTAAGCTTCTTTTGCTCTAGTGTACCCTTTAGCATGCTCACAACAGAAGAAACTTTATCGATGGTGTCCACTTGTGGGGCGTTGAAAGTGGATGAGGATGAATTCGAAGGAGACATGAATGTGCTAAATTGGTTTGGAATCTCACACATTGAAACATCGTTGAATCCATTTGGATATGTGAACTCTTGCTTTGTGTTGTTAAGGCTGTGCCCCGATACATTATTCATGGTTTCCATGCCTAGTGATGTTTGAGAATGTTGAATGGCAGCGTACCTCTTCCTGAAAAGAAGAGTATATACACGTTGAATCCATGTAAACAACACGAATCCCCTTGTTCAGATTATCAAGTTTGATTTTTACACACACACACACACATATATATATATATATATGTATATACATTACAAAAGGAAGAACTTGGATTTTTCAAACTCATAGTTCGCCATTTACCAGATAAAAAAGAGCCTCCCTTGAGATTTGGCAGAGGTACTGACAATTTGGGCATTTTTGTGTTATGTGTCAAATCTTATTTGGCATTTTGTCTTTTCACCATTAAAAAGGGTTTTTTTTTTTGACATTTTGCAAGGTATAGAATGGTATCTTAGGCATTCCAAATGATAATTAATGGTACATTCTCGTTACTTTCTCTAATGGCAACGGTGGGGGTGGGGAATCTATTACTG
This sequence comes from Hydrangea macrophylla, assembly GCA_033977485.1. Taxonomy (NCBI): domain Eukaryota; kingdom Viridiplantae; phylum Streptophyta; class Magnoliopsida; order Cornales; family Hydrangeaceae; genus Hydrangea; species Hydrangea macrophylla. Next base: position 80,710,083 of record CM066995.1, on the reverse strand, counting down.
AAATTTAAAAATATATATATATATATATATATGGGAGGTAATTGTTATTTATGAAGGCAGGAGGTGTATTTCGGCCAAATCTCAAGGGAGTTGGGTGATATTTGACTTTGTCTTAGATTTGAACCAAAAATAGACCATTCTCTAAGCTCTCAAGGTCTTATTTGAGGTGCAGGATATGGGTATGATGACATATAGGAAAATGCTTACAAGTCATTGAAAGTCCCCTAGATACATTCTTATTAATATGAAGTGTGAAAACAGTGATACCTTAACTCAGACGATCGACTTCTTGTCATGGGTTGAGAACTATTAAACCATGCCTGCAATGCAATGGGAGATATGAGATTATCTTTGAGAATCCTATTGAGCTGATGTTTCTGCAAAGATCTTCGTATAAACAAACCTTAGCGAAAGAAAAATTACTGGTTTCCCATCCTCTTTCAACTGCATTCCTGCTGGAAATAAAAGCCAAAGTCATCATCCACAAAATAAATCCTTTTAACCTATCCCTGGATTTCTGAGATATGAAAACAGAATGGAAAAGAAACACAAAAGACAACCATTTTCACGTGGTTTTCACCTAAAACTAGGGCTACGTCACATGAAACTGCTGAGAGTTTCGCTATGCTCGGAGATAGAAGAAGAAGATTACAGAATACATTGAAAGCAGTCCATATGTATAACATGGAATTAGGGATACATGCCAAAATTACCAAAATACCCCTCGAAAATAGTGAGAGTTGTTGGCCAACTTTACAGTTTTATCAGGCTCGACGCTGCCTATCACATAGTAGGTATAGTACATCAAAGACGCATTGCAGGTAGCACTAGCAAGACAACATCGGAGCCATTGATTTGAAATGGACTGACCCATGTGCAATAACAATTCAAGACTGCCAGTTATGAGTGACATGTTCAGGTTAAAAGCCTTGCAAGGACGAATGAACAACCAAAGAGGATGTTGGTCAACATGGTAATGTAAGAGACTTTGGCCTCTGATTTGTGGGAAAGAACATGGCTCTAGTTGTAGTGAAGGCATTTTATCCTAAAGTGTTAAGGCACTTGGAGCTCTACTTGGTTCATGGATTCAGTGAGGGAAAAGAAACGAGAATCCTAAGAACACACTTTTCTTTGTTAGGTTAATAAGGAAAGCAGTGACTAAAATATGCGGGGGGGAGGGGGAGGTGTGTTGTTGTGGGCAGGGAAGGGTAAAACTAAATGAAATTTGTTGAATTTTGTGACTCAAGTTCCAATTACATTCTGAAACCTTTTAATTTCCAACTTTCATTAAGCAAGGAGGAAAACACGGGGAAAAAGTTGTCCTATCCTTTTTCTTTCATTCTCTGCCAAACAAACAGAGCCTAAGAAAATCAAAAGGAAAAGAAGTCACCTGGTTGAGTGTTGATTGGGGTCACTCAAGGGTTCCTCAGCCACAGAAGTATTCTGTGGGAATAATTTGTCGTCGTTTTGTTGGTGACTAGATAGGTTGGACAGTTCAGTCGATATCCTGCATTATAAGTTCCATTTAAATGCTTACAGAAGTAGATATTATGAGCAAAAAGAATTCTGAAGAGACTGAGAATAAACAGAAAATGTGCTTAAACCACAAAATCTACAGTAACAAACCATGCCACATAAAAGCCAATATTTAGTACTCCCTCCGTCCCATTTTATGTGTCCATCTTGGGGAATCCAACTATTTAAGGGGACAAAAAGAATCTACACCTACTTTCCACAATTGCCCATAATCATTGCACTTTCTTTTTTTGTTTTGTTTTGGTATTGATTACAAGGGAGGGTACTTTGGGAATCTAAGTAAAATTTGCATACTAATTTAGGTAACTGGACAACAATTTTGGGACATCCCAAAAAGGAAAGATGGACACATAAAATGGGACGGAGGGAGTATCAAACAACCAATATGGCAATCTTGTTATCACCTGCGAAACACAGATCAACTTTGTTGACCCACCAAGCATATATCACATCTCATGTATGGGCAACTCTAAAACGGTCTTATCACTTGGGCTCTTTTGGGTGTTCATGTATTTGGGGAAAAAACCTCCTCTACACTGCATCCACTTTAGAATAGTTTCTAGGATTTTGAATTTCAGTAAAAGTATCGTTAATGGCCAGAAATCTTCCATAGTCGACATTATGCCAAACTCTGTTTGCTCCATGGATTTAGTGTAGCAAGGAAGAGAAAACAGTTGCTGAACACACTTGCCTTTTAGTTAAATGAGGAAAACAGGAAGGAAAGAATGGTGAATAACAGAAGACGAATTGTGATTTTGTGAGCCATTTCCATTCCTCTCTTAAATTCTTATTGTATGTTGGAATTTTTTGACTTCTAGTGTTAATTTATCATGAAAGAAAACACAAGGGAAAACAGTAGGGAAATAGTTTTCCTTGTCATTTTCCAGTCATGTTTCTTTTACTTCTCTAAATCCGCAAACCAAGCAGAGCCTTATCGCTCATGCAATCTGGATAGCAGTATGTCATCAATTTTTCTGGTAGCCTAGAAGCATAGTTAATGAAACTCCTTTCAAACTAAAAGCAACGTTCCATATTATCATCGCAATGCCACTGATTACCCTCATACATGCTTCCGCAATAGGGTCATTCATAGTTTCTCACAATAAGCACGCACAACATACAAATTTAGTCTTATAAGAGATGCATATTGTGAAACACATAATCGTGTATCTCTGGAGGTTTAGGTTCGTTAGGCTCTGTTTGGTTCATGGATTTAGAGAGGGAAAAGAAAAGAAAATATTGAGGAAAACAATTTTCTTTGGTTAATGAGGAAAACAATAAGGACAAAGGAAATGAGACCAGACCGAAAAACAATTGTTTTTTTTTTTTTTTAATTTTGTAAGCCACTTCCCTTCATCTTTTCCTGATTTTTTACTATGTTTCAAGAAAAATTAACTACTAATATGATTTAACAGTGGAGTAAAATACCAGGGATTTTTTTGTCTTTTCGTTTTCGTTTTCCTTTTATTTTCCTTCACTAAATCCAAGAACCTAACAGAGCCTTAAGCAAATCGACAAATGAAGTCATGCAGACTAACCTACAGCCAGCAACACAGGAAGTAATGGTTCTTTTCAGCAAAAAAATTCTAGTTCACAACTAAAACGTGTGAATTTGGGAAATATGAAATGGTCATTCAACTTCTACTCCTCAATTTTGTGGAACCAGAAGCTAACTAGTCCTTGCATACTAATTGCATAAACATAACACTGCAAATACTAAGGGCAAATTGTTTAAGCTTAGGATGAACTATAAATTAATATCAAATCATTTCCCACAAAACTGATATGCTAAGCCTCCCCTATCAAGTTTTAATAAAAGTTTGTCCAACCTCTTACTCTTACATGTCCCTACATATATTAATAATTACTGGTAAAGACTAGGAAGCACCGGTGCTGGTGCGGAGAGTTTAGCAATTTTTCCAAAAGTAAGGGTGCGGGTGCGGGTACGGTGGGGTACTGTTACAAAATATTAAAAATTTATTTTATATATGGCTATATATGAATTATTCTACCACTTCATCCTTCACCTTTTTTCAATTAAGCCACAAATAATAGTTAACAAGCAAAAAAATCATCACAAACAAAAAATGCTGCATAGGCAAGTAAGTAACGTCACAAAGCCTCCCGTTTTAAAAAGTAGGAATAATAAAAAATAAAAATAAAGGAAAAAAAAATTAATAATAATAACACCCCAGTCGCACCCCCAGACCCCAGCCACACCCAAAACTCCAGAAGAACTCACGAAGCACCCAGCCGCACCCGCACTGGGTGCAGCGACCTTTTTGAAGTGTCCGTGTTTCATAGGGTACAGATCATCGTAAACATCATCATCATCACCGCTTCTCCCACCAGCAGGAATAGAATCATTATTACAATTGCAAATACTATGAGTATTATCGTTTGTATATAAAAGCCATAAAGAGCTATAAGTTTGTTATCTAGAGGAAGAAAACCATAATTCTGTGGCACCGCGTAAGTGATATAGAAGGAAGTAGCTACAAACTCCTTAATCGGATCTTAAGGCTTCATTTGGTTTGCAGATTTAAGAAGGAAATGGAAGGAAAGGAAAACAATTTCCCTGGCGTTTTTGTCCATGTTTAATGACATTACATATACGAATTTTTCACTAGGAACCCAAGAAAAGAGGAAGAGAACTGACTCAAAGACAATGAAAATTTTCAGTTTATAGTCATCCTACTTTCTTTTCCTTCCAATTTTCCTTATTAACCAAACAAAGAAAAGTTTTTTCCTCTGTGTTTTCTTTCCTCTTCCCCCTATAAATTCATGAGCAACAGAGCCTAAAAATAACTGCATCCAAATAGAGGGGAAGGATGTTTCTTATCAACCAATTGACATGAATCTCCCCAAACCTACTAACCTTCTTGATGCATGTCGAGTACGATTTGCTATGCCTGTTGAATTGTAGCCATGATTCTGGGAAAGAAAATTATAATAACTGAGTCAAACAACAATATGGAGGTTAACGGTAAAGTAAGATCAGATAACTTTTCTTGAATATCAAGAAAGAGGATATTAGAGATATGGCTAATCAGTAAAAAGTTACAAAATTTATAGGTGAAAAACACAAGTAACTCTTAGAAAGTAAAGAAATACATTTCAGTGATTTCTCTGATATCTGACTTTGTAAAGACTACCAGATCATCTGCTTCAGCAAAAGAAATGTCTCTAGATAGTTTCCACTCGTAAGACCAGTCATTCAATTTTCCTTTCATGAATTTTATTCACATATGTTTAGGTTCTACTTAACTAAAGGCTAATTTCTCAATCTTAAACACGCTAAAAAACTTCATTGAAGCTTCTTCTTTTTTTTTTTCCCTTACGGGTATTAAGGAAAATGCATACAAAAGCTCTTGTTTGCATGTCTAACTTAGATTGGCATTCTGCACCAAACTTAAGAACCCAGAGTGCTCAAGTCCAACAAAGAAATCATAAGCAGACAATGAACGACGAGAAGTACTGAGTTACATATTTGTATAGTGTATGAAATCAGGAATTCTAAACTCCAGACCATCTCGAATACTTAGAGTCTGTTTGGGAATTCTAAAATCTGGACTAGTCTGGACCAGAACCAAGCTAGGTAACCCATGTACTTACTAACGCTATTAAAACTGGTTCTTTGATAAACCAAGTTGTGGTGGTTTTTCACATGAACCCATTTTTTACCGCAATTGCGCAGTCCAAGATTCGGTAACTTTTGTGTCCTAACTGTTACCGAAACTAAGGCTCATCTAGTATACGACACAACCATACCCAAAAGATCCAGTTCGGGTGGTTGCCAAACAGCCCCATATAGTGAACAACACACTCACCTTGTTTGATTGACCCTTTTAACAGTTTTTCGAAATTCAGAATTTGATCAAAGAAAAGAAAGCAACAGAAGAGGATAATACAAGTGCTTGCCTCTCCAGTTGTGAGCCAGCTTTTGAAGAGCTCCTCACTATCCGTACGGAAATTCTGAGTAATATTCTTCAAACCCAACATCTCCATAGGTGGAGCTAGCATCCCTATCGAGCTCTCCATCAAGGATTTCATGAACAACTCTTCGCTTGTATTCCTATAAAAGTCCGAGTATACCCTTCCCTCCATCTCCATAGAATTCTTTCCCACCTCACTTCTCTGAACTTTCTGAGACTGAAATGAACTCAAATTCTGCTGACTTGATCCGGGTTTCATAAAAGAATCATCCACTGAACTACCCTTTTTTCCATCATTGATCATATTACTTAGTAACCCAGTTTTAAATTGAACACCCAAATAGATAAATAAATAATAGAATTGAAGAAACCCCTCTGAGAATAACTAAAACCTGTTCTTCTTAAGGAGGTACCCACAAAAATGAGGTTCTTCAAAGAATATAATCAGAAATGAACTAGAACAAGTGTATGATTGGTAATTACAAACTTGATGTTAATACAAAGACTGAAGATTTAAAACAGTAGCAAGACCATTAAAGCCAAGAGCTTAAGATACAAAGTTCACTCCTACTATAGTTTGATATAGAACAAATTCAATGCTCTACAACCCTCATCCTACGGCACGTATACGCGTATTTTACTTTTTTGGTTTTGAATAATTTACAAACATCTGGTGGGCACAATAAACAAGTATATAAAATCATCGAATACACTAACATCAATCAAGTCTTGTTCAGATTCCAAACACCAAGCATTTGTCCTTTGCTTCCAGAAACAACACTAAAGAATTTATTGGGATTTACAATTCATCTTCATTAACCTCTGCATATGCGTGTCATATATGTTTATATATATATATGTAAACGAAGGCGCCCTCTCTTTATTAAAAATAGGGTTTCTATTTTGACCGTAGGATGGTGTTTAAAAACTGACTCTGACTGTCAAAATAGAGGCACTCTCTTAAAAGAGAGATCGCTTTTAGAGCAAAGCTGTATATGTGTGTTTATTTTATATGTCGCGCAATCATATTGGATGAATAGATTATAAAATTTGAAGGTGTCGGTTTTAGCTGGGGGGGGGAGAAGATGGCGCCATGAAAACGACTTTGAAAGTAGCCGTTGCAAGGGCGTTGTTGACTTATAGATTAGCAAAAAAAAAGTTTTTGACTTATTTATTAAATCAAGCTAAAATTTAGGCTTGAGATTATAACACTCATATTTATGTTATAGCATCTCATTACATTGTCATACATGATAATGTGATGTGTTGTGTATTATGATATCTGTGAGAAGGAGTTTTGACTCATAAGTCAATTTGGGTGTCTGTGTTAGATAACCCTCTTAGATGTGAATGAGTGTTTTGTGGTTATGACGTCTCTCCGAGTATAAGACGGTCACTGTGGAATACTTAAATATTTATCTGAAAATAAATATTTACTTGTGTGTTTTACTATATGTATTATTTTTTGATTTAGAATTTATTTCTGTTGTTAGATTTAGTATCCCGGTGAGTACGAATTGACACGCTATTAATTTGGTAGGCTAATTAGCAACTTCAGAAAAGTCATGTAGAAATTTGCGTTTTAACAACCAAACGGAATTTAGTCAGAAACTTTGATAATTTTGAGGTTTCACTTGTAAAGCTATGAATTAACTGTGTAGAAAGTTTTGGAGACTAATTAGGAGTTTTAAAAACATGCGGGGAGGTAAACACAATTTCCGAAAGTGTTGCCTATATATAGATAGAGATGACTTCAGATATTTCTTCAAAGCTTCTAACCTAAGTTTCAAAAGGAGGCTAAAGGGGTGATTTAGTTGCTTCGAGCTTCTCGAATCTAAACGACGACCTTCTGTCCGTCTGTTTTCTCCCAGATTTCATATTCAAGCTTCTTGAGGTAAGAGCTTCGTTTTGATACTTACTAGGGTCTGTGTGGCTAAGTTTTCCAAAAAGTTATTTTCTATAATTTTTCATAAAAGTTGATATTTGGACTTTTGATCCATAGGAATTGTACAAGGAGATTTTCTGCACGTTCTTTATGCACGAATTTTCCTTGGATCGTATTATAGGAGCGTTATTCGGAGGTGAGTGATTCAACTATGTGAATGATTTCTTGATATGTATTCATGTTTGATATGAAAAGCATGTATTACTTTAGAGATATATATTGTATAGCTCATATTGGGCGATTATATCTATAAGTAGGCCCAATTGCACGGTGAAATTTTTTGATTACCGAGAGCATGGTGATATGTATTTGAGCATGGTGAATTGCTTATTTGGGTCAGAAGGAGCACGTGATCACTAAGCCATTTTGTGGAGCCAATATAGGAATTAAGGTCACACGATTGAAGAGAAGAATCGTGGGTCTTACCCTTTCGCGTGGACTTATTGGCGAGGAGTCACGGATTGGGAGTATGAAATGTGCACGTGAGTCGTCCGCGACTAGTATGAAATGTAGAGATGTGAATGCGAGCATGTTTGTCATTCACGTGCATATGTTGTTTTGTTCACTAAGTGTTAGCTTAAACAAATCAAAATATGTGTGGTTATTTAAATAACCATTGCAGGTATTAATGCTGGCGTGGAATCGCAGAAGTGAGCACGTGGGTTTAGGAGTTCACTTAGAAGACGTCACATCATGTTTATTTCGTAGTTTTGGAAACGGAAGTGTTGTAATAAGAATTTGTATAACTTTTGGTTATGTTTAACTTAGCAGATTAGAATGGATCTAAAAGGTTGTAATAGTTTGTAACATGTTGTAATTATATTTTAGTAATGTTTTAATACAGTTAGGATCACTTTGGAGTGAGCTGGTATGTGTGTTTAATCCCTAAACGATTTGAGAAAGCTTTTAACTTGAAAAATCTGCAGAATGTGTGCTGCTGCCATAAACCAGTCGACTGGTTTGTGGAGCAATCGACTGGAGCCTCTTTTTCAGCAACTCACTGCATCTTTTTATAGAGGATCAGTCGACTGGGTCTCCGACACAGTCGACTGGGTCGTATTTGAAATCAGATATTTTTTTGTATCCAGGCTAGACTTCAGTCGACTGAACCGTACCAGTCGACTGAACATTTGGCAACCTAGTCGACTGGGATTAGAAAACAGTCGACTAGATGGGATCTCAAGACCAAACTTTCTGCTGGACCAACCTCAGTCGACTGGGCACGAGGTGCAGTACACTGGACTGTTAGTTTTCAAATGGGTTGTTTCTTTTCCGCTATGTGTGTTCTTCAAACTAATTTTTGGGAACGTTAATGAATTGGTTTTGCCTCGGTGGCATACCACGGGCTCCGGTTCCGCTATTGTGGGGCCAGGCTGTGATAGAGATTATCTTGTTTATCAAACGAGACTGAAATTCAAGTTTGATCTTAATTGGCTCGTATAAACTATAGTGGATTCAATTAGGCCTGTCAATGGATCGGATTTTGGACCGGATCTAGATCGGATCCGGCATTTTTTGATGGATCTGAGCTTTTTTTTAGATCCAAATGCATATCCATATCCGGATCCGTTTAGAATATTAGGTTGATGGATTGGATATGGTTTTGTGGTATCCGGTCCACCTAAGATCCGGATCAAAATAAGAATAAACTATGCAGAAAAAAATGTACATACTATACACTACATAAGATTACTATTACATATAAAATTAAACAACGTCTATAGTATACACTAGATTATACATATTTACTTTCAGTGGTATATTATTTCGATTTAAAGATAGGATTTTTTTACATAATTAAGTGTATTGATGGGTTAAACATTGATTGATTTTTGTGCATGCATAGAGAAAAATAATAAAAACAATAGTTTCTATGGTAATACTATAATACGTATAAGCAGCTAAGTTGTCATTTTAGATCCAACAAATTAACGGATCCGAATATCCAGATCCGATCAAATCTGGATATGGATTAAATAAGGCAGATCCGACGGATAAATGGACCGGTTCTGAATTGTAGAATTATTAATGGATCTGGATCTGATTTGTGTGGATCTGGTCCAGATCTGATCCGTTTACAGGCCTAGATTCAATAACCATTTACCCAGGCCTTTTCACTAAGATCGAGTCCTAGCTCCGCCCGCCCTTGGGTGTATTGAAGAACTTTGTCCATTTTTATATTTGGGTAATTTTGGAACAAAGGTTGAGTGTAGAAAAGAAGAAACCTAAATTATAAAAAATTAAGGTTAATTACATTTTACCCACTTGTGGTTAGGTCTATTTGTCACTTTATTCCTGTAATTTTGGACTAAAGTGAAACTACTAAGAGCCAGTTTGGGTTAGCTGAAATATTAAATGATTATTTTTTAAGTGGTGAAATATTAAGTTATTTGGTGTTTGGGTTTGCTGAAATATTTTAACACTTAAAAAACAAGAGTGTTTGACAAACAAACTGAAAAAAGTGATTGTTGGTATAAAATGACCAAAAAGAACATGTAAATATTTTTCAACTCTTTTGTTTAAATGCATTTTTGTCTTTTAACAAATGAAAAGTGAAATTAAGTGATTGTTTGAAAAACAAGCTACTTTTTTCAGCTGATTTGTTTAAGTGCTGAAATTTTAAGCTAACTCAAACGGATTCTAAGATTTTTCTCAAAATACCCCTATGTGGAGATTAAGTATCAAAATTAAACCCACATAGGCAGTTAATCCCAAAATTAGCCTCACAATGGGGTTAAGTGTTAAAATTAGCCCCACATAGGTAGGTTAAATGGCAACAATATTCCCACATAGCAGGTTAACCCCAAAATTAACCTCACAAATGGGGTTAAGTGTTACTCTAGTAATTTTTTTTGGTCAATTTTCAATTTTTCATCAGTTTTGAGAAAAATCTTAACATTAATTCCGAAACCACAAGGGGATTAAGTGTCACGCCCCGGAGTAGCCAAAAATAGGAAAATTTTAAAATTTCCTTTCTGGACCTGTAGGGAATGACGAGTTACATAAACATGACCTATCCGTGCAACATTCTAACATAGATATATCAGAGTAAGAAACATCATAAAGTCTAACGGTATTCATGGGGGAACTTAAAGTGTTTTGTTACTTAAGCTATTACAAAAGTTCCAAATGAAAACGACAAAAGATAAGTTGGGCGATCAACGCCACTTAATTTATTACATCAACAAAAGATAGTTGTTAAAACATAAAGGAAGACTTAATACGGAAGTAGGCCAAAGTCTTCTTTCTAACTGGCATACCCATGCCCTTCGTAATCATACTCTTCCTGATAGTCTGTCTCAGGATCACCTTCCTGATAGTTCCCATCTAGAGGATAGTTATATCAAGGTCACTTTGATAATTCTCCTCATTATAACCTAGAAGTAAAATGTCCAGGGCAGAGAAGGAGCCGTTAGCTTTTGAAGCTAAGTGAGATCGTCTTAACCGATCACTCCTAATACAATTAAGGATATACAAGTACCACAATATCTTGAAACAACATAAAATGAGCATATGACATGGTAGTGTGACGACACGATGCAATATCGATATATTCGACTTTACTCAACCACAGACACCACAACTGACTCATGTGACTTGTTACATTACCAGTGTAACGCCGTTAGCTTAGAGTAGAATGATTACGTTGATATCGTCGCCTAGCAGGGCCCTATAGCAGTTTTGGTTTTAAAAAGAGTGTAATCATTGGACTCTTAGGTCCTCGTGACCTTGCCGAGAGAATAGAATAGTTACAGCGCTATCGTCACCTAGCATGGCCCTATAGCATTTAAAAGGTAACTATTGTATTCAGATGGATACTTTGTTATCGTCGCCTAGCATGTCCCTATAGCATATCAACCATCAACTCATGTATCACTTCAATGATTTCAATGGAAACTCTGGCTGTCGTCGCCTAACAGAGCCCTATAGCAGTTTCATCGTTGTTCCCATTTACTTGACTGTACCATTCAGACCACTGCGGTCCACTCAAACATGTATAACCATATGACTGGGTTAGTCCCCGTGACTAACCATGCAGACGTCAATGTTGACATCATGACTCGATTATGTTTAAATGAATGTTCATGTGATTGTATAAATGTGAAAACATGATAAGCAGGTATATCAACGAATATTAACTAAGCATGAAGTATAGCTAACTAACATGCATTCGTCATATAAGTAAGAATCTCAACATTCACATGATTTATACTTATCAGCTTCGTCCACACAGAACGTACTGGGTATATATATAATATGACAAGCGGGGGTATTTGTAAAATACAACAGCGCTAAAAGAAGGAAATACACTAACTTAGTTCACAATTTCCCCATATATCTGCGATTTGGATTACAACGCCAGTTTCTACACATTATGATTAATCTATGATGAGTTGTGTGTTTTAGCTGTGATTTTTTGCAGATTACTATCGCTGTGTGAATAATTGATTGAGCAGGATAAAAGGGAGTGATTGGCTTTAATGAAGACAATTCAAAGTTGAAAACTGAAGCCCGATCGATCGAGGTCTTCTCAAGCGATCGAGCATTCGATCGATCCAACCTGTTTCAAGCGATCGAATAATCCAGAAGTTCAATCGATCGAGAATTTTTCGATCGATCGAACATGCCTTTTAGCAGAATACGCGCACGCAGCAAAAGACGGGATTTTTAACCCTAGCATGAGGTTCTACTATAAAAACTCATTTTGTACGCGTCCAGAGGGACGCCCACTTTACTTTTTATCAGTTTTCATAGAGAGAGGAGAGCTTGAGCTTGTTTTGTAGGTTATTAATCAAGGTTTTACATTGATAGTTGGGATTTTCTGTGGTTTAATACGAGTTCTTCATTCCAGGTTAATTAGTTATCATTTTATTTACATACTGCACTTAGCTAATCATGGTTTAGTGTTAATCTTATTGTTTTGCATGTTAGATACATTAAAATCTCAATTTTTCATAGTTTTAATGAAAAACTCACAACCAAACGACACCTTAATGAATCTTTACGTTAAGAACGCATCTGGGACACTCCAGGCCATGTCTGAGTAGTCCGAGGTTGGGAAATCACGATGAAACTGTGATTTCAGGCCTCTGCCATGCACCAGAATAATACCTGTGTTCGATCGATCGGAATTATTTCGATCGATCGGTGCAGAGGTATAGTCGATCGATCGAAGACATTTCGATCGATTGAGAGATGACGATTGTCGATCGATCGAAAGCGCATCGATCGATCGAACAGTCCGATTCTTGAGAATATCCAATACAGTATTCCAAGACTTTTTGTTTTAAGGAGTTGTTATCAAACTGTCCCCAAATGCTCGGTTTGTCAAAGCAGTCTTTGAACTTAAGGCCTTAAGTCATTTTCTTTCAATACATTTTGCAAACCACCCTCAATGCTAACACCATTGTAGGTGCGAGTCTTAACTATTGAATTAAACCGATTTCATGTATTTCAAACTTAATTGAGATGATATAGTCCCGGTCATGAAAGGGCTATTGATTCTAGATCCTTAGAGAAGTACGGAATATTGTAGAAGATGTACTCCATTGAGCTTAAACTGCAATTGCATGGGAGATGGCTAGGTCACAGTGAATTCGCGTGATCCCAACACTTCCTTTTATTAAGTAAAACCGTTTTTTTTAAGATTTCGCTTTAGTCAAATAGTTAATTGTTAGTTAATTTAATTTAGTTGTTTTTAATTGTAGTAGTTGCTATTTGTAGAACTTTGTGTTCTACACTTCTTTTAAAATATTAAATTTTCCTTCTGTTTAGAGTTTAATCTAGGTAACTTAATTCTCATCCTTCCCTGTGGGATCGACCTGGACTTAATCCAGTCTACTACTTACACGATTACCTACACTTGGGTATAGCACACAAGCGCACACAGAAAAATAGTCGTGTCATAATACACAAAGAATAATTCTATAATATACCAAGTGAGTTAGGACGACTCACCTCGAAGCGGTAGCGGTGGTCCCTACAAAGCATATGAATTCATAGAACGTCGATTAATATGCGTACTAGAATTAAGGGCATAATGGTAATTGTGCCGGGTGGATTCCTAAACTTCAACATGATGATCTGGATATCATCGTGAGTCTAACGTCATTGACTAGACTCAAATCGGAGTCTGTCGCATAAAAGGCTGGGTTTTCTATACCAGGGTGGGTCCTAAAGATAAGCTGTATTTTTTACCGATTTGAAAGGTCACCAAACTTTAAGGAGATGTTCTAGACATTATTCTAAGACTCTAGGAACTGACCGCGTATTTCTCTGAGCTACGGTTTATTTACTATGAATTATCGAAGCTCTAATCGTCTAATAATAGACTGCGAGGTCCCACATTTATAAATATAATTTAGGGAGGCATTGAGCCCTCCTAGATATTTTTATTAAATACTAGGCCTCAAAATAGGCTAGTGGTATTTTTCTTATAATTTTTGGAGTTCGTTTGGTATTTAAATAATTTAAATACAACCAAACGGATTCTTCATAAATAACTAAGGTGACATTAAAATATCACAGTACAGGTTTTATGAATAATAACTTACAAAATAGAGGCATTAGGCCTTAGGAAAATTTAATGCAATTTTCCTATATTTAAAATTGGTCATTAGGTATTTATTACTTAATTATTTTAATTAAGACTAATACTTATTATATATTGAAACTAATAAATGATAAGTGTATTATACAAGAAATACACTATAATTTCAGAGTATAAAAAATAATATTTCAGATTATTAAAATATAATTTATAGTATTTTTAAAACCATTTTTAGATATTTAAAACTATTTAAAACAATTTTTAAAACCATTTATAACTTATTTATAATTATTTACTACATTATAAATAATTCATATAAACATAAATATGAATTAACAGAATAATAAAATACTAATTAACAGATTATTAAGCACTAATCAGGTTTTAACGGAATAATTAACAATAAAAAAATAATTAATCAAATGTTATAACTAATAATAATTTTAAATAAAGATCCACGGGTCAACCCTGGTCCGACCCGTATCTATGGATTACCCATATACACACTAAGCTTGCTCCAACTTAAAAGATTCGACCCTGAACTTGTTTCATTAATATAACCCGAACTATTAACCATTTAAACAAACAACTAAACCCGCCCATTAACATACCCGACCCGATCCGATGGGTAAACGATATAACCCGAGACCCACGGGTTGCGTCTTCTTCAATATTTCACGCCACCGCCGCCGGCGACGTGTATCTCGCCGGAAAACTTCCAACGTTCATATCTCTCTCGTCTTTCCATGTAAATTGCTCTAATTAACGCCAAAGTGACCGGTTTGGTCCCCTTTACAACATAGTGTGACCTTAGGACCGGGTTCATTCGTTTGCTGGACCTACTGGTCCATTATTCTTTTTCGGATTTTGGAGAACAACTCCATGCATGGCCGGCCAAATGTGGCTCTTTGAGGAAATTGTGGTTAGGGGGTCTACCTGGGACCTAGAGGGTCTGTTTGGTACAAAAAAATTTGGGTTTTGGTCACACTTTCAAGATCAAGCTTCGGTGGGGAGCTTTAATGGGGATTGTGGGGTTAACCGAGAGCCTAGGCTCTGTTTGGTTCATATAAAGGGTCTGGTGTACGTGTGTGGTGTTTCATATGCACAGAAATAAAAATGAGGGGAAGGGGGATGTTACCAAGCCTTGGGTCTTCTCTCTCTCCTTCTCCCGTCTCCGGCGAGCTTCATTCTCTTCTTCCCTTTCTATGCGTGAGTGAGACAGAGAGTGTGTGTGCGTGTGCTGAGTGCAGCGGCAGAGAATGGGTGAGGCAGTGTGTGTGTGCTCTTTCTAGCACTCGGTAGTCTCTCTCTCCAATGGTTCTTCTTTAAATAAACAAGGCATGGTATACACATATACATACACACTAGCACACGGATTTACACAGAGATACTCAAGCTCCAGCATATCTATAAGGACTGATTTAAGGGAAGATTGATTGAGAGATTGAGAGGTGTGGATGTGAATGGTATCCTAGAGGAAAGTGGCCGGCGTTTTTGTGGGTGGGTGGGGTAAGTCCGGCGGGTGGTAGGGGGTGTTTGGGTAATGCCATTATCCAAAGGGTATAGGTAGGTTAGTTAGTACATATACTACTTAGGGTAAGATTCTAACTTTCCATTTTTGTATGGTTGAGCCGTCGTCTAGGACTACGTGCAATACAGTCTAATTTAAACACAGATTTTACGGGTTCACGTGCAAGTCAGTCCGGGTCCGTAACTTACAGTCTAAGAAATTAATAATTAAAAACGCGCACATATATGTTCGGGTCTCTGGGATTATAAAATCAAAATACCGGAAATTACGATCAAAAGAAAATACTGGAACCGATTTTATTAACGAAATTTTACGGGTATTACATTAAGTATCCACTTTTGAAGCACAATGGGCAAAGTGAAAATTAGCCTAATTACAGAGATAAGATATGATTAACTTAAAAATTAGATGGTGGGTGTAAGGATAGGTGGGTGTATAAAATAATGTAGTGGGTATATATATGTAAATATAGATTAGTTCTGCAACTTGATTCACATATATGAAGTGATCACCACTTCAAGACTGCAGTCTAAGCTATTTACTTAAGACAGAAAGGATGGGACATACCTATAGCAATAAATTAACCATATAACATTTTATGACATATTACTTATCAGATTAGTTTTGTATTCTTTGATAACAATTGTCTGTGGGGGAGGAGTGGTTCAAAATAGGTTTGACCATTGTCAAATGCATGACTTCATCACTTAACTTACCTCAAGCCTGCACGAGAATTTAAAAAATAAACACTTGTGTATTTATTATTCATTAAAAACAAGCAGTCTGAATCATCAATGACAAAATTAAACATTTTTGGCATATAATTTGCGATACAAATATTTATATGTACACAAAATGTATTTATAACCTGTTTGTTGGTAATCCAATGCATTAGAGAAGCTTAGAACACAGATGGTGATAGACAAGATGTATATAATACATGTATATAGTAATGTGCATTCCTTTTTCTTGTTCTTTTTCTTTTCTTTTTTTTTTTTTGGGATCTTTTAGTAACTTTTTATTAACATTGTGATCCTAAAGGAATTAAACTTTAAGCTTTTGTAAAATTATTTTAATACCCTCGTCAATGAGCCCCAAGTTGACTTTTTGGTTCATGTAAAAATGAGAAATTCACTGAAGAAGTTGGTAAACATTTGTGTATATGTACATCCGGGTAGGGGTGGCAGTCTGGTCGTGTCGGGTCATAATCATGTCGGGTCATTATCGTGTCGGGTTATAATCGTGTCATTCTTAACGTGTCACAATCGTGCCGGGTCGTGCACGGGTCACCCGTTTAACCCGTATAGGGTGTCATCGGTTCGGTTCGAATTTTTTTTTAAATTATTATTTCATGTTTTGAAAACCAACCGAAATGGTCGGTTCGGTCAATTTTTTCGACTTTTGGTCGATTTTGCCAATTTGGACGGTCGGATCGATTTTGTAGTTGTAGGTAATTTTAAGAAATGTCGGTTCGGTTAATCACACAAATCTTATAGCCTTACTAAAAACACAACTAAGTCTTCCCATCAAATGTATCAATTATTAACACGTATTACATATCATCTTAAATACGAAATACTATAAATATAACAATAGCCAACTATTATAAAGTAATATAAACTTACTAGTTATTAATTATTTTTTTTATTACATTAGTTATTAATTATTATATATAGATTTACTTGTTTGGTAAGTTGGTAATTAATTTTTTTTTTTTTTGGAGCAAAAAAAAAATTAGTTTAAATTTTTTTAAAAATATTTATTTTAATTCCTATTTATATTATTTATATTTTAGATTTTCATATTATTAAAAATTATTTTAGAACTAAAAAAAAATGCCTTAACGGCGTCTTAAATACTTAATCGGGTCCAACGGGTTAGACGGGTTGACCTTAATCGTGTCAAACAGGTCGACTCGTTTATGACCCGTGCTCTTATACGGGTCACCCAAATCCGTTTATTTTTTGTCGGGTCGAAAATTGACACCCCTGCATTCCGGGAAAAAAAATTTATGCCAACTCATCAAAATAAAAAAGCGCTGCTAAATACAATCATTAAATTTCTCTATATACACAGACATTATGCAGTAGGAGGAGTACACAAAGCATCTTGTGTGACACTTCTGCACACAGAGAGTAACAACACTATAAAGTAATTTTGATTTTAGACCCATTATAAAATTAATGGCATCTTTGTAAAAAGTGCAGACAACAAAGAGTGTCATTGTCCCACTTAAAAGGGACACAATGCGTAGCAGAATAACAAGACGCTGGCTATACAATCTACATGATACTATTAAAACTTGACTTAGCAAGGTCTGTGATTTTATAAATTGCAGGGGGGGCGGGTCGGTCAGTCTCACTCTCACCAGTTGTTTTCAGTTTAAATTCAGAGTCAAAACTATACAACATAATAATGGTAAATGGAATATTTTAAGTATCAATCGGCAGAGTCATGTTCACATCTGAATTCTGAACAAACAATTGCATTATTTTTCATCCTCATATACATGCTTTGGAAAGCCGGCACTAAACATTTAGCTTTGAATATAAATACTGTATAATATAAAGCCGAATGGATGATCATCTGCAGTAGCTATGTATGTCAATAGTGACATCTCTAATTCTCTAATCCTATTTAGTAACATAACTTCTGCTTTTCAAATCCAATAATTCCTCAACTTCGTCTACTTTAATGTTATTTGAGGATCAGCAAGTTTATGTCTTACACACACACACGCGCGCAAGCGCATGTCATGAAATATGCAGGACTATTTCCAACTAAACAGTAGAATCAACTCCGGCAATGGGAGACTTCTGTACAATTCTCTTCCAGTCATCCTCATTAGGCTATTTTTGGTCTCCAAATTTCGAGTAGAAAAAAGAAAGTAAAACAATTTCTCTAGAACTTTTCTTATTAATCTTTTTTTTTTTTCTTCCAATTCTTTTTTTTTTTTTGATGAATTTTTTTTCTTATTCTTCGATGGCATTAAAAATTCATAAGAACACAAGAAGAACTTCACCATTTGTATGCTTAGAGGAAAGGAAGTGCCACTAAAAAAGTTACTGAATTTGTTTTTCACCATATTTTCTTCCCTTTTCCATTTTCTTCACTATTTTACTTATTAACCAAGGAATAAAGTGTTTTACTCATTGGTTTCTATATACGAATCATACAAAGCCGAATTAAAACAACGGAGTAAGGGGGAGAAAAAAAAAAAAGGAAGAATATAGAGAAATAGAGGGCGAGCCTTGGTGCAACGGTAATGGGTCCATAGTTTCGAAATACCAAAAAAGACTTGCTATACGCAGGATAAGATCTCATACATATTCACCGTCCCCAAGCTTCACAATGACTTCAGTCTCATGCACTAAATTAAAAAGAGGGCTGCATTATATTTAACCATTGTGGCTGCAGAATAACATTTCCTGGTTAATTCTCAAAACTAGAGTGACGCTACGAAAGAAAGGAATTTTAGAGAGAGAGAGAGAGAGAGGAGTTATGTTTACCCTCATCAAGTATAAAAATGTTCAAGTGTTTGGAATTTTTATGCAAGTAAAGTAGCTGAAACTGCGAAAACAATAGAGATGGATGTTACAACAAAGGAGCTGATCATAGGGCAAAATACAATCACATGGCACCACATTCTATCTGAACATAAGAAATCCTCAAAATTCAATCACTTTGGATCACCAGAGTAGCAAATGATGAGCAGTTAAAATAAGAGACTGACATTTCTGCCAACTTCAAGCCTATGTTGTCCCTCGAAGCCCTAGCCACCACTTGGTTTATAATAGCTGATTCCTGATTACAGAAAATCAAATCAGAAGGGAAAAGTAATAAAATCATCAGGTTATAACTAAAACAACAATAGTAATAGCAGCAGTAGTAATAGCAACAATAGAATTGAAGTTCAAAAAAAAAAAAAATCCTTGAATATAAGGGCCCAATTGGGAATTCATAAAAGAGGATCATGTTCAGTATCGCTCTCATTATCTATTTGATTTTTATGAAAATTAGCATCATGTTGTTTGATTGAGAACCTCTTTTAATGGTATTTTTCGATCTAACACAGACTTCTATCTAATAGAAAGCATCTAACAAACGCTCAGGTTATGTAGAACCCATTCTTGCAGTTTCCAAACAGGCCCCTAAACCAGCACAGCTAAGATAGTAGCCCAATGTTCCGAAGGACATCAACATTTTTGCTGTGCTAATGTAATCAAATATCCACAGAATTATCATCTCAGTCAAACCAGTTGCAATTTCAGAGCACAACTAGTTTAAATACAAAATGTCTGAAAATAAGCACCGCACTAAGGCTTAGTTCGGCCCCCACGTGGCTTTTTAAAAGTAGCTTACAAAATTTATTATTAAGTTGGTTGATAATTTTGTACAAGTGACACATTACTATTCAAAAAAACATCATGAAACCAAAAAAGCAACCTTGAGCTTTTAAAAGCTCCCCCACAAAAAAAGCCCTAAGTTCAATTTTTGCAAAGCTCATAAACTAGTTACCAAATGAATCAACATGAAATTGTGCTTCAAAAAAGGAGAAGCACCAAAATGGGCGCCAAACTAAGCCTAAATTATGTGGAAAAGGGAGGCAATATTGCATAAAACAGATAAAAGTAGAACTTTTTAATAACAAATAAAAAATAAAAAAACCTTACCTGTATTAATTGTCCCAACTAGTATATCTCATCGTCAGGGATATCTGGTGTCAGGAATTTCCTCGGATCTTTGCTAATCTCTTCATAACTCAGTGTAGCTTTCACCCTATCTGGCACGGGTTGTAGCGGAATTATGCTGTCTCTATCAATAACACCATCAATGATTCCATATTCAACAGCTTCAATAGGGGACATGTAGCGGTCCCTATCAATATCTTTCTCAACTTGTTCAAATGTGCGGCCAGTGAAGCCCGATATAATTTTCGTGATGTTATTCTTGTTATGCATAATTTCTCGGGCTTGAATTTCCACATCTATTGCTTGCCCACTCGCACCTCCAAGAGGTTGATGTATCATGATTCGTGTGTTGGGCATTGCAAGGCGCTTGCCTTTGGTGCCACCACCAAGAATTATAGAAGCTGTTGATGCAGCAATGCCAAGGGCAATAGTGGAAACATCCGCCCTCACAAGTTGTAGAACGTCATAGATGGCCATTGTAGCACTGATACAGAATAAAGAAAGCAAATGAGCGAAGTAGAAAGGACAAGAGAAGTTGTAAAATCAGTAATTCAGATCCTTCGAGTTATAATAGGAGACTCAACATGGAATAGTAGGCAAGAAACAAAAACTTTCAATACAACAATAGTGACATTTGATATTTAGCTCATTTTTTCTGGAGTCCCAAGTAATGAAATTGAGCTGCTGCTGCTTCTGCAGTTTAGAGGGATAATTCAGCATGTTCTCAAATTTCACCATATTGACTGTTTGTGTATACATTCAACCCACACCTCAGCTGCACATTATCAAATCTTTCTATCTCTACCAAAGTCAATTTTGGCCTTTCCCTACCCCGTAGGTACAGATACCACCAATCTTCCCCACGTGTGACCGTGTGTTGTTATTTGTTTACCTTGTACATGCCCAAACTATCCTAATTCCTAATCAGTTTTCCCACACTTTATTTGGAATTTGTGCTAATTCTACCATTTCACAAAAAGAATCATTTCTAATTTTGTCTTTTCTTATTTTTACCAGATGTTTCTTACCACTCCCTCCGTCCCATATTAAGAGTTTCTTTTGGGAATTCCAACTTATTAAGGGGACAACTTGATTTTGGTGAGATTTTCAACTTTTCAATATTGCCCTCTTTGAAATTCAAAAATATCACATCAAAAAAAAAAAAAAAAAAGGGAAGAGTTGGATATAATAAAGGGCAAATTTGGAAAGTGTGTATTAAAGTACTTTGATTTTTCAAAGAGGACTTTTAAAATGGGACATCAATAAATGGTATCAAAGACTCTTAATATAGGACAGAGGGAAACATATTATTTATTTGTTATCCAACAACCTATCCATGAAATTGTCCTTTAGTTTTGGAAATGAAATAAATAAATAATGGTTGATCACTTTGGGTTCGCGAGGTAGCTTCTCGGCTTCTCCGCTTCCATATGATTGTTTATTTCCAGTACTCACTTCCTTGGGCGATTATGCTTTTCCACCATCCATTTCCCGTGACCTTAGGTTCAACAATCTCGTTAAGCGAATGTTTTATTAGTAGGCAACTAAGCAACAAACATGGACATCCCAAACTTAATTAAGCACCATTCCCCAAAATCTAGCGTGTTACATTTTTCCTTTCTTAATTTTTGACTAGTGCAGTTCGATAAAAGAGCACCAGATACCAGGGTGCCCCTGTACAAATGAAGTATACTACAAAAGAAGGCTCTTAAAACAACGAAAAGTTGCCCAACTTATTTCTTTGAAGCTTAATGCACCTTAAACCTAATAACACTAAGCTATTGGTATTTCCAAGCCCAAGTTCTCCATGAAATGGTGATGCTAAGCTTAACTACACAAAAAGACATCCACGAAGGCAAGTTCTGAAGTATTCAAATCTATTTATTCACTCTCCACAAGAAACTTTCCGCTTTCCCATAGGCAAAGTCGCCTCAATTGCCATCTTTTTGCCAAAGAAGACTACCTTGCAGAACTTATAATAAATCACTCTACAGATTTTAACTTATTTTCTAGTGAGTCTACAACCAAAATCACATGCACAAATATTATTTTTTTCCTACCGTGAACGTACAGTTAGGTGACAATGAACTAGCACCTTCCTCCTTCCCCTTACCTCCAATTTCTCCAAAAAGAATGGAAATAATGACAAGCAACAACACATAATGCAAAAGCCAAGAGTCATGGTTCTCACTTCTCACCCCTTGTCAATACAATTATCATCATCATTTTCAACTTCAAAGATGCATTCTAATAAAACCTCTAATTTTCCAAAAAAGCAAATCTTACTTGCTTTCGTTTTTTAGTGGGAGATGGTATATCAAGACATGAGTTGGGGGTTAAAATCCCATGCTCCTCAACGTCTATAGCAAATAACTATCAAGCTATCGTATATCTATCTCCATCTCTACCACTCTTTCATTTTTTTCCCTCTAAAAATGTAGTGTGCATCAATGTTGTACATTCACGTACTATCAAAAGGGCAACCCAGTGCACGAGGCTCCCGCCATTGCGGGGTATGGGGAGGGTGAGATGTACGCAGCCTTACCCTTGCAAGCAGAGAGGCTGTTTCCAGATTCGAACCAGTGACCTCCAGGTCACAATGGAGCAACCTTACCGTTGCGCCAAGGCTCCCCTCTACATTCATGTACTATCGAAGAAAAAAAAAGTTCACCTCCATGCCAAAAGGAGCTTTACAAAATCCAAGACATCTAACTACAATGCAACTTTTTATTACCCTAATAAATATTTGGGTGTACTAAATTTGGATTGTTGTGAAGAATTTAAAAGCTAAAGAGCACTGAGAACACTAGACTCCCACCACTATGCGTAATGGGTTGCGTAGCCGATGGGCCCTTCACAAGTTTTAAACCCATGACAAAAATGTCCCAACACACCAATCTTACACTTGCACCGAGGCTCCTCTGAAAAATCTAAAGACAACTACAAACATTTCCCTAAAATTGGATAATATCTTTGAAGAATCCCAACAAAGCATAAAAACACCAAATATATCAATCATATTAGCAACTACTAGCCACACCCACATTATAAAAGATACCTAAAACCAAAACAATAGTGCTAGGGTACATCCTTACACACCCTGAGGTGGACCAATGAGAAGAGACTGACAGTGAACCCCGCAGTCTCTCTCTCTCTGTCATTTTATTCCACCTCAGAGTGTGGATGCTTTTGGGTGTGTAACATTACTCAAACCAAAAGCCTAAAGAATCTAAAGACAATTACCAAAATCTACAAACATTTCCCAGTGTTCTAAAACTCGGGCTAGGCGGCGCCTACGCGCTAGGCGCCCCACCGCCCGGAGTTTCCCCTAGGCATTTCTAAAATCGCTTAATTTGCTAGGCGGAGTCCTAGGCGGCTAGGCATCTGTGCAGAACTTGTTTATAAATTAAATGTGTGTTAATATTTTTATTTTATTTTTAGTTCGAAACTTGTTTATATCAGTGTATGTATGTGTATCAGTGGTTGTGTGTGTATAATGTGTGTTAATTTTTTTAGTTTTTATTTATTTCAGAACTTGTTTATATCAGTGTATGTGTGTGTATCAGTGGCTATGTGTGTGTATAATGGGTGTTAAATTTTTTTTTATTTATGGTTTTTTATTTATTCAGTGGCTGAGTGTGTATAATGTGTGTTGATGTGACTTTTTTTTTAATAAATTGTCTCTATATTATTAGTTTTGCTTTAAAATAATTTTTTCGCCTAGGCAGTACTAGGCCCCTAGGCGCTAGGCCCCCCTCCACCACCCGACTAGTGCCTGGAGAGTTTTATAACATTGACGTTTGCCCCAAATTAGATAATATCTTTGAAGAATCACAACAGAAACATGAAAGCATAAAACACCAGATATATCAATCATATTAGAAACTACTAGCCACACCCACATTATAAATGATACCCAAAACCAAAATTCTACCTACAATTATATGTCATAAATTAAGAAAAACTGAACACATTCAATTTGAGGACCAAAATTACATGTTCTACATACCTCAAAGACCCACCGACCGAATTGATGAACAGTCTGATATCTTTATTGGGGTCCTGAGCATCCAACAACAGTAGCTGACTGATAATAGCGTCGGCGAAGAAATCATCGACACTGCTCCCCAAGAACACAATCCTCTCCCTCAACAACAGCCCCATGGCGTCTGTGTCTGCGCCTCTCATCGCAGTTTCAGGCGACTGTGTAGCCAATACATCGAGAGAGAAGTGAGGCTCTTTGGCGTCGAATTGAAGACCCCCTAGGGTTTTGGAATTGTAATTGGTGGGTGAGGTGATTTGGGGGGAAACGAGGGAGCATTTGATAGAGTGTGGTGGTGTATAAGGGCGGAGAGAGAAAGTGGGGGTTTTAGAGAGAGATTGGCGGAGTTTGGGAGATGGGAAGGAGGTGTAGGATGAGAGAGAGTGAAGGGACGACGATGGAGTGGAGATGGAGAGGAGGTCCATTGTCAAGTGATGAGAGAGAAAGAGAGGAGAGAGAGGGAGAGAGAGAGAGACTGTGAGAGAGGGGGTAAGGTTTACCGTAGACGATAAAACCAGATTCAAAGATTAAGCCTATGATCGAAGTGGGCTGTTAGGCCCATCCTTTGATACACATCACTGAACAAAAGCCCAAATGTTTCTTTCCCCAGTTAAAACTTAGGATAAATTATATTTTACAGCCTTGTAGTTTTGGGTGTGATTTCACTTTAGTCCATGTAGTTTTAATTTTGTCATTTTGGTTCTTACAGTTTCAGTTTAGGTTCAATGTAGTCCATTCATCAAATTTTCTTACAAGGTTTCAAATATGTGGGTAAAGTGTAATTTCTATAAGTAGATTCACTATTATGCTCCTAACCTATTTCTATAAAAAAAAAAAAAAATTATTAAAACATTTTCATGAATGGACTACATTAAACCTAAAATGAAACAGTATGATGCTAAGGACTAAAATGACAAAATTGAAACTATAGGGGCAAAAGTGACATCATACCCAAACTACTGGGGTGTAAATTGTAACTTACCCTAAAACTTAAAAGAGTGGGGATTTTAATCAATAAGTTATTTAACAAAGATTTTTTGATGTTAGGTCCAATCTATTTTTTAAAATTTTAAGGTGTGTTTGATAACTCGATTAAATGTTAAAAATGAAAGTTTTCAGCACTTATTTATTTTCAACGTGTTTGATAACGTGCCACTTAATTGAAAATGCAGCAAAAATTCTACTGAAAATTTTAAGTGAAAAATTCTAGCTGGAAATAATCATTGAATGCAGTCTAATTGAGTACTTGAAATACTATTTTCAATATTACAATTTCAATAACTTAAAATTTTCAGTTTTATCAAACGGAGCCTAAGTTTTACTAATCAAAGATTTTTGTCTAAAATTAAAAACGAATGATTTTTTCAACTCAATTAATCCAATGCAAAGATTTCTTTTTTTTATACCAAAATATTATCACAACAATAGCGAACTCGAAGGCTAATGAAACGATAGGCAGCCTTAAACATTTGTTCACTTGATTCTGTTTAATTTTTGAGTTTACAGAAGAAAAAGAAAAATGTGAGAAAAAAACTATGTTTCTTATGTTATCCCTCAAATTTTGTTCTATGTTATACTGCAAATTATTTTTTTTTTTAAATATAATAGGACCTTAAGAAAAAATAAGGAAAGGGACCTACAACATTCAAAAGTTTCAATTTTATTTTCAGCCATTTTCATTTTCTTTACAATTTTTCTTAGTAAATAATGCTATTAAAAAAAATGAATAAAAGTGTATTCCTCCACCATTTCCTTTTCCTTTTCCTCATTAATTGAAAAAAGAAAAAAAAATCTAAAAAAACTAAAAGATTGCTACTATCTTACCTTTTCTCAGCTGAGGCAAAAAAAAAAAAAGAGGATAATTACATATGCACCCCCTGAACTATGACCCAATTTCAACTTACTACCCTAATCTAAAAAATGGAACGAGTTGCTCCTTCGAGTTGACTCACATAAACGCGGTCAACACAATATGTGGAATGACTGTTTTACCCTCACCTAACACTCTAATTTTCATCCTCCACCAACCAAACAAACCCTTTTCTCTGTCAAAAACCCATGGGTAGAACTTGCCCCTAAAAGCCAGCTTGTAAGGGAAGGGTGCCCATGGGTTTATAACACACCATCCCACCCCATAAATGGGCGATGTGGGACGGCTGCCCATACAACAGCCCCACTTGGGTCGTGACAATCCACCCCCCTTAACCGACCCGACGGCCCCGGCGGGGCTCCACTGAACCCTCCGGGCGGGCGGGCATCCTGCTCTGATACCAATTGTCACAAACCCATGGGTAGAACTTGCCCCTAAAAGCCAACTTGTAAGGGAAGGGTGCCCATGGGTTTATAACACACCATCCCACCCCATAAATGGGCGATGTGGGACGGCTGCCCATACAACAGCCCCACAATTGTCACAAACCCATGGGTAGAACTTGCCCCTAAAAGCCAGCTTGTAAGGGAAGGGTGCCCATGGGTTTATAACACACCATCCCACCCCATAAATGGGCGATGTGGGATGGCTGCCCATACAACAGCCCCACTCGGGTCATGACATTCTCTCTCCACCCTTTTGCCAAAAAGCATCCTAACGACTTGTCGGCGGCACCACCACCGTACCGCCATTTTAACCTCTTCACTCCACGAGCAAATCCTTACCACTATTGCGACCACTCTTTACTAACCTTGCAACCAACCACTAACAGAGAAATTAGACAGAGAGATACAAATCCACAATCACTGGTGACAAATCTTATACACCCACCCCCAATAAAACTCCATAGCACCAATATCACAAGATTTCATCATTGTTCTGCTACAACCCAAAGCCCCAGTAAAGCCACCACCACCACTAGATTTCATCATTGTTCTGCTACAACCCAAAGCCCCAGTAAAGCCACCACCACCACTGCTTGTTACCAATACCGATTCTTATCTGCTTATGCTTACGTTTTTCTATGATAGCTATAGATATATTTATATATATATATTTTTGTGTGTGTGTGTGGGTGTGGGGGGAGAAGCTAAATATGTAGATTAAAAAAACTCTAACCAAACAATACAAAAAAATAAAAATAAAAATAAATAAATAAATAATAATAATAATAATAATAATAAATCTTCTGATTTTCTTTTGATATTAATTAGCTTTAAATTTAAATTTTTTGTTTCTGACACTTTTAATTTTAGTTTTGTCATCTAAGTGTGTGTGTTTAGGGTGCATTTGTGAATACCACATAATTGGGGATGTGGAACTCTGTTCCAAATTTGAATGCTTCTGGTGGGATGACATTCACATGTGATGGTTCTATTTCGAAAATATGTTGAATTGTTGTAGATGTTGAAAATTTAACTCATTTTCTATGAGACATGCGGTTTGATTGCAGTTCCTCTTCACTCTATGAATGATCTCGATGCTTTGATTTGGTTTTAAAGATGTTTAGACATAGTAGATTTTCCAGTTATGATTCAAATTAACACAAATTTTATATCTAGATCAGACATGCTTAGATGAAAGTTTGAGAAAGAAGTACAAGAAAAGGGTAGTTTAGTCTTAAAAGTTGTTTTAATTTGGCACATGATAGTCACATGCCTTTTCTGTTAGATTTATTGAAAAGTCTATTGACGGAGGGTGTGAATTGTTTGGGGTTAAAACTTGGAGGGATGGACCCGTTGAGTCGCTTAATTCAATGGAGTGAGTTAAAACTGAATTGTAGTTTAAGGGGTGTAAATGTAATAATCCCAACAAAAAAAAATCTACAACAATGGGTAGATGGTAGTTGGTACACCATATCGTCGTGCAACCAGAACTGCCAAACATTACACAACAATGTGAATTCACCACCAATAATGGTGGCTTGCGAATCAGAAACACACACCGGGAAACAATAACCAAAGAATAACAGAAAGATAAAGACTCAAAATTTCACATGATTCAGCGTTGCGCCTACGTCCATACCACATAGCCAGAAGTTTATACTATATCGGGAAAAAGAAATAGGTTACACCTTAAAAGTACCCATACCGTACATGGGCACAAGGCCCTCCACTTGACTATGAGCGTAGCACAACGGACCCATCATTATACGAGTCACACCCAACAACTAATTTTCTGGGTAAAATGAACATAAACAACATAAAAGCACTATTTCAAAATACAGAAGTCACTAACATTTTAACTATGAAAAAAAAAAAAAAACCAATATAGGAACATCCTTCATATCCATAGACGAGAGTCATAAATTCACATGGTAATCCTACATATATAAAAACCATCAACAACTTATCACTGGTATCCCAGAAGTAAAAGATGAGTCATAATGGAAGTTCTCCCTTGCCTACCAAAAGTGAGAAGAAAAAAAAAAAAAAAAAAGTCATTGTCTATCTCATGCTACATTCCAAAATCCTTAAAGATCTTCCTCTTCTTCTTGAGTATCATCCGAGGCTAGAAGATGATTAAGTGAAACCTTTGCCTTCTTAGTTTCCGGTAAATTTTCCTTTATATCATCTTCTTCACCCCTTCTCTTGACCACTTTGTCCTCTTCTTCCTTTTCTTCATTACCAACAGCTTCACCCTCGGAAACTTCTATTCTTTCCTCCAATGGTCCTAAACTTTCCTTTATATCATCTTCTTCACCCCTTCTCTTGACCACTTTGTCCTCTTCTTCCTTTTCTTCATTACCAGCAGCTTCACCCTCAGAAGCTTCTATTCTTTCCTCCAATGGTGGTTCCGAATGAGCTTCTTCAGCTTCCCCTTTCCCATTCAAATCCACATTACTAGATGACTTCTCAGATTCCACTAAAAATGATTGAATTTCTTCGTTACTCGCAAGATCAAATGGGGTTTTTCCGGCTTTTGTCTTTGCACTTAGACTCGCACCTTTCTTCACCAAGTACTTGACAAGTTCGAGATACGATCCTTGAACTGCATAGTGAAGAGCAGTCATGCCCTTTCGGTTGCAAGATTTGACCGAGACCCCAGATGAGAGGACTATACGGACGACTCCTAAATGGCCCTTTTGGGAAGCAAAGTGAATTGCACCCATGTCATCCATCGCAGAAGCACCAACATCGGCCCTGTGCTTGCAGAGATAACTGACCACCTGTTCGTGTCCGGACCATGCTGCTAAATGTAGTCTAGGTTCCAATGTTAAAATCAAGGAAGCAAACATGTTACACACATGGATGCTAAAAAGGACGAGAGAGAGAGAGAGAGAGAGAGAGAGAGAGAGAGAGAGATACAAGGTCCAGAACCAGCCATTCATTTGGCAGTGAAGGGGACAGAGAAAGATTTCCAGTCATTTGGTGAATCTAGATAGGCTTCTTCTAAACAAATTTGGGAGACACAGATACTCATAAAGGGGTATAAGAAATGAACTCATTTTTTCACAGAGTCAAACAAACACATGATCACTTCACAGCCATCGACCATTGGGGGGCATTTTAAAATTTGAATTGTTAGTACATAATGATATGATTAAAAACCACTCAACCCACGAAGGCTTTGTTTGGTGCATGGATTTCGTAAGGGAAAAGAGAGGGGACAAGAAAACAAGATGGAAAACTAGTCCTATCCGTAAGGTGAAAGAAACTAGTTTTCCATCTTCTTTTCATTTCTCCTTTCTTTTCTCTCATGAAATCCATGAACCAAAAAAGCCGAAGGGAGTCGTGAATCATCCAAAAACTGAAGGCATCATTTTCAAAACCATTCCTATCGATTATTTAAACAAACAAGTATCTCAGTTAGAAGCTTTAATAACTACTTTTTCCTCCCAATTAATCAGAGAAGGCATTCCAGGGGCAGCCTATAAACGAAGGAAAAAAAAAAGAGTATCCTAAAGGTTTTAGTGTAGAATCCTTCTTACTAGTATTAGTCCACCTAATTGGGCCGCTTCTTTTATCCTGACTTTCACTTAAATGTTTAACTCTCCCAGAGAATATCTATTATTTTGCCAAAGCAATAACTTTTAAAAGGAAACCTAACCAAAAAAATGGTAGCAAGAGGTGAAACTAATCACACATTATAGTGAATAAACGAAGGCTTTGTTTATTTTGCGGACTGAAGGAAAAGAAAAGGGTAAAGGAACAGGAAGGTAAGCTTGTAAGCCCCGGTTATGTACCACATAAAATGTGTATGTGTAAGTGGGTTTGGGTAGTTATTGAGGAAACCATCGAACTAGTGGGTATGAGAATTTGAGAATATTGCTTACTTTCCTGAAGCTTTACTTTCTATATCCCAACTGTGATGGGTAAGTGGGATGTGGCGGTTATTGGAAGTTGATCCTCTCTCTAATATGAATATGCACAACCCCCATCACTTGTATCTAATGTGAGAAAGTTAGAGAGAGATATCAATTTCCTTGTTCTTGAATTCTTGTCAACTGTTCTAATGAAAAAGGCATAAAAGATTCCTTTGAGGTTGATAGAATGGTGTTATCGATATTCTGAGAAGCATTGAGTGTCCTTTATTTTAAACTCAATTAATAGAGTATTATTTTTAAAGTATGTTATTATGCAATGTTCATTGGTCATTACTTTGACTTGATATTTAAGCAAAGATGATGACTACCAAAGTAGCTCAACTTAAGATTACATAAATCAAGTCATAGTAATGGGTAATAATATTACAATTATGCTTCAACTCATCATAAATGTATCAATGGTTGCCCAAAGGTATATATATCATTTTTAAGAATTCGATGAAATGGAATATACTAATTCATGTGTATCTTTAGCAAGAATGAAACTGTATACCCAAAGGTAACAGTTTATTTAATTAAGGAACACATTATAAGTTAGCCTAAATATGTAGGTGAAGAAATTCACCATGGTAAATCATGATTTATAATTTTATTACTTATTCGTGATTTCAACCCAAAGGTAAAAGTCACGAGTAAATACATTATTGATGTTAATTAATTGTTTATTCGTGATTTTAACCCCAAAGGTAAAAATCACGATTAAACATATTATTCATGCTGATAATTCAAAGCATTAATTGGTGAATTCATCTCCATTGAAATTGTTGCCCCATACCTTTGCACTCGCATGCTTTGTTTGTTCCGATTAGTTTCACATAGGTGTACTGGATCTTGATTTAGCACTCCAGATTGAAAAACCCGTTGCTATTACTGATTCAAACAGTGAGGATGAAAAAGGTTGTATGCCAAGCCTACGAAGGATCAAATATACTGGCATTATGTTTATGCGAATGATTGTTACAAGCAACAGTAAGTCAACGCTTCCCCAAACTAACAAGGTTTTGGATTCTCGGCTGCCCTTTGTGAGCAGCCATCCCCAGCAGCACCTCTAAGGGGTTGATATCACACCATCCTAATAGCACCCCTAACATCACACCAACTTTGGTGGGGGTGTTGTTGGGATGCGGTGATGTCAACCCCTTAGGAGTGCTGCTGGGATGGCTGCCCACAAAGGACAGGCGATGACCTGCTCCCCACTGACAATGCTAAGCAATTTAAGAAAATTGTGGGAGAGCGTTCTTGTACAGCTGATAAGTCTCTTGCGGGTACACTAATGTTGCTTTAAAGTTACCATATGTAAACTTTAGAGTTCCGAATAAGAATCTGAGATTCCATAATTTTCACAAAGAAAATATTCATGCCTTATACCATCAGAACATTGAGCAAGAATTCACGACTAAGGGCATTGATTTCTCTCTCTAACCTTCTCATATTAGGTACACAAGTGATAAGGGGTTGTGCATATATATATATATATATATTAGAGAGAGGACCAACTTCCAATAACCTCCACATCCCACTTCCCCATCAAAGTTGGGATGTAGGAAAAAGCTACTCATAGTCATACCCACCATCCTCAATATCCAAACCCACTTACACATAAGACATATTATGTAGGACATAACCGGGTCTTACAAAACTGATTACTTTGCGTTTTCCTTCATACTTAAATAACATTAAAAATTAAGAATATTCAAATATAATCGCAACTTTCAAAAATATGGAGGAAAATGACTCGCAAAAATTCAAAATGTTCAATATTTTCTCACTATATTTCTTTCCATTTCTATTTTACTTCCTAACCAAGCAAAGAAACACGCTTTTTTTTTCTTTTCTTTTCCCTCACTGAATCCATGAGCAAACAGGTTATCAGAAAATGATGTATAAAGCGGGTTAGCCAGAATGCAAGCCATTTTTTGAGAAAACTACCACTTAAAGCACAAAAACACAAACAATGAGATAGCAACCAATCAATTCAAGTCATTAAAATCCCAAAACCCTAACACTGTTTGGTAGCTCAAAAAAACAGCAAAAGTTGAAAACAACTGAAGTTAAAAAAAATTATGGAGTAAATTATTTTACCATTTTCTTATGTTTTGTCACCTGATTGTACTAGGTTCAGTTGAGTGCATAGTATTATTTTCACTGGTCCAAAATCATGAAAAATGCAAGAGTCAGAAATTAAAAATATTTGTCTTTCCCCAACTTAGTTGCAGAAACCAAAGGAACCCTAATATCAATTCTGCAATTCCAGGTCAAAATTTCCCAAGAATAGTTGACTCATAAGAACAAAATGACACAATATATCAATCAATCAACACATAAGAGGTAATATCATACAAGAGAGACAATACATATACATATATGCGTATAGTTATGGATAAACAGATCAACAAACCCTAATACGGAGTATCAAATTGTGCAATTGACACAATATATCAGTCAATAAACCCATTTATGTAATATCATGCAAGAGACACAATATACATACATATATATATATAGTCACCTTCTCACCAGCGAGTCGGACTTTGTTTACAACGGGTGGATCCAGTTTTCAATAAAGAGACTGAGGTAATTTCAAAAACTGGATACTTAACAAAGTGAGGAGGGTTATATATAAATATATATATATATATATAATAAGTAAAGGGAGAAGAAGGATACGGGGTTCTGGAATGCTTATCTCTAGAGTTGACGGCTAAAGGGTTTGAGCTACATATTGACTGAACTAGGTTCAGATCCCCTGATCGAGCGGCTGTGTGTAGAATCAGATCGTCGCTTGAGGCTGATGTTTTCTGAGGTTTCCCCATTCTCTCTCTCCTCTCTCTCTCTCTCTCTCTCTCCTTCTGTGGTTGGGAACAAGAACACCCAGACTTGCTAACTTGGGCTGCAAGCCTGCAACCTCAGCGAAACCTTTTAGATTGGGTTTGGACAGACTGATTAGTAAGAGTCCCAGGCCCTTTTTTTCATACCATGTCAATGAGGGGGTAATACTTTGGAAAAGACACAATTTTTGGGATACAAATCGAAGGTGAAGGTTAAGAGATGTGTTTATTTTTCTCCTTTGTTACTGTAGGGTTCAATGACATCAGTGACATCACAGGAGAGTTATAAGGCATATTTTTGTGGGTTGTGTGACTTGTGTCCTTAAAGTTGTGTCTTTGAATGTGTCCCAATCTTTACTCGGTGACATCACAAGAGAGATACGGACACATCTCTTGGGTTGGGTTGTGTCCTAAAAGTTGTGTCTTTGATTGTGTCCTAAGTATTTCCCAATGTCAAAACTACATATATAAATTGGAGTAATGTTATGCTTTCCAAAAATTTCCAAAAAGTGTTTCACAACACATATGGCAGTAGGACCCTCTTCAATATTGGTAGGACCACTTCAACATCAACCAATCAAAATTAACTAGGCTCACTGCCACATGTGTTGGAAAATATTTTTGAAAAACATAACATTATTCTATAAGAGCAACTCCAATGGGATTAGGCAAATGGGCTAGGCAAAATATCAATTTGGCTAGTTGAATCGGAAAATGCCTAGCCAATATATGAAAGCCACTCCAACCACAATAGCCAAATGACTAGCCATTTATTTGTTTTGCCATTTTTTCATTCAATCAATGACTTGGCCCACATCCCAAACCCAATCAAATTGAAGCACATAGGCCAACCACCATGATCATTGGCGCCATTTTTTTAGCTCACCTCCATCATCCTAGGCATTTTGGCTCTCCAATTGGGAAAGAGCCATTTTGGCTCATGTGATGGCTCTTTGCATTGGAGACCAAATTTGAAGTTTTGACTAGGCATTTTGGTAGTTGAAAGTTTTGACTAGGGTGATGGCTCCTCCCTTGGAGATGGCCTAAATTACCATCAAAACCAAGAAACTAGACTTGAGATTCTATAGAGGGTTGTTTTTCTATTGCAAGACTAGCTGGGGTTCGGGCTTTGGCAATAAAATATAACGCGGGCTTGAGTTTGGGTTTGAACTTGGATAGATTTTACTGAAATTCAGACTAAGTCTGGACAAACGTAAAATCAAGTTCAACTCATTCGAGCTGCAACCCTATTTTGGACAGTGGTATTGGGTCGAGTTATACCCGGTCATGAAATACGCGGTAAATATCACCAAACATTCCCTAAGTTTTTAATAAATCATTGGACACTCGCATAATTTAACAATATCTTTTAACCTCCTGCAAAATGAAATTTGTTACAGTAACCTCCATTCCTGTGTGTCTCAAAGAGATGGAATTTTATGATGCTAGTCTACATCCAAGAATAAGGGTGTGTTTGATAACCTAATTAAGTGTTGAAAATGAAAAGTTTCAGCACTTATTTCTTTTCAGTGCGTTTGATAATATACCACTTAATTGAAAAAAAAACAGCTAAAAATTCACTGAAAACTTTAAGTGAAAATTTTCTACTGAAAATATTCATTGAATGCAATCTATTTCAGTACTTGAAACACTAATTTCAGTATTGTAAATACAATCGCTTAATGTATTCAGTACTTAAAATTCAGCACTTAATTTTCAACACTTAATTTTCAGTTTTATCAAACGGCCCCTAAGAGTAATGTTATGCTTTCTAAAAATCTTTTTAAAAAGTGTTTTTCAACACATATGTGGTAGTGGACTCAGCTGATTTTAATTAGTTGATGTTGAAATGATCCTACCATTAATAAAAAGGGGTCTACTATCACATGTGTGGAGAAACACTTTTGGGAAAGAAAAAAAAATTGGGAAGCATAGCATTACTCCAAGAATAAACAGTAACAATGTTATCCTCATTTTTTTTTTTTTGGTGTTTGCTTGTTAACAATGTAATTTAACCTTTCATTTACCCTTAACTAAACATGTCACCGTGTTTACACGAACATAAACACACGTTTATAAAATAGATAATTTTTGGGACACACAAGAATCTCACATAAACAAAACACATAGACTTTATGTGTCTATCTCTCTCATCTGTAGACCCCACAGTGTCAATAGACCGCATCAGGAGAGAAAGAGAGACACATTGTGATTTATGTATCTTATTTATGTGAGATTCTTATGTGCCCTAAGATTATCCTTATAAAATGGGGTGAAGGGGAAATTGATTATTCTTTTATGTTAAACAGAAATCTTACCTAGATGGAAAATGAAAATTACCTTGTATATTTGCTATGTAATTTCTCTTTTTTAAACTATTCACTTCATTATACACCCAAAACTTTGTCTTTCTTCTCTTGGTTTTCATTATTTTTTCGGCCGTGGCTCTCTTAAGACTTAAAAATTAGAGAGATAAAGAGCTAAAGTAATCAGCCCATTTTGTTACTGTAGTTAGCTATCTACTTACCTGTTGTTGGAAAGTTTAAAACCACTTTGTTACAGTTTTTGGTCATAATGGTTGGTTGCGATATGTTGTGACATGGGTTATAATTTTTGTGATGGTTCTAATGGTTCTACCTTCACGTTATAATATTTTGTCATACGGTTCTATTCTTCTCAAACGGTTACAATTGACTGGTAACAAAGTTTACGCACACAGGGGTGTATACGAGCTGAGCCGCTCAACAATGGCTCACGGCTCAGCTCGATAACAGCTCAGCTCGTATAATAAACGAGTCAAACTCGAGCTTGAATACAAAGCTTGTGTAATAAACAAGCCCAGCTTGAGCACACATGGGCTCGGCTCGATAAAGCTTGCGAAAAGTTTGATTAAGGCTCGTATAGTAGACTTGTGAAAAAATCTCTTTAATAGGTTTGATAATGACTTGTTTTATCATATATATGTATATATAAATGATAATTATTAAAATATTATATATATATATATATGTATGATGCAAAGTATTTAAAATTAAAATAATATTTTTTATATATATATATAGGATAATTATAAAAATATAATACATATATATGTATCATGCAAAATATTTAAAATTGAAAGATATTGACATATTATTAAATGCATAGTCCTAAATTCACGTGTCAAGCAATTGTTTTAGGTATATATATTTCAACTGTCAAGCATTAAGCTTGGTCCGTGGATTTTGGTTGGCAACTTAAACTTCCTACTAGGGGTGTTCACGAGTTGAGCCGTTCAATAAAGGCTCGAGTCGGCTCGAGGTTCGGCTCGATAATAAACAAGCCAAGCTCAAGCTTGAATACAATGTCAACTCTTAAAGCTCAGCTCGAATTCGAAAAGCTCGACTCGAGTACAGCCCTACGCGCACCATACACTCTCATCTGAGTATGGTGCGCGCAAAACCGCTGCCGGCATCATAGAACTTTCCATGGACAATAAGTTTCTTTATGGCCTTGCTGAGTTGCTGGTACACTATCCTATGTAGAAGTCAGTATGCAATAATTATAAGAGTAATAATGTGCTTTTTAAATCTTCATCTCAAATGATGTAACAATGGACCTCTGGATTTTGATTGAAGGATGTTAAAATAACCTCATAATGGTCAATGAGCCCCACTGGATTTTGATTGGTGCCACATTATTTAGAATGAAAATTTGATATTTGAATTTGAGAAGCGTAGCATTACTCTAATTATAAATGACAAAGGAAAAAGAAATCATTTTTCCACTAGTGCATGCGGCATAGCAAAGAAAAGAAAAGTTAAAAACAAAATCTTCTGAGTACAATGATTCACTGTCTGCGTTATGTCAAATGTGTTTACAAGTTCCAGTGAAAACTCATAGGCTAATAAAGAACGCCTGTTGTCCACACTCCCCACAGGATATACCTAATCGAGCATGAATAAGCTTTCTAAGCTCAGAATAGGCATTTGCTCTCAATATTTCACCAAGTTTCTTAGAAATCCCTAATTCCGCTACTAGGGACTTTGCAGTGTCACATACTATTTATTTCAGGGTATGACCAGTTTGGAAACCATGTCAGAGAGCCAATCACACGAGTGGTTCTCCAAACACGGTTCCCAAAACCGCTAGGAAAATGGGCGAGAATGCAGTTTTCTGATTGGTAATCGCACAGCGTGGGCTCTATGCACCTTTCACCTACACCTCAAGGTATAATCTGTACTATTATTTCCCTACGTACACATCAGATAGGAGCAATTGGGCAGCCCCACCCCAAATTTCCTATGGACTCTTGCCAAAATTTTGGTTGGTTTACAGAGGGATCCAAATTATGGTTAGGATTTATGTCATGTGGTTCCATAGCAGTATAAAATTACACAACAAACCAGAAAAGGCAACCTCAAGTGAAGAGGGGGGAAAATAGTTACAAAACTTTAAATTTTGGGGAACCCTCTTTCAAAGCATGCAGAGAATTTCACTACTGAACACGCGCACACCCCCTGTAGCGAAAAGATACAGTAAACACATAAATGAGAACTTCATAAATGTTATGGCCATATTCGAGGCTACATTGCACACTAAATTATCAAAATACAAGTAATATCTACTCAAGCATATTGGTATAATCAGCAAATGTAATCGTAAGATCATCACTTCAAAGATGGGGGCAGGCCGAAAATATCAAACTTCCCCTTCAAGTAATAACATCATATAATCCTTTGAAAAGGGTACTCAAAAAATCATGGAGACACAACACATCAGGTGGAGCTGTCATACTATGATCTGAAATCACAATGCATTTTCTAGATCTACACGCGGTGACTCTGCTTGAAGTGTGCTCCTTTGTCCTGCTCAACTTGTGAACGGGGAAATTGTCCCGCTGACTCAGCTTTCCTGTCAAATAATTTAGGGTGATTTAGTAATAAGTCCATTATGTCATCTTGTTTTAGAGTTGAGGACAAATACATTTCCTGATTAGGGAAAGGTCCTTCATACATGAATACTATGTAAAATTTCACTTAGGTAGTTGCTCCTAGAGACTTTTGCCTAAATTTCTAAATAATTTATAACTATGCATAAAGCCAGAATCCTACATTAAGACTGGGTTTTCAGCACGATCCTGCAGCAGCCACTCAACTAGATTAAGTCATTTAACCACCATTTTCCTACCCAAACAACATACTGAGAAATTTGGAAAAGGGACGAAAAAGGAACAATCATATATGGTACTTATCAAGAAAATACTCAATTTTTTTATTTTAAATGAAAGATTCTACAAATTTGATTTCAAAATAGTATATAAGTGCCAAATCAAAGAGGATAAAGAGAAGAACCATGACATGATGCTTCAAATAACCCCTTTTTTTAAATGACAAACACATCCAATTGGCTGTCGTCTGTTGGAACACAAGTCCAAATGTTACCTTACTTCATAGCTTAGCAACAGCGTAATATGCCAAACATAAGGGGAATGAAGCCAAAGTAGAAAAGTTAAACTGGATATCATCATGTGTGCACAAGTCCCTTCACCAAGTTAGTTATCGACATTCAAAAATTTTGACTTCATCTTTTTCAAACTAAAGGTATTTCGATCACATTTTGAGAAATTACATATCAAAATCAAAGAATTTGACCATAAACTAATGAAGCATAGTTAGTCGCTGAAAGATTAATTAATAACATATGGCGAAAATGGCTTCCTCAGCTTCAGAATAGTTTCAAGTACACTGTTAGTCAGGAAATTAGGTTATAGATACATATCTGTGAGTTTTTACCTGGCTAGTGACAACAGATGCAACAAAATCAAGAGAAAACAAAGAAGAGAGAAGGGGGGGGAAAGGAATAAGAAACGGAAAGCATTAGAAAAACTACCAACCTCTCCGCCAAAATTGTTCAAGAACTAGAACTTGCAGAACAGAGATCAATAACTTTCCCCACTGCAACTGTTTTCCCTGTGGGACAATTATAATCATAATGACTTCAAAGTGTACAAAAAAGATAAGCTTCATGGCACATCAAATAAGGCAAGGGAAAATATTTTCATCACCTTCGGTACGAAGAGTGAATCTTCCAAGTTGCGGAAAATCAGAGAACTTCTCAACGCATATCATGTTGTTCACCTACGAAGTCCAATTTACACAGAAAAAGATCAGATACAAAGCAGATAACAATTACTTCAAAATTAACATATATATATATATATATATATGAAAGCAAAAAAGAAAGGAAAGAATG
Organism: Hydrangea macrophylla; assembly: GCA_033977485.1. Classification (NCBI taxonomy): domain Eukaryota; kingdom Viridiplantae; phylum Streptophyta; class Magnoliopsida; order Cornales; family Hydrangeaceae; genus Hydrangea; species Hydrangea macrophylla. The sequence goes on along the minus strand of CM066995.1, from coordinate 80,670,534 downwards.
CATGGAAGTTGTATAGTCAGTGGCGGACCCACTTGTAGACCCCCACTCCCCCAAAAAAAATTTTGAAAATTTGTGGTATATATGTATAATTTTAACATTTTGAAATTAATTTAGAATTGGCCCTCCCAAATTTTTTTCCATTTACAACATAAACCATTTGTACAAAAGTCAATTTAAAAATAAAAAGTTCTAAGACCACAATTGTTTTGCAGGACTAATCTAGGGACACAAGAAACCGGACCAATAGTCCATTTTTATTCAATAGTCCGTTGTTTGGTAGGCCAAATAGTGCAAGAGTAATTGTCAATATCAACTAAATTGTTTATGGAGGACTCTTTATTGCATGGGGTGTGGCATTAATAGTCCCTCATGAAGGGTAAGAGTAATGCCTAATTACCCAGCTTGTGAGACAAACAGGTCCTAAATCTAATCGACACAACTATTATTTTGACTCTTTAATTGTCTCGCCACTGTGTATAGTGAAAATTCAGTGAAAATGGACATAACCCAGGATACTTATTTTTGTTTCGTTCATTGTGCCTCTTCTTTTTCTTTTCTTCCTTTCTTTTTTCGGTGTGTGTGTGTGTGTGTGTGTGTGTGTGTGTGTGTGTGTGTGTGGGGGGGGGGGGGGGGGGGGGGGGGGGGGGAGAGGGGAGAGGGAGAGGGGTGTGAATCAGGTGAAAATGGACATAACCCCAGGATACTTATTTTTGTTTCGTTCATTGTGCCTCTTCTTTTTCTTTTCTTCCTCTCAGGGCGGGGGTTGGGTTTGGGGGTTGTGTGCGCGCGGTTGCGTGGGGTTTTTTGGCTAGGTTATGGTTTAATGAGGTTCGTTGGCTTATGATGGATAAAAGTGATTACCAAAAATAGGCACACATCCAAGACAGAATTAGACAAAGGGAAAGAAAAAAAAAAAAAAAAAAAAATTCCAAGCAATATTGGGTACAGCCATAATATTTATAGCACATGCTTCTGCTAATGATTACATGAAGAAACACCTATATCAAAGTTCTGAAAGTTAAACTCAAAGCAAAATGTCCTCAAGTTGGGTTGACAAGAAGACTAGATTGAATCAAGAAGTTGATGCTGTAATGTATAGGTATGTGTGTTTACATACATATGTGTGTGTGTGTGTATGCATGTGTGTGCGTGTGAACATATACCCATACTTGTCTATGTTCAAACCTTGCAATTTATACATTAGCTTCACAAGCAAACTGAGACATTACCAACTTCATTTTTAAAACTCCGCAGTATTTGAAATGGATTGAACATAATAGGCATAATACTTGAATCAAAAGATTCTACAGCTTGCTTCTGATCATGAGTAGATCGATGTGATCAAGTATACACATTTTAGATCACCTTCACTCAATTAAATGCAAATTAGTCAGATCTATATCTCAGTCACATTTTTTTTGGAATTTCTAATCCGAGTACACATTATATGATTGATTTGACTAGAGTCTAACTTCGCAGAGTCAAACTGCGTCTATAAACAACAATTGCTTACTTGTACACAACCAAAAGTAGAAAACAGAAAAAACTTAAGAGCCAAAAACAAAATTAGCAAAGATGTCAAACCATATGAGCTGGTTAGGTAAGGTGGTTGTGGCACTAGTTGCTTGGGTTCGAGTCTCCAAAAGAGCTTGAACACTCGCTCTTTATTCCCTTCCCCCGCTTGCCAATTACACTCACCCACACGTAAACGAAAGAAATAAATTGGGAAGATCTAGAGGACTCTACATATAAATCAAGAAAATGCCTCAAATATCCGTATGTAACATGATATCAAACCAACCTGAATGCGGCATAAAACAATAGCTCCATTCTTTACAAAGAGAACTTTCTTTTTCATAGGTTTTTTCGTCTTTGGGTCAATTTGCTGCATTAGCTCAACAATTTCGCATTCCTCAACAACAGCATGAATGTGCAAGACAGCCTTGTAGCCAGCAGTAAAAATCGCCTGAATGAGAGCAAAATCTCTGTGTTTATCTACAGATGACATAAATTTATTAACATAAATGAAGACAACAATCCCCTCAATCTCGGCCCCCAAAAAAATTCTTCTGTCGGGACATTGTCTGTCGTCAATTTGACCAAAACTATATATGTTTTATCGTCATTGCACTGAATGAAAAACACCAAATAAATAGGTTAATTACTGTCTTTGTCCACGAACTGGTATGCAAAACTCAGTTCTCTATTTGACAACTAGATAATTCAAATTTAAAGCACTTCGGTGATGAGAGAGATCTAAATCACTGATTGAGCAATATAATAGCGCATGAGGACATTGAATCAAACATTTGGACAGCAAAGATGGACACAAAAAGTTTTTAAGATCCCTCCCATACAAATAACCATAATGAGGAGGGTAAAAGAAGATGAAGAGAAAACAGAAGGCGGGAAAATGAGAGGGAAGTGGGTACATTGTCCAGCAACTCCAGGATCTGCAACTGGGCGATAAACTCATTAACTGCGACTATTGGCTTTGCTGCATAAAAATGAAACGTATTATACACCCCTATATAACATCACAATATATTAGTAAGCAATGCTATTCAAGACCAAAACATATAGAAATAAAACAACCTTTATACTAATGAAAAGGCTAGTTATAATAAGTAATAACAGTAGCAACAATAACATGAACAGATTTGTTAAAACAAACAAGACCAATGCAGCCATACAGCAACTATGATTTCTCTAAAGCTATCCAGAGATGCATTAACGGTTATGTAGCACGTGGATCAGATCAAGACAAAGTTAAACAGATACTACATCGATATCACATGCAGATATGACCAGATGGGACCCATAACGCAATGACTCCTGCGTATTATAAAATAAAAAGCGTATTACAAAATAAAAAATAAAAAAATGCTATTTACCATCAAATGTAGTTTTTGAATTGACCATACAGATATTCCTTGAAATCTCAAGTATCGGGTCGGACAGCGAAACACTCTTTTTGGTCAGACATATGTAAGGCACGTGATAGATAAACCTAGATACTTACATAAATGTGACATCATTGACAATTCGGAAAACAAAGTAGAAGGTAAAAGTGGTTAGAGCATCTTATGAAGTTTGGGACTTTTGGCACTTTATACCCTAAAGTTTCAATTGTGGTAATTTGGTCCTTAAAAGTTTTGGAAGAGTTGCAATAGTCCCTAAAAGACTTTTTGCGACGAATTTTTGCACTTTTAGTGACAAATAATTCATCACCAAATGGCTAATTGGACATATTTGTCACTTTTCCGAGATCTCAATCAAGCAGATCTTACATGAAGAAGATTTGGTTGCAATTTAGTCCCTGAAAGACTTTTTGCGACGAATTTTTGTAATTTTAGTGATGAATAGTTCGTCACCAAAAGGCTAATTGGACTTATTTGTCACAAATGTGAGACTTTAAGGACCAACTTGCCACAATTGAAAGTTTAGGATGTAAAGTGTCAAAACTCCCAAACTTCAGGGGTGGGAAGTGCAATTTACCTTAAGGGTCTTCCCGATGGATGGGATTTGAACATATTATTTGTAAATTGACTATAATCTCCCAGTAAGGAAGACCGAATCTGATACTATACTACATCAACAACCTGAATAATCCTATGATAGTTTGATTAGTTTCTATAAAGGTACTTGAAAGAAAGGCCGTTAAATAGTGATTGTCCAAGAGTTAAAGATGCAAAGTATGAATTGAATTTAGACCTAAACACAGGTTTGATTCAAAAGATGTGGGATCGAACAAACTCAAAATGCTCTCCAGTTTTGAGGCCCACAATTAACTTTCAATGGCTTCAAGTTAGTTGAAGGGATTTCAATAAGATCAAATTATGAGGAATTCAGTAAAGAATTAAGTAGAATATACCAACCCATGTCAGTACGGCATATATTGGGATAGTCCTTAATAGAATACCCTCATGATGAGAAGATGCGCTCTGAAAAATAGAAACCCTCGTTGCAAGTTTGAAGTGATATTTAGAAACAAATGTCTCCAAATATGCAGGCAGTGCATTCAAATAAACAAATAATTATCATGTTAAAAAGGAGACAAAACGTCGGGGGCTAATGCATTTACCATGGTTATACCAAAAGGAGGTTGGCAAATAACAAAAACAATTTGATGGCAGATCTTAAAGAAATTTATAATGGGCAGACCCCAAGCCAGCTTTAGTCATACTCATAGTTTAATTTCCTAATAATTTAAAAATAAATAATAAATAATAATAATAAGAATAATTTTAGGGGTTCCCATCCTATTGTGAATTAAAAAATTGTGGCAAAAGCTCTGGGGGTAGATTGAAAGAGGTAATGAGGAATGTACTTTCAGATTAACAGAATGCTTTTGTCAAGTCGAGAAAAATCAATCCTGGACGCTCGTGTTCTTCGGAAACTCGATATTATTAGGCTTGCAATCCTATCTCCTGTCTCTTTTTCAGTTTTGAACAGTGGGGAAGCAACAAGTTTTCACAAAGCAAGCTGGGTTTTGTGCAAGGATATCTTTTATTTCCAATTTTGTTCATTTTAGGTATGTTCCTTTTGGAGTTTTTTTTTTCCATCATGAGTGAAAAGGTTCTTTCATATATCAATGTTCTAGAGTTCTGTCGTCCAGTCCATTCATGGGTTGATGTGTCTACTTTTTGTATGCATGTCTATTGTCCTTTGGTAAATTTATTCACTTACATCCATCAAAAAGAAATAGATTCCTGCCCAACATGGCAACATCCCATTCTTTTTCACGCACATCAGTCATTACCTTTACAAGACCGTTCCGTAAAATTTTACAGTAAATGTTGGACAAAGTTCTTTTCATCTCTAAATTGTTCAAATGCATCTTCGTCTCTAAATTGTTAACCTTCTGAAAATGAAGAAGCATTTGAATCCACTAAAAGAAATACATAAACCTCACAAAGGAGAAGAGAACGATCTATAAAATCAACCCATATATAGTTTGTAGCATTTAAACCTACAAAGACGATAATTAATAATAGAAGACCTTGAATTCAGAAAAACATCAATACATAGCTACGATTAAAGTACGGAAATCACCGATGTGAGAATATTATACATCAAAAAGATCTTATTAGCTAGCTAATTTGCCCGCCATCAGTTAATTGCATAAGGAAATTGCTTTTATAGTCAAAATCCTAAAGAAGGGGCAAAACAGGATTCTTAGTTGTCCCGAGTCATGTCCCAATCAATATAAGAATGCTCTCTCTAAGTTCCATAATATTTAATTCACTCAAAGTACTGTCTGTTGGAATATGTCCAGTAGACCAATCCGGTTGAGTAGCAGAGAGTTTGATTTCTCCGGTCAATGGACCAGTCGACCGGAGAAGGCGGATAATGCAATTTCCTTAATCCGTGAAACTTCCAGATTTGATAAAGATTTGATTGGAGATAATCCCAATCACTCCAGATTTGATTATGGGAATATCCTGGATATAGATAGGATGATCAGGATAAAATATTATTTTCATTTTTATGGAATGTAAATCCCATATATTGTGCGATATCTATGGAATATGATTTATCCTCTATAGAAAGGGTTGGAACTTGGAAGTATTGTAAAAATACAAAACCACCATATTCTCATTCAACAGTGAATACAATACCCTTGGGGGAACTATGAGGTGTGGATGTAGGTCCTTTGGAACGAACCATGTAAATTTATGTGTTTGGGTGCGTTTGATAAAACTGAAAATTAAGTACTAAAAATTAAGTGTTGAATTTTAAATACTGAAAATTTCAAGCAATTGAATTTGCAGTATTGAAAACAGTTCCACTAAAAGAAACTGCATTCAGTGATTATTTTCAGTAGAAGCTTTTCACTTAAAGTTTTCAGAGATTTTTTTGTTGCAATTTCAATTAAGTGGTACGTTATCAAACGCACTGAAGGGAAAAAAAAAAAAAAAAAGTTTCCATTTTCACCACTTAATTCGGTTATCAAACACACTCTAACTCTCTTTCTTTCTTTTTTCTATTCGTTGTTTTTTCTATTATTCCAAAATTCTACACCGTCTTCATTTTATCAGTGTGTTTTTTCTCACACTTGCCTTTAATTAATTGGCCATTGTTTTATAGGCACCATTTTCCCATTATATATCTTATCTATTGGCACCATTCTTTTTCTGTCACCAATTAGCATTGTAGAGACACCATGTGAAAAACTCAAGCACAACTTCAAAAAAAACCTGGAAAAAATAGATTATAGAAATACATTCTATAGTTTTGAAGAAATGCTACAGTTTCTCCTTTAATACAGCTTTTTAGTCCGGTACTTACAAATAAAGTAAGCTCTTCAATTAAAATAGCTTCTTAGTTTGGGCAAAAAGAAAGACAGAAAGCTCAAACCGCGCATGTGAATGTTTCGAATCAACCTTAGTACTTCAACACTCCTCAAGTTTGCCAATCACCCTTTGTTACATTCACACACTATTCCAACCACTATAAAAATCAATTTAAAATTATGAAATCTAAATAGAAAGAAAATCGATAATTCTTTACCAGATCTTCTATAGTGATGAGAGAAAAATGAAGAGAACTTACCAACACTAGAGAGGACAAAACCAGATAATATATCCTCCTCCTCAATTCCAGCTAATCTAACACGTAGATTCTCACCAGGTCCAGCACGCTTAACTTTGTTTTCATCACAGTATACTGCAAGAACTTTGACCTGAGCCTGTATGATGAATGCGTAAAATCCTTGAGTTTCATGAACAAAAATGAGATCCAACCCCATCCAACCGAAAATGGGAAAAAATCATCCTCACACGCACACAGAGACTGCTTCTTTTGTTTCAATGCAAAAGATTTTTTCAGACAATCTTTTCAGCATTTTCCGGTGTTTGGTTGTCGTAAACATTTCCCAAAGATTTTTAGGAAAATGAAAGTAGCCTACATGCCGAAAATGATATATTTGGAATATATATATATATATATATATCCACAGTCATGCTCTAAAGAGGGTGCCCTCTCTTTATTAAAGAGAGGGCCTCTGTTTTGGCCGTCGGATCGTGTTTTCAATAATGGCAGTTTTGTCATTTCACAGTTTTTAAACACAATCCGACGGCCAAAACAGAGGCCCTTTCTTTAATAAAGAGAGGTGGCCCTCTTCAGAGAATCTTTGTATATATCCATCGGTCATTCTCCGGAAAAATACTTAAAAGTGAAATGCTCAAGTAATCAACATAAAATAAATCTGTGCATAAATACACATACAGATGCGCATATACTTGTCCACGTTACTTCATACACATACATACAAAGAAGAGCACTACTAGGCATACACACTTTTGCGCACACTTTTGCACACCCAGCTTTAAATGCATGTACTTTGTGCTGTGTAAGTGGTGCACAGAAAAGTGTGAAAAATTCAAACAGCACAAGGTACATGCATTTAAAACATAGTGTGTGCAAAAGTGTGCATGCCTAGCATTATTGTACAAAGAAATACGTCTACACATATTTCTCTCTTGTATATGTCCAATATATTTAAAGTAATTCAGTGTAAAAAAAAAACCCTACATTTTTGCTTATCAAAGTGCTTAAAAGAGTGAACTGTTATGTGCCTAAAAAAAAAATTAAGTGTCAAGTTGTCAACCAAGCACCGGAAAATAAAAAGGAAAATGATTTTATTTATGTGAAACAAATAAAGCATTTTAAAAAAAAATAGAGGTGAACAAGAGTTCAGAAAAAGCACCTTGTTTGGCATGACCAATAAGTTATCGCCCTCGTGCACACTACCACATTCAACTTTACCCATTACAACAGTCCCCATGTCTTTGAATTTGTCAATAATAGGCAACCTTCAAAGGAACAATTTTAATTAATTATAATAAAAGTCTGAAATACTTCCAATTTCATTTTGCCCCTTCTTAATGTTAAGTTACCATTTGCTCCAAAAGCTTAAGCAATTAGAGAATGAGCCTACAATGAACAATGCATATCAAGCTTCAACATCTCCCCTCACGGGCGACCCCCACTAGCACGTGAGAGGTAAACTAAATGAAGTGTAATATGCAAAAGGAAACGTGGGCAGAGACTTAAACCCAAGACCTCCCAGCGAAATGCTCTGCTAGCATATTAAACTACCAGTTGTTCCAAAAGCTTAAGTTGTTAGAGAATGGGCCCAATTGCTTTTCAACTATAAGCACTGACACTTCAAAAATTGTTGTGTACGGGTGTCAGCCACAGACACGCACCCGGCACGCAACCGACTCGTGTCCGACACTCTTAAAGTGTGTCCTACTTTTCTTATTTACACATTGACCTCCCTGACGCATGAGGGAAACGTGACTAACACAGGAGACATGGGACGTACACGGAAGGAAGGAGAAAAACATGATGAATTTTTTTTTGGTGTGGTCTTTAAACCTAACGACACATGATGGGGTTTTTTTTTTTTTACTTACTTGGTACAGTGGTACCCTTTGGCCTTACCTCCTCAAAGGCTCTCAACCCGCCGCCTCCTCGAAGTTGAACCCCTTACCCCTCTCCAAACGATGTCCTCATCTCCCGTCGTCTCTCATCTCCTCATCTGGTCGTCTCTTATCTCCAGTCGTCCTTGTCTTGGTCGTGTTGGACATTTCAAGGTAAATTGAGACCGTATCTTTTCATTTTCCAATTTTTGTACCTTGGATGAGCTTAGAATTACTGCTTATGAAAATTGTTCTTCTTTGAATTTTTCAGTCGTCTCCCGTCGCCGACTAGGCGCTCTCTCTCTCTCTCTCTCTCTCTCTCTCTCTCTCTCTCTCTCAAAGATAATGGATGCTAGTGCTAACTTTAGTTTTGTATTGAGTCTCTCGTCAAACTCCAATGTGAAACTTTTTACTTTTTTTAATGGCTAGTTCATTGAGTTCACTCTGAATAAAATTGATAGTGGGTATTTTAGTACACAATTGATGGTGACAGAAGTAGATACACAAAACACATAAAAAAATTTAAGAATTGTATTTTTATTTTATTTTTTGGGTATTTGTATTGTTTTTTGAGTGCATAAGAATAACTCAAGCAAAATAAAAATAAAGAGTACATAAGAATAAAATATTTTTTTAAAAAAATAAACGTATCCCTAGCGTGTCGTGTCCTTGTTTTTCAGGATTTGGCGTGCCGCCGTGGCAGTGTCGTGTCGTGTCCGTGCTTCCTAGCTTTTCAAAAAACTTCGCCCAGAGGAATTGACCAAAGAAGTTGAATATTTGACATTATTACTGCATAAATAGCAGCAAAAGTTTCATACAATTGAGTTTCCCTTTCATCCCACCAGTTAATTTCTGCATGAATACAGTGATCTACCTTATAAGACGACACCATGCACGTTGACATCAAGTCCTATCTCATTAATTTTTACCCCAATTCATGGCAATTAGCATCTAGTAATAGCTTTAGTTAGCATTTGGATACTATAATGTTTGGTTGATCATTTGCGACTACTTTTTTCCAGATTATTAAAGTTTAGCATCATTAAAAAGTTCGAATTGACAAGATATGATCAGATAGCAACCATTTTTATTTGTTTCTTATTCTGGGTAAGAAGGTTAAATATGTCATTTAATTGCCAAATAAAGAGAAATATGTGCTTGGGCATCACGACTTTGAAATAGTACAAGCATATCAGCTAATTAAAATACATTGTAACAAATTATTAAATGCTCCCCCAATTGTAAAAGTTTACAACTGTCCACGACAGAGGTTGCTTTCACAACTGCAAGTCCAAAGCATTAACAAGAAATACAACATTTCAAGTAGACATAAGTGAGCAAAAGAACTAGATTAGAGGATATGTGTAATGTGTGTGTGTGTGTGTGTGAGAGAGAGAGAGAGAGGGAGGGAGGGGGAATTATTATAGCGCCTGACAAGAGGGACGTTCTACTTTACCTTAGTGGACCTTTAGGATCACGCAGAGGAACTTCAATAGCATCTAGGGCTTCAAAGAGGCAGGGACCATTCCACCATGAACATATAGTTTTACTCACTCTTTCTTTCATGTTTGTACCAACAAGACCAGACAATGGAAGAAAGGAAACGTCTACAAGTTCAGATGAAAAAAAATTAGGATTGAAACACAAGTAACCAAATGCTTAAATAACATTACAAATTAAAAAATTTCACAACTTGATAGAAACTTAAAGGGAAAGGAAGCGACTCACAAAATTCAAAATTCCTGATTTATTTTCCTCTTATTTTTATTCCTTTCCTACCTTCCTGCATGTTGTCTTTTCCTTTCCTCACTAAATCTATGAACCTAATAAAGCGTAATAGATTTCTTTTGTAACGAAAGGTCCAATAAAAGAGTTGATATCTCTAAAATGACCCAATGCAACACAACCAAAGAATCATGCCCTATGATAGCAGCAAAGAAGCAGAGGGCTAAGTTACATGAAATCACATCTAACCAAATGCATGTGTCTTGTGCTTACTTGTTCTGTCAAATTTTAAGTAACATACTTTCTACCAGATCTACGCAAGACAAAAACTCCGAATATATTCGACACTTTTACCCTCAAAAAGCCTTAACGCTGAAAAACATGGCATTCATTTACCTCCGTCAAGAGTCAAAATATGTTAACAAGCGCAAGGCTTAGCATCACAAGGGTGCGCATCCACCTTTTTCATAGCCATTTTTTAGTCTGAGTAATTTCTACAGCATGTAAGAAGTTTAGTAGCAGCAACTTTACGCAAAAATTGGAGAAGGTTAACTCGGCCTCTAGACCACCCCTCTCAGCACCCTAACCTAAACATGACCACCACTAGGTAATGACCCTCTCAAGCACAAAATACCAAGTCATACTCCATGAAGACAATGCTATAAGCGCCGATATATTGTAAATTCAAGGAAAAAAAAATCATGGCTAGTTCATCATACATTAATCACAACTTCTTTTTCTATAATAAATTCAAAGGAAAAACGAAACAAAACACAAGGAGGCCCTGCACATTAAGTCTATAACAAAACCAATTGAGGGGGGGGGGAGTGGTTTGGACAAGCAAAACAAAAAACAAACACTAAAGACAAATCAACAAAAGAGCTCGAAACACCAATACTCACCAAATAAGAGTGATGGAAAATATTTCATAAGAATGAAGGTTCCACCAACCCATTACAACTTTGCAACATAGTTCATCGTTTCAAGAAAACCACTCATCCCTCATCAACCATGTAGCAGAAAAGCAAAATGCCAATGCCCATCCATGATCCAAGAGGAAGAATGAACAAAAGCCAATAAGTCCCAACTCCTAAGCCTCCAGTAATGGAGAAATCAAAACTTCCAAATGAGAGTATCCACAATGGTGTGACGCGTACAACTTAGGTTAAACTTAAGGCGGCAGGCCCCCTTACAATGGTGTAGCTCGCACAATATCTTGGGATAGGATAGTATGGAGGAACTAAAGTTTGTGGTATGGCTAAGTTTGGCTATTGTACAGGAAAACGGTATAGGGACAGCCGTTTTAATCTTGAAACGACAAAGGGTGAGCCGTTTGGTGTCAAACGGTAGAGCCTTGACGGCTTAACACTTAAACGGACAACACTCATCCGTTTGCATCAAAGCAACTGAGGAAGCATGAAGCAACTATAATGACTAGCCAAGTCCGCTAATGAGGTGGTTTGGCACCAAACAGCTATGTCTTTGCCATTTGGCCATCAAACAATCAAAGGTTTGCCATCTGGTTCACTACACCATTACGAGACCCGTAAACTTGGCACAACTAGTTAGGGTTTTGCACCACCCCATTGTGGATGCTCTCATAACACAATCTTTCTACAAAAATGATTAGATATAAAGAATGTCACTAGATATACATATAGCACAAAGAATTACCTACAGCCCTCGTTATAAAATTCACCCATTTTAATAATGTGGAAAGGACTTGTCCATTTAAAAAAGCAAATTTCTGGAGCGCTAGTAGGTTAGCCTTTCCCATGTATTCTTCTACATTTGATGATATGTATGATGACGTGAAATCAAGAAGTGGCTAACTGAATATATTAGTCCCACAACATTTGAAAAAACTTCCTTAGAAGAGACTTCATTTCAATTATTTCATGCCAACATGTGGTAGTATATTGGTAACTTCTAGATTTGTTATATGGGTTACAGTAGTGGTTCATTTATTGGATGTTAAATCAACTATCAAGTCATGTCGTATTTTGTTTTAGTGAAGTATAACGGTATTTCTCCAAGTACCTCATATAAATATGCAAATATTAGTTGGTGGAACATTATGCTACGTAATCAATTTTTCTCCTCCTTTCTTTTCTTCTTTCTTCCTCTTTTCCAACCCTAGGTTTCTCGTAATATCATCTAACTTGGTATCAAAACACAAGATCCTAGCCAAAGAACTTTTAAACAAAAGAGAAAAGCACACACACAAACCACAGAAGCTTTTGCATGTTGACATCACTCTCTGGGCACATGATGTCATGATGACATCATCATCTGTCGACGAAAATTACATGCCCAATCTTGTCTCATCATGCTGATCTCGGTGGTGATTTTTGTTATGATTTGACGTTTAGATGGGTTGTTGATTTTTTGAATATTTTCTGATTTATGGAGCCCTATTTTCAATGACTTTCTGGTAGTTATTGTGGTTGATTTATGCTTTGAATCATCACTAAGGGACCCAATTTAGGTATTCCAAGTGTAGTTTGAGGGCTTTGTGATCGTTTGGCTTTGGAGGTTTGCACACAAACCTAAACCACCACCACCAACCCCCCACCCCCCCAACCCAATTCTCTTTTGGCTCTCGATTCTCCCCGGGCTGCCCTCTCTTGTTGTTCCTACTACCAACAGTGTTCAACATCTGATTGTTTGACTGACTCCAAGGTACTGCTGTCAATCATTTTTTTAGTGATGTTTGTTGGTCTTTGTTCAGATTTTCTTGGTGAACATGTTTTATCGGTTATCAAGGATGAAAGTGAACCTGACAATGAACCACCAGTGTCAAACGATGATGATATTCCACGTTCTATTACTTCGAAAAGTTGAATGGGGTGAATTATCTAGCTTGGGCACATGCTATCAAAGTATTTTTAGGTGGAAAACGCAAGTTAAAATATGTTGAGATTGTCAATCCCACATCGGAGACTTATAACCTAGCTACTCAATATAAAAGTTCATGGGGCTACTCCACCCATTGCCAATTGGTTTTGGGTTGGATGCTCCAATTTAACATGGTATTAGAGCGGGTTATTGTTGGGCCAATTTGTCCACATGAGCTCCACGTCACCCTATCACACTAATCCACGTGTTTGGCTCTCAGTCATGCCACACGTGCGGGGGAGTGTTGAGATTGTGTGTCCCACATCGGGGACTTATAACCTAGCTACTCAATATAAAAGTTCAAGGGGCTACTCCACCCATTGCCAATTGGTTTTGGGTTGGATGCTCCAATTTAACAAAATATGCGACAGATAACCTTCCTGCTAGTACAAACTTGAAATACGAGGACTAGCTATGGGAGGATTCTAATGTTATGAGTTGGCTCTGGCATAGTATGTAACCACGTGTTGCTATAACTGTGTAGTGTTGTATTTCTTCAAAGAAGATTTGGGACTCTGTTGCTGAGTCCTACTCACAACCGAGTAATGTCTCTCAGCCCAAAGGTTTTCGAATTATATGAGAAGATCTTTACAACTAAGCAATCCGGAAAGTCATTTTTGAGTATTATAGTGTCTTAAGAATCTGTGGGATCAATTATTGAAGAAAATGTGGGATCAATTATTGAAGTAACACCAGTGGGAGGACTTTATGATTGCTACTTTGTTATCTGGTCTTGATTCAGATCACCATGGTTTTCAGGTACGGGTGTCACAAAAACCGATTGGACAGAACCACCGCTAAAAAAAAATACACTAAGCTTAAAAACCGACCAAACAGAGGAAAACCCTCAAAACCGACCAAATCGGTCGGTTTTGAAACTTGGAAAAACCAAGAAAATCGACTGAACCGACCGATTGACACCCCTAGTTTTAAGGATCAGATACTTGCCAGTGAGTCTCTACCTACTACTGCTAATGCGTTTTCTCGATTGTTTCACTCTTCTTTCGCCAGAACTCCACTATGACTATTCTTTCGACCCCTCATCAAAGTCTTCTGCACTAGTTTCGACCAATAGTGGTCATGGGTTTGGTTCTCGTAATTCCCGTGGAGGTCGTGGAGGATGTGGTTTACGTGGTGGTTCCCATGGAGGTAGTCTTTCAAGTGGACATGGTGATAGAAAGTGTGATCATTATGGTAGGCTCAATCATACTTGAACCATACTGGTAGGTGAAGCATGGTTAGCCAAATTATCATGTGTGTGTTGGGGTGGACAAAACAAAACAAAACAAAGCACAGAACAATACCATTACAAGCACGCCATGGAGTTCCTTCAAACACTTAGAATATGACAGTTCTTCTGAATATCCAAATAGTTTGATTTAGAAGCGGGTAACATAGAAACAAAATTAAAAATTAAAAAACACTTCTCCAAACCTACGAACTTTAAAAACATGCATGAACAAGTTAAAATAATGTTTACAAGGTAAATTTCACTACCTTTCTTCACATTGTAACCTGAAGCTCTAAGGAATGGTGTCATCTTTGACTCAATTTCATCGTACCTGGGAAATAAGTCCAGTATCCAAAAAATATAACAAAAGAATTCCCAATACGTTGTCATCGGCCAAAAGATTTGGAAAATAGAACATAATGGTAAAGCACCTTTCTTTAGACCAGTTCACAGTTGGATCATCCATTTTATTTACAACTACTAGCAGCTTAGTGACACCCAAAGTCTTTGCAAGTTGGACATGTTCGCGGGTTTGTCCACCTCTCTCATACCCAGTTTCAAATTCTCCTTTTCTAGCTGATATCACCTAGACAATGGTAGGGGAGAGGATGGAGATGAGAAAAGGAAGAGGGGGGGGAGGAGAGAGACGTGTACTCTTAACAAACCAAACACAGTTGAGCAATTTTAATGCAAGCCGCAGAAAAAGAATAATCAACAAATAACAAGCTGCTAACTTACTAGAACACCAATATCAGCTTGAGATGCCCCACTTATCATGTTCGGGACATAACTTTTGTGACCCTGAAACATTGACATTACAACAAAACTAAATTTGGTTTCTAGAGTAACAGAGAACACAAGTATAATTGATTCCTCCACGTAAAGGCGGAAGTTGAAGGATATATAATATCCAAAAATGAACTACGAAGGCAGAACAAAATTGGACTATAGCATGGATTGGTCATAAATATCATGAGTTTGAAACATGTCATAGTTATCATTATCAAAAAGAAACATTATGGACAACAGTCAACTATCTCTAATGATGTTAATTCATATTTCATCCAAGGAAGGTGCACATTGACTTCCAGTGGTAAGCTCATGTAAGGGGTGGTACATGATCCGTGCCTCGAAGGGAGATCATGTGGCCCAATTAAAAGGCTATTACCCCGTATTACTCCTTTCACATGGAGTGATGTGAGGAATGGGGCGAATACCTAGGAATAGACATGCATAAGAGGACGCCTGACAAGTATTGGGCAACAACACGCACCAAAGTCCAAACATGCCTTAGACACGTGTTGGACACACAAAAACACCTGTCCTATCTCATATCGAGTTTTTTGTAGTCACACATGATGGCACATCGGGATGTTTCAGACGCCACGTGTAAAATTCTTAAAACTTTTGGAAACAAAGGAGAGAAAAACTATAAAACATTAAAAATCAAAATCTCTATTTCTCTATCTTAGACTTCGTTCGCAAAGCTTTTGGTTTTAAAGCTTTATCTAACCCAATTTACTTTTGTTGAAATAATAAGCAATTTAAAATTGAAAACTACCGAGGATTATTTGAATTGAAATGGTTATGGTCTTCCAAAAATGAAGTATAATAGGGCATTTGAAATATGAATCACCAGGTCGATAAAATCTTATGAAGGCTTTTAGAAATGGGCAATAACTAGATATGAAATAATAGTTTGGGCTCTTTAATTTAACATATTTAGTGCCTCTGGAAAAATTGGAATATTAGCCATCTTGGGTTGACATTTAAAGAAAATTGCTTCTTATAGCAATAAGAAGTTCAACACCAAAATGGTTGAACAACAAATTCCTTAAATTCATTGTAATGGCAATAAAGTAGTTGATAAACGAGCTTTTGAATACAGGCTCTCACCTTCTGACCAGATATTTAGAATGTTCCTAATAAGTGAAGACAAAGAAAGCCAACCTCGGAGGGCACCTACCTTCCCAAAAACCTATCCAAGGTGTCCTAAATTCCTCCCACTTAAACATGAGCACACCCCAAAAAGCACCCATTTTTTGGAAGCCTCCCACTTCAACATATCATCTATATCAGCCACAAACACAACTAGATAATGATAGGGATCAAGAAGAGATTTTTGTTATAATAGTATTTGACCCGGGCGGATATTGTAATTCAATTATTTAGTATTTATTCAATTTTAGGAGATTTTTATTTAAGAATATAAATATACATATATATATATTAGGAATAAGTATCTTCTAGAGATTTTATCTATTAGGAAGTTTAAGATTTAAGAATTTTTCCTAGATTAGAAGTCTTCTATTTTCACTATAACTACGGGGCCATGGTTATTGTATGAAATAGCTTATGATTACGAATAAAAAAAATATCGAGTTTTCTCTTTGAGAGCTTTCAAGGTATTGGTGGACTCCAATAGATCTTTGTGGATTCCAAGAGTTCTTCTATTTTTCTTGGTGGACTCCTAGAATCTATCTTTTTCTTCTTGTTCTTTAATTATTCATTAACTTTTCATCCACATTCATATTTTAGTCGAGTGTCCTGCGTCAAATTTGGTATCAGAGCTCAAGAGCAATTCATCACTATATATACAAGCCCTAATCCACTATTTTCTTCACCAAACAGCCCCTACTTTTTCCCTGTTTCAGCCACTTTCTAGACCCCAAACTCACCATCACAGATCATCACCATAAGCAGCAACCGTAGCATGAACATTAAACCCACTGTTATCAACATTCCCAAACAGCCCCTACTCCATCAATTCACCCACGACCACATCAGATTGTGACCACGCCAGCCCCACCAAAACCGCATAGCCACCGCGAACCAGATCCAACCTCATCAGATCGCAAAGAGTTCGAACCATCGTGAGACCACCATCGCAGCTTACTCAAACCCAGATCTGATCCATCACCACTGCCACAACAAACCACAACCAAATAGGCCATAGCCAACCCTATTCCTTAACAGAACCTAGCAGAGCAGTCCTCTGTTTCTCGCTCCCGAATTGCAAAACATCGCCTTAGCTGAGACTACTTCTCTGCACCGCGACCACCATGAGCTTTTGCCGATCTGTTTTGGCTCGTAGGTTTGCTTCATATGCCTTGCTTCATTGATATAGAGACTGGGTGTATTTTTTATTTTTTTATTTTTTTTTTTATAACTTGAGCCCATTTTAAACCCAATACCAGCCTCTTATTCTTTTCATACAAAACAAAACCAATTGTAACAAAACAGCCTAGCCCAACCCTGCCCTTTTTGTTTTTTATTTACAATGAACCCAGCCCACTTAGCCACTACCCATATCCATTTCAATACCCATTAACCACTACCCATGTGTTTTAAAATTCAAGACCAACCACCATTCTTTTAAACGAACCCAGCTAATGCCCCAGCAAACCCAGCCCACTGTAGCATTTTAATTTGTTTGAAGAGAGAGAGAGAGAGTAAAAAAAAAATGGGAATTTTTTTTTGTTATTTTACCGCTACATCCGAAATTGGAGATTTCACAATCAAGCTACCGGGGAGTATGTTGCTCTACATTGGCTCAAAGATTTATCTAATTTTGTTACTTTTGAGGTACACATGTTCCTTTGAAAATTTGATTAGTACCTAATTTATTTGACGAGTCACTTAATTTTGCACATAAAGGTCCTTTCAATCGTACTAATAATGTCTCGTTATTATGAGTCCTGCACAATTTATTGTCCTGCTCGAATCTCTAGTACCTTTCTCACAGCCGTCCAATGCCCAAATATAGGTTGTAAACTTGTTATTGATGAAAGACTTCCCATGAATGTGATTTCGGAGTCCACCATTAATAGACTTAACCTTCCAATTTCTCCACGCTCACTACCATATAGGGTAGTCTTGGACGATCACTCTACCTTTTATGTCACTGAACGTTGTTTGGTACCAATCCGAATGGCTAACCTATACTACGAAAATATATAGCGTGACATCTTGCCTATTAATGTAGGTGTGAGTCATATCCTTCTTGGTCGTTGTTGGGTTGTTGATTATAATGTGAAAAAGGTGGATGATAATTCCTATAGCTTTTTCCATAATGGTAAGAGCATTCTGCTAAAATCTATAAACCGCAAGGTCACTTCTCAGGTTTGTAGCATACCCAGTTCCTCCAATCACATAAATGAACTAGCAAAACCCCTTCAAGATTTGTCTGTCATTGTCAACCGTGAGCGAACAAATGCTCAAATTGAGAAAACCAACACTAGGTGTGAACCCGTTAAAAGTGTCTCTTGAACCCGTTGTGAATACATCTGACCCACCACTTGAGGTCCCTAGTGTGTCAATCGATTGTCATGACGAGACACCTAAGGAGAAACAGGATGATAATCCCCTTATTAATGATGTTCCAAATAATCTTGCTATCAACCCAATGCCTCCGCCGCCTGTCCCTTCGCCCCTAGAGTTGCCTCCTCCGTTGACTTCTCAAAGCAAAATAGCTGCAATTCTTGTTTCCCCACCTACTCCACCTTCTAATTATGTTTGTAGTAACCCTCCAAAAGACTTAAAAACAAATTTATTTGACTTGTCACTACATATGGTTACTAATTTGAATTTTCATGTGGAGTTCGTGTTGCCTCCCCTTACTTCATCCGCAGGTGTTCCGAATGGAGTGATGCTTTCTACAATCTTGAACCTAACATTTGCTCATTTTCAGAAAGTTTGTCATCATGCGGGCGCTCTTCATTCTTCCCAGCTTAACCATCTTACTAACTCGCCGGAGTCGAGTTTTTCGAAGACAGGGAGAATTGATAGGGATCAAGAGGAGATTTTTGTTATAATAGTATTTGACCCGGGAGGATATTGTAAATTTGTAATTCAATTATTTAGTATTTACTTAATTTTAGGAGATTTTTATTTAAGAATATAAATATACACATATATATATATTAGGAATAAGTATCTTCTAGAGATTTTATCTATTAGGAAGTCAAGATGTTAAGAATTTTTCCTAGATTAGAAGTCTTCTATTTTCACTATTACTACGGGGCCATGGTTATTGTATGAAATAGCTTATGATTACGAATAAAAAAATATCGAGTTTTCTCTTCTGAGAGCTTTCAAGGTATTGGTGAACTCCAATAGATCTTGGTGGATTCCAAGAGTTCTTCTATTTTTCTTGGTGGACTCCAAGAATCTATCTTTTTCTTCTTGTTCTTTAATTATTCACGAATTTTTCATCCAACAACCAATCTCAAGCTGCCCAGTGCAAACAAAGGTTCAAGACCACAAGACTACGCAAGACAATCGCAAACCATAAGACTACGCAAGACAATCGCAAACTCATCAACTAAGGCATTCTTGCTATATCTCATGAAGTTGACTGGCAATGTCTAACTATTTTCACTACTCAAAATTAAAATGATCCAAAAGAAACATACGATACACATAAATAGCATCTACAAGACTACAGTTATGGTTCCAGGGACCTGTAAGTAGAAAAGAAATAATGACACGAAAAAGATGCAGGTTACCGGTGCATCCAAAATTGTAAATCTTGTCGTTTCTGTTTCAAAATGGGCTCTGCCAACTTCTACGGTTTTCCCCTACAGTGGAGATGCATATCGAAATAGGAAAATTAGCACAAGGCATAAGTTTCAATTTTAAGGAAATATGAAGGAGAAAACTAATAGGAAATAAACTGAGATAGAACGATATAACATAAATGTGAGTAAGGAAAATTGCACAATCAATAACAAAAAGTAATACCTTAACCCTCTCCTCTTCATTTGTGTCCATAATATATGCCATATACCTTCAGCAAAATAAATACTTTCGTCATGAAGGACATTAAATGGATAGCATGCAATGGTCAATATACATATAAACGACGCAGAACATCCAGATCTCATTCATAAAAAATTGCAATAAGGGGGGAAATCCGTTCTTCCATACAGTGGACTCATTTCAGCATCGATCATCTACCAAAATGATAAATGCAGTAATGATGGCTATGAGAATTCTCGATCCAGATTAATATCGGTTTGATACTGTATTTATAAACAGGAATGGTGGATTGGTGCTGATTTTACAAATTGGTTTGAGAAGATGCAAAGAAATTTCATTTGTAATTTATTGGGAGATGAGAGAAAGGTATAGACACCACACATCTTTGTGGCAATGGAAAACAAGCCCTTTTCTGTCTTCTTTTTGTTTTGTCTGATAGAGTCTATGGTTGATTCTACGTGACAGTTTTGGTAAGATCAAGTACCCGTCCACAATTTTTCGGAAACAACCAGAAACTAGTTCAGTTAAAAAAATCGAAGGGAGCAAAAATCAGAAGTATTATAGATGTTATTGGCTAGTTCAACAGTAACGAGGCGGCAAGCACAATATACTTCCAATATCCTCGCTTTCCTTAAGCATCCAGTCCTCAGTGCCACTTCAATTTCCTTCACTTAGACAAAGACGAACAGAATAGCAGCTCAATTGTTGCGGAATAAGTCAATGAGAGAAAAAATCCAGCAGAAAAAATATCCTCTCTTGCTATTAACTATATTTTTTGGCGCTGGATTGGCAAGCAACTTTCTTCAAAAAAAACCATTAACAATGTAGTCCGCGTAAATTTAACAAAACACATTACTCAAAAGAGAAACTTAATCAACAGTCTATATCATGCTGATATAACCTTTCAAATCTTACCAAGTTTCAGTAAACCTATGAGCACCTGAATACATGGAGCATTTTCAATTAAATAACCAAAAGAACCAATCAAGCAAGCTATCAACAACGTGGAAAGACTAATTATATGATATTTCATGCTTCGCCGAAGAGTCCTTGAACTTTTCAACTAAAAAGAAACAAAAGATTTAACCGAATATACTTAAGAAGCGAATGAAATCTTACCAGCTTTCTCTGCTTTTATCCTTAGCTTCTTTTTCATACTTCTGAATTGTTCGATCATCAACCTGACCACTTAGGAATAGAATCTGGCCACCAGTGGTGGACTTGCCAGCATCTGGAATCAAAACAGAGCGGGCATTGAAACTGATATATCAGGTAGAGTAAAATGACCAGCCAGCCACATTCAGTTTACTGTACCAGGGGAAAAAAAAAAGGCCAACTATTCTGTCGGAATAAAATGAAATTCATGGTTTTCAAAGTCTGGCTATTGGATACTGTCGCCGGAGGGTCCGAGACGATTCGTCCATGACTTTGAGTTGGGTTGCAGGACTAATAAAGTGAAATTTTCCAAATAAAAAGCAAAAATGGCCGAGAATAACAATATTGGTCCAACAAATAAACACAGTACACCATCAACCACAACTTATTTATTACTAAGCCTGTTGTGGATTATATGAGATTCTAATTTCAGAACTTCCAAAACAAAATGTTGAAAAGCTCATATAACTTTGCAAATTCAGCTACATAGATATAATCAAAGATTTAGTAATGTATTTGTAAAGAGGTTGTACAAAATGAAGACAATGACAGCAATATGGGTTCCCATCAGGTACCAACAGTTCTGCCTGACCCTACTTCAGCACGAGCATGAAATCATATAATGTTGCATTTGGAAGGGAAGTAAATTATTTTCCGAGTTACTTCTATCAATATTCATGTACTTCAGACATAGATAGATAGATAGATAGATAGATAGATAGATAGATAGATAGATAGATATATAGAGAGAGAGAGGAGTAAACGAGGGGTAGATAAGGAGATAGAAACATGGCATAGTACGAACTATTTACTGTAAAGGATGAGAAGCATGGGGTTCCTTCAAAAAAAAAACCCAAGTGAAAAAGCTTGCTTTACCGAAAAAGTAAAAATTGTATTAAGATTGCATCTCCTAAATAAGTTGAAAATATAGTTCATAGCGTAATTATAATAGGTGAGAATGCATTCCGAAGATGTCATACCAACCACACCCTAACTGAATACTCGGTTTGAAGCTTGGGGCTTAAAGTACATGAGCAAAAGGCCCATGATTGGAGTTGATCATTGTTTTCATCGTTCTATGTCAGCGTCAACAACATTGTCGCCCAAATGTTATTATAATTTTCAATTATTTTCACAACTACCATTTTAAGAAATACAGAACCATTACTAGTAAACATTAGTCGTCATGTGATAGCAAGCCTACATTAAAACATTTATGTTTTATTTACCAGAAAATCCTTTAACCCACATAATCAAAATAAATTTTCTTCCGCATGTGGCCTATTCTTTCCTTAAATTTTCTTTTACTTGTTCTAATTTTCTCTGGCTGGATATCAGTCTCGTACATACCACTTTCTTTGTACATAAATATATGAGCAATATATATGCTCGAGGATCATCTTGAGCTAAGCCAGAGTTTAAAATGTCTGAAACATAGAAGCCCAAGCGAGAAGCTTCACTACGAAGAGCAGAGACTAAATACAATTCCCTGAGCTCAACTCGAGCTCAATTTGACATTGAGCAAGCTATGTTGGACAGAAAAAGTTTAACAGAACAACGATAGACTTGGGCGGGCTAATTCATAACCTGCTGGACAGTGGACACGATTGTGTATTTGAATAACCGTGACAAGCATAGTAATATCATGTTCTTAACTGCTGCACTTTTGGCAATTACAAATGTGGCTGATTCTGGCAGATCTAAACCACTGTTTTGCATAAAACATACAAGACTTTTAGGCCAATCCAACACCATGCACTAGCCAAAGCATATGCAGTTAATGATATCTCAATCGCAAGAGGTCAAGAACTGTACTGGTACAAACAACAAAATCAAAAAGTCATAACACCAAAATTAGAAGCAAACTGATACAGAAGATCAACCTACCAACGTGACCAATGAAGACAACATTCAAGTGTCTCTTTAGATTATCCTCAATGTCATCTTCACTCTCTGCTTGAGTGGCGGATTCCTTGTCCTTCACTGAAAGACATATCAAGAAATAAGAACTAGAAATAAGGTAGAATGTGTTTAATGTGCATTTGTATCCATGTGCTTTTGTAAGACAGCCTGTTATTTCTGTAAGGAAAACCCATTCAGTCCATATTAAAAATCAACCCATCAACCTCCTTTTGAAAGTTGGAGATACCAATCAGTGGTATGAACAACAAAGTAACAAGACCATCAGTAGGAGAAATAGACTTTGCCAATCAAACGAACATCCATGCATACACACACTGAAACAACAAACCTTCCATACCACTCTTTGGTTCCACCTGTGCTGCCTTAGTGTCTGTGAGGACCGGGTCCTTCAAATCTGCATCATTCACAATGCAACAATTTCAGAGGATAATTTTACTAGCTCTATCTAGCAAATACCAAGCACAAATAAGAGGCGGCATGCTTCATTATCCATTAGAAATAAATCCGCATCTAGAAATTGAGAATTCAAAGTTCTTTCTCCCCACTTTTGGTGGGTTTGGTGGTGTGGCCCTGAGGCACTAGTGATTGAAGAGATGAACATAATAGAAGCAAACAGAAAGACCGATAACTAGTCTCCGGGATCAACTACATCATACAGTTACATTTAAAAATTGCAACTAAACATGTCTCCACGTGCTCCAAACTTGTTCTTATCATAGTGACTAAGATTAGAACTCTCCACTTAATAAATCAGTATCAAACATTAATTTTTCTCCCTTCATTTATGTCGGTTGATCTTCACAAGAATTTTAGATATGCTTACTTTTCCTTGATATATAAAATTATGAATACAACTTTCGTGGGATACACAATCCAAACCTCGAAGTTTTTCCAATCACGATACCTTCTAGCAGCAACATAAGTAATAACCAACAAGGTATGCAAGTAATGCAATTAAGAATTTCCAGAAACCTTGAAACCAGGCGATCCCACCTTTACCAGCCCAACCTTGGCTGAAAATGAAGGTTGGTGTCACTTGGCCTTAAATACAAGTCACCCAAGGTGTATCCATTGCACCAATGTATACCCAGTTAATCATATATGCAAATATTTAGGACAATACAAATGCCCAAGTCCTCAAGAGGAACTTGAACCATGCACTTCTCCTTTCACGGACGGGGAGTACTACTCAAGCGAACATCTAGAAGCCACCAGGTTGCAATATCAATATCAAAATATACCAATAATATTTTTCTATTTTACTTCTTGAGTGTTTCTCCTACAAACAGTGAACCTATCATCACAAATACTCCAACTGAAGGGTTCCAAACATGGTTCAAAGTCGCAGTATCGGTCGCGGTATCGGAGACCGTTGTGATGATTCGGTGTTGCGGTGATGCGGCCTGGTATCGGGCGATACGCTCCGATACGCTAGATTTAAGGTTCAAAAAAATATGAAAAAATTATGAAAAATTCTAAAATAATAAGAATAGCAAAATTGGCCTAATAGATTTCCATAATACACAATGTACCAATTCTAGAAGCACATCTCATTCAATTCAGACACTGCCGATCTAATGTCTAATAATTGTACACACATAATTGGATCTAAATTGTTCAATACTACCAAATAATACATATATTACAATAACATGAAACATCAGTGCCACATGGAGTGTCGTGGGGGTTAGAAATCATTATCGTTGTTCCCACAATAGTTGCACATCGCGATCCTTTTATTCCCCCCAACGGGTGGTCCATGATCCCAATCAATGTCTTGCTTTGGAGGCATTCTAAATTAAAAAAATATATGCAATTAGATAATATTTGTCCAACCTTATTTATTTATTTTTTTATGTTGTTAAGATAAGATAAGTCTTATTTTATAGCAAAAAGCAAATTACTAGAGCAAAAAATCTAATTTTAGAGCAAAAACATAAAAAATAAAACACACACACAAAATAAAAAAAAAATTAAAAAAAAAAGAAATTACTAGAAAGTACTAACCTAATAACCTAATATTGGGTTATTAAAAAAAAAAATAGAATTGCGATATATATCTACTTTAAGACTGTGGTTATTCAGCAAAGCAAAGCATAAAACATTAAACACACACACTCGACACATAATCACACACACACTCGACACACACACAAACAGACCGACACACACGACACCACACAGATCGACACACTCGACACACACACAGAGATCGCGATACACACACTCACACTCAACACACACACTCACACTCAACACACACACATAGATCGCGACACACAGAGATCGGCGACACACAAATATCGACGATCGTATGAGATATACCTTCTGGATCGAAGAAGATGAAGATCCGAAGAAGATGAAGATATGAAGATCCACATCAGATCTGAAGATGAAGATGAAGATCTGAAGAGAGAGAGATGAAGATGAAGTCACGAGACAAACCTTTGGGAGTTTTGGGAGTTTCCGACAGCAAAAGGTATGTCCTCCCAACATTTTTTTTGCGTTTTATCACCTCAAAAACTTCACGTTTCGGACGATCCGTACCGATTTTTCAATATCTCGTCCGTATCGGCCGAGATATCTCACGATACACATTTTTTTTTACTCGATTTTAACTCGCCAAGTTGACTCGTATCGGTAACCACTGAAACCGAGTTAACTCGGCCGATACGTCTCGGTATCGACCGAGTTTTCGAACCATGGTTCCAAACCTCTAAAAGGTGAGGCATAATCAATTATACGCTGCATAATAGTTCATTAAAATAGAGTCAAAGCGAGGGACCACCTGAACACTTTCATCATATGGTCACCCTTTCACCTACTCTTCCACCTTATTCAAGGTGACCACCTACAACTCCTTAAGAAGAAGTCACTAACTCCAGCTTCCAAGCCTGGAAAGCAGAGACAATGCCTATATTCCGAACAACAAAGGTGGGTAAGACCACATATTCACAATGACGCACGGGCACGGACATAACGACATGGATATGACACGATAAGGGCACGTCAACACGACAAAATTCTTTTTTAAAAAAATGCACATCAACACTGCAGGTAAAATGTCCGTTAAGTGTCGTGTCTGTGCGTCGGACATGACACGATACTCAACACGTTACCTTCTTAGAAGTGCAGGGGATAATCATTGTTTTTTTTTTTTTTGATAGAAAAATGATATTCATTGTTATAGGATGAAGATTTGATAATCCTTCCATGAGGGCTAGACAATACATCCAAACATCGTCCTGAAGCTTGATACACATTCCAATTCCACCTAGTGGACGTGGGAATAGTAAGGATTCTGGGAATCCCCCTATCCACATCCTCAAGCATGTGCAAACCCCACCCCCCACCCCACCCCACCCCACCCCAAATATAAATTCCTGGTTCCACACTTGCACCTATAGCGTTCGCCAACAGAAATGCTATATATATCTAAATACAAACCTTTTTCCATCTATTGTAGTGTAAGTCCAACATATCCAATGACAGGAGAAGAAACCTATGCGGATGTATATGCCTTCTGATCAAGGAAGCACGAATTTTTCTAAAAGGTGATTTTTTTTTTTTGTGCAGTAGGGTGTTTGTTCTAATTTTTTTCCAAAAAGTCTCCATCATAATTTTAAAAACCTTCGGGTAATTTAAGTACACTGCGAGTTGGGTTACACGTGAAAAGGCCAGAGTTGCTTTTGCAACCTTTGTGCTTGTTATTTATATCTTTATTGCATAAATGAATAAGTCATTTTTTGGTCGTAGATTAGTTCATATAATTACACAAAAGGGTACGTTTTAATATTTAGTACGAGTAACACGCACCAGCATCCTAGATTTTTGCAAAATGACAAATAGCCTGAATCAGTGCTTCTTAGCTTCTAATGCACGACTTGTAAATAAGCTTGGATCCCCACTGCTAAGTTAATAATCAACTACCCATTTGCAATCATTATGAGCATTTAGACACTGCAGAAATTCAGCTTCAAAGTAAACCCTTTAATAACCCCCATACATCTAGATATTCAAAACTATAGCACGTGGCTTAAATACACCATCCACCACATTGATAGACAAGCTCGAAATGTTTTACATCCACAACGTAACAATATATACCCTGTCTATCTGCATGGATTTATAATTCTTCTATCATGATATAATACCATTTACTAAATTATCACAAGCAAAATTGTGAATAAAACAACCATGTAAATTCTATTGCATAACACTTTTTTCACCATTTCATGTTAAATATTCGTGAGAACAAGTTCCTCATGTCTCAATAACGATTAAACACTTCATTGCTTTATTCACATTAAATGTTCTTTTGGAAAAGATTACCTACTTCACAACTTGTCTGAGTGAAGCAGTCAAACGGAAAGCTCCTATCTAGAAAATCTTAAAGCATCAGACTCGCACATATGCAAAACTACGAAATGAACCAAACCAGCAAATTACCAATGTCAGCACATATATGCTGCTAATTAATAGCAACTTTGATTAAACATTTTGTAGGTGTTAGCCTCAATATCTTTGCTAACTCACAATCAAAATAACCCCTCTAAAAACTTATACTTATCACAACAAAAACACCAAATAACATGAAATAAACATAAACAACATAAGAAGCCTCCCCCCGAAGTTTAAAAATCACTAAGTTGGGCTATCATCCTGTTCTAATGTAGACCCATAATCCCATCCAAACATTAACATAAACCCAATGGAGGGTACAACTTAGAGAGAGATAAGAGACGAACGAGGAGCTGCTTCTACGATGTGAGAGTTAACAGCTTTTACACATCAGTACCTTTGTGGTAAAACTGGCATATAACTTAAACCTCATAAAGATTTGTCCCATTTGCTTTTGAGGATTCATTTTATTTTTATCAAACCATAATTATATGTTGGACCATCTACTCCCAAAAACTCGTTAGAAGAGTGACCACACTACCACATAAAGATAAGCGATAGAGTCATCGTCCATATAACTCTGTAATCCAATGAGCAACTTTCTTATGATCTTTCACAGTTAGATTACCACAATGTGTAAAATCCTTTTAAGTGACTCACAATTAACAGAGGTGTATACTTCTTAACCTAATTTTTGAAAGAAAAAAAAAACCTGTACCTTATCAGGAGTTTCAAGTTGTTTAAATGGATACGGAAAAAAATAAAAAAAACTAGGCCATAAAAAAAGTAGAATAAGAACCCCATCAAAAGCAATATTAGATTTGCAACACCACCATAAGACCATAACATATAGCACAAAGAAATAAAATTATCAGATTATGAAACTCATTGAGTGCAGAGATAGGATGACAAACAAGGATTAAGCAAAATTTTGAGGGCAATGCCGATTTACAGACCTTCTTCCATATGATCGGTTTTCTCAACTTCCTCTGGCTTCAAATCTTCAGTAGCAGTCACAATATCAAGATTATCTTCAGCTACCATTCACCCAATAATTCAGAAAAAAATGACATTCCTAATTAAATTCAACTATCCACAGATTCTAGTACTATTACAACATATTAAGTAGTAATTGCTTCCAAAATTTGAATCCCAAATTTGGTTCCCAAACACGTGTAACAGCAGAACCGCATGTTGTGACAATGGTTGGTAATACCCACATACCACTGCTTGAAGTTGCACAACTGAAAAAGCATTTGGGAATCAAATTTGAGGTTCAAATTTGTGAATCATAGCATAATTCATAACGAGTAATGCTATGCTTCCCAAATTTGGTTTCCAAATACATTTTTTAACCGCTGAACCACCACATGGCACATGTTGAGACAATTAAGTACCACATACCACTGCATGCATGCATGCGGTACAACTCACAAAGCATTTGGGAAGCAAATTTGTGATTCAAATTTGGGAATCATATCATAATTCACATCTATAACTAAACAATTTCAACCGCAGACATCTTAATCAAGCAATATACTAATTAAGAAAAATAAATAAATATAAAAAGGGGAGGGGGGGGTGCCAAACCCAATACCAGATGAATCAAGCTGCAGTGCGCGTATATCGTCCTCGATATCTAGAATTTATTATAAAAATAAAAATAAAAAAATAAATCAACTAAAGTTTAATTATAGAGTTTCTCCAAGTTCACCAAGAGACTTTACTAAGCAAAATTACCAGCCATGGGATGATTGGCGCCCCCGGCAGTCCCTTGGCTCCAATCTCTCTCTCTCTCTCTCTCTCTCTCTCTCTCTCCTTAGGGGATGGTGGTGAAGGGTGGAGCGGCTGGGACAGTGGGATGCGAGCGGACTAGGGTTTGGTTTTTGAGGAAGACTGAACTAATTTGATATTTGTAAAATTCTATGATACACACACATATGTATAAAGTATCATACATACAAAGTGGTGATTTTGGTGCTAAAGAAGGTTAACTATGAGGGATTAGGCGCAGCTGGGTGTATACGAGTCGAGCCGAGGTGAGCCGAATCTGTTTGTGAGTTTTCTCACGAGCTCGGAGTTTGCTCATGAGCTCAAACGAGCAGAGCTTTCTCGCGAATTTTTTAACGAGCTTTTTCTCGCACCCTTTTATATATTTAAACTATATAGTTTAATAATAAAGTAATTATTTACCAAGCATATTTAAGAGATATATCATATTTTTTTAAAAATTATATAGTTTTGTAATAAATATATATATATATATATAAGTCACTATACAATCTTTTTATCAAACTTATTAACAAGTTTTTTCACGAGCCTTAAGCGACCGTGTTCACGAGCTCAAATGAGCGTGCCGAGCCTAGCCTTTATCGAGCTGAGCTTCGAGCCTTTGTTGAGCGACTCAGCTCATTTACACCCCTAGGCGCACCTAAAGGCGCTATCAAACATTTTTTAACATGTGTGTTCTTTGGCCAATAACTAACTTCATGCGACTTCGGCCAAGTAACAGTCCACATGTCTTCGGCACTAAATAACTCTACGATAACTTTAAGACAAACAATCTTTAAACCAATTGCGAAACATCGCTTCACCCAAAAGTCAAACATCCTTTAACGCAAAATAAATAAATAAATAGAGTAAATTGTAAGAGTTTAGTTAGGGTCTATTTGATTTAGGGTTAGGAATTGAGGGTTGTTTGTGTTAGGGTTGGGCTTAGGGGCTATTCGGCTACATTCGGGTTAGGGGCTAAATAGAGCAACACAGAGTAAGGTATTCAAATAAAAAAAAAAAATCCAATCAAAATGTTTTCCAAAAATGAAAGTTGAGTGAAAATAAAATTTTAATCAAAATTTGATCTAGTGATAAATTTGAAATGTGGGAAAAACCTAGGGAAAAAATGTGCATTGAATTGGACACACTTTCTTACCAGGAAAAAATTTCAAATTGGACACACTAAAGTAAAGACTTACTCATTTAAGATATTGTAATTTAAATGAGTAATGCTAGGTAAACCTAAACGAGACACCTAAACTATTCATCTGTTGATATGTCCTAGCAGTTTTGAAATTAATTCAAACTTTGTTTGGTACCTAATGAATAATTTTGAAAATCCACATAAACAAGTGGATAGTTTAAGTGTCACGTTTAGGTGTACCAAGCATTACTCAACTTAATTTTTTGTTTTTGCAATAAATATTCTTTTTATCTACCTTCCAAATTAAGAAATGGAGTGAGAGAGATCGTACCATGTTTGGAGAGTGATTTGTCCTTGTAAGAGCATCTTCAACCACATTATCTAAAATTTCTCTAATTTTTAGCCAAAAAAGCTATAAAAAAAATATAAAAAAAAATACAAAATAAACGATTTTAACTAATCACTTTTAAGCCCCAAACATGTTCCCATTGTAGAGAAATTTGCATTATTATATTAATTTTTATTCAAAATTTGAAAAATTTTATACACTTTCTCTCCTTAAATAAATATGGTATATATTATTTTTCATTATTTACTTATGGGTAATTATCCATATTCACACTTTCTCTCCTCAAATGTCAAGAACCAAAAAGGGATTCTCCAAAATGGAGAATCATTTGGGGAATTTGTTAGAGCTCAAAAAATGCACTTTAATTCTCCAAAATAGCTAGAAAATGACTATGGGTAGTATGGTTGAAGTTGCTCTAAGCACCCACAATTATCTTAGCAAAAAAAGAAAGGCACCCACAATTAATACTAACAGTTAATCACGTACATTTTATTTTAGCCACTAACACTTAGTTTGGATTGAGAGAAGTGGATAGAATAGAAGAGAAACTTATCAAGAGAAGATAAGAGAAAATAAAGTTGAGTTTTTTCCATCGCGTTTGGATAGACAATGGATGAGAGAAGAGAAAAGAAGATAATCGTAACTTTCTCTCGTTTGATTAACTTTAAGAGAAAAATAAAAGAAATGTAGTTATAACCAATTTATTTTTTTATCCTCTATTAGGGATGTATGTTAGATGAAATAATAATATATTGGGGCGTATTGGTCTTTTACACATTATTTAATTAAATTTCTTTCATTTTATCTTCGAAATCTCTCCAATTTAGAGAGAAACAAAAGTGGGTTTTTTTCCCTCCACTTTCTCTCCATTTCTATTCTCTTCTCTTCCCACTTAAATTATCAAACAAGATATTTGGAGAGAAAGTGGTCTTGTTTCTCTTCTCTTCTCTTCTCAACATTTCTCTTAACCCAAACGAAGTGTCAAGTTCTCACTTTTGTGGGACCCACATCGTCCTAGTCTTTTATATAGATTTGAAAATTTGGTTTTCAAAAGTAAGGTGTTTTATTATTATTATATTATATTATAACAATGTGGTTTTCAAAGTTATATTCATTTAGCACTACGTTACAGTACCTTGGCACCAAAAATTGTGTCAAGGCGTTGTAACTTGGATGTATAATGTATTCTAAATCACTAGGATGTATCGTAGAAGATCCTGTAATATGTACATTATCATAAGACTATGGTCCCGATTGATAAAACTGGAAAGTAAGTATTAAAAATATTAATTCGTTGAATTTTCAATCATGAAAATGTGTTTTAAATGGTGAAATAGATTGCATTAATTAGTTTTTTTTTTTTTTAGTAAAAAAAAAAGGGTTTTTTTCCACATCAAATTTATACTTAATATTTTTTGTAGTGTTTTGGTTTTGCGATTTCACTGAAATGGTACTTACCACAACTATCTCATATGATTAGGTTTTTTTACTATGGGTGTTATTGAAATATCAAGCAAGTTTAGTTTATGGTGCACTTTGTAGTATTACATAGTATTTTGTACAATTTAAGTGCAATTATTATCATTTAGTCAAATTGACGGTAAACTTATTAGAAGTATATAGTTTTCATTGAAATTCGATTATTTAGTTGGAGCTAATTTAAAAAATTTGAAGATTCCCATTTATAGCTCGAAATAGTTTGCTGCTGTTGGCACAAACACAATTAATAAACACCAAAATGTGTCTATCTCTTATGTGGACCCTACAATGTTAGTGGACCCCACCAAGAGAGATAGACACATTTAGGTGTTTGTGGATTGTGTTTGTAGATTTGATTTGTGCCCCAATCTTTATTCAATAGTTTATTGGAAAGGATTAGGAGATTAATCATTTTAAAAGACTAAGAGCATGTTTGTCTATGTTTATGCTTATGCGATTTTGATCGTGATTGGTAGAACGACTTATTATAATTTAGGTGTTTGGTTGATATGTTTTGAAATTGATTAAAATAAATATAATTTCGAAAAGCAACCCACATCCTACTTATTGTCCAACTACTTTTTTGACCAAAAATGCTTCTTCTTTTTTTTTGTCGAAACGAACACACACACACACACACAAATTAATAAAATAAATCAGTTTAGGCTACCTATTATGGATATATACTAAAAGTCATGCTTTATGTAGTTGATTTATTATTCATTTAATAAATAATAATCCCGACATGATCATAAGGAATCCATTGTTTTTGTTAGCCCCATAGTGTTATTCCATTAGTTGAATGGATCATTTTGATGATTAACAAACTACTTAGTAGTATATTCTTATGATCTTAAGTTGATTGAGTTGCAGAAAGTATATCGTACATCAATATATGTTCACACTTCATAGAGACATGGTGATTTGTGCTCAAAAGTTTCAAGCCAAACAGAGCTTTACAAGTTGAAGAATCTTATTTGGACCATTTTCTAGGACTCTATGTAAGCAATTTAGGTTATGTGAGCATTATTCTTAAGGGCTAAATTTAATTCAAAGAAGTTCTACATAGTTAAACCCAACTTATCTTTGAAAATCTGCAAAGAGCAGTCGACTGTGGATTCGTTTCAGTCTACTAATGGTCCAGTCGACTGGACAGTCGACCTGTGTATGCAGAGATGTTATCTGTGTGCAATCCAGTCGACTGTCCTCCCGACGCAGTCGACTGAGCCTTGTGTATTTTGATCCTTTTTAAATACCAGTCGACTGCCCTGTGAATCCAGTCGATTGAATGACTGCGATAGATACAGTAACGGCTAGTTAACTGCATTTAATGAAGCTTTTAAATCTCCCAACTACTTCCAACGGTTGGAAATCCTAAGGAAGCTATAAATAAATGTATTTGTACTTCTTTTGACAACTTTTGATCATATCCAACCTTAATTAATTTCATCACATTTACTTCTTGAGCTCTAGTTTGGTGAGATCATAAATTCTATTGCTCTAGTCTCCATTTGTATATCTTAGGAGCAATTTATTGTGAGGTCTAATCTTGTATTCATCCACTCTATTGAGAGAGTCTTCATTCTTGTATCAAATCTTATTTATAAAGAAAGTGTGTATTAAGGGTTGGTGTAACCCTAGTTCAAGTGCAGGGGATTTTCTTCCTTGGAGAGATTGTAAGGGTTTAATCTTCACCCGACGAAGATTGAGATAGTGAAATCCTCAAGAGGTGTTCTTGATGGGTGGAAGTAGGGCGCGGCGTGTGGTTTCCCGAACCACCTAAAAATTGGTTTGCCTAGTGTTTCTTCTCTTTATCTTTCCTTTGCATTTGTGAATTTTCTTATTGGGCAATTAATTTGAACAAATCTTTAATTAGTTTTTTAAAACCTTATTCACCCCCCTCTAAGGTTTCCTTTTTGGGCCAACAATTATGTTCAATTTGGTTCAACTAAGTCCAACTTTACCCAATAACTAGTCCTAATCATAAGCATCAATGTACATGGATGAATGAATGAACATGAACAAAAATGAGATGTGAATTTATTTACTAATTTGGATCACTTAGCCTATTGATTTAAGCTAAATTATCATTATTCAAAACATGATTTGGGTCTCAAGACATTAGGGAACCATTTAAGTTAAAATCAATGAGACTAGACAAAAACAGTGACTGTTTTTCCTAAATTACAGAGAGCAGACCATATTTTAAAAGGTAGAAAAACCATACTTTCAACTGTTGGATCTTAATGATTTTTGGATATATATGATATGCCTCTGTAAGCCTAGTGTCCAACCCAAAAAGAAAATCAATGTTTGAACGGTTAGATCTTTGGAAATATGGAAAACACTAGACATCACTCAGGAATCTGCAACTCTCTATCCAGAGATCTTGTACGATTTTATAAAAATATCAAAAAAATGAGAAACACTTATATCTTTTTAGGGTATCTTCCTAACACATTAAGGTACATAGAAAAAATTAGTGGAGACCCGAGAAACTCTATTAAGGTTCTGATTTATTAATTTTAATACGCACTTACTGTTCTGAAATTTTGGACGGAGAGTTGGTTGTTTTGAAATCATAAGACCAAACCATTTTAGACGTGGAATTTCATCAAAACAAAAATTACAGAGATGCTTAAATGAGTTGTGAACATTCTCCAATTGATCTCATCCATTTCTAGGAATCATGACTCTATAAAAAATATTTGATCACGATTGGTTTATGGATTCACTGCACCTTTGTTAAATTGATGTTCATATTTTGAATCAAACTTGATTCATGATTCTAGAGAGAACTAGGATCAAGTATGTCACGACCCATCCCACTACGCGTGGAAATAGGACACGTGGCACGCCACCAAGGCCCATCCAAACATCATCTAACGATACGCAGCGGAAAGAACTTTAAAACAACCCTGGGTATTTTGAAAACTTAGGGAACATAACCCTCTGAGTTTGAAAAAAAAACCATTGAAATCAGAGTTATAAAAAGTTTTGGCCATGTGGAAACACATCAAAAGAAAATAGTTTTGAAACAGAGACTCAGTCGACTGCCCCGTCGACTGCACTAGGGTCCAGTCGACTGCTTCGTCGACTGTGTTAAACAGAATCAAAATTTAACATTTTCAAAAGGGGCCCAGTCGACTGCTATAGGAAAACCAGTCGACTGCTTTTCTATTCTAAGAAGCAGTGGCTAAAATCAACAGTGTTCAGTCGACTGTCCAAGGGGTCAGTCGACTGCTTTTCTTATAATATACCTTCAGTGTCTCAATCCCACGAGGTCCAGTCGACTGACCCGGGGTCCAGTCGACTGCTCCCCTGCTGGGCAGCCTGTGTTGAAAATTAACAAGTCATGCTACTCAATACCAACAACAAACACAACCACAACTGATTTTAACGTATTAAAACATAACTACAGACGTTCAATTACAAGATTACAATACTATAGAACTAATCCAAAGATCTATTACCATATATTACAATATTCAAATCCTTACACAAGTCTAGGATTTAAAACAAAAACAGATACAAGCATTATATCCCCGGCGTTCATCGGCCTCACTCATCGCGCTTCTTCTTATCCTTCTTCTTACCTGCAATGGAGTACATCTCCACTGCTCAGCTATATGCTGAGCGTACAATTCTAGATGTATGCTTATATGACAGTTCATGGTCTAAGCATCTAAAACACATAGAAATAGTCTCTGGGGTGAGTGGTACGCATTCATCCGGTCGATGCCGTAGGAGGCCCACCTCTTCCACGCATCTCGTACACTGGTTGGGCCTTCCTCCATACCAGGTACCGTGTACTGGTTGGGCCCACCTCCAATCCAGACACAACCACAATTTCCAATTCCATCAAGATTATAATCCTCAAGGTTCGAGGAGCTTACTCCGAATGAATTTGCACCAAACTCCCCTTTGACCCAAGTAGACACATAACATGCTCACATAAACAGTTATACGTGCTTTTATCATAATTTCACGTGCATAATTAACGGGCCTAACTAACACATGAATTTCGCCCGGATCCAAGAATATCAAAAGTGATGTCCAAAACATGAAAATCCATATACTTCATAGATCTAGAATTCATACCTCGTGCGAATCGCTTCAAACTTTGAAGGATCGTCTAGGGGGCTAAATAAACGTCGGATTTCGAATTTGGTACGATTCCTACAGGTTTTACCTGATTTTTCCAAAAAGTCCAAAATTAAGATTTTACAAAAACTTGGCCAAACACGGCCTAAGTGGTACCAAAACGTAGATCTTACCTCCACGAATTCAAATCTGAAATCCGGAGAAAATCTGACGGACGAACGGTCGCCGTTTGTCGTCGCAAAGCCCGTGGCAACAAAATCTCCCTTCTCTCTCCTCTCTCTAGATATTTAGGAGTTGTGGATGAGATTTCAATCTCATCCTCATCTATATATAGAAAAACTCTTTGGAAATTTCGTTTACCTCCCCACAAGTTTCTCAAACTTCTAATTAGCTCTCTAAACTTCGCACACGTTCATTTTATGACTTTACAAGTGAAAACTATAAATTTCAAAAGTTTTCGACTAGGTTTCGTTTGGGTCCAAAATAACGTCCGAAAACTATATTCTGTGAAATCTCTACACAACCTACCTTTTAAATTAACGTATCACTCACGTTCTCACCACAGTTCTCAAAATGATACTATCATATCAAAGTTTATCAGAATTATACTACACATGTATAATTACTATTCACAGAATTACCAGATAAGGTCAAATAACATTTAAATCATATAAATGTCATTTACTCATGATTATGCAATATGAACTTCCATGTTCCCGTGTCCTCACTGACACCTTACCGTTGACTCACAGTCAACCTCATCACCATCATCGATTAACATTGATAAACTCTCAATTTACAATTATGCATGATGAAACTATAAATTTTTGGAACGGGTGTGACAACTCTCCCCTCCAAAAAGGAAGTTTGTCCCCAAACTTTACCTC
Organism: Hydrangea macrophylla; assembly: GCA_033977485.1. Classification (NCBI taxonomy): domain Eukaryota; kingdom Viridiplantae; phylum Streptophyta; class Magnoliopsida; order Cornales; family Hydrangeaceae; genus Hydrangea; species Hydrangea macrophylla. Next base: position 80,633,276 of record CM066995.1, on the reverse strand, counting down.
AAGCGTCGAACAAGTACGGATACTCATTCCGCATGTCTTCCTCACTTTCCCATGTAGCCTCTTCCAACGTATGACTACGCCATAGCACTTTCACCATTGGAATAGTCTTGGTTCTCAAAACTTGTTCTTTGCGGTCCAAGATCTCTACTGGTTGTTCCACATAAGTCAAATCCCCCTGAATTTGCAACGGTTCAGGTACAATGATCTTATTCGCATCCGTCATACATCGTCTCAACATCGACACGTGAAATACGTTATGCACATGTGCCAACTCTGATGACAAGGCCAATCGATAAGCCACTGGACCTACTCTCTCTAGGATTTCAAAAGGTCCTATGAATCTTGGATTGAGCTTTCCCCTCTTCCCAAATCGCACAATGCCTTTCGAAGGCGATACCCGCAAGTATACGAAGTCTCCAACTTCAAAATTCATCGGTCGTCGTTTCAAGTCTGCATAACTCTTATATCGGCTCTGAGCTACCTTGAGTCGCTCTTGAATCAATTTCACCTTCTCAGTAGTCACCTGTATTAACTCAGGTCCTAACAACTTCCTTTCTCCAACCTCGGTCCAACAAGCTGGTGATCGACACTTACGGCCATACAAAGCTTCATATGGTGCCATACCAATACTTGATTGAAATCCGTTGTTATACGCAAATTCAATTAATGGCAAGTGGTGCTCCCAATCACTCCCAAAGTCTAATACACACAGTCTCAACATATCTTCTAGCGTCTGAATCATGCGCTCTGACTGTCCATCGGTCTGAGGATGAAATGCAGTACTGAAACTCAATTTCGTACCCATAGCTTCTTGCAAACTTCCCCAAAATCTTGACGTAAAACTACTATCGCGATCGGATATAATCACAGCTGGGACTCCATGTAGTCTTACAATCTCTTTCACATACAATTCCGCTAACTTGGACGGTTTAGTTGTCTTGATCGGTAGAAAATGAGCTGACTTTGTTAATCGGTCAACTATAACCCAAATCTTATCATTCTTATTGATTGATCGTGGAAATCCTGAAACAAAATCCATCGTAATCTCATCCCATTTCCATTCCGACACTGGCAAAGGTTGTAGTAACCCCGCGGGTACTTGTCTCTCTGCCTTGACCTGTTGACATGCCGAACATTCGGATACAAACTTGGCGACTTCACGCTTCATACCCTTCCACCAGAAGTTTTCTCTCAAGTTTCGGTACATCTTATTACTTCCCGGGTGCACTGAATATTTAGTACTATGAGCTTCTTCTAAGAGTCGTTCCTTTATGTCTTTCACATTCGGTACACATAACCGATTTCCAAACTTCAGAATCCCTTGTTCCAAAACCAAACCAGATCGCTTTCCCAAAGGTATCTCGTCTCTCATTTTACACAAGTAAACATCGTTAAATTGTTCCTTCTTGATCTCATCAATAATATCTGGGTGTGCTACAATCGCCATCATCAAGCCACCACAATCCCCTGGTATCACATCCAAGTCTAAACGTTCCATTTCTTTTACCAATTCTTTTTGTTGTGTTAGCTCGTCGGCTAAATTACTCGGCGTCTTCCGGCTTAATGCATCGGCTACTACATTCGCCTTCCCCGGATGGTACTCAATCGAAAGATCATAATCCTTCATCAACTCCAACCATCTTCGTTGTCTCATATTCAAATCCCGTTGGGTGAAAATATATTTCAAACTCTTGTGGTCCGTGAATATCTCACACCTTTCCCCGTATAAGTAATGTCTCCAAATCTTCAAAGCATGAATTACTGCGGCTAATTCAAGATCATGAGTCGGATAATTAATCTCATGTGTCTTCAACTGTCTAGAAGCATAAGCAATCACTTTACCCCCTTGCATCAACACGCATCCCAACCCTTTGTGTGAAGCATCACTATAGATCACAAACCCCTCGGTTCCGGATGGTATTGTCAAAATAGGTGCTGTCGTTAGTCGTGCTTTCAATACTTGGAAACTGTCTTCACATTCCTGACTCCATTCAAATGTAACTCCCTTTCTCATTAATCTTGTCATCGGCAATGAAATCTTCGAGAAATGCTCAATAAAACGGCGGTAATATCCCGCTAATCCCAAGAAACTTCGAATTTCGGACACGGAAGTCGGCCTTTGCCAATTTGATACAGCTTCTACTTTGTGAGGATCAACTGAAACTCCATTCTTATCGATCACATGACCAAGAAAAGTAATATTGGACAACCAAAATTCACATTTCTTAAATTTCCCAAATAACTGCTTCTCTCGTAATCTCTGAAGTATCAACCTCAAGTGGTTCTCGTGTTCTATCTCGCTAGGTGAATAGATAAGGATATCGTCGATGAATACAATCACAAAGTCATCCAAATAATCCTTGAATACTCGATTCATAAGATCCATGAACGCGGCTGGTGCATTGGTAATTCCAAACGGCATAACTAAGAACTCATAGTGTCCATAACGCGTTCTGAAAGCTGTTTTCTCAACATCTTCGGCCTTCACTTTCAATTGGTGATAACCCAATCTCAGGTCTATCTTGGAGAATACTTGTGCCCCACGAAGTTGATCAAATAAATCATCAATTCTGGGTAGTGGATACTTGTTCTTAATTGTCAACTTGTTCAATTCCCGATAATCCACACACATTCTCATTGAACCATCTTTCTTCTTTACAAACAACACTGGAGCTCCCCACGGCGATACACTTGGTCGAATGAAACCCTTGTCAAGTAACTCTTGTAGTTGAAGTTTTAGTTCCTTCAATTCTACTAGTGCCATCCTATACGGTGCCTTTGATACGGGTCTTGAGTCTGGCATTACCTCAATAGTGAACTCGACCTCTCTCTCAATAAGAACATCTGGTAACTCATCAGGAAATACATCTGGATATTCTCGCGCACTATCGAAATGTCTTCTACTTTTAATTCGGTCGCCGAGACATCAGTCACTGAACATAGAAATCCCTGACATCCCTTTTTCAATAATTTTCCCGCTCGGATAGCTGAAATCAAATATGGCGGTGATATAACCTCTAGTTCCTCTCAGGATTTGATTGATTTGGAGAGATCCAAGCCTTACAAGCAATGCCCTTCTTCTTCTTCTTCCTTGAAGCTTCAAGGTTCTTCAATGGAGATTTGAGGAATTGTGTGAATTGGGTAAGATTTCAATGGGGTTTTTTGGGATTTTCTCTCTATATTTCTTTAAGAACAAACTCCATCTTCAAAATTCAGCTTCTCTCTTCAAGATTCAAGTCTCTCTCTCTCTCAAGATTCAAGTCTCCAACCCCTCAAAATGAGAGAAAATGGGGTTTTATTGACTTTCATTATCTTAGGGGTTAAGATAAGGGTAGATAGGTCAATTAGGGATGGTGGGAGCATGGTTTGCATGACCTAGGAGTAGTAAACACGTACACAAAAAACGGCATCGTTTGGTGCATTTATTTGATCAAAGATTGAAAAAGAATTTTGACTTAAAAATGCAAATTAGCCCAGGCCGACACTCAATGAAGATGGAACGGCACTCGCTGAGTGCCGCAGCGGCATTCACTGACTGTCGTTCGGGCACTTTGAGTGCCGTTGCACAGCAGTTCATCACTATTCACAGCAATTCAGCACCTTAATTTCATTTCATGTCATTTAAGTAAATGTCGTTTAATTTATGTATTTACTTAAGACATTAAATGTAATTAAGGAAATACCCCTCATTTGGATTCAATAAAATATCTAAAAAATTAAAATCCTTAAGGAAAAAAAGTCAACTCTCCCTCCGAAGGCAAAATTTCAAATTCCTGTACAATTCTTCTTAAAGACCTTTCGATTTCTCCATGTTCCCTTTCATTTAAAAATTCTTAAAAATCATTTCTAGCATAAGGGAGACCCAATGAACAATTATCGGGACTTTTCATCTTGAAATTCAAAAATTTTACGATTGACTTCCTTTTGCCCCGTTGACTTTTCATTGGGTCAACTGTTGACTTTTTGGGGTTCATGCTGAATTTTTCTATTTTTCAAAATGGTTTTAAGATGCTTCGAGGACAATGCCGTGTTTCTATATGTGTTCAAAACTCATAGTCCACAAGGTGATAGGTAAATGAAAATTTTGGTATTTTTGGCTGAAAAGGGCAATTTTGGACTGAGATTCTTCTTAGAATAGAATCAGATTGCTTGTAAGAGTCTTGATTCCGACGAGACATATTCATCATTGATCCCCAGTGGTAAATCCCCCTAAGTTTAATAGTTCGGTCAAAATTGGGGTGTCTACACAGCTATGGTTATGTTAAAAGTATAAATTTTTCCCGCCTCAAATGCCATCTTCTTTGCAACGGCATTATTGTTGATAGGTTTATTCAAGGCGTTACATATAATTGGCCATTTGCAGATTAACTCGGCAATGTCACTCTCCGCTTCGAGGTCACACTCTGCTAGGTGGACCTCGTAATTAGGGTCTTTATAATATGTCCCTTTGGACGAGTTCTTCTTCTCCTGCTCATCCAAAAGGATGCGCTCATAACGAGCGGCCCGTGTGGCCAGCTCAAATAAATCACGGAAGTCAGTTCCTTCAAACCTCTTGCAAAGTTCAAAGGACATGCCCCCCATGGCGATTTTCGCATATTCTTCCTCAGGCAAAACCGTCTTGCACCGATACTTTGCCTTACGGAAACGGGCTATGTAGGTTTCTATAATTTCTCCTACTAATTGCATCATCCTGGACAGGTCTGCTAGCGATGTTTCGGGTTCAGTATTATAGAATTGGCTGTAAAATAGCTCTTCCATCCCTTGCCAAGTTTGTACCGAATTGGCGAGGAGATTGACATACCATAAAAACGCCATGGCTGTTAGTGAATTTGGAAATAACCTCAACTTTAATAGGTCATTATTACCCACATGGCCGCATTGAACTATGAAACGGCCAATATGCTCCACCGAAGATTGTTCACTCTCTCCAGAAAACAGAGTGAAGTTTGGTACTTTGTACCCCTGGGGAAATATGACCTGGTCAATTTCGGGGGGATATGGCCGTCTGTACGTCGGCCTCTCCATTCTTCTCATAAATGGGCCATACTTTTCATATATGGCCGCTACCAACTCCTCCCTATTGATGGTTATGGAGCTACGGGCGGAGCATCCCTCAATGGGGGTACCAACGGCGAAGGTAATTGTTGTTGATTGTTATTGGTCTGATGAGTCCAAAACCCACCATTGTTTCTTTGCCCCCCCAGTAGTGTGATCTGGAGGTTGTGTGTGGCCGACTGAGCCTTCAGTACGGCCTGCTGATCGAACAAAACCCGGTGTCGCCGATCCATTGGGTTCGATGACTATCGATCCACTAGCCCATCTGTTCTGTAATTCAAATTGCTTGCCTGAGCCATTACCTTCCCTAAGGTTCGGACAGATGTAAAGCAGATCTTTTGGCTTATCGGACTCAAGCAAGGTACCAGAGCCCGATCCGGTGACCTGCTCTTTGCTACCCTCGGCTTGGCTCTGATGTACATCGACTGTTTGGCTGATGACCACCTTGAGATTACCCATTGATCCTATTAACGCGTTGTATTCATGCCACATGGGCTCGACGTTCACCCTCATGGCCTCCGAAATTGCCTCAAGAGTGACACTGCAATCTTGTGGTTAGTGGCCAGTACTTTCCTCCATAGGTGGGTCAACGGGAGAATCGTCTTGGCCGTTTTTCGTTGTCTGTTTGTCCTTCTTTGGAGGCATGGCTTGACACTATGGGTCCCACCGGGCGTGCCAAAATGTTTGCTTGTAATTTGCGCGGGCGTGCCAGAGCCAAACAGGCTCGGTGTGTGTGTGTGTGTGTGTGTGTGTGCAAACTAATTTCCTAAACGCTTGTATGAGTGATACATAAGGCTTTATGAATCTGACTTCTAAACAGAGTGATTATGTGCATTAAGTAGGAAAGTACCCCCACCATAAATTCCTTAGCAGTACTGGAGCGCACAAGCTAAATAGTGCAGTTTACTGAGTAAACAAATCACAAAACGTAAATTTTATTAAGTGTTTGGAAAATTAAACAAATCCAAAGAACAAACCAGAACATACTCTGATTGTCCAAAAGAACAAAAGAAATTAACAAAAAGGAACAAACCTATTTGCTATGAATGCTGAAAAACATAAAGGTTTGAACGCTTTTGAATGCTTTGAATGCAGTGTGTGCTGTGTTTCGAGATGACGCGGAGTCCATTTGCTTGGTTGGCCTGCTTCCATATTTATAGCGGCCTCTAGGAATCCTGATTAGGAAAAAACTCCTTAGCTTGCGCCCTAAGCTGCGTGGCTGATTGGCTGATAATGGAAGAAACCTTCTTAATCTCTAACTCTTTACTTATCTCTATCTTGATTGAACCAATCCCTACATTTTAGGGATCAACCTTCCAATCCAACTGGACGTGATTAAATACCTTACCCAAACCAAACTCTTGCTTCCTCAAAATCTGGGACGCCATCGCTTTGACAGCTGCGAATAGCACCGCCTTCCCCTTTCAGTCCATCGGCCTTGTCAACTACTTTCTTTCAGCTGAATCGGGCTTAACCAATTTCAATACTGTCTTTCATGCCCGATTACCTTTTTGCGAATGCCTATGGCCGATCGGACTCATACAGTCATCCTTAACTATACAGTGTCTGTAGACACCCCAATTTTGACCGACCGTCGAATTTAGGAGAGTGTCACCTCCACGTCCAATGATGATAAGGACCGAAAAGATTCGAAGTATTCCAAGCTCTTCAGAAAGTTCTCCAAACGCGATAAAATTTCACAGAAAGAAGAAAATACCAGGTATTTGGGAGAATTCAGGTATAAAACACCATTTTTGGAAAAAAAACTTCAAAAATAAGTTTTTTTTTTTAAGAAAAAGGGAAGAAATAAAAGACCTAAAAAGGAAAATTCAACAGAAAAAGGCCACGACAGTATACGCGGCACTCAGTGAGTGCCGCGCGGCACTCAGTGAGTGCCGAACGACATCCAGTGAGTGCCGCGCGACACTAAGTGAGTGCCGAACGGCATCCAGTGAGTGCCGCCGACATTTTCTGACTGCCGTTTGCTTTTAAAGTCTGTATTTTGTGGTATAATACGTATGTGTATGCAGATAAAAACAAAAATCTGATAAAGTAAGGTTGACGAAAATATGACAATCAATAATTTGCCGCGGCACTCACTGAGAGCCGCGCGGCAGTCACGGAATGTCGCGACGGCAGTCGCGGAGTACCGCGGCGGCAACCACAGACTGCCGCAAATAACTTTTGAATGCCGCCCTGGGTAGCAGTCTGTCTAATTTTAGGAAGTACGTATTGTACCACCAAATGGGATGATTACACATGTCTTTTACTCCGAATTCACTGAAAATACTTGGTAATTTTTGTCTATAAAAGAGGGAGGATCTTCCTTGAGAAAAAAAGGCAAGAGAGAACAAGAGGAGAGTGATACAACATACAATATACAACACAATTCAAAAAGAGAGAGTTTGGAGAATTAGGGAGAAGAGCTTGGAATATCTTAAAAGGAAAAGAACTTTGACGATAGCTTGGAGGTAACCCTCTAATCTTAGTTGTGTTTTCTTTCTTTTGAGCTTCTAATCTTCAAGTCATTTTCTTAGTCTCTCTTGATTAAGTTTTAGAGTTTGTTAAGTAAACTTGGAAGTCCTTGTTTCTAATTCCTTGATCTTTCTTCTATTTCTTTTGTTTATGTTTTTTTCTCTTGAGATTCTTGGAGATCTTCAATATCTCTCTTGACATCTCTTGAGTATGATCCTTTGAATCCCATGTAAGCTTATGCTTTACATGCGAGTCAAAATTTGATCATCACTTCATTTCATAAGCAAGTAGATGGATCCAAGTCCATATTCATGACTTGGGTCCTCTAAACTTGATGTTTCATGGAATCCTTTCTATATTCTTTTGAGACTCATGAATATTAGTCATGTCTTCATCTCCAATGACCATCAAATGGTAGGAGGAAGTGGTTTTGAGTCTAAGCACATCTCCATGGTTTAGGTTTTTTATCTTGAGATTTCATGAAGTTCATTCATACTTCATTTGAAATCTACAAATATGAAGGTCATTAGCCTCCAATGACCACTAAATGGTAGGAGAAAATGGTTTAGTTTAAGTCCAACTTCATGGTTTAATAGTTGGGGTTAACAAATAAAAGTGAGCTTGACAAATGAAAACAGTGAGTTTACAAACTGTTTTTGATCAAAGATTTTTAGTTCGAAATCTAACCGTCGAAATCAAGTGAAATCAACCGGAAAGTGTCAACAACACAATATTCTACCACTGTATTTTTTGTTTTAAGGTGGTTTCATGTCTAAAGTGGTTTGGTTGTGAGTTTTGTAAGGACACTACAATATGTCCAGAGTTTCAGCATAGTAACACTCTTTTGAAATAAGTAAACCAATGCTTTAATAAAGTGTTTGTGACCCAAAATAATTTTTTCTAAGTAGATTAATGTGTTAAGAAGTCACCCTAAAAAGAACAAGCATTTCTGAATTTTTTGCTATTTTTAGAAAATCGTGCAAGAACTCTGGACAGAAGGTTGTAAAATGCTGAGTGATGTCTGGTTTTTGTCCAATTCCCGGAGATCCAACTGTTGAAACCCTGATTTCTTTTTTGGGTTAAAAACTAGACACACAGAGGCATCTTGTGTCCAAAATCCATCAAGATCAAACCACGGGAACCACGCTTTTCCATTTTTTAAAGTTATGATATGCTCTGTGTAATTCATAAAAAACTGCTACTGTTTTTGTCTAATCTTGTTTATTTCAACTCAAATGGCCTCCTAATGTCTTGAGACCCAAATCATACTTTGAATAATGATAATTTAGCTTAAATCCAAAGGCTAAGTGACCCAAATTAGTGAATAAATCCATGTCTTATTCTTGTTCACATTCATTCATTCATGTACATTTAATGCTTATGATTATAACTAGCTATTGAATAAAGTTGGATTTCATGCTTGATAGGTTTAAGCTAGAAATTTAGGATTGTTATTTCTAACTTCACATCTTGTATATCATGTGGACTAACATTTTGTTTTGTAGCGCTATTAAGATATGATCTCTAGGACCCCTTTAATTTATTTTAATTTCTTGATTTTATTGATTTTTCAACCTCATGCGCGACACATTAGAATTAGGATCTTGCCTTATATATATATGTGATTAGAGACTCTTTTTTAGGTTTTTCTTTTGTTTGTATGCATTGCACGTTTAATATCGCTGCTGGATCCCGGGTAAGCCCTCTTGTTCCCTATTGCATATTATATTGCTTGCTACTTGGAATATGTGGCTTATGAATGATATTTTGTCATTAGCAATTTTACACCCGTTTGGACATGCTTTTTGTGATGTATATGGATATATGTATTAGTTGAGGGCATGCTTAGATTAATAAATTTGATTAAAAGGATGTTGAGTAGAGGCGTATCGTAAGATAGGATGAGAGAGGGTGTTTTAGTCCGACGGGCTCCTTCCTCTCTCATTCCATAATCCCCGTACCTAGTTAATCTCTGATTTCTGAAAGATCAGTTTGCTTTAAAAATAGTTTCTTAATTTTCCTTTTAAAAATTAAGTGGCGACTTATTTATTTTTGAAATTAATTCTGAAAAAGCTGAGGGTAAAAGGAAAGAAAACTTCGATATCCACAATGTCCGATTGGGCTCCGTACTGCTTTGATCTACCATCGGGCTTACGCTACGTTAGGTTATGTTACTACTATGCCCGATGGTCCTCATTCATGCCCACCCTTCCAATCGGGCTCCTATCATGGCTATAGCCCGATTAGACTGCTCATCATTCATTTGGACTTCATCATATTTAACCAACAACCATGGATCTTTAGAGACCATGTAACATCGTTCTCCCGAGCCCGATAAACTATTGCAACCCTTGGCCCCCCCCCCCCCAATTTCATGCCACTCGGGCTCAAAAACCTTTGGCGGTTTTTGGGTGCAAACAAGAACCACTTTTGATTTTTTTTTTTTGTTATCACTACATGTTGTACAATTAACAAAGCATAACGGTATCACCATCCGAGGACAAAATTTGTCCAAATCCCTCAAATGTGGGTATATTACATTTCGTACTCTTGTAATTTTGCTATAATGTCATTTTAGTCTCTCTAGTTTCAATTTTGTCAATTTGGTCCTTACAGTTTCAATTTAAGTTCAATGTAGTCCATTCATCAATTTTTCTTACAAGTTTTGATAGTTTTAGGTTCAATATAGGTTTGTAAAGTGTAATTTTTTTAGTAAATTTATCATTATACCCCTAATGAGACACCACTTGTGCATCATATGACCTATTTTTAACAAAAAATATATAAAAATTTTACGAATGGACTACATTAAACATAAATTGAAACTATATTGACAAAATTAAAACTATAAAGACTAAAATAACATTAAATCTAAACTATTCGTTTACAAAGTTTAATTTACCCATCAAATATTCGTTCATATCATATTGCATCATATATCTATTGTTTACGCACTTTCTATCTTTCCACAACTCCGCGGCGTAGATCCGAGGAGTTTGGGAAAACCCTAACCCTAAAAAAAAGCGACGCAGCCCCCCTCTGTCTCTGTCTCTCTCTCTCTCTTCACCCTACTCACTTTGTCAAGAGATCTTTTAACAACTTTTCATTGCTATCAGGTAGGTATTAAAGTTCATCATCTCTCTGTATCGACGTGTATGTATAGATGTTATGTATATATATTTTATGTCTGTTGGACTTTGAAGGTTGATGCTCTTAAAAATTCGATCGTTGATCATTATCGGAGTTGAGTAGTTGTTAAAATTCCTTACTTCGATTGGGTTTTGTTGGTCTTTAAGATCTGTTTGGAAAAAAGGAAAAAAAAAACCTCATTGAAGCATGTACGTGATTGGTTTTTCTTATGTGATAAAATCAATTGTGTGGTTTTCTTCGAATATCTGGTATTTTTATTTTTTTTAGTTTGGATTCTGATTTGCTCTTCATGTGTATGTACTGAATGTTATATTCGTGGTTGCCAGTGTTGTTGCACAAATTCAACAACTTCTGGGGAGTGAGTGAGTTCAAGTTTTGATTTTTATAGCTAACACTAGAAAAGTGGGGTGTGTTTGTGCGAGGTTCAAGTGGACGTGGGTGTCAAAGCTGGTAATAGTATGTAAAAGGGCAAATAACAAATTTCGCCCCCATTTAGTGTCACTCTAGTCATTGTATACCCAATTTGGACAATCTGTTCCCTTAAATTTCAGTCAAGTTGCAATCAAGCCCTGCAGTGACTGCTGTCCATTTTGGTTACACGAATGGAGCTAGTGACATCGTTTTGAGATCCACATGATGATGGACGGGGGCATGCAGTGGGAAAAACACTGTTTTTCTTACTAAAACTCCATTTGGCACTTTTTTTTTGTTAGGTTGATGGAATAGAACTCAATGGTTTTTCACTAAGTTTTTTTTGGAAGTATTTTGGTGCTAAAAATGTAGCTTTTTCCCCATCCCATTTCTTCATTTGTCATCGCGGGAGGATGTTTCTTCATTATAGGAGTAGAAGCGGATAGTTGGACCTCATTGCAATTTGAATAAAAATCGAAGGATTTAATTGGTCAAATTGAAAGGAGTGGGAGTGAAGTTACACTAGGGGTAAAAACTATAAGGTGGAGAAATATGATTTACCCTTCTTTAGAGAATTGTAATTGCTACCTAAGCTTTCACGTCAGTTTCAGACTTTGGGATGTTTGATAAAATTGAAAAGTAAGTACTGAAAATTAAGTACTGAAAAATTTAAGCAAGTTATAGTTTGCAATAATAAAAATAGGGTTTCATGTATTGAAATAGACTCCATTAAATGATTATTTTCAGTAGAAATTTTTTTACTTGGGTTCCGTTTGATAAAACTTAAAATTAACTGCTGAATTTTAAGTATTGAAAATTTTAAGTGATTGAATTTGCAATGCCGAAAACAGTCTTTCAAATACTGAAATAGACTGTATTCAGTGATTATTTTTGGTAGAAATTTTCCACTTAAAGCTTTCAGTGGGTTTTTGGCTGCTTTTTCAATTAAGTGGTACATTATCAAATGCTCTGAAACAATAAGTGCTGAAAGTTTTCATTTTCAAACACACCTTAGAGGTTTTCAGTGGTTAAAGGCTTCTTTTTCAATTATGCGGTAACAATAAGTGGTAATTATCAAACACATTGAAGAAAAGAAAGTGCTGAATCATTTTCACCACTTAATTGGGTTATCAAATTCACCCTTAAACAAAATACTTCAAATTAGTTTAGTTATTGAATGTTGTCAGAGCTAGTAATATTGTTCTCTATGCTTGAATATCTGCGTGGGAAAAGTAAGAACGGCATTAATAAGGAGAAAAATGATAATGCTACCGATTCTCTTGCTTGGAAAGAGAGTTGGAGAGAAATTGACGGAAATTATTGGTTTCTAACATGGTAGAAGGGACAAATTGGAATTCATTTTTTTTATGATAAAAAGGGACGAAATGGGTAATTGATAATACCTCATCCTTTTCCTTCTCCAGTTTTGGGAGGATAATTGCTTGTAGTTTTGATGTTTCAAAGATCCCCTCCTCCCTCATTTTCCTTGCCGTTTTCTTCTCATTTATCAGCCAACTCTGTTAACAACTTCCTCCCCTATCCATTTCATCTTTGCGTTCAAAAACCCACAGGTCCACAGTCCAATTAGTGTCAGATAGGCGTTGCCTAACTCGTGTGTTAAGCAACTTTATCTGGTACATGTTAATATGCAGATTCATTTGCAGGATGGAGAGGTTTACACTAATGTGCTTGGATGAGCAATGTTAAAGTTGCCATATCTGTAACTTATAAACTTCACTAATGATCTGTCTACCTTTGTCGTGGAGATTTTTTTTTAAAACCAAGAAAAACAGGGTCCAGCAGTTTCTATAGTTGCACGACTTGCCCTTCATTCCCTTTCTTTTATTAGTTCTTTTTCTTGCTCTCCCTTGTTGATGTTAGACCCAAAGCAGTTTTATCATGTTTTCCTAATCTATGAAATGCTTTTTGGTGATCATTAAGCTGATCATAGTCAAGGAAGCACCGACACTTCTAAGAAGGTAACTTGTCGTATCGTGTCCGTGTGCCGGATACGGCATTTCATGGACACTTTTCTAGCAGTGTTGATGTGCAATTTTTTAGGATTTTATCGTGTCGACGTGCTGGTGTCGTGTCGTATCCGTGTCGGAGTGTCCGTGTCCGTGCTTCATGGATCCTAGTAGTGGCTATAAGTGGCCATTCTTCCAAGTATCTCCCCTGAGTACAGTTAAAGATGTCACCCCCTTAAAAAATGTGGGAGCTCTTGAGTTCGAGTCACCCCATTTGGACTGTTCCAAAGAATTTGGTCTGATAATTTCTCAATGCATCTGCGACAGGGGACAACGCCACATTTAGAGGAGGATTGGGTGGGCGCTTGACTAGATACCTCCTAGGAAGCACCAAAAACAAAAAAGGAAAACAAAATGAAAAAAATTAGATAATCCTTTTTTATTAGGTGCTGTTTAAAGGAACCACGTGTACTACAAGCAGGGAAAAATAAAACTTCCTTTAAGCTAGAAGCCAAAATAAAACTGGGCTATATGCACATGAGCATGATAGAGAAAATACTTGAAATCGTCTAAAGTGGACGGACCCCTATAGTGCTGAGGAGTTGTTGAAGAACAGTATGGTATTTGATAATCCTTTTCTTTTACGCTAGCCCCTTTAAAGTAGTTCTTTGGCATGTTGTTGTACTACTAATGCCCGTGTTACCTGGGTGAGGGGAAGATGCAAAGAGGGGATTCTGAGTTTGCACAAAATGATTTTGTTTTCACTGGTTCCCCCCTGCAGTTCCTTCTGCCACTATAATCTCTGGGTTGCGTTATATTGTATGTTTGATTATCTTTTAATGTTTACATACAAACTTGATTTTTATGCCGTCAAAGTGGTATATCTTCAACGGCGAATTAGGTATCGGTTTTTATTTGGTCTGATCTCTTGGGGTGAGAGCTAATTGATCAAAAATGAAAGATGTTTGTCAAATGCATGCATTTTTGGAAGTTTAAGCATTGATGTTGCATGACAAATAGCTAGATATATTTGAAACACGCATGTTGTCTGTCTAATACAAAATCACTTTTCAGTGCATAAACTCATCTATAGATTGGCATAATCATAATTATTAGGATTTCTTTATGTGAGCCGAAATTGCTTCAGTGTCATTGTGTTGGGGGTAATTTTGTACTTTTTGCAGTCATGGCTGGCTTGGCACCCGAAGGTTCCCAATTTGATTCAAAACAGTATGATGCCAAAATGAGCGAGTTGTAAGTTCTTTCTTCTTCCCTCCTACGTCATTATCACCTCATTGTAGTTTAACTGGAATAGCTTTGCTCTTTTTTTTTTCCTCCCTGTTGTTACTAAGTTGTTTGCTCATTTTCTCCTTTATCTATTTGGAGCGTTTCCTTTTCACCTTGTGATCCCAATGATAATTCTCACAAATCATGGTTGGTTTGGTTAATTTATTGGAGCAGACTTGGGGCAGACGGACAAGAATTCTTCACCTCATATGATGAAGTTCACGAGAGCTTTGATGCCATGGGACTGCAAGAAAATCTCCTGAGGGGCATCTATGCTTATGGTAGAGGAGCTCAAAACCCCTTTTCCGTTCATTTATCTTTAAATTTTCAAGGGCATTGAACTTATCTTAATGAAAAATACTACCCTTATCTAATTGCTAGCTCCAGTATCAATCCTGATTAGATAATCTTATCCGTTTCTTTGAAAAGTTTTTCAGTTGCTTGTCATGAACCTGTTAAAGGCATAACTGTCTTATTTCTTTTTTACCAACTTAGAGGGTTGGTTTTAAATTCATATCTTTGTGGAGTGAAAAATTTAAAATACCTGTGTTTTGGACTTATATTCGCTTTTAGAGCTCGCGTGAACACTCACGATGTGATCGGAAGCCTTACCAATTGGGTGTCACTTGCGTCCTACACTAGCTGTTCGCACAAAGCCATATGATTGTGCATTGCGCACAAGACCGAAAACTAAAAAAATACTGGTATAATGGTATTTTGGACATAATATTGCTCCTAGATCTGATATAAACACTATATATGTGCTTCGGTCGGAGGCGGTGCAATTTTAAAAACGTAATTTTTTTTTTTTGGCTTTAAAAAGGATTGAAATTTTTAGGAAGCTGTGAAAAGCTAATCCAAACGGTCACGGTTGCCCCCCAAAAAGCTATTGCAAACAGGCTCTTAGTGGCAAAAGAAATGTGTAATCTGGTGTGTGGTTTGGTGTTTGTGAGATTTGTGCTGTACAGTATCAGAATTTTCTGCCTTCCTGTATCAAAATAGTAGAAATATTAGTACTAAATAGCCTTCCAAATCTTGTTTGTATTCTGAGGTTTCCTTTTGGCTGAAGAAAAGCTGAAAGTTGGCTCTGTTAATTTTTTTTTTTTTTTTTTTTTTTTTTTAAGGTTTTGAGAAGCCCTCCGCAATTCAGCAAAGAGGGATCGTACCCTTCTGTAAGGGACTTGATGTAATTCAACAAGCACAATCTGGAACAGGGAAAACAGCAACTTTCTGCTCGGGAATTCTGCAGCAGCTTGATTATGGCTTAGTCGAATGCCAAGCTCTGGTTCTTGCTCCCACTCGTGAACTTGCCCAGCAAATCGAGAAGGTTATGAGAGCACTAGGTGACTATCTTGGTGTAAAGGTTCATGCTTGCGTTGGAGGGACTAGTGTCCGTGAAGATCAGCGCATTCTTTCAAGTGGGGTCCACGTTGTGGTTGGCACTCCTGGTCGAGTATTTGACATGTTGCGGAGACAGTCGCTTCGCCCTGATCACATCAAAATGTTTGTGTTGGATGAAGCAGATGAAATGCTATCACGAGGTTTCAAGGATCAGGTACTTGATTTTACTTCAGTTAGGCCCCTGTTTGGAATCACTGCTGAAATGTATGTTTGGGCCCAAACGTGATTCTTGGACCCAAAACGCATATGTTAGCTTGTTCAGTTTGGATAAATTTTAAGCACTTTGAGCCCCAAAGGCATGTTTTGGTTGAAGCAGGTTCAGTGGTGCTTTAGCCAAAACGTGAAGCATCTATTTTTTTTTTAAATATTCTTTTCTTAATTCCCATAGTGCCCTTGTGATTAGGGCTTCTGGTTCTGCCTAAACCCAAAAGCCAAAGTCAATCCTAACTGGTCCATAGTATGTTCATTTATATGATGCTTTCTGGCACCATTTTTCAACCTGAGGTTTTCAGCTGTAACATTGGGCATCACAAAAGTTATTTTAGGATTGTAAAATATGTTTTGTGACTACACAAATGGAATGATGTTCATTGTTACATGCTATTTGTTGGTTGGACATGGTTAAGTATAAATGCATCTATTTGATTATTCAGATGCATTATGGTTTTGGTTTATTAAGCTGATTAGCAATAGCGTTGTTTATAAACTCTTGACTTAGGTCGATTCAGACCGAGTTAACTTGGAACAACTAGATAATGGGCAACTCATGAGAGACTAGAATGTCTTTGACTCTTAGTCCTGACTCCTTTTGATCATGGTTCGAAGTCTCGTCCGAGTCAACTAAGTTTCGTAGGGTAACGAGACGAGATCTAGAGCTGAGTCGAAAAATAATCAAAACGACGTAGGATCGGACACCATCTCGGCTGTACCGCCATGTATCGGACGAGATGGCTCCGTCTCGCACGAGACGACGAGACGAATCTCAGAGGTACAGAGTTGAGGGGAAAAAATAGGGCAAAACGTGCCTGAAGTCTGCGCCGGCCAGATCTGAAGGAGAGACACCTTCGTCGAACTCCACGAGGTCAGATCCATCTTCTATGTTCGATTGTCTCTCGCATAGATCTGCCCTGCGCCGAGCAGATCTGGTCGACTGGTCCAGTTCGTATCTCTCTCTCTCAGTGTGTGTGTGTGTTCAATCTGCACTTCTCCAGTTCATCTCTCCCCCCTCTCTGTTCGATCTGCTCCACGGTCTCTATCTCGATTGATCAATGAGCCTCTCTCTCTCCATTTCTTTGTGTCGCAGAGGAGAGGGAAAGGTAAGGGTTGGGGTGGTGTTTTGTTTTTTTTTTTTTTTTTTTTCCATTTGGTTGTGGTTTGTACTTAAGTGACTTTAAGTATAGAGGCTTAATAACACTACAGTACAAGTATATAACACAACTCTTTTTAAAAAAAATAAATTAGAAAAACATTATTTATAATATAATATACACTTACACTATATTAGACTTAATATAATTTAGTAGGCTTTATTAGTTTTTTTTTTATTACATAATGCTAGGGAAAAAATATTATATATCACATTATATAATTATTAATAAACAAAGACTTAATTTTTAATAAACAAATGACTTAATTATTCTTAAACAAATGACTTATTATTTCTTTCTGAATTAAATTTGAAATAAGAAATACCCAATTATGTATGTAATGTTATCAGATACTCAATCCGCAGTGCGTGTATTGGATATTATGTGATATTCTAATTGGTACATTGTGTATTGTGACAATCTATTCTGCCAAATTTGTTATTCTTATTATTTTAGAATTTTTCATTATTTTTCCAGATTTTTTTGAACCTTAAATCTAGCGTATGTATCGCCCGATACCAGTCCGCGGCGCGGCGACCGAGTCGTCTCTGCGACCTCAGCGACCGCGACCGATACTGCGACCTTGAACCATGCTCCTGACTTGTGACTCGATCGACTTGCATTTGAATTGAGTTCACAATCATGTCAAGTTGACCCTGAATGACACACTGGCCTCAAATCTTGAATTTTGCTCTCATTGCTGGGTACTTTAAATATGAGTGATATTAAATTGACACTTATGTCATCATCATCGTAATTTACCCTATGTATGCTTTACAACATTAAAGTCGTGTTGCTATTGCATTTGGTTTGGTAGTTAAATAAGGTGTTGACTTGAAACGATACGTCTGCCTCAAATCTTGCATGTTGCATTTACTGATGGGTATGTTAATGTAAACTCTATTAAAATTATATCTATATCAGTTTAGATCATCTTGATGAAAATATTTATACTCTACAGCAAATCTTGTTTCTATTGCATTGTTGCATTTTATGTGGTAGTAAAGAAAGGTGTATGTTGAAATGTTCTGGGAAGCACGCACATGCACACCATTGTATATTCACACGAAAGCAACGTAATCTAACTTTTTTACTCGATTGAGCCTTCGCATCAATCCAACTTCGAGCGTCATATTTCAATTTTGAACACCATTTTTAATACATCCTGGAATATTTTTCATTCAAGCTGCTGCCTGCTGTTAGAAATTATTTTGTTCTAATCTATTTTTCTTTGGTTTGTTTCAGATCTATGATATTTTTCAGTTGCTGCCTTCCAAAATACAGGTTGGGGTATTCTCTGCCACAATGCCTCCTGAGGCTCTTGAAATCACTAGGAAATTTATGAATAAACCCGTGCGTATTCTTGTGAAACGTGACGAGCTTACTCTCGAGGGTATCAAGCAATTCCATGTTAATGTTGACAAGGAAGAATGGAAGCTCGAGACTCTTTGTGATCTCTATGAAACCTTGGCCATTACTCAAAGTGTTATCTTTGTTAATACCCGTCGCAAGGTTGACTGGCTCACAGACAAGATGCGTAGTCGAGATCACACAGTCTCTGCCACCCATGGAGACATGGACCAGAACACGAGAGATATTATCATGCGTGAATTTCGTTCCGGTTCTTCCCGTGTGCTCATAACCACTGATCTCTTGGCGCGTGGTATTGATGTCCAACAAGTCTCGCTTGTGATCAATTATGATCTCCCAACCCAGCCAGAGAACTACCTCCATCGAATTGGACGTAGTGGACGGTTTGGGAGGAAAGGTGTGGCCATCAACTTTGTGACCAAAGAGGATGAGAGGATGCTTTTCGACATCCAAAAGTTCTATAACGTGGTGGTTGAGGAGCTGCCAGCAAATGTAGCTGATCTCCTTTGATTGAGCAGGGTAAATTTATTTTCTATTTGTAAGTCAAATTTTCATCTTTTTACTTTGTGCCTAAATTAAACACGTCATGAACTTATAAGTGGGAGATGTCGGTCCAAGGATTTGTAGTGAGGACCCGGCATTGCCCAATATGTATGTTGTGAAGACCCAGTATTGCAAATTTTGTTTTTTGCTTTTTTATGTTGTGTTGTGTCTAAAATAACTTGCAAAAATGGATGATGTTTGAATTGACACCATTGAGTTCTATAGTTGGTCTCTAAATTTATGTGAAGAAGGATATTTAATCATTCACAGTTGATTGCACTTTCTTTGCTCTTATGAGTTATCATCGAAGTTTTTTTTTACTCTGTGTGTGTGTGTGTGTGTGTGCAAATTATGAGTTGTCAACTTGGCTTGTGAGTTTTATACGCTTGTCAAGAAGGCCTATCATAACATTTCTTGTTTAACTTGTGAGTTTTATACACTTTGTCAAGAAGGCCTAACATAACATTTCTTTTATCTATTTAAAAATGTATGTATTTGTTTAAAATTTGAGCTTGGTTGTCCCGGACTAGTGTTTTGTTGCTATTATTAACATTGTGGCTTTTAGAGAAGCGCAAGTAGAAAAATGATTCACGTAATAATTTGGGACAAAAGGCTTAAGTTGAGTTGAGTAAAGAGAAGATATAAAGCCTATTTGCAAAATGGATGGTAGTGAGTTGTCTTGGGTCTCATGTCACCTTAATGCTATCTGTATAGATGTGGATCAAAACTCTCTTGTGGAATTTTGTATTGAATTATTACATGCTATGATGATAGAGAGTTCACAGTGACATGCCCATGAGAGGGTGTGGCCTTCAAATCCTTATCCTTCTAATTATTGTCCTGGTGGGATCAACAGAAATGTAACTATTCTCATTTTATTTCTCTCGAGTGTGCTAAGTAATGATAATACATGTGTTGCAGTGTTGGTATGATATGAGATGGTTGACATCATTTTGCAAATGCTTAGAAATGAGTTCATTTATGTCTTTCTCTGGTTATTATTATTATTATTATTATTATTATTATTATTATTATTTTAATAATTTGGTGACAACTGGCCACATGACTCGACCGTACAAGATAAATTCCAGATATGTGCAAACCACTATCGTATACATATCATTTAAGTTGCGGGAGTCTTTTTAGTAGAACTCGGATACAACGGAGATTGGGGTCATATTGTTCATCCCATTGTCTAGTCCAACCACTAGACTATACTCGATTTGTCCTCCGGTTATTTGTCTGTTCCCCTAGCTATGGTTACTATCTTGGAGAAAATTAGATACCATTTACATAAAAAAAAAGTTAGATTACGCAACCCTTGAAGTTTTTACTTCAAGTTAAAAATAGTGGAAGGTTCACAGAGTTCGTAAAAAAAAGAAAAAAAAAAAATTTCATGTTGAATTTAAGCATCATATTCATGCACATTTCAATGGAATTTTATTTAATATTTATGTACGGAAGACCCCCCGCAAATATGTATCTTAATTAACTCTAAAGTAAAATTACATAATAAAATTAATAGAAATCTCCCCGAAAATTCCTATTTACTATACTTTTTGATTAGGTCCCCTCAAGATTTAATTATAGTGTTAAGTCTAAAAAAGCAAGAAATTTATTGTAATTGGTCCACCCCTAATTTAGTGTCAATATTGTTACGATTTTACCCCTAGATATGTACACGTAGAAATATATTAACTGAAAATATCCCTTATTTTTAGCATATCTTAATTTTGATCATTAATCCCTAAATTATTGGAGTCACCATTTAAGTCGTATATAGATAGATACACATGTAAATATACAAATTTATATGGATCAGTAAACCAAATATCTTGCAAGTTGTTAGTATAACTGTTTTATGAATAAATTCTTTAATTATAGCATTAATATCACAATATGTAACATATATTGCCATTAAATTTGCTATTTATTGATTTTCATATCTTTAGTGTCATGTCAAATGGTTTGTTAGATTATCCATTGATATTTTGTTTTTTCATTCAATGTAATTTTGGTGAGCATGACAGGTTTTTTGCCAGCAATGGCTAGTCTGATTATCAGTGTACAATTTTACACTACATTATCAATGTGAATTTTTCACCGCATTCCAGCATCCTACTCACTATTATAGTGTAAAATTTTGAAAGAAGAACCCAATTTTCCAGAATTTGACCAAACCAAAAATTAACACCCATATAAATTTGCTATGCCACACTGAAAGATTGAATCTTTTTTAGTGTAAAATTACCCATCATACGTAAAATTTGAGTGTAGAATTTACAACTCCTGTATAAAATTTAACACTCATATAGAGTTGTTATACCAGTCATGTGGGTGCTTCTATGATAGGTGTGCTAACAATTTTGAGTGTAAAATTTAAACTGTGTATAAAATCTGAGTGTGAAGTGTGAGTGTAAAATTTTGCAAGAACCCAATTTTCCAGAATTTGACCAATCAAAAATCCAAACCAAAGACACCAACCATCACATGAACATTTAACCATAAGATCGACCAAATTACAGGGCTAAACTGAAAATAAAAAAAAAACAAAAAAAGACACAAGTGATTAAAAAAAAAAAAAAAAAACTCCACTACTCCTCCAAACCAAAAACCCTTTATCACTATAGAAAACTGCAATCTTGTATATCCATCTACTCTTCTGGATCTCTATCCACCTCTCGACTTGTTTCGTGTACCCGAACCGCTTCTACTTGACCAGATTCATCACCATCACGCCTGTGCTGGAGTAACAAGGTCGTCGGCTAGCAAACGTGTCGGAGAACCGCTTCTCCGACTAGAAACTCTTCGTTAAATACTTGCTAAAGTTTACGTGACAGTACTCCGGAGCTTCGATGAAAAAGACCCAGACCAAAAGAAAAAAAAAATAGAAAGACGGGTCAACAACTGTGATGATCTTCAATGATCTTTGATGGGTCATCGTCTTGGACGATGATAAGATGGTAAGGTTGAAAGAATGGCCTCCAACCTTCAAGGAAATCGAGGTTTCGGATTGTGGGTATAACTATGTCTAGCTTGTCTTTCTAGAGGGGTGTCAGAGCAACCAATGGTTGGGCCATTATAGAAAGAGAAAGAGAGAGAAAGATCATATCGGAGATGCAATTTGGACAAGGAGAGAGAGAGAGAGAGAGAGAGAGAGAGAGAGAGAGAGAGAGAGAGAGAGAGTGTGTGTGTGTGTGTGTATATAAAATTTTCAATAATTAGATATACATTTATAGATAATAGCATGATTTGAGTTTTTTCAAACCTAAATTTGAAATCCCTAATTTTTAGATGACTTAATTATAGCAAGAATTTAATAGGAGCATTTGCGTATTATACATATTTGTGGACCTAATACAAAAAACTTTTTTGAGCTGGATCTATTTTTAAAAAGGTGCACTATGATCGATTTAATACTACTTAACCCTAAAATTAAATTGTAGTAGTTAAATCACTGTAGATAAATATGTGTACATATGTCCATAAATGTAAGTCTATCATATATATATATATGATACACCCAAAATTGGCTCTATCCTATGATCGAGCGGTTCAAATCAACAGCCAGTCCATGTCCCGGTCAAATCGTGCACAACTCCTCGGACAAGCATTAGCCCAAGCGGTATAGTTTACCCGAGACTCGCCATCCCGAGCGATTCATTCACGACCTGACCAACAGGTCGGGAAGACCACACTGGCACGGTCCGTACAAGCGCAGCCCAGCTAGGCCCACAACACATGCCCCATAATATTCCAGGCAGTTTCTTACTCAAGATAGAAGACTTATAGAAAGTGGACATTGTTTCCTAATCCAATTAGGAAACCCCCACAATTAATGTCAATCAAGCTCAATTGGATTATATTTTCTTATCCATGTATGAGTAAGTCTCTTGCATCTATAAAAGAGACCACTCACCCCCCTTCAAAGGGATCGACTTTTCAGTCTCTACAACACCTCTATAGTGGTCACCAACACGCCCGGCCGACCTACGGTAGCTCCAAAATATTGTTGGTTCACCATAGGTCCCCAACTTTTTATAGTATAGTGAACGTGCTCAGACACACACGTGGACGTAGGTTCCTTCATTAACAGGGCCGAACCACATACAAAAAACCAGTCTCTCGCTCTCTCTCTCTCTCTCCTTAAACTACTTTAATTTACTTTAAACAAATTTTGGCATCATCAGCTTGGCGCTGTCTGTGGGAAACGATAAGTTCCTCATCAACAAATCTCTTGGCTATAGCCATGCCTCCGAAGAAGGGTGAGAAGACTGTACATCAGGCCAACCAGGGTGTTCCGCCGGCCCCGGCGCCGGTTACGACAGTCATGACATCTGAGCAGATCACTGTGACCCTCGCACAACTCTTGAAGGGCCAGCATCAAATCCAGCAACAGATCGAAACCCTGTTGGCCCAGCAAAGCAGTCCTCCAGTGGCCGGGAAACGACCTGGGAAAGTTACGTATGGTCGGGAACCGATCTTGACCAGACAACGTACTTGAGCTAACCCGTCCCGTGTTGAGGATGCTAGATACATCAACAACAGGTGTGCTGCCCGAGAGGAAAGGCAGGAGCATATGGCTCGGGAATCAGTCCATGGTCACTCGGTCAAGAGCCGAGGTGTCTCTAGGCACATGATGAACCGGAGTCATAGCCGAGTCCGATCCCAGGGGACAACACACCGCCATGAGAAGGAAGCCTCCTCTACTAACTCGACCTGCAGCCCGGATACTGGTTAGGAAAGTGTGGTGGCACGTATCAAGGACTTACAGAAATAGATTGATGGAGTGGCCAAAAGGCTGGGCCAAAACCCTACTCAGAATCACGCCAATACCGAGACAGAGTCACCATTCTCTAGCCAGATCACGAAGTTTTCCATCCCGTGCAAATTTAAGCAGCCTCGCCTAGATTCCTATAACGGCTCGGGAAGCCCGGTCGACTACGTCTGGACCTATAAGGCTCAGATGGCTCTAGTCAACAACTCCAACGAACTACATTGCCTAGCCTTCCCCAGCACTTTGAAAGGTCCGACCGTGCAATGATTTTACTCCTTGGAGCCCCGATCGGTCCGCAGTTTCAAGCAACTCGGCAAGCAGTTCATCAACCAGTTCATTGGTATGCATGAACGGCCAAAGCTTGACATGCAGCTACTGACAGTCATACAAAGGAATAATGAGACCCTCAAGGAATTCACCGACCGGTTTAATCAAGAGAAGCTCAGAGTCTATGATCTTGATGAAATTGTCGCTATTATAGCTTTCTGCTCGGGAGTTCAACACACCAAGTGCGCGACGTCGTTTCACAGAAATCGTCCGGAAACCTTAGTTGAATTCACTAAGAGGGTTGGAGAATACATTGACACTGAAGAGTTTCTAAAGACCAAAGACCCCAGGCAAGAAAGCAATGAGTCTTCTAGAAGTAAGTGAAAGCGAGATCAGCCCGGGAGTTTTGACAGTTCTTCCAGTTCATAGAAGTCAGGGTCCGGCAGTCTCAACCCGACCTCCAGCTATTAGCAGGTAGGGTCCGGCAGTCCTGACCCGACCTCCAGTTCGCAGCGGTCTGAGTCTGGCAACCCCGACCCGACATCTAGTTCGTAGTAGTCAGGATCCAATGATCCCGACCTTGAATCCAGCTCAGAGTAATCAGGAGTCCGGTGATCCCGGCCCGACCTCCTATCTCTAACAGTCTCGACCAATCCAACTACAGTGGTACTTGCCCGATCATCGGACGAGGCTCTGCAGACTGTCAAAGAGCTCTTGAAAAGACTTCGGGCCACACCCGAGGCACATCAAAAGAACTCGGGATCCGAACCCAGGCACAAAAGACCTCGGACCACACCCGAGGCACATTAAAAGACCTTAGGCTCTGAACCCAGGTACAAAAGACCTTGGGCTCTGAACCCAGGCACTAAAGACCTCGGGATCACACCCGAGGCAAAAGACCTCGGGGTCACGCCCAAGGCATCGGCTTCACTTAGATCCAACCTGCGATGGGGGCAAATCCCCCTTGGCAGCTGACGATGGCAACTTCAAAAGAGCCTGCAACCACCTATGTTCCAGGTCGGTTACCTACAGTTCTTGCCTCCATAAGACCCTCGTCTTAGCGAAAGCTTGGGGGGCAGAAAGGCACAATGGACTAAACATGCAATCACATTAGTACTTACAGGCCTTGTGGTAACTAAGTCAAACTCTTAGACAACCCGAGCGCCAACAGTACTCAGAGGCAATAACTCTACTTAGGTCCAAACTATGATAGAGGTGACTAAAATATCTTAGGTTGGCTGACGATAGAGGAGCAAAAAGACCCTAAAGCAACGTGATTTAGGTCGGCTCCACCAACATAATCAAACTCTTCTCCCAACACTCTTGACGAAGGCTGACCGGGCGGAAGATAACCATCCTGGGGAGTTAACACAAAAGGACCCTAAAGTAACACACTTTAGGTCAGCTTTTCCAGCATAGTCAAATTCTTTTGCCCACAACCTTGACGAAGGTTTACGGGTTGAAGATAACCATCCTGGGAGTTAACTTAAGCAAAAGACTCCGAATTAGGCCGAGTCTCAACTCCCGACCAATTCTCGAACACTTAAAGACTCCGAGCTAGGCTAAGTCTCAACTCTTAGCCAGTTCCCGAGCACTCACAAAACTCAAAAGCTCCAAGGCAGCTTCCTCGAGCACTCAGACAGTGGTAGGTGGCACCAAATAGATTTTCAAACTTGCCCCAATATGGCATCAAGCCAACCTTGAAAATGGGGGCAGCTGATATACCTAAAATTGGCTCTATCCTATGACCGAGCGGTTCAAATCAACAGTCATTCTATGTCCCGGTCAAATCGTGCACAACTCCTCGGACAAGCATCAACCTGAGCGGTATAGTCTACTTGAGACTCGCCATCCCGAGCGGTTCATTCATGACCAGACCAACAGGATGGGAAGACCACATTGGCACGGTCCGTACATGCACATGCCAACTGGGCCCACAACACATGCCCCAGAATATTTTAGGCAGTTTACTACTCAAGATAGAAGACTTATGGAAAGTGGACATTGTTTCCTAATCTAATTAGGAAACCCCCACAATTAATGTCAATCAAGCTTAATTGGATTATATTTCCTTATCCATGTATGAGTAAGTCTCTTGCATCTATAAAAGAGACCACTCAACCCCTTCAAAGGAACCTACTTTTCAGTCTCTACAATACCTCTATAGCGGTCACCAACACGCCCGGCCTACCTACGGTAGTTCCAAAATATTGTTGATTCACCACATGTCCCCAATTTTTTATAGTATAGTGAACGTGCTCATACACATACAAAAAACCAGTATATGGATCTCTCTCTCCTTAAATTGTTTTAATTTACTTTAACTAAATTTTGACATCAATATATATATATATATATATATTATACGTCTATATATTACGTGCAATCCACTTGATCTTGTTTATGGATGAATGGACATGTCAATGTTTTTCACTTTCCTGCACGTTTCTCTTTTGTTTTTTTTTTTTTTTTTACTTCTTTTGGTTGATGGCATGGTTGTGGTAGGTATGAATTTCTCTATCATTGCAAAGACACGTAGAGAAGCCAAGTTATATTCCTTTTTCTCTTTAAAGTTTGATTCGTTTTTCTTTTAGGTTAATTAATTTTAAATAAGAAACTGTAGTTTTCAAGTTAATTTCAACGACTAATGGAGGGCCGCTTGGAAAACTTTGATTGAACAAATATTTGTAGACTTGTAGTTTAAAACACCTCTAACTCCAAAAAAAAAAAAAAAAAAAAGGTAAAATAAAATAATAATAATGTTTTTGTCATTTTCATGTCATACAGGGAGTTGATGAAACAAGTTGTGTAGTGTACAAGAAAAAGCCAAGAGAACATGGAAAAAGAAAAAATAAACAAGAAGATAAAAGGAAAACAAAGAGAGGTTTATAAAATGTTCTTGACATGTAGGTAGGTTCAAACTAGACTCTATACTAATTAGTAATTTCACTAGTTAATAATTTAGACATCACTTTATTATTTTTTTTTTTTGGGACGACAGTTTGGACTTCACTCTTTAAAAGAGATCTTTTAGTAAGAGATTTTTCTAAAAGGAATTTTTTATTTTTTGTAATTTTTCCTGTTGAGACTTTTTAAAAAGTTGTTCAACGCTTGGTATTTCTGTGAGAAAGACACTTTGCTACGTTTAAATTAGGGGAAAATACCTTTTACCTCTTGTGGTTACACTTATTTTCTCATAACCTCCTGTGGTTCATTTTGCAACACTTAACTCCCCTGTACTACGAACTAAAGTGAGACTGTTAACTTTTCTAACGGCAGTTTCACTTCAGTCATTAGTACAGGGGGTTAAGTGTTACAAAAATGAACCACGAGGGGGTTGTGAGAACATGGGTGTAACCACAGGGGATAAAATGTATTTTTCCCTAAAGAGTATGTATAGAGCTTGGGGGTATTAACGTCATTTCCTTTTCTCCGTTAGAAAAGTTAACAGTCTCACTTTAGTCCGTAGTACAGGGGGTTAAGTGTTACAAAATGAACCACAGGGGGTTATGAGAAAATGAGTGTAACCACAGGGGTAAAAGGTATTTTTTCCTTTAAATTAATCTCTTTTTTTTTTTTTAATATTTTATTTTAAGCTTTTTAAAAAACATACGATGTTCGAAAAATTTGTAAAAAAAAAATGATTGCCAAACGGAGTTATATGATATTCAATGATCTCCCTTGGAGGTTTATAAATGTGTTCAGTTACCTCTTTAATGCTCAAACTAGGTTTACAAAAGGGTAATGCTAGGGGCACTAACAACTTTTACTAACACTTACTAACACACTATATCTCTCTCCTAGTGGTACTGCGGGGCCTACTGCGGATCCCACAGTACCACTAGGAGAGAGATAGAGTGTGTTAGTAAGTGTTAGTGAAAGTTGTTAGTGCCCCAAATATTACTCTTTACAAAAATCTATGTCAAACTTGCCCCTGGTGGGGCACTTTCGTAATTGTTTCTCTTACTCAGGGAAATATTTGTACAAAGGATTAGCTTAGAATTTTTGACATTAAAGTAGCTGCAACACGTCATAAATCCGAAGGACTTCAGTGAAATTTTGTCAACTTCCTCTCGGGAGGTCAATTTAATTTATCCAATAAAAGTATACATGCATATTTTGGGGCAACTTCTATGGTAAATTGTACTAGTTTAGAATGTATCATACTAGCCTAAGTTACAATATTTTTAAAGGGCAACAATGTTTGGGACATAAATGGTCACAAAGAGATGCTCACAAAAAGATGGGGCATTCCATGTGGCAGTAGGACCCACTACACTTAACTCAACCCATAATGGCACATCATTTTATGAGTATCTTTTTGTGATCCTTTTATGTCCCTAGCATTACCCATTTTTAAATTAGAATTTTGGTGAAAAATACCTCATTTGAAATTATATCAGGTTAAAATCTATCCCCTTTTTTTATTTTTGTCCAAAGTCCATAAGTTGTACAAATTCCTTGGATCTCATCCTTTGACCAAAAATAAGCAAATATTATGTTGATCAAAATACCCCTAGATATTTCTACACACTTCTAGTGTTAAGACACACATTGTGGGTAATATATATATATATATATATATATAGAGAGAGAGAGAGAGAGAGAGAGAGAGAGAGAACGAGCAGTGGTAGTGATGAAGATTTCGGCGAGAGAGGGCGACGTAGCTTTCGAAGAAGATTCTGGCGACGTGGGGGCTGATTGGATTAAAGTAGTTGTGTCACCAAAATAGCCCTAAATCTGTTATCTTTTCAAAAAAATTAAACCCTAGTAATCATCACCAAAGGAAATTCAACAAAACAATCGTGATTTGATGAAAGCACACCATTGTGGGAAATTTTCTAGCTGAGATCGGGTTTGAAGATGGACGATTTGATGGAGATGTTGAAATTGACACCAAATTTTGCCTCATTTTTAGATCGAGAAGAGACCTAGTTCAAAAAGGGGCAGATTGATGACGAAGGTGAAAACACTAGCTTTGTGGGGGGTGGGGGGGTTCAATTCCCTCTAGGTGTTTGTGTTATTGGCCTGTGTGAGTTTTCATGATTATGAGATTGCTCCTTAGACTGTATGTGGGTGATTGTTTGTTTGGAGCTTGGTCCTTCTTTTATAGACTATAGTAGTTGATTTGCAATCTTATGCTCTAGATTTGCTCTTAATTTTGTGGAGATTAACCAGGGGTCTCTAGTAATTGCCATTGGTTTCATATTTTTGGCAGTGGCCCATGAGCAAAGATAGAGATTATTAAACTGATGCTGGTCATATAATTCCTACACTATTTCCTTATATTGACTTCTTCAACGTTTTCTCTAATTTTTCCAATTTCATAGGACTTTTTGTAACACCCGCACCCAGAAAAGAAGATTAATGTGATATTAATATGCATTAATTTAAGAAAATTAATGTATAAGATGGTTTAAGATGGGGTTATGAACCCACAGGTGAAAAAGTGTTCAAATGCGGACACAGATGAAAGTCCTATAATGGTAGGACTGGTATAAAAGTGGGGCCCAGTGAGGGTCTAATTAATATAATTTGCATATAGATGTTATTATATGTTGATACGCATATTTGGTTTAATACTTAAAGATATGATTATGTCTTATGATAGATAAGGGGACCAGTTTGGGTACCCGTGTGAGGGCGTATTTGAATACAATTCATAATTAGTAGGTTTTATAACAACCTCATAATTAATGTGGGACCACGTTTGAGACCCACACGGGACATAGATTAAATCCATTTAGAAAATGTGGGTAGTTAATGTAATTAACATGGGGGTTTAATAATAAAACTTAAAGAAAGTCGGGAGAGGTAAACAAAAATAATGGAACTTGTTAAGGACACAATACACAACTGGGTTTTACAGAAAATATAGAGAAGTGACAAGGAACACATATGCATGTGTTGCTTCGCCGTCCGGCGTCGGATTTACGATTCGAGACCATTTTTGAACTCGTAGAGGTAAGAGGATTACATGCATGTAATTTGTTTTCATTTTCGGCAATATTTTTTCGGCGACCATTCTTGATAGATCACTCTTGTTATGTAAAAATTATGTAGGATTTACATCGGTAGGATTTGGGTTGAAAATTGGCAAGAGGTTGGGATATTCTAAGCTTAATTTGCTAGTAGTTCGAAGAGGTGAGTATCTAATCCCAAAATTGGGTGTTTAGTTATGTTAATGTGATAATTGTTATTCATAGTTGCTTAACTCATGCTCATGTATATATGTGTTGATGAATTTGGACAAAAAGCATGTTAATAATGTGAATTGTTATGCTTGTATGCTAAGTTGCTTAAATACCTGTGTGGATCAAAGGGAATTCAAGTACTGGTCACCATTTATAGGTCTCATATGTAAGGGATAGTAAGCCCTCAAGAGAAAAGGTGTGGTGACGACCACAAGAAATGTCGGTGACATCTTCGGGGTCGCGAAAGAGTGTATGTTGCGCTATATGCGCCCAAAAGTGAGAGAGATCCGGGGTGAGAAGGACCCGGGGGTGGTGGCTGGAGTTACTTGACTTTCCGGAGATTAATTTGTTGTTGTTTATAATTATTGTTGCATTTACATACTTTGCATTCCAATAGCCTGATTAGTTCCCTCACTAAGCGAAAGCTTAAACGAAAAATGCATTTTCTGTTGTGGTTATTGAATAACCATCGCAGGTACCGAACGGGAGAACGATATGAAATGATCTACGCGACGGGTTGGGCGTAGAAGTTGTGTATATATGAATATGTTCATATGTTTAGGTGTTG
Organism: Hydrangea macrophylla; assembly: GCA_033977485.1. Lineage (NCBI taxonomy): Eukaryota > Viridiplantae > Streptophyta > Magnoliopsida > Cornales > Hydrangeaceae > Hydrangea > Hydrangea macrophylla. Next base: position 80,602,443 of record CM066995.1, on the reverse strand, counting down.
AATCTTAGGTTTTAACTTTTGTACTAAGAATGTTAGGAACAATTAATGTTTTGGGGAGTTCTTGTAATATGTCAAGTTTTGCCATGGTTGGTGGTGGAATAGGGTGTAGAACTTCTTTTGTAGTTCACAAGTTGCATATGTGTAAGGAAGTCTTGTTGGGTAGAGTGGTTCTTTTGATGTAACTGTTAGGAAACTGCGTTCCCAGAATCCGTTGACAGTGCGTATAAGTTGGTATTGCAAAAAATTTAGGTGAGAGCTACAATAACCCTACAAGGGCGGAAACTAGGGTTACCTTGAACTGCAAAAACGGATTACTGTAGTAGACGAATCGAGAACACGGGCTCGATAACAACTCACGATCTTCTACCGTATTCATTTGCTGCCAGAATATCGAATTGAGTGTGGGCTCTTTCGAAATCCTTTATGTTTTCTGCTCTTCCCTCTTTACGTTCTATTTTCTAATCCCAGTTATAACACTCTCTTTGATTACTGTGACGATTCAATCCCGATCACATTGATCCGACAAAGATGTGTTTGTCAGGAGGACTAAACAATCTCCGATTTACTTGAATTTTTTACAGCAGCTCCGTCTCGACGTCAGGAACGTCGTGTAAAAAATTCAGCAACTTTCGATCAGTATCGAGCAGTCCGAAGTTCTTTTAGTGAGCGTTGTCCGACGCTAGCGATCTTCACTCCTATGTCTCTTGAATGCTCACAGAGACTAGGGTTTGGTGGAAACCCTTCTAGAAGAAAACTAGGAGGTCAAGGGAAGCTTAGAATGTGAAATCATGCAACCTGAGAGAAGAGCCAAGGCAACATATATATAGGCTACGATAGGGACCATAAGAAGTCAATAAGGAATAGGCTTCCTTATGAAATCAGGAAACCCTAATTCGAACTGAATCAGATTCCTATTTCCATAAATTATAATTCATACCACTAAAGAATTATAATTGCACTCCTATCCTTATCTCAAAAATATATTTCGAGCTCCATGTTATTAAATGCTTATTATCTCCCCATGTTAAGATTACAGATATCCATTAATTAAATATAATTACTGACAATCATATTGAATTAATTTCTTAAAATTCCTTGAGATCCTCTGCTTAACTTATCTGATATGTCGGATACAAAATCTACCTGCAGGGTTTGACATAATCAAAACTTATAAGATTTCTCAAGGGGATATCATCAATACCAAAATTGAGACATGGATTCCATTATTAATTAATATCCACCATACAATTAATATTGCCACCCAATCCAATGAGATATTGACCCATTTAAGGATCTCACCCTTTTAGGGATCAAAGTGTAAATATCAAATGTACGTGTCTATAAACTAACTTAGGATTTAGAGCATAAGCACTCATAATAGCCATGAGGTATTAATTATCTTATAAGTCAGTATAAAGATAATTGCCCCAAGTCGGTCCTGTTTAATACACAAAGTGTACCAGCATAGTGAGTTGAAACTATACCGTTTTCCGCAGTCAAGACAAACCTACTACAACACCATGCTGCAGTCCTACCGATGGTGTGTCCAATCCCATCTAAGACTGTAAACCAAAATCTTACATTCTACAATATCTGGTGGTCTGATATTCCGTGTGTAAGCCGAACTCTACACACTAAACCACCTACTATGTAGAATGAGAGACACACATGCATAATATTAAATAAATAATATAATACAAACATTGTCCACACAGATTCTCATAAAAATGGAATAACTGATTTTATTAAAATAATAAATTAACTACATAAAGCATGGCTTTTAGTATACATCCCTAAAAGTAACATTAACTTGGGTTTCCCTAGTTCCTGTGTTGAAACTTGTGGATTGTTAAAATGTGGATTTTTGATGCAAGTTCATAAACTTAGTTGGACCTAAAGTGTTTTGGGTGTTTCAAATAACTTCTCAAAGAGTTTGAAATGGTTGGGAAACTCCTATGATGTTTAGTTAAAATTTTAAGACACTTGGGAGTGATTCCTAAATGGTTTTGGATGTGACTATAAGGATTTGGTATGGTTTAATCAAGTTTTGACAGAATTTTTACTCATGTTTAGCTAAATGTTGTGGTGAGATACAAGTTTGTATTAATATCTTGAGTTTAATGGCTTTTTAATGTTTAAGAGAACTTATAAATGCTTTGGGGTAGTTTTTGAAGTGCCCATGAGGTTTGGTTAGGTTTTGGTTATATTTAGAACTTTTTGAACATGGAAAATCTGCTAAAAATTGTGTTCTGCAGAATCTGGATCGATCCAGGTCTGGTGCGAATCGATTCGGGGCCATCTGGAGGAGCAGAAGATGTCACGCCCCGATGTAGCATAAATATGGAAAGCATTTAATTTCCTTTATGGACCCGTAGGTCGCGACAGTTTGAAGGATCGATTCCGTCCCAAACGTCGAACAACATAAAACCATGATCAGAGTTAAGCAATCAAGACTTACAAATATTTTTCTAACTTATTACATATTACAGTACGGGTCATCTAAAGGCATAGACCGCCTTGAAACAAAACAATATCTATCGTTTATTACAGTCATCCTTATTACAAAGCAGTTTATAACTTAAAGCATAGGATATTGATAACAGTTCTACCATCCAAAGCAGTCGTTCTCAGTTTGCATAATCATAATGTTCCGCTTGATCAAAACCTGAAAAGCCTGAACACGAATGTCCAGGGCGCATCAACGTCGTCAGCTTCAAAAAGCTGGTGAGTATTAAAAAAATAACTTTGAATGTAAAACATACTCATTTACCATTTTCAAATTCCCATTTAATTCAATGAGTTTACATTAGAGTAAAGAAGTCATTTTAGAAAACAACAACAATATCATTTGAAAGCTATAATTCACATATATGTGACCGTGTATGAAAACAATGCACCAAACTCATCTTACTGACTCTTTTCTCTCGGCAAAACCCAATAATCCACTATCACACACTAGTATCTTTGAAATACTCCGATAGCCACACTTTAGCACAGGGGTGCCAGGGAATGTCCAGTTTGCCTCACACTTTGGTCCGGGGTACCAGGGAGTGTCCAATGCCTCACACTTTAATACCTAATCCGCCATGCAAATACCGGAGAAACCCTCACGCAGTATCTAGACTCGGGTATCATGGAGTGTCCGTAGGCCACACTTTAGCACTACCATGGGTGCCAGGGAATGTCCAAGTTCGGCTTCACACACTTTAACGCTACCATGGGCGTCAGGGGGTGTCCATTTTTGCCACCGTCGCATTTCAAAGACACCCTCGCCGCAATCTCAATCACAACACACTTTGGTACTCACTTACCAGGGAGTGTCCACAACACAATCTCAATCGCACTCACTATACCACACTGTCCATTACTCTTTTCCATACTGACCAACATTCATACTCACCATGCATGTACAACTGACTCCACATGAATGATATGTGGCTTAGTACAGAAATATAAAGTACTGGGAACGATAACCATGGACATACGAGAAGAAATCAAATCTTATATGAAACAACCGGTGAATTCATCAAAGAATGCTTTAATATGCTTTTATCGCTATTAGAACACAAGTGGGTCTACCTTGAAGTAATGCCCTAAAAAATGAGTTATAATTTGTGTACATGAATTACATATCAAAATAAAGGTCTTTGAGTCTAGTTTCCAACGCTTCAAGCGGTGCGCGTTTTCGAGTTCTCTAGAGAAAGTTATGGCCATTTTAGTAAAAATCGTCAGTGCTGAAAAATGTCAATCGATTGACAAAAGTGTCAATCGATTGGAACACATACCAATCGATTGGAATATATATCAATCGATTGGAACCCGTGTCAATCGATTGGAACTCATATCAATCGATTGGAACCCATACTAATCGATTGGCATCAGCAGTTTCTCCCCTATTACGAATTTAAGGCTGATTTATGACCCATTTTCAAATTCGAATGAAAACATGACTTGTAATATATGGTTCTCTCCATTTTTCCGCAAGTATTATGAATACGCGATCGGTTTTAACTAATTTCAATCGTAGCTCTAGGATTTTACAAAAAACCGAGGGGTGACAAAACTTCAATTTTAATATACGTCGCGATACGAATGAATTAGACTCTATAACTTAAACCGTAGTCTCTATATACTGTAATCTTTCATATTCATCTTTAAAAACGAATTTTGGTTGAGGTTGGAAAATCATGTTTTTCAAGCTTAAGCTTCCATGGATGAACATAACAATGGTGATTTTCAATTCAAACAAACACAACAATAAATAATCATGAAATACATTCTGCGTGAGTTCTAAATACTCACTGATATAGAGGATTGGATTATATGTTGAGAAAGATAGCAAAAATGAGAACACCCATTTCAAATAGGCTATGGTGGATTGAGCTTTCTCTCACTAAAATAATCTGTGTAAACTCTCTGAACCCTTCTCTAATATCTCTGTTTTCAACTCCCCCCAGAATGTGTGTATGAGTATTGTATATATAGAAACTAAAACCAAGAACTTGGCCTCCAAGTCCTTTCTAGTTTACTCAAAAAATGGATTTTATTTTACAAATTACTAATTACCATATATACATATACGTATATGATAGATATACAAATAATACCAATAGATGAGATATGATTGAAGGGGTTGGTTTAGATTAGTAGGGGTCAAACTTGAGTGTTTGGGTAATGTAGCTTATAGCACTAGTTAACCCACTCCAATTATGTATAGCCAAACAAGGCTTTAACAATGATTAGTTTCCATAATAAGAAATAAAGCAAATGTCAAATCTTGCTTTACATCACTTCCAAAATATGTGGAAGTTTAACATGGCACGGACAGTTTTGAACATAAACTGGTATTTTCGCGGCGCGGTGTTCGTCACAAAAATACAGAAAATTCATTTTAACGTAAGAATCGATTTCCTGGTTTTATAAAAATACTGCTTGAGTTAAAAGAAAGCATTTTTACCGTTTTGAAATACAGTTTTAAAATCCAACACAAGTATTACTAAAATTTATAAAATTACAATTTGACCCCAAAAAGAATTTGGAGCAAGTAATAAAATTCTAAACATGAGGATTGAAAATAAAAATGAAGTCAGCAATACAGATTAAACATAGAAATTCAAATTGAATTTAAATATGTCAAATGCAAATGCAAATAATTAAATGGAAATGCAGGTTGTTACAGAAGATGGCATTCTGCTAAAATCGAATCGATCCGGTTTTGGGGCGGATCGATCCGCTGGTTTGGTTTCAGCCCGACGGCTTTTACTGAAACAAGCATAACTCTCTTTAGAAAATTCGGATTTGTGCGCCATTTTTTGCATTGGAACTGGGACTCAAAAACCTACCTGATATAAAATTTGCTATACTTTATTAATGACTATTTTACCCTTGGGGGCTATTTTGTCATTATAAACTTGTTTTATGAGGTTTAATCCATGGTTTTCTTAGTAGTTTGAGAAAATTTGGTGTGTGGGGCTTGTTACACGTGTCCTAATCCGCCCGAGGTGAGTTGGGGTGTGACAATTTCACTTTTAACAAATTTTACATAATCAGTTATGTAAAATTTCACATGATTTTTTTTGTTGGCAAGTTATGTGCAATTTCACATAACTTATTATTTTCACAAATTTCACATAGTTAATTGTGTGAAATTTCATGTGACTTTTTCTTTTCATAAATTTCACATAGACACCTGTCTGAAATATCACATAACTTTTTTTCTTTTCACAAATTTTACATAATCAGTTATGTGAAATTTCACATGACTTTTTCTGTTGACAAGTTATGTGCAATTTCTCATAACCTTTTATTTTCACAATTTCACATAGCTAGTTGTTGTAGACACCCCAATTTTGACCAAACGTCGAATTAAAGAGAGTGCTACCTCCAGGATCTGATGATGACAAGCATCCGACTAATCTAAGATTTACAAAGATGATTCAAACTCTTCTGCAAGCTCTTACACTTCAACAACAAAAGGAAAAAGAAAGGAAAAGAAAAAAGAGGCAGAACGACACTTAGGCCTTTTTGCGGCAGTCACGGGTTGCCGTTGCGGTAGTCTCTGGACTGCCGGACGACATTCTGTGAATGCCGTGAATTTCGTTAAATACAGCAAGGAAATAAATTTTAACTACAAAACGGCAGTCTCTGGAGTTGTCTGCGGCATTCAGTGAAAGACATTCCGGCAGTCAGTGAAAGTCGCGCCGGCATTCACTGAATGCCGCAGCGGCATTTACTGAGTGCCGCTCCTATCTCTCCGAGTGCCGCATTTTTATGACAACCTGTCCTAAAGTAGGTCAGTTTATACCTTGAAATGGCGACGAGAATTAGGGTTTTTGGCTGGGAATTTCCCAAAATAACCCCTAAAGATTACATATATATAGAAGGTGTATATCCCATTATTACCAACTTGGAAAAAATGGAATGTTAGGATCCCTAGGTTGATTCTCCTTAAATATTTCCCAAATTAGAGAGTAATAGGGAGATTTTGGTTGAGAAAAAGAGCTAAAAGAAGAAGTTTGATCATCACTTGGAAGGCTTTGAAGAAATCAAGAAGTTGAAGATACTTAGAGGTAAAGATTCTAAGACTAATTAGTATACTTAATAGCTCAATCACAATATATAGATACTTAGGACCTTTTATACATTTTCAAAACCTCTCTTCTCACCTCATTTCATCACACACACATATATATATATATATTGTGATTGAGCTTTTATGTCATTAGTTTGGATCAAAATAGTTCAATGGTTCAAGCTTAATAAAATTTTGAAGTAAAGCCTTGGTCATTTTCTTTTGATTATGTTTTATCTCCTTGGATTTATAAGACTTTCAATGTCTTATTTAAATCCATTTGTTTAGAATCCTTCAATGTCCTTATAAACTCATAATTCATATGGGGATTGAGGTTGATTTTTAGTATATTGAGTTAATGAGTCCAAACTTCATCCATAGTTTGAGATCATTACTTTGAGGTTTTATGAAGTCCTTTATACTTCATTAAAACCCATGAGTTCAAGTGTTATTAGTCTCCAATGACCATCAAATGGTAGGAGAAGTAGCTTAGTTTAAGTCCATCTCTACGGCTTAGGCTAATGTTTCTCTTAGGTTTGAGGAGTCCTTCATATCTCATTTAAAACCTACATGTATGTGTGTCTTTAGTCTCCAATGACCATCAAATGGTAGGAGAAATGGTTTGAATCTAAACTAATCCCTATGGTTTAGATTCATTGTCTTAAGATTTTATGAAGTTCATTCATACTTCAATGAAATCTCCAAACATCAATATCTTTAGTCTCCAATGACCATCAAATGGTAGGAGAAGTGGTTTGAATCTAAACTAATCCTTATGGTTTAGGTTCATTGTCTTAAGATTTTGTGAAGTTCATTTATACTTCAATGAAATCTCCAAACATCAATGTCTTTAGTCTTCAATGACCATCAAATGGTAGAAGAAATGGTTTTAAGTCCAACTCATCGGTTTAATAGTTGGGATTAACAAACGAAAGTTGAACTTGAACAAATGGTGCAGTGAATTCAATGACCACCTTTGATCAAGGATTTTTAGTTCAAAATCTGACCGTTGAAACTAAATGAAACCACTTGGAAAGTGCTTATAACTCAAAGTTCTACCATTGTAATTTTTGTTTTAAGGTAGTTTTATGTTTTGGGTGGTTTGATCAAGGGTTTTGTGGAACAATCATAATCTGTCCAGAGTTTCAGAACAGTAACACTCTTTTGAAATAAGCAAATCAGAACCTTAATCAAGCACTTGTGACCCAAAATTAATTTTTCTAAGTAGATTAATGTGTTAGGAAGCTACCCTAAAAAGAACAAAGTGTTTCTCATTTTTTTACTATTTTTAGAAAATCGTACAAGATCTCTGGACAGAGAGTTGCAGATTCTTGAGTGATGTCTAGTGTTTTCCATATTCCCAGAGATCTAACCATTCAAACCTTGTTTTCTTTTTGGGTTATAAACTAGACTCACATAGGCATATCATATCCAAAAACAATTAAGATCCAGCCGTTGGAAGTATGGTTTTTCTACCTTTTAAATCTGATCTGCTCTCTGTAATTTAGGAAAAACAGTCACTGTTTTTTTTGTCTATTCTCATTGATTTTAACTTAAATGATTTCCTAATGTCTTAGGACCCAAATCATGTTTTGAATAATGATAATTTAGCTTAAATCCAGAGGCTAAGTGATCCAAATTAGTGAATAAATTCATATCTTATTCTTGTTCATATTCATTCATTCATTCATGTACATTAATGTTTATGATTAGAACTAGTTCTTGGATAAAATTAGGCTTAGTTGAACCTAATTGAATATAAACATGGATTTATTATGATCATGTCGGGACTATAGCACCCCTATATGGACATCACATTGGCTCTTAGTTGAGGCTTGTATATCTATAGAGATGCTATGGCTCCAACTAATCAATAGGAATTCATAGTTTTGTCAATTCTTTTCATGCTTGATAGATCTAAGCTAGAGATTTAGGATTGATTATTTGATATCATATTATTATATGAAGCATGTGGACTAATCTTTGTTTTGTAGCGCATTTGAGGTACAATTTCTCAATTCTTCTCTAGTTTATTTCATTCGTTGATTTTCTTGATTTTCGACTCCATGCACGATACCTTAGACTAGGTCTTGCCTTATGTGTTTATATGCGTTAGAGACCTTTTCTTAGGTTTATTTAATATGTATGCATAGCACGTTTAAATTCGTAGCTGGATCCCGGGTAAGTTTCCTAGTTCCCTATTTGCACATCATCTTGCTTGCTATTTGAACTATGTGGCTTATGAATGATATTTTGTCATTAGCAATCTTGCACTCCTTTCAACATGCTTGTGTAATGTATTATTTATATATATGTATTAGTTGAGGGCATGCTTAGATTAATAATTCGATTAAAAAGGATGATGAGTAGAGGCTTATCACGAGATAGGATGAAAGGGGGTGTTTTAGTCCGCCGGGCTCCTTCCCCTTTTATTCCATAATCCCCGGACCCAGATTATCTTTGGTTTCGCAAAAGATCAGTTTGCTTTCAAAATGGTTTCTTAATTTCCCTTTAAAAATTAAGTGGCGACTCGTCTTTTAATTTAAAATTTGAAAAATGTTTTAAAAGTGGGCCCAAATGCCGGCATTCACAATCTGGTGACTCTGCTGGGGATCGAACCCAGAATCTCTGGTTTCGCAGACCAGAATTTCTGATTTTGGGTTCACTCGAGGATTAGACTTGAAAGCATCCTTTTAATCGAATTAATTAATTTTTGTGTGCCCGTTGCATTGCACTTGTATGTTTCACCAGTCGATTGCATGGAACTATGACCTTGGAGGCTCGGGGCAACCCGGTCGATCAAGCCATCATGGGACCGTGTGATCACCCTTGATCTTGTACCATGCTTTGGTATATGAAGCATCCTATCGGATGTGCGTCAAGGGTCCCTTTTCTGACCAAAACCCGACCTTTGCATGATAGCTTCTATAGAACCTTTCAATCTTAGGAAATTAATTCTTGATTAGGATTATGTGCTAGAGAGTCTTGTATGCCCAAAAGGGATTATTTGAGATGATGAAAATGCTTGCTTGATGAAATATGTGTAACCTCTTAATCACCCTTTAGCAATTTTTTCTCATGTCCCACGACATTTGGGAACATGCTGAATCTTGATTATAAGATTACATCTCTTATATCTTGTTAGCTAAGTATCATTGACCTTGTATGCATCCGAATTCATGAAGAGTACGACAACAATCCGATCATGTGATCCTCCTACCCAAAGAATTTTAAATATGTCTTTGGAAGCAAATAGATTTTTGCTATCTTTATTCCAAGGTATTTGATCGCTCTTTCAAAAATCTTTGGAGTTCACTTTTTGATTAAAATTTCAAGTCAACCATCTTTGAAGGAAGAACCCAAAATTCTTGGAACCCAAAATTCTTGAAAGATTTTGAAAAGTTTCACCAACTAAAGAAACGTTTTTCAAAGCAAAATTTTGACCCAATCACCTTTTAGTTGAGGAATATAATCCAAAATTCTTGAGAATTGTATTTGAGAGATCTCCCAATTAAAGAAATGCTTTTTCATGAATTTCAAAGCAAAGTTTCAACCCAATCATCTTTTGAAATGTTGTTACTTTCAAAGGAAAGCATCTTAAGAATTTGAAAGATCCCACCATGATTTTCAAACAAAATATCCAAACATTGAAAGAATAGTGAAGATCACAATGTAAGGAGAAATTAGCGCACTTAACATGAATGGAGATTTTATATGCTTATGGAAATTAGCACATACACACACACACTTGCATTTCATCTGTGCACCATGTGCGTGGTGCATGCATTTAGCCACATCAAATCATCAAAGCATTGCATGCGTGTAGAATACAATTTACACCATCCTCTTTCCAGTCAAGATCAAAGTAATCTCATAGTTCCTCAAAATTCCTTGAAATTCCTTGCGTCTTGAAAATCAATTCTGCATGCGGACCTTTTACCTATCTATGTTGAAAGAGTGGAACAACTAGATTCCCTAGTGAGGACACTTCTAACCTTCTTGGGTTGTTTTTCCATGATTTTAGTTAAAATGGCACACAAAGGGAATACTGGGGAAGTAGCAGAGTTAAGGGCAATTATGGAACAACAGGCCAAAAACATGAACCGCATGATGGCCATGATGGAGACAATGACATGACAGCCGCCAGTTGTCGATCCTCCTCCACCAGTTAGGGATGAAGATTGGTTTGATGATCAAGAAAGGGTTGAAGTGCCGAGGGCAGAAAGTGAAAAGATAGAGAAAGAAAAGGCTGAGAGAGAGAAGCTGATGATCGAGAAAGTAGAGAAACTTGAAAGGGTAGTCCTCAAGGCTCAAGGAGTTGACATTTTTTTGCCTAAACTAAAGGGATTGTATGAAGGGGTGCGGGAAATGTTGCCTGTTGGTTTCAAGATGCTAATTTTTGACAAGTTTGATGGTACCGGTAATCCTCGTAGTCATATACGGATGTGCATTAGGCTTTCCAACCCAGTGGTTTGAGCACTACAATGATGGCTATTTGTTTCAACAAACTCTGACCGGAGTTGCCCTGGCATGGTACCTCACGATCGAGCCAAGTAAAACTAGGATATGGGAAGAAGTAGTGAAGTTGTTTGTGGCCCAATATGAATACAACCAAGAGATAGATGTGACTATCCAAGATTTGGAGACTACCAGGCAGGAATATAGTGAATCATTTGCTGAGTTTTTAAGCCAATGGAGGGGTAAAGCAGCCAAAATGGTTCAAAGGCGATGAAAAAGAGCAAATCAGAATGCTAATGAAAATTTACAGTCGGTTAACCAAGAGAAGATGAGGTTCCAATCAATTAACACTTTTGCTGAGGTTTTTGATGTGGGGATAAGAATTGAAGACGCTATCCGCCAAGGGGTAATCAAAAGAGAGAATTAGGTGAACAAATATGTAGGGCCAGAATCCGATGTTAATACTTTGGCACAACCACCTCAATGGAAGGGCCATTATAAAAAAAGTAATCGATCGAGTTCTAATCAGGGACGACATGGAGAGACTGCTGGATTCGGAATACCATTGAGTGTGGCATTAGAACAGGCAGTAGAGAAAGGATACTTGAAAAAGTTGGATCCACAACCTGTGCCTGACCCCATCCCAAAGGGATATAACATTGACCAGTATTGTGCTTATCACCAGATGTTGGGTCATGATACTGACCATTGTATGAGATTGAAGCATGAAATTCGAAGCCTGGTTGAGAAAGGAGTTATGACACATGTTATTGGGGAGTAGTGAACTCGAAGGTTCAAATGATGCCAGTGAGGTGATAGTGTTTGGAACTACTACTGCTAAAGTAAATGTGGATGCTCTTGGGGACCCAATAAATTGAAAATCATCTGTGACACTCCAATTGAGACCAGAGTCGAGTCATGTTAAGTTGGAGTCAAATGTCCAGTCCAGTCAAGTCTTTGAGTCAGTCGGTTATCGAGTTTATTTTTTCAAGTCTCTTTTTATTGAGTCAAGTGATGTAATCATTTTTCCCTACTAGTTGAATAAAATCTCATTCTGTTTGATTCAGTGTACCAATTCGTGAATGTATGGATCATTAAGCCAAGAAAGAAAAAAAAAAGAGAAGAGAAAAAATGAAAATCAAATCACTTTTTCAAATGATCGTGGGAAATACTTTGTTAATAAATCTTTGCATTGAAAATGATCCCCAAATGCTCAAAGCAAATTCTGTGCCAAATCCAAGGAGGAGTAGAGAATTGATTAGCTTTACTTTAAGAATTTAAAGATGCTCTTGCTCAATCTTGAAAAGATGAACTTAGAACTTGAAGCTTGCTCACCATCCCCTTTTCTCAAATACCAAGCCTAAAAAATGAGCCTAACCAATCCAAAGCCATAACTTGATCCTTAATGGTAGCCAAATATTTTAAATGGACTTCTTCTTCCAAAAAAAAAAGAAAAAAGAGAAAAGAAAGAGCTCGCTAGGATGAAAAAAGTGAGAGCACAAAAAAGGAGAAAATAAAAAAATATAGAAGAAATATAAAAAAAAGAGAAAGAGCCTGCTAGGATGAAAACCCGAAAGGGCGCCTAGGCAAAAGTTAGAGCAAAAATAAGATGCGTGTTGATTTCAAAATCCGAATCCTAGCCAGTCAAAATCATGAAGAGAATAAGAGATAGTGAGGTAGAGAAAAGAAAGGAAAGAGAAAAGAAAAAGCAGAGAATAAATAAGATTGAGAATTCTTGGGTGCTTCAAAGTACATCATTGGCACATGAATTATCTCAAAGCTTTGAGTTGTTCTAAACCTTGAAAATAAATTGGAAATGAAAAGGAGATTTGAAAGTATCAATCAAATTTTTGTAAGAGGCTCAATGGCTAAGTGGGCCCAAAACAATGCAAAAGTATCTTTGAGAAAAATAAAGAGTGAATTGGAGGGCTGCTATTGCTTTATGAGTATGGTAGAGTATGATTTAAACATGATGTGTTATGAGAGTTGTAAAGATTGACTAGCTAGTGAAAAGGTGAAAAGAATCAACCGCCACAAAAAAAAGAAGAAGAAAAAAAAAGAAAAAAATAATAGGGAAGAGCAGTTCATGTTGTCATCATCCTGTTCGAAGGCTACCACAAGCGACCCATTTCAGAAAGAGCATTCATTGAACCCAAGTGAAAACATGGCCTGAAAAGCCCACCTATTCTTGAAGCCTAATTCTTTCAAAACCTCCAGAGTACTTAAACTACGCTTGACCTGATTCCCACTTGGGGATACGTAGGCAACCTGCTCGGTTCAGTCATCACCCCATCATCTCATGCTATCTTTCATTCAGGCCTTGGCTGAACTACTTTGGACCTGATTCCCGCTCGGGGATAAGTAGGCGAACCTCCCAAGGTTCTCGGTGCATAACCATCCTTAAAACTATAAGCATCATCCTTTTGCACCTTTGGTTTCTTTCCTTCAGACTAGGGGCAAACCTGTGTTTGCCTGGAGCCATTTATGTATTACCAAACCAGGGGCAAACAAAGATTTCCCATCAGCATTGGATTCCCGCTTCAGCCCACCTTATTCATGATGATTACCTATAGGTTGGGAGTAAATGCACTGCAGGCATCCTGTACCATCATGTTCTCAAAACCCTTGAATGAGTCTATTTGTCCTTAAGACTAGGGGCAAACTTTATCTGCCAAAAACCCTCTATGCCAGAGGCAAGTTCTTAAGTAATTGAGTTTGTTTTGAAAGGATTGAAATAGAGTGCCTTTCATTCTATAAGCTAAAGCACTAATTTGAAGCACATCCTAGACGGGCAAATAATTCGCTAAATCAAAAAGGGAAAGTTTTCAAAAGCTTAGATTTATCAGCAAAGCACTACCATTTGTAAGGTGATGAATAAATGAAATGTGAGATGATATATAAATTCACAATGAAAGCACATTGATTCATGATGAATGTAGAGTTTGAGTCAGTCATCCTGAGTGACTGGCTTTGTCATGTCTATGCTCCTTTGATGAGTCAATAAATGGTCTCAAAATGTGTGGGTTTAAGATGATGAATAAATGAGCATCCCAAAAGCGATATGAGCAGAGGTTTCGAACACTATCACAACATAATGCTAAAGTGGCAATATAAGAAGAGTCCAAGACTAGGGGCAAAGGTGACTTCCCTCTTTTGACAGAATGGATATGTTTCTTCCCAAGGTCCGCAAATACAGAAAATCATTCGTTCCAATCAGTTTCGTTCAAATTCTTTGAGTCCGAGGAGACTCCCGAACATTGCGTTAGTCCCGAATGGCAGCTTCTCTTCCTTGCATTAGTCCTCAATGGAAGCATCATTTGTGTTAATCCTCAATTGCAACCTTGCATTAGTCCTCAATGGCAACCTTGTGTTAGTCCTCAATGACAACTTTGCATTAGTCCTCGGTGGCAGCATCATTTGTGTTAGTCCTCAATGGCAACCTTGTATTAGTCCTCAATGGCAACCTTGTGTTAGTCCTCAATGGCAACTTTGCATTAGTCCTCGGTGGCAGCATCATTTGTGTTAGTCCTCAATGGCATTTGCATTAGTCCTCAATGACAAACCCTTATTAGTCCTCAGTGGAAACCTCACATTCACTTTAATCTTCAATGATTCTTTAAGTCTCATTTAAACTCCTGATTTTGAAAATTAAAGTTCTTTTTGACCCCAATCTGGAAATAGAAATTGATTTGAGTCTGATTGACTCCCGGTTTTGAAAAAAATGAATCGATTTGAGTCTGAATGATTCTTGATTTTAGAAGAATAAATTTATTTGAGTCTGATTGACTGAAAATCGAATTGTGTCTGGATGACTCCCGATTTTGAAATATGATTTTGATCGACTCCAGATTTTGTAAAATTGAACTCGTTTGAGTCTGATGGACTCTGGATTTTGAGGAATTGAATTCGTTTAAGTCCGATTAACTCCCGATTTTTAGAATTTGAACTAAATTGAGTCTGATTGACTCCCAATTTTTTGAAACAAAGATTCTTTGAGTCTGATTGACTCTCAATTTTGTGAAGAAAAATTTGCTTCAAGTCCGATTGACTCATAATTTTCGGAAATAAGAAATTCTTTAAGCCCGATTTGATGAAATAGAAATTTGTTTTAATTCGAATTGACTCCCGATTTCAGAAAATTTGAATTCTTTTGAGTCCGATTGACTCTTGACTTTGTTGAAATAGAAATTTGTTTTAATTCGAATTGACTCCCGATTTTAGAAAACTTGAATTCTTTCTTCGGATTTTGAGAGATTGAATTCGTTTGAGTCCAATTGACTCTTGAGTTTATAAATTTGAAATTAAATTGAGTCCGATTGACTATTGATTTTGAAAAATTGAATTGATTGGAGTCCGACTGACTCCGATTTTGAAAAGACGAATTGATTGGAGTCTGATTGACTCTGATTTTGAAAAGACAAATTGATTGGAGTCTGTTTGACTCTCGATTTTGAAAGAATCGAATTAAGTAAAGTTTGATTGAATTCTAATCTTGAAAAATTAAATTGAGTTGAGTCTAATTGACTCATGATTTTGGAAAATTTGAATCATGATTTCAAGAATCGAATAAATTTGAGTATGATTAACTTCTGGTTTTCGAAGATTGAATTGATTTAAGTCTGATTGACTCATGACTTTGAAAAATTGTAATGAATTGAATCTGATTGACTATCTATTTTGAAGATTTAAGATTGAATTAAATTTGAATATGATCAACTCCTGGATCTTAGGAAGTTTCGAATTGAATTAAGCCAATTTGACCTAGTTTGAGAATATAACAGATTTGCATTCTCGGTTCTCGCAACATATTTGCATTAACCCTCATTTTGGGAGTGTAACAGATTTGCACTCTCGGTTCTCGCAACATATTTGCATTAACCCTCGTTTTGGGAGTGTAACGGATTTGCACTCTCAGTTCTCGCAACATATTTGCGTTAACCCTCGTTTTGGGAATATAACGGATTTGTATTCTCGATCCTCGTAATAGATTTATGTTGATCCTCATTTTGGGAGTGTAATGGGTTTTCACTCTCGGTTCTCGTAACATATTTGCGTTAACCCTCATTTTGGGAAGTGTAACGGATTTGCACTCTTGGTTCTCGTAACATATTTGCGTTAACCCTCATTTTGGGAATATAACAGATTTGTATTCTCGATCCTCGTAATATATTTACGTTGATCCTCTATTTTGGGAATATAACAGATTTGTATTCTCGATCCTCGTAACAGATTTACCTTGATCCTCATTTTTGGAATACAACGGATGTGTATTCTCGATCCTTGTAACAGATTTACGTTGATTCTCGTTTTGGGAGCGTAACAGATTTGCACTCTCAGTTCTCGCAACATATTTGCGTTAACCCTCGTTTTGGAAATATAACGAATTTGTATTCTCGATCCTCGTAATAGATTTACGTTGATCCTCATTTTGGGAGTGTAACGGATTTGCACTCTCGGTTCTCGCAACATATTTGCGTTAACCCTCATTTTAGGAAGTCAGAAATGCATTTTCTCAACCCTTGCAAACGAATCTTTGCATCGGTCAACATTTGGTAAATCTTCTCTGACTAAGCGCACCATGAAATGCGCGTCACATATAGAGAAGACATGATATAGAAGTAAGCATGACATTTGCTCAGTCAAGTTTGTTTTACCGTTGCATAAGCATGTGCATCACGACAGGATAAGTGTATTCATCCGTGTGATTACTTGTGCCTGCGTGTGTTTTGACCCTTGCCCGAACTACGTTTTGGTCTGATTCTTGATGGGATACGTAGGCAGCTCATCATGGGGCACGACCAATTAGAATTTTGCTACGCGCTTGTTTCCTTTTGCAATGTATTTTGTTTTTTCCTGAATCCGGCAGTTTGGTCAAAGGCTTGTCTTCACACAGGCTTTGACGTTCGCTTGTGGTTCGTGTTGCCCCACAACCTCCGTCGAAGAGGGCAAATTGTAGACACCCCAATTTTGACCAACCGTCAAATTAAGGAGAGTGTTACCTCCAGGATCCGATGATGACAAGCATCCGACTAATCTAAGATTTACAAAGATGATTCAAACTCTTCTGAAAGCTCTTACACTTCAACAACAAAAGGAAAAAGAAAGGAAAAGAAAAAAGAGGCAGAACGACACTTAGGCCTTTTTGCGGCAATCACGGGTTGCTGTTGCGGCAGTCTCTGGACTGCCAGACGGCATTCTGTGAATGCCGCGAATTTCGTTAAATACTACAAAGAAATGAATTTTTACTACAAAACGGCAGTCCCTGGAGTTGTCTGCGGCATTCAGTGAAAGCCGCGCCGGCATTCACTCAATGCCGCAGCTCCATTTACTGAGTGTCGCTCCTATCTCCCCGAGTGCCGCATTTTTATGACAGCCTGTCCTAAAGTAGGTCGGTTTATACCTTGAAATGGCGACGGGAATTAGGGTTTTTGGCTGGGAATTTCCCAAAATAACCCCTAAAGATTACATATATATAGAAGGTGTATATCCCATTATTACCAACTTGGAAAAAATGGAATGTTAGGATCCCTAGGTTGATTCTCCTTAAATATTTCCCAAATTAGAGAGTAATAGGGAGATTTTGGTTTAGAAAAAGAGCTAAAAGAAGAAGTTTGATCATCACTTGGAAGGCTTTGAAGAAATCAAGAAGTTGAGGATACTTAGAGGTAAAGATTCTAAGACTAATTAGTATACTTAATAGCTCAATCACAATATATAGATACTTAGGACCTTTTATACATTTTCAAAACCTCTCTTCTTACCTCATTTCATCACACACATATATATATATATATATATATATATATATATTGTGATTGAGCTTTTATGTCATTAGTTTAGATCAAAATGGTTCAATGGTTCAAGCTTAATAAAATTTTGAAGTAAAGCCTTGGTCATTTTCTTTTGATTATGTTTTATCTCCTTGGATTTATAAGACTTTCAATGTCTTATTTAAATCCATTTGTTTAGAATCCTTCAATGTCCTTATAAACTCATGATTCATAAGGGGATTGAGGTTGATTTTTAGTATATTGAGTTAATGAGTCCAAACTTCATCCATAGTTTGAGATCATTACTTTGAGGTTTTATGAAGTCCTTTATACTTCATTAAAACCCATGAGTTCAAGTGTTATTAGTCTCCAATGACCATCAAATGGTAGGAGAAGTAGCTTAGTTGAAGTCCATCTCTACGGCTTAGGCTAATCTTTCTCTTAGGTTTGAGGAGTCCTTCATATCTCATTTAAAACCTACATATATGTGTGTCTTTAGTCTCCAATGACCATCAAATGGTAGGAGAAATGGTTTGAATCTAAAGTAATCCCTATGGTTTAGATTCATTGTCTTAAGATTTTATGAAGTTCATTTATACTTCAATGAAATCTCCAAACATCAATGTCTTTAGTCTCCAATGATTATCAAATGGTAGGAGAAGTGGTTTGAATCTAAACTAATCCCTATGGTTTAGGTTCATTGTCTTAAGATTTTGTGAAGTTCATTCATACTTCAATGAAATCTCCAAACATCAATGTCTTTTGTCTTCAATGACCATCAAATGGTAGAAGAAATGGTTTTAAGTCCAACTCATCGGTTTAATAGTTGGGATTAACAAACGAAAGTTGAACTTGAACAAATGGTGCAGTGAATTCAATGACCACCTATCACAGCTCGGTCCCACAATAGCGGAACCGGATCCTGTGGCATGCCACCGAGGCTAACCCAATTCATTAACGTTCCCAAAATTTAGTTTGAAGAACACACGCAGTGGAAAACAAAACACATTTTAAAACTAGGGGTCCAGTCGACTGGGTCTGGACCTCAGTCGACTGAAGAAAGTAGAGAGTTTTCAAAAAAGGTTTAACAGACCATCCTGTCGACTGAGACTGGGGTCCAGTCGACTGGGACTCCAACTTTCAGTCGACTGAATTCCCCCTTTGGTCGACTGAAGCAAGCAGAACCAAAATGAACACAAAACCTACAGAGGTCCAGTCGACTGAGGTAGGGCCCAGTCGACTGCTTTTGCCATATTAAAAAGCAGTAGCTAGCAGGCACAAGGGTCCAGTCGACTGAACACTGGACCAGTCGACTGCTCCCCTGACAGCAGCCCAATTCTGCAGAAAACAAGTTTCAAAAAGCTTTTTAAACAACCAAGTGTTAACCACACACTCCAATCTCACATCAAAGTAATCCTAGCTGTATTAAAACATTACCAAAGTATAATTACAACGAGTTACTAACTATTACCATGCTTTAGGTTCACTCTAACATACTACGTTAAACATAAGATAAAACCATTCAAAATCTTTATTACAACATTCCTATTGTTTCAAAACTACAAGATCAACATTCGGGTTGTCTTCTAATCGAACTCTGAACCCACGTGTTCACTTCTCCGATTCCTCGCCAGCATTAACACCTGAAATGGTTATTTGAATAACCACAGATATTCGATTTGTTTAAGCTAACGCTTAGTGAATAAAACAACATATGCACATGAATGATAAACATGTCCGCATTCACATCTCTACATTTCATACTAGTCGCGGGAGACTCACGTGCCCGTCCATACTCCCAATCCGTGACTCCTCGCCAATAAGTCCACGCGAAAGGGTAAGAACCACGATTCTTCTCTTCAATCGTGCGACCTTAATGCCTATATCGACTCCACAAAATGGCACGGTGACCACGTGCTCTTCTGACCCAAATAAGCAACTTAACATGATCAAATACACAGCACCATGCTCGCGGTAATCAAAACATTTCATCGTGCTATTGGGCCTAGTTATCAATATAAATGCCCAACATGGACTACACAAGATATCTCTAAGTATTAATACATGCTATTCAAACATAACATGATTACATGTCAAGAAACCATTCCAAAAACATAACTGAATCACTCACCTCCGATTTACGCTCTTAAACTTCGATTCAAAGAAAACCCGTGTACAAAGAACGTGTAGAAGTCTGTCTAGTACAATTCCTATGGATCAAAATTCTATTTATCAACTTTTATGAAAAATTCTAGAAAATAACTTTTCAGAAAACTTGGCCAAACAAGCCCTAACATATATCAAAACGAAGCTCTTACCTCGAGGAGCTCGGATATGAAATATGGGAGAAAACAGACTGACGAAAGGTCGTCGTTTGGCGTCGCAAAGCTCTAAGCTCCAAAATCTCCCTATGGCCCCCTTTTGGAAACTTAGGTTGTAAGCTTTGTGAAAAATATCTCATCCATCTCTATCTATATATAGGCAAAACCTTTGGAAATTACGTTTACCTCCCCACTAGTTTTCAAAACTCCTAATCAGTCTCTGAAACTTTCTATACAGCTTATTCATAGCTCTATAAGTGAAATCTCAAAATTATAATAGTTTTCGACTAAGTTTCGTTTGGTCGCTAAAACGCGAATTTCTACATGACGTTTCTGAAGTTGCTAATTAGCCTACCAAATTAATAGCGTGTTCATTCGTCCTCACCAGGATACTAAATCTAACAACAGAAATATATTCTAAGCCAGAAAATAATACAGATATTGAAATACACAGGTAAACATTTATTTTCAGATAAACATTTAAAGTATTCCACAGTGACCGTCTCACACTCGAAGAGACGTCGCATCAACAAAATCCTCAATCACCACAGTTTCAAAGGGTTCTCTAATACAGACACCCAAATCAACTCGTGAGTCAAAACTCACTCAACCATATGCCAAAAGGCACGCCACATCACATTATCATGCATGACAATGAAATAGAAAAGCAATGACACAAATACAGGTGTTATAATACTCTCCCCCTTAAAAGAAGTTTGTCCCCAAACTTGTACCTCTTGTCTCAAAAAGGTGCGGATACTGAGTACGCATCTCATCTTCTATTTCCCATGTCATCTCTTTCGTAGTTTGGCTACGCCATAACACCTTCACTTTGGGTATTACTTTGTTCTGTAAGACTTGATCCTTCCGATCCAAGATCTCTACTGGATACGCAATGTACGTCAAATCACTCTGAATCTCATTCGGCGTCGGAGTCTTCACTTGATCTCTATCCTCCGCTAAGTGTTTACGTAGTAATGATACATGAAGCACGTTATGCACTTGAGCATACTCACTTGGCAATTTCAAACGATAAGCTACGGGTCCAACTCTCCCAATAATCTCAAAAGGTCCTACATACCTCGGGTTGAGTTTCCCGTATCTACGAAATCTAGTTATTCCCTTTGAAGGTGTACCAAGTCTCCTACATCGAATTCCAACAGCCGTCAGCGCTTGTCGGCATAACTCTTATACCTACTCTGGGCTGTCAGTAACCGTTGTCTAATTACCTTTATCTTATCTGTCGTTTCTTGTACAATTTTTGGCCCTTCAATCTTTGTTTCTCCTACCTCTGTCCAACTAATCGGTGAACGACATACACGACCATATAAAGCTTCATAAGGAGCCATTCCAATACTCGACTGAAAACTGTTGTTATATGCGAACTCAATTAACGGTAGGTGGTCTTCCCAATCACCCTGGAAATCAAGTACACATAACCGAAGCATGTCTTCCAAAATCTGGATTACTCTCTCTGATTGGCCATCAGTCTGAGGATGAAAAGCGGTACTAAAGTGCAATTTGGTACCCATTGCTTCTTGCATGGCTCTCCAAAACTTCGATGTAAAACTACTATCCTTATCCGAAACGATAGAAATTGGGATACCATGTAGTCTCACAATTTCACGAATATACAACTTAGATAATGTCATTGGCTTAGTTGTTCGGATTGGTAGGAAGTGCGACGACTTCGTCAAACGATCAACGATCAACAATCAACGATCACCCAAATGATGGTATTCGATTTCTTCGACCTTGGAAACCCACTTACAAAATCCATTGTAATATGTTCCCATTTCCACTTGGCTATCGGTAACGGTTGTAACAATCCCGAGGGTACTTGGCGTTCGGCCTTTACTTGTTGACAACTAGTACAACGCGAAACGTAACGTGCTATTTCTCTCTTCATTCCCGGCCACCAATAAATATGTCTCAAATCTCTATACATCTTGGTGCTTCTCGGATGAACGGTATACCTCATATTATGTGCTTCCTCTAGGATGTTCCGTTTCAACTCCTTCTCGTTATACACAAATTCTACCCCTCAATCTCAAAACATCATTCTCAAAAGTAAATCCCGGTTGTTTGCCCATCGGAATCTCATCACAAATCTTCTTCAAAGCCACATCTTGAAGTTGTTTCTCTGCGATCTCGTGAATCAATAGTGGTTGTGCCACAATCGTCGACATCAATCCACCTTCAATCCTCGATATCACTTCAAGCTCCAAATTCTCCATATCCCGTATCAGTTCTTTCTGAGAAGTCAAATCTGATGCGGTGTTGGCTGGTACTTTGCGACTAAAAGCATCGGCGACGACATTCGCCTTGCCCGGATGATACTGAATTGACAAGTCATAGTCTTTCATCAACTCTAACCATCTCCTTTGCCTCATGTTCAAATCTCGTTGTGTAAACAGGTACTTCAAACTCTTGTGATCCGTATAGATCTCACATTTCTCCCCGTATAGGTAATGACGCCAAATCTTCAATGCAAAAATCATGGCGGCCAATTCTAGATCATGTGTTGGATAATTCTTCTCGTGCGGTCTAAGTTGTCTCGATGCATACGCAATGACTTTATCACCTTGCATAAGAACGCAACCTAAACCTCTATATGAAGCATCACTGTAAATAATAAATCCTTCGGTCCCTGACGGAACGGCTAAAATTGGTGCTTTCACTAGTCGGCTCTTCAACTCTTGGAAACTTTCTTCACATTCTGGACTCCAAACAAAAGCAATATCTTTCCTCATTAACTGTGTCATCGGCATTGCTATACGCGAAAAGTCTTTTACAAATCTTTGATAATACCCCGCTAATCCTAGAAAACTTCGGATGTCTGTCACATTCGTTGGTCTCACCCAGTTGGTAACTACTTCTATCTTCTGAGGGTCTACGGAAATTCCCTTTGCCGACACTATATGTCCAAGGAAAGCTATCTCGGTCAACCAAAACTCACACTTCCTCAATTTACCAAATAATCTCTTTTCACGCAATCGTTGTAAAGCTAATCGTAAATGATGCTCGTGATCTTCTACGCTTTTGGAGTAGATTAGGATGTCATCTATGAACACGATAACGAACTCATCTAAATAATCCTTGAAAACACGGTTCATCAAGTTCATGAAAGCAGCTGGTGCATTAGTCACTCCAAATGGCATAACCAAAAATTCAAAGTGACCATATTGAGTCCTGAAAGCTGTCTTCTCAACATCTTCCTCTTTGACTTTCAACTGATGGTAACCGGATCTCAAGTTGATCTTCAAAAATACTTGAGCCCCTTGTAACTGATCAAACAAGTCATCTATTCGCGGCAACGGATACTTGTTCTTGACGGTCGACTTATTCAACTCTCGGTAGTCAATGCACATACGCATTGTTCCATCTTTCTTCTTCACAAACAAGACTGGAGCTCCCCACGGCGAAACACTCGGTCGGATAAAACCCTTCTCAAGTAGTTCTTGTAACTGAACCTTCAATTCTTTCAACTCTATCGGTGCCATTCGGTACGGCGCTTTAGATATCGGTTGTGACCCTGGTACTACTTCTATTGTGAACTCAAGTTCTCTTTCAATCAATACGTCAGGTAACTCATCGGGAAAAACATTTGGAAATTCTCGATCTACTAAAATGTCTTCTATTAGTCATCCAAGAACTCGCGTGTCGATAATTGAACATAAGAAACCCGAACAACCCTTCTTCAACATCTTACTTGCTTGAATCGCCGATATAAAGTACGGTGGTACGATTACTCCCTTACCCTGAAAAGTAAACTCTTCTCGCCCTGACGGATAGAAACTAACCCGTCTCTGTTCATAATCGATTCTGGCTTGATTAACCGACAACCAATCCATACCCAAGATAACATCAAAGTAATTCACTGTCAACAGAATCAAATCAACGCTCAAGACGTTATCACCTATCTTGATCTCACATGACTTGAATATCGAAGAAGTAACTAGCAGTTCACTACTAGGCAATGATACACACAAGTTATGTCCTAGCGGTTCTGACTTAACAGTTAAATGCTTAACAAAATCACGTGATATGAATGAATGCGTTGAACCAGAATCCATAAGTATATGTGAAGGATACAAACAAATAGGAAGAATACCTGATACGACGGTATCATCCGTATTCCCCGGCCTGAGCTGGAAGTATCATCCTTGTTGTTGCGCGACTCCTTTACCTTTATCCACTCGAGGTTCCACTCTTGATCCGCTTGGCACACTCGATGCCCCGGTACTCATTCCTGGTTGTCTCTTATTCGGGCAATTCTTCGCTATGTGTCCCGATTGTCCACATTCAAAACATTTTCCCCTCATCTCTGGATTGTAACCCTTTGTGTTCGAGGTAGTGTTCGGTGTAGTCACATTCGCATTCAAAGGACAATTCCTAGATACGTGTCCCAGTTTCTTGCAAAGGTAGCAAGTGGTCAATTGATAGCAGGTTCCCCTGTGTCGCAGGTTACATGTCGGGCAAAATGGTCTCAAATCTCCCGTGAATGTACTTCCTCCTTGGTTACCCATATGCGATCCCGAATCTTGCGTGAACGGTTTCTTTGCATTCCCTTGACTCTTACCCCCACTGTCATTTGCTCTCTTCCCTTGTTGTCCCTGTTGATATCTGTCAACACTTTTCTCAGCAATACTAGCAGCTTCCTCAACGAGAGAAACGGTCGGGTGTTGTAACATATCCACATGGCCACTGATATACTCCCTAAGTCCTTCCTCAAACTTATAAGCTTTATCCCTATCAGTCGGAACGGTAGTTTTCCTAAATCGTAACAAGGCATAGTAACGGGATACATACTCACTCACAGTCTTGTTTCCCTGAACCAGACTTGCAAACTCTTGGCGTTTCTGAGTTTAAGCAGATTGCGGAAAAAAAACGTTTGTTGAATTCATCTTTAAATGCTTCCCACGTGGTCGGCTTCCCTTGTTCAAGTACGTTATTCCACCAATCCAATGCTTCACCCATCAACGTATCGGATGCGCATAAAATTTTCTCCTCATCGGTACATTTTTCCTGACAGAAATGTCTTTCCATGTCCATCATCCAATGATCGGCCAAGTCTATGTCAACCTGTCCATGATACAAGGTCGGTTTTCTCTTATGAAACTGTTCCATGATTGTGTATTGAGGCCGCGGTACCGGTGGTGCATTGATGTAACGAATTTCCACTAGTAGGGGCTAAACGTTCATCTGTTCTCTTTCACTTACCGCTTGTATGAAATTTCCCACCATATTCACTATTTGGTCTATCCGCGAATGCGGTGACAATTCTCTCGACAGATCCGCCATAATGTTTTAAATATTCCCCTGTCGAGTTCAATGCATAATGACCATGCATGCTATGCCACAATATAGATATATGCGCACAGTTCATCACAATCAACAAATACTGATGTTGTCAGAATCAAGATATAAAAGTATACTTTACTTTTCAAAAGATTTGCAGTGTGGAAGTAAAGGTCGAACCCACAGAGATTGATTACTACAACAACTTAATTTTAAAACCTAAGTCTAATTAATTAGGAAAAACGGAGTTTGATTTGGATTTAATTAAACTAATAACAATAAAAATAAATCTAAACTATGAAAGCAATTAAAATTGTTTTAATGAATGTTTAAGGGAACCTAGGATTGCAAATCCACCACTAGATTCATAATAGGAATATTCATGAATTACTTTAGCTTATTACGTTGGATGAATATGGGGAATTGTAGCTACAAGCCCAATTCCTCCGACAAGAAGATAATCATGGTTCAAGCACCAACATAATCCATCTTCGGGTAGCACGAATTATCTCACACTAAACTAGGGTTGTGATCTAATCCGTCTAACCTAGGCATGGACTATTCGGATACTTGATAGCACGAATCAATAAAGCACCATCACATGTAAACAATCTAAACAAGCACAGCAAGAATAGATTGTTGAGCACATCACAGTCAAAATAGATCTAAGACAAGAATAAATTCTGAAAGCAATGATTTAATCAATAGTAGTACGATTTATTTATAAAAATCCTCTAAACATGTGACTGTCATCCATACATAAGAAAGCTAAAATAAAAGCATAAATAAAACCCTATTACTCATCTAGGGCTTCATTGAAACCCTAGATCAATGATCTAGCCGTCCATAGAAGTAGTAGATAGCAAGTAGTTGATGGAGGAGGCCATGGAAACCCTTGGTCTTCTTCTTCTTCTCCTTGCTTCCCTCCCTTCAATGGCTGGAAGTATGGTTGTAGAATGTGTGTATAATAATTGCCAACCCTCTAATTGAAGTAAAATAAAGTATATATAGATTTACAACAAGTTTTGGAAGCCTTTACAACTCGAAACGGACTGAAACTGATGTAATTTACAATCTGGATGTCATTCTGCAGTTTCGTTTGCACAGGAGTCTTCAGTACACTGAAATACGCAACATTGATTTTTGGGCATATCGCGCGAGCGGGTCGCGCGAGCGGGTCGCGCGAGCGCGACTTTTGGTACCTCGCGCGCGCGGATCGCGCGAGCGAGTTATTGGGGGTCTCGCGCGAGCGGATCGCGCGAGCGATTCTCTGATTTTCGCGCCCGCGGTCCGCGCGCGCGACTTGGCTTTTTCAGCTTCTTTCTTGATGCTTTTTCACCCTGTTTATCCTGGTTTAGTTGATTTCTTCCAAAACCTGTCAGAAACTAGAAAACAGAGTAAAAATATACAAAAACAGGATAAAAAGGTACTAACAAATGCTCGTTAAGGTATATAATTAGGATTAGTTCTCTCCCGATCAAATACTAACACATGAAGCATTTCTACAATGATAACAATTATCTTCATGATTACACGCTCCACTCGACGTCACTCAACATATATAACGTCACTCATTCCCAAGGCTCTAAATTTATGCTCTGATACCACTAAATGTCACAGCCCGGTCCCACAATAGCGGAACCGGTGCCTGTGGCATGCCACCGAGGCTAACCCAATTCATTAACGTTCCCAAAATTTAGTTTGAAGAACACACGCAGCGGAAAACAAAACACATTTTAAAACTAGGGGTCCAGTCGACTGGGTCTGGACCTCAGTCTACTGAAGAAAGCAGAGAGTTTTCAAAAAGGTTTAATAGACTATCCAGTCGACTGAGACTGGGGTCCAGTCGACTGGGACTCCAACTTTCAGTCGACTGAATTCCCCCTTTGGTCGACTGAAGCAAGCAGAACCAAAATGAACACAAAACCTACAGAGGTCCAATCGACTGAGGCAAGGCCCAGTCGACTACTTTTGCCATATTAAAAAGCAGTAGCTAGCAGGCACAAGGGTCCAGTCGACTGAACACTGGACCAGTCGACTGCTCCCCTGACAGCAGCCCAATTCTGCAGAAAACAAGTTTCAAAAAGCTTTTTAAACAACCAAGTGTTAACCACACACTCCAATCTCACATCAAAGTAATCCTAGCTGTATTAAAATATTACCAAAGTATAATTACAACGAGTTACTAACTATTACCATGCTTTAGGTTCACTCTAACATTCTACGTTAAACATAAGATAAAACCATTCAAAATCTTTATTACAACATTCCTATTGTTTCAAAACTACAAGATCAACATTCTGGTTATCTTCTAATCGAACTCTGAACCCACGTGTTCACTTCTCCGATTCCTCGCCAGCATTAACACCTGAAATGGTTATTTGAATAACCACAGATATTCGATTTGTTTAAGTTAACGCTTAGTGAATAAAACAACATATGCACATGAATGATAAACATGTCCGCATTCACATCTCTATATTTCATACTAGTCGCGGGAGACTCACGTGCCCGTCCATACTCCCAATCCGTGGCTCCTCGCCAATAAGTCCACGCGAAAGGGTAAGAACCACGATTCTTCTCTTCAATCGTGCGACCTTAATGCCTATATCGATTTCACAAAATGACACGGTGACCACGTGCTCCTTCTGACCCAAATAAGCAACTTAACATGCTCAAATACACAGCACCATGCTCGCGGTAATCAAAACATTTCATCATGCTATTGGGCCTACTTATCAATATAAATGCCCAACATGGACTACACAAGATATCTCTAAGTATTAATACATGCTATTCAAACATAACATGATTACATGTCAAGAAATCATTCCAAAAACATAGCTGAATCACTCACCTCCGATTTACACTCTTAAACTTCGATTCAAAGAAAACCCGTGTACAAAGAACGTGTAGAAGTCCGTCTAGTACAATTCCTATGGATCAAAATTCTATTTATTAACTTTTATGAAAAATTCTAGAAAATAACTTTTCAGAAAACTTGGCCAAACAAGCCCTAACATATATCAAAACGAAGCTCTTACCTCGAGGAGCTCGGATATGAAATATGGGAGAAAACAGACTGACGAAAGGTCGTCGTTTGGCGTCGCAAAGCTCTAAGCTCCAAAATCTCCCTATGGCCCCCTTTTGGAAACTTAGGTTGTAAGCTTTGTGAAAAATATCTCATCCATCTCTATCTATATATAGGCAAAACCTTTGGAAATTACGTTTACCTCCCCACTAGTTTTCAAAACTCCTAATCAGTCTCTGAAACTTTCTATACAGCTTATTCATAGCTCTATAAGTGAAATCTCAAAATTATAATAGTTTTCGACTAAGTTTCGTTTGGTCGCTAAAACGCGAATTTCTACATGACGTTTCTGAAGTTGCTAATTAGCCTACCAAATTAATAGCGTGTTCATTCGTCCTCACCAGGATACTAAATCTAACAACAGAAATATATTCTAAGCCAGAAAATAATACAGATATTGAAATACACAGGTAAACATTTATTTTCAGATAAACATTTAAAGTATTCCACAGTGACCGTCTCACACTCGAAGAGACGTCGCATCAACAAAATCCTCAATCACCACAGTTTCAAAGGGTTCTCTAATACAGACACCAAAATCAACTCGTGAGTCAAAACTCACTCAACCATATGCCAAAAGGCACGCCACATCACATTATCATGCATGACAATGAAATGCAAAAGCAATAACACAAATACATGTGTTATACCACCTTTGATCAAGGATTTTTAGTTCAAAATCAGACCGTTGAAACTAAATGAAACCACTTGGAAAGTGTTTATAACTCAAAGTTCTACCACTGTAATTTTTGTTTTAATGTAGTTTTATGTTTTGGGTAGTTTGATCAAGGGTTTTGTAGAACAATCATAATCTGTCCAGAGTTTCATAACAGTAACACTCTTTTGAAATAAGCAAATCAGAACCTTAATCAAGCACTTGTGACCCAAAATTAATTTTTCTAAGTAGATTAATGTGTTAGGAAGCTACCCTAAAAAGAACAAAGTGTTTCTCATTTTTTTTTACTATTTTTAGAAAATCGTACAAGATCTCTGGACAGAGAGTTGCAGATTCTTGAGTGATGTCTAGTGTTTTTCATATTCCCAGAGATCTAACAGTTCAAATCTTGATTTTCTTTTTGGGTTATAAACTAGACTCAAGAGGCATATCAGATCCAAAAATCATTAAGATTCAACCATTGGAAGTATGGTTTTTCTACCTTTTAAATTATGGTCTGCTCTCTGTAATTTAGGAAAAAACAGTCACTGTTTTTTGTCTATTCTCATTGATTTTAACTTAAATGATTTCCTAATGTCTTAGGACCCAAATCATGTTTTGAATAATGATAATTTAGCTTAAATCCATAGGCTAAGTGATCCAAATTAGTGAATAAATTCATATTTTATTCTTGTTCATATTCATTCATTCATGTACATTAATGTTTATGATTAGAACTAGTTCTTGGATAAAATTAGGCTTAGTTGAACCTAATTGAATATAAACATGGATTTCTTATGATCATGTCGGGATTATAGCACCCCTATATGGACATCACATTGGCTCTTAGTTGAGGCTTGTATATCTATAGAGATGCTATGGCTCCAACTAATCAATAGGAATTCATAGTTTTGTCAATTCTTTTCATGCTTGATAGATCTAAGCTAGAGATTTAGGATTGATTATTTGATATTATATTATTATGTGAAGCATGTGGACTAATCTTTGTTTTGTAGCGCATTTGAGGTACAATTTCTCAATTCTTCTCTAGTTTATTTCATTCGTTGATTTTTGACTCCATGCGCGACACCTTAGACTAGGTCTTGCCTTATGTGTTTATATGCGTTAGAGACCTTTTCTTAGGTTTATTTTATATGTATGCATAGCACGTTTAAATTCGCAGCTGGATCGCGGGTAAGTTTCCTAGTTCCCTATTTACACATCATCTTGCTTGCTATTTGAACTATGTGGCTTATGAATGATATTTTGTCATTAGCAATCTTGCACTCCTTTCAACATGCTTGTATAATGTATTATTTATATATATGTAGTAGTTGAGGGCATGCTTAGATTAATAATTTGATTAAAAAGGATGATGAGTAGAGACCTATCACGAGATAGGATGAAAGGGGGTGTTTTAGTCCGCCGGGCTCCTTCCCCTTTTATTCCATAATCCCCGGACCCAGATTATCTTTGGTTTCGCAAAAGATCAGTTTGCTTTCAAAATGGTTTCTTAATTTCCCTTTAAAAATTAAGTGGCGACTCGTCTTTTAATTTGAAATTTGAAAAATATTTTAAAAGTGGGCCCAAATGCCGGCATCCACAGTTGTGTGAAATTTCATATGCCTTTTTCTTTTCAGAAATTTCACATAGACAGTTGTGTGAAATATCATATAACTTTCTTCTTTTCACAAATTTCACATAGCTAGTTCTGTGAAATTTCACACAACTTAAAAAGTTTGTGTGAAATTTCACACAACTTTTTTTTTTCTTCCAGAATTTTATAGTGACAATGATACTTGTTTTATAGATCTCGTCGAATAGATTCTAAAAATATAAATTTTGCAAAAAATAATTTATGGATTGAAAGTTATAGATTTTTAAAGTTTGAAAAAAAAGCAACTTCGGTATGAGTGACTACATATAATAAAAGTCAAATGAGAAATTGAGCTACAAATGCGCACGTACAATAGCGAATGGGTAGTTCTGTCCATCAAAATATTGATAGAGTTTTCACTAAAATTACAAACATTTTGGACCAAATATCAAAAAAGTTTATTCTTTAGGATTTTTCACTACATCTCCCATTTTAAATTGTTATAACTATTAAAAAATCTCTTTGGTATCAAAATCACATTGTAGTAGTTTAAGATGTTTCATACCAGCCCAAGTTACAATTTTTTAGGCACAACTTTTGTGTCAAAATTGTTAAAACTTTGAAAAACCATATAACTTTTAAAAAATCACTTTGCTTCTGAAAACAACTATTTTGTAAAGAATAAAACTATGCTTCCCAAATATATAGTATATCAAATATGTTTCCTAACACAAGTGACAGTGAAACCATATTGACTAGATAGGAACCACCTGAATATTTATCGGAAGTTGTTTTGGATGATCCTACTGCCACATTGTTTGGTTGGAAAATTTATATATGAATGCGGGCGTGCCAGGCAAGCAAATTGCCAATGTGTACGTGTGATTATCCAAACTGCGCCTCACCAGGGTGATTGTGGTGCTGTTCGAATTCCTTAACAAGGACTTTAAACGTGTAAAGATATGACTAAAAGAACTTTGAACTAATTAAAGTATAACTACTCCTACTTAAGAACAAAGAGTAAAACTAGTAAATTAACAGACTACTTTATTGACTAAAAAGACTACAATCTAACCTTGACGATAACTTCGAAGGTATTCTAATTCTAAGAATAAAGATAAAAAGTATAATATTGAAGTGTATTTGTGGATGTAGATCGAAGGATCCTCTTTCTGATCACAGACCCCTTCTATATATAATCATCGAGGCTTCACAGTGGTCTTGTTCAAATGTTCCCTCCTCTTTTCAAACTGGTAACTGCTCCTCCACGCGGCGTAACCTTGAGTTGACACCTGTTCTTTCAGTTAATCTACAATGATCAACACGTGTCCCTTGGCAGTTAACATTTTAAACAGACTAAACAGCAAAACTGCTCACAACTGCCTCTGCACCATATCCAATTCAATTAACTTCCCTACCACATCGAATTTGACGTGGCATCCTCTCATTGGTTGGATAAATTTATCACAAACATTACCCCCCGCGCCATTTTCCTTTTGATTCGAAAAAGATAATGGCGATCGTGGCTAGATCATGCTAGATGGTTTGAAATTTTCAAGTAGCCTACTGAACTTGGTTAAATTGAAGACCCAAATCTACATTTTCCTTCACGTTGGCTGCTTAATCCTTGTATCCTCAACTTTGCTTATCACTTCAAATTCACTCCTTTAACCATGTCTTCTTCTCATCTTCCACTCAATACCAGTGATCACTTTCCTTTAGACCTTCCTGAAGAAGTGATGTCGTCAACCAAACACCCTGAAATTCTTCCTCTAACCAATTGGGATCCTCTTGAGACTTCTCCTGAACCATATACCTATTCGAAGTGGGAAAAATGGTACAACATGCTGAACCGGCCAAGTACATCTTCATCAGGACGGGGCTCATCTTCAAGTCCTCTAAAATTAATCTACAACAACCAAACCTTCCCTCCTGCTTGGGAGCAACCCATTTCCCATAGGGAAGGGGTAGGATATTACAAAGGCATAAAGCTCGAAACACCAACCACAATATCTTCAGTTATTCATCCAAACTTTGAATATCCTAAAACTGAAGGAATCATTTGAAGAAGGATAATAAAACCATATTATCTATTTTCGAATCGTCTTTCTAGGGAACAAAACCTGTTGAATGCCTGGTTAATCCCTTCAACCAGTCCTCCTGGTGAAAGACTTTAAAGAGGTAACATTTTAGTTCCCCAAGGCAGACTCTCCATCCATACATATATAATTGACAACTTTCAACCTTATACTTCGACTAGGCTTTCATTCAGCACTGAGAGATAATCTATGATTGGTTTTCTCCAATCATCATGAATCTCAACATTCGAGATGCTGGCAAAGGGTAATCTATCTACCAGTACAGGCAATAATTTCATATATGTGACTTGTTCCCTCTCAAAATCCTCCATAACTGCTCTAAATCCAGATGCCCTTTGAGCCATGTCATTAGCTTCTTCATTAAAACTTCTAGGAATATGTATGAGGTTCACACCATCAAATTTGGATAACAAATCCATTGTGGTGTCATAATATATTCTCAAATAATTACTCAAACATTTGTACTCCCCATTCAAATGATTTATAACCAATTGAGAATCTCCAAAAATTTCCACAAATGAAGCTTGAAGATCTAAAAGGGTTTTAAGGCCCATAATTAGAGCTTCATACTCAACTTGATTATTAGTACATTGAGTTGAATCAAGTTTAAATCCATATTTGGTTTTAATTTTCTCAGGTGATTCAATAATGAATCCAATACCTGCAGCTAATTCTATTTTTGACCCATCGAACCATAGTTTCCATTGGCTATTAGTTATATGCCCAATTTCATAAGTTCCCTCTGTTTCGAGGAAATTTGGGTGATCAACCAAAAAATTGCTAAAGCTTGCCCTTTTACTACCTTTTATAGTACATAGAATAAACAGAATTCTGATAAAGTCAAAATCCATTTACCAATTCGATTCCTTAAAATAGGTTGAGTCAACATATATTTAATCAAATCATACTTAGTAATAACATAAACTTCAGTAGGAAGAAAAAAATATCTTAATTTCATCACTGCAAAATACAAAGATAAACTTAGTTTTCCATGAAGGAATATTTGCATTCTACAGGATTTAAAAACCTACTATGGTAATAAACAGCTTGTTCTTTTTTTATCATCATTAGCTTGGGCTAATAGAACTCCAATTGATGCTTCTGCTGCTGAGATGTACAACTTCATAGGCCTATCTTTTCTTGGAGGCATTAACACTGGTGGCTTCACCAAATAATCTTTCAAAGCTTGAAATGCAACTTGATGCTTATATTCCCACTTTAATTCTTCATGATCTCTCAACTTCAAAAAAGAAGAGAAAATCAGAGTTTTTCCAGCAGTATTGGAAATAAATCTTCGAATAAAATTAATCTATCCTAGGAACCTTTGCAATTCTTTTTTGGTTGAAGGGGGTTTACTCTGAATAATTGCCTGAGCTTTATTCCTATCCACTTGGATTCCTTTTTTATGCACTAAATATCCTAAAAAATTTCCAGTGCTGACTCCAAAAGTGCATTTTAATGGATTCAGTTTAAGTTTAAAAACTTCATTCTTTGGAATGCTAATCTCATGTGCACTAGATGATCATCGAATGTTTTAGATTTAACAATTATGTCATCTATATAACATTCCAAGAATGCTCCAATCATATCATGGAAAATAGCATTCATAGACTCCTGCATTTTTTAAACCAAAAGGCATTTGCACCCACTCGAAGGTACCTATGTTCCCTGGGCATCTAAATGCAGTTTTGTGAATGTCTTCTTCAACAATACATATTTGATTGTATCCTAAATGACCATCCATCATAGACATTATAGTATTGTCAATAGATCTATCAATTAACAGATCAATTATTGGCATAGGATATTCATCCTTAGGTGTGGCTAAATTAAGATTTCTGTAATCAATACAGACCCTTAATTTTCCATTTTTCTTCATAACTGGAATAACATTAGAAAGCTATTCAACATTCCTGGCAGTTCTAATGAATCCTGCCTTGAGCAACCTTTTAATTTCTTCTTTAATCTTCATGGTGACTTCTGGTGTCATTCTTTCGAGGCTGCTGTTTCATCGGTTTGTATCCTGCCTTGATAGGCAATTTGTGCTCCACTACGCTTCTTTCGAGTCCTGGTAACTCATCATAGTCCCAAGCAAAACAATCTCAAAATTCTGTTAATAACTTGACCAGTTTATATTGGTCATCTTTTTCAAGTTTAGAACTCAAATACGTAATTTTTTTTTGTTGTTTTGATCCTAAATTGATCTCAATTAAAGGATCTTGTGATTCTTTTTGTATTGAATTTTCTGGAATTACTGATAACTCTTCTTTACCAATATCCTCCACATCTTGTGGGTCTGTTTCAAAGACATAGTCTGACCAATTTAAGGTCGAATCTTCTTCAATTTTTTATTCTAAATTTTTAACGATTAACTTCTATAAGACCAGTCGGATGGTCTCCTCCACATCTTCTATTTCTATAGATGTGTGGGTCATTAAACCACCTTGTCATCATCCAATGGTTCCAAAGAACCAAATGGCATATCAGTCAAAATGTCCCAATTCTCCTCGGGAGTCTCATCTTCTGACTCTTTATGATCAATTGGTTTGACATTTTCTTGATACTTTAGAACTAGCATGGAAAGGTTGACTATCAGCCTTCACTGTTTTGATTTCACAATCTCCCTTCACAAGCAACAATTTATGATGCATTGAAGAAGGAATACATCGATTAGCATGAATTCAATCTCTTCCTAGTGAAGCATTATAACTAGGATTTGCATCTACCACAAAGAAAGCAGTTTTGGATTTATTCGAACCTACGATTGTTTCAATAGGTATCACTCACTTGGTATCTTTCTTACCGCCAGTAAATCCTGATATCATGATGGGAGTCTATACTAACTTTGAATTATGTTTGTTAATTTTCTTCATAGTACTCAAAGGAATAATATTAATAGCAACACCATTATCAACCAGTATTTTATTTAAAAGAACCCCATTTAGACAAGCTCTTATGTATAATGGTTTAAGATGCTTAGTCATTTCTAGTGATGATTCTTCAAAAGAATAAACCAGGTTACAAACACTAAAAATGAATGTAGGAAAATTTACCTCAGAAACATCTTCAGTTGATGCTTCCATTTCCACTTCTTTATCTATTTATTGATCCTCTTTTGCTTCGAAGAACTTTGGCAATGTGAAAGTGGCAGTGTTGACTTCCATTTGTTATGGAAATGTGCCAAACTGAATATTTGCATTCTCATGAGGAATCTCACCATGGTTTTTAATTTCAGAATTTACCAAAATTTGGGATTCCGCTGCTGCCATTTCTTCATCTCCTTCATTAATACTCATGGCTTTTTCCAATTCTAAAATTTTGGCTTTTATGATACTCTCTTTAGACATAGTATCATTGTCTACTTTAACATTTCGGTCGAACCTAGGATTAGGCCTCGGAATATCATCAGAAACTTTTTTTAACTCTTGACTTTGAGTTTTCATGTTGGAAAATTCCTTCCACATTGTATATTTCCACTGAAGTCTCCTTTGTTGAGTCCTATTTATCACAGGAACCAACTTTTGGTTCTTATCTTTAGGATGTTGAAGGACTCTCCATGTATTTACTTTAACCTGTGGAGGTTTGATCATCCTATTTTTGTCTTGAGATCTTTGTTGATCCATCATGCTCTTGACCCTATCATCTTGCATGACAAACCAATTTGGTACTCCTGGTACCAAGGATGACATTTCTGGTTGTGAAGTTTCACCAATCCTTGGTGATCTGTTTGATGTTACCATACTCATTTCAGCCTGTACCCCATTGGCTAGTACTACTTTCGATGCTATAAACTGGGCTTGTCTTTCTCTTTGCACCATATGATGTTTCTTTGGTACATGAGATATGACTGGCCTCACATATTGCATGTTCCTTGTTGGTCGAATAGAATAACCAGTATAAAAATTCCTTGAAGAATTGGCCCTAAAATAAACCATTGGTCTTGGAGCATACCTTGATGTTGTTGGTCCAGCATACATTGAAGCTTGATAAATTGGCCCCTTAAACTGTCCTCTTCCAACATTCATAATTGGTTGAAGTGGAGGTTCATATAAAGTGTTCATCTTCCTTTGTTCGAATGAAGGCTGTTTATTGTTCCTGCCTGTTTTTCCTTCAAATCTTTCATCATAAATCTCAGCATACCTTTTCCCACAACCAATGCATAAGTTTTTTTTGCATATTCTTGGTTGAAAATGGGAACTTCGAGACTCTTTTTTGCCATCTCTTCGAGTCTTTTCTTTTGAGGAAAATGTTATGAACATTGACGGACATGTCTTGCACTGTTGGGAATGGATCCTCGTCGACCCCCATTTGTTTTTTTAGGGAATTTCAACTTCCCTTTCTTGATCAGATCTTGAATCCTGTACCGAAAAATAGTACAATTATTAGTTGAATGAGTCCAAGAATTATGCCATTTGCAATATTTTTTGCCTTTCAATTCATCATTAGAAGGTAATTTTGTCTCATCAGACAACTTGATGATTTTTCCTTCTAGTAGATGATCAAATATTTCATCCAATTTATAGACATCGAATGAATATTTTTTGAATGATCATTTAGATTTATACACTTCGGCAGAAACATTTTTCTTCACAAGACTTTTACATGTGAAAGGCTCTTTTCCTATTATTTCTGCAACATCTATCTTATAATTAGGATCTTTATAGTATGTTTTCAATGAGGAAGCATTCCTTTCATTTTTTTCTTCCAATAAGGCCTCATATCTAGAGACTCGAGCAGTTAATTTAACAAGGTCTCTGAATTCTAATGCATCAAACTTCTTTCGAAGTCTAAATTCAAGACTATTTTGAGCCAATTTAACAAATTCAGGCTCTAGCAGAATAATTTTGCATTTTGTTCTAGCCCTCTTGAACCTATTTATGAACTGAGTAGCCTTTTCATCAAGTTTTAGACAAAGTCTGGCTAAATCAGCCATAGAAACCTCTGGTTCTGTTTGAAAAAACTGAGTATGGAAAGATTCTTCCATTTGTGTCCAATTATGGAAATTATGGATCGAATTAGGAGCCAAAATGATAAACCAAGTGAATGTTGTATCTGCTAACGAATTAGAAAATAGACAAAGTCTAAGGTATTCATTATTTCCTGCATCAGCACATTGGTTGATGAATTTTGCTATATGTTCAACTGTGGATTGACTCCCGTCCCCAGCAAACATAGAGAATGTAGGGAACTTTAATCCCCTAGGGAATTCGACCCTATCAATCCAGTCAAGATAAGGTTTCCTATATACTGGAGTTTGTACCCCCCGAGCCATGGGTCTACAAACTTCATGGATTAAATTAATTATGTCATTTCTTTCAACCATATTGGGTGATTGTTGATGACCTGGTTGACCCAAAGGAGAGTTCAATGGTGGTATTGGAGGTGGTTGATGAACATTGTCCACTCTCCTAGGATTTTCGTTTCTTCGACCAGTACCTATTCTAGTTGGGTCTGGTTCGAATAAAGGATTGTTATTTACCCTCTTATTTTGGCCTATTGCATTCTCTCTTGGCCTAAGCTCTTCGGCATTCATTTGTCTATACATATGCTCTTGACCATGTCCTATATAATTTCCATGCATCCCTTCAAATATTGGATTAATAGAATTAGGGACAGGCATATAGAAACTTTCTTGCGAATTAGGCCTAAAAGGAGGCCCATTGTAGACACCCCAATTTTGACCAAACGTCAAATCTAGGGATTGGTTACCTCTCAAAAGACCGATGATGACAATGGCCGGTGACATTCGAAGATTTTTCAGGAAATTCAAAATCTTCAATTGATTCTTCAAGACAAATTTCAAAATTAAAAATAGAAAATATAAAAAGGAGAAAGAAGAATTTTAAAATAAAGAGGAATTTTTTAAAAGAAAAGGAAGAAAAGAAAAGAAAAAAGAGAGGATGAATAATACATTTAGAGCATATATTGTGGATGTATTCTTAATGGAATATGTTACAAATACAAGTATTTTAACATAATTCGTCAATAATTAAGCTTATGTTAATATATATGTTGAAAATTAAAAAGTAGGGCAAAATTCAGTTAGCTCCGGCACGCGACAAAGCCGGCGGCACTCACTGAGTGCCGCCCGGCATTCAGCGAATGCCGCCCGGCACTCAGCGAGTGTCGCCTGGCACTCAGCGAATGCCGCCGGGAGCCGTCGAGTGCCGCTGGGTGTAACAGACTGCTTTTCTCACATGTTCTAGAAGAAAACTTTGCACATGGGTCTCCACCCGAATTTACCCATTTATCCTTGAGATGATGGCCTATATAAACAGACCTTCATCTTCATTGTTTGAGGACTTGAACTTTTGAATCAATATACAAACATATACAAGAGATATACTTGAGTTTAGAGAGAGAATTATATAGAGAATTGAGAAGAAGAGAAGAATTTCTTGAAGAATTTGAAGAGTTTTGAGAAGAATTTGAAGATCTTGGAAGAACTTCACAAGAAATTGAAGAATTCTTTGAGGTCATAGAGGTAACCTCTTAATCCTTGGTAGAGTTAGGCTAATCCAATCACAAGTTCTTAGATCTAGGAACTTTTCACCTTTTCAAAACCTCTCTTCTTACCCCATTTCATCACACACCACCAAGAACTTGTGATTGAATCTCATAACATTTCATTAATTTGGATCTAATTAATGCCTTGGGTTTGAGATGAATTAGTTTTGAAGAATTTGTGTTCCTAGTTCTCTAAATAAAACTTTGATTTCCTTTATTTCTATTTCATTCATAAGGTTCATGAGATCTTCCATATCTCATTGAAACTCTTTGAATTTGATTCCTTATTCTCCTATAACCTTGTGATTCATATGGAGATTAAAATGAATCATGGTCATAATCTACACATAGTTGGTGAGATACTAGTATCAACTTATGACTAGGATCTCTTTACTATGAATCTTATGGAATTCATACTATATTCCATGGAGATTAGAGTAGATTTGTTTTTTTTTAGTCTCCAATGACCATCAAATGGTAGGAGTAGTTTAGTTTAAGTCCATCTCTATGGCTTAGACTAATCTCTTCTTTGGTTTTGGAGAAGTTCTCTCATCTAAAACCTACATGTATAGATGTCCTTAGTCTCCAATGATCATCAAATGGAAGGAGAAAATGGTTTAGTTTAAGTCTAACTTCATGATGTAATAGTTGGGGTTAACAAATAAAGTTGAACTTGACAAATGAAAACAGTGAGTTCACAAACTGTTTTTTATCAAAGATTTTTAGTTCGAAATCTAACCGTTGAAATCAAGTGAAACCAACGGGAAAGTGTTAATAACACAATGTTCTACCGCTGTAATTTTTGTTTTAAGGTAGTTTCATGTTTAAAATGGTTTGGTCATGAGTTTTGTGAAGTAACAACAATCTGCCCATAATTTCAGCACAACAACACTCTTTTGGAATAAATAAATCGGAATTTTAATAAAGTGTTTGTGACCCAAAATAATTTTTTCTAAGAACCTTAATGTGTTAGGAAGGTTCCCTAAAAATAATGAAGCAATTCAGATTCGTTTGCTATTTTTAAAAAAATCATACAAGATCTCTGGACAGAGAGTTGTAGATTCCTGAATGACGTCTAGTGTTTTCCATATTCCCGGAGATCTAACCGTTGAAACCTCGATTTTCTTTTTGGG
Source organism: Hydrangea macrophylla (assembly GCA_033977485.1). Classification (NCBI taxonomy): domain Eukaryota; kingdom Viridiplantae; phylum Streptophyta; class Magnoliopsida; order Cornales; family Hydrangeaceae; genus Hydrangea; species Hydrangea macrophylla. Next base: position 80,561,940 of record CM066995.1, on the reverse strand, counting down.
TTAGACACTAGACTCATAGAGGCATAACATATCCAAAAATCATTAAGATTCAACCGTTGGAAGTATTTTATTTCTATTTGTTTTAATCTGGTCGGCTCTCTGTAATTCATAAAAAAAACTGCTGCTGTTTTTGTCTAATCTTATTTATTTCAACTCAAATGGTTCCCTAATGTCTTGGGACCCAAATCATGTTTTGAATAATGATAATTTAGCTTAAATCCAGAGGCTAAGTGATCCAAATTAGTGAATAAATCCATGTTTTATTCTTATTCACATTCATTCATTCATGTACATCAATGCTTATGATTAGAACTAGCCATTGAAAAAAGTTGGATTTCATGCTTAATAGATCTAAGCTAGAGAATTGGGATTGATTTTTTTGATATCATAATATTATGTGAATCATGTGGACTAATCTTTGTTTTGTAGCGCATTTGAGGTACAATTTCTCATCTCTTCTCTGGTTTATTTACTTCATTGATTTTAATTGATTTTCGACTCCATGTGCGACACCTTAGCTTAGGTTTTGCCTTATGTGTATATATGTGTTAGAGGCCTTTTCTTAGATTTATTTTGTTCTTGCATGCATTGCACGTTTAATATTCGCGGTCGGATCCCGAGTATGTTTTCTAGTTCCTTACTTGCACATCATGATGTTTGCTAGTTGAATTATGTGACTTATGAATGATATTTTACCGTTAGCAATTTTACACCATTTCCAACATGCTTGTGTTATGTATATGTACATATGTATTAATTGAGGGCATGCTTAGATTATTAATTTGATTAAAAAGGATGTTGAGTAGAGGCCTATCGCAAGATAGGATGAAGGGGGGTGTTTTAGTCCGTCGGGCTCCTTCCCCTTTCATTCCATAATCCCCGGACCCAGTTTATCTTTGGTTTCGCAAAAAATCAGTTTGCTTTAAAATGGTTTCTTAATTTTCCTTTTAAAAATTAAGTGGCGACTATTTGAATTTGAAAATTATTTGAAAAGTGGGCCCAAATGCCGGTATCCACACCCATTTGCTTGGATCAAGGGATTTGGCTGAAATAAGCCATAAGTATAATCTCTTTCGTCCTATCGAATCATAGGAGGATTTCTACTTGGTACCATTGCTGGTGTAAAGTGTGATATATTATTGTTAAGGGAAGTGATCAGAGTATTTATATTCTGAATCATGTTTCCCAAATGAACAAACACCGGTGTCAACTGATTCACCACATCATGTTGATCTCCTGAACCCACATTTCCAGTGTTTGGAAATGGATTTGAATTTTCAATTCCTATTTCTGGGTTTTCATTGTTAACGTGAATCCCAATGTTGCTACTTTGTGGATCTTGGTATGGAGAACCACCTTGGTGTGGAGAACCACCAATTTCAACATTATTAACACTAGTATTGGCATTATTAACAGACCTATTGCTTCGAAGGTTTATGTTTATCATCTTTTGACACTAGTGTCCCACCAGGCTTGCCAAAAATGTTTGGTTGGAAAATTTATATATGAGTGCGGGCGTGTCAGGAAAGCAAATTGCCAATGTGTATGTGTGATTATCCAAACTACGCCTCACCAAGGTGATTGTGGTGCCATTCGATGCCTTAACAAGGACTTTAAACGTGTAAAGATATGACTAAAAAGAACTTCTAACTAATTAAAGTATAACTACTCCTACTTAAGAACAAAGAGTAAAACTAGTAAAGTAACAGACTACTTTATTGACTAAAAAGACTACAATCTAACCTTGAAGATAACTTCGAAGGTGTTCTAATTCTAAGAATAAAGATAAAAAGTACAATATTGAAGTGTATTTGTGAATGTTGATCGAAGGATCCTCTTTCTGATCACAGACCCCTTCTATATATAATCATCGAGGCTTCACAGTAGTCTTGTTCGAATGTTCCCTCCTCTTTTCAAAATAGTAACTGCTCTTCCACGCGGCGTAACCTTGAGTTGACACCTATTCTTTCAGTTACTCTACAATGATCAACAAGTGTCCCTTGGCAGTTAACATTTTAAACAAACTGAATAGCAAAACTGCTCACAACTGCCTCTGCACCATATCCAATTCAATCAACTGCCCTACCACATCGAATTCGATGTGGCATCCTCTCATTGGCTAGATAAATTCATCACAAACACACATGTGTTGGAAAATAAATTTGAAATATGAATTTGAAAAGTATATTTTAATATCAAACCATTGCATATTCTCAAACCACTAAGATGTATTATATAATAATTATAATTTTTAATATTTTACATCATGTGTTGGGCCAGGATTGACGTGTCAAAAACTAGACATGAAAATCTAACGACTAACAAGTCATGTATCATGATAGGCCATACTTTGGAGTGAGAGACGAGTAGGCAAAGTTAAACGTCAACTGCAAATGAGTAGTTGATAAGAATTTTTTTTTTTGCTTGGAGTTGATAAGAACTTAGTTGTTGAGTATTAATGTGTTTTAGAAGTCTTTCCAAGAGTTAGATATTCTATTCTTTTTTGACTTTCATAAACCACATAAGAGAATAAAAATACCAGGAACACATAACTAAGATAAGAAGAGACTAGCTCTATTGTCAGAGTAATAATGGCTAATATCAAAGTAAAAAGTGTTGCTAAAAATTTTAGCGACAAATTTATTATTATTATTTTTTTTGCTACTAAAACTTTTAGCGATACTTTTTGCTCTGGCAATAGCCATTAAATCTGGCAATAGCATTGCCCCAAGAAGAAGGTGACATAATAAGTCTAAACCAACGCTAGGGGCCGGAGCTCAAGGGGTCAATACCCTCAGGATCGTATGAAATACAGGGAACACATAACTAAAACAGAAGAAGGTGACATAATGTCACACCCGTTCTAGAAATTTCATAGTTTCTCTTTGCATAATTGAGATTTTGAACATTTGATTTTATTTAGTAATGGTGGATGAGGTTGATTGTGGGTCAACGGTAAAGTGTCAGTGAGGACACGGGAACATGGAACTTCATATTGCATTGACTTGATTAAATGATATTTATATAATTTAAATATTATTTGAGATATCTAGTATTTTGGTGAATAGTGATTATACCTATGTAGTATAATTTCTGGTAGTTGTGATATTATTATAGATCATTTTGAATACTGTGGTGAGAACGTGAGTGACACGTTAAATAAAAAGGTAGGTAGTATAGAGATTTCACGAAATTTGCTTTTGGATCCTTAATTTGGACTCAAACGGAACTTAATCGAAAAGTTTTATAAATTTTAGTTTTCACTCGTGAAATAATAAAGTAGACGTATAAGACGTTTCAGGAGATAATTAGAAGTTTTGGAAACTCGTGGGAGGTAGACATAATTTATGAAAGTTATGTCTATAAATAGAAAGGATGAGATTTTCATTTCTCACAACTTTCTAAAAATATCTTGAGAGAGGAGAGAGAAAAGGAGATTTGATGGCTACGACTTCAGGACGCCGATCGATGATCGTTCGTCCGTCAGATTTTCTCCAGATTTTAGGGTTAAGCTCTCGAAGGTAAGAGCTTCGATTTGATACCTCTTAGGTCGTGTTTGGCCAACTTTTTCAAAAAATTTAATTTCTAGGAATTTGGTGAAAGCCCAGTAAAACTTGTAGGATTCGCATATAATCTGATATCCGAGGATTATTCGGGCCTCGAGTGCATCCTTCAAAGTTTCGGAAAGATCGCACGAGGTATGAATTCTAAATCTATGAAATATATGAGAATTTCATGTTTTAAATATCGACTTCGATATTTTGGATCCGAGCAAAATTCATGTATTAGTTAGGCCCGTTAATTATGCACGAGAAACTACGATAAAGGCATGTATAACTATTTTTGTAAGTATGTTATGTGTCTACTTGGGTCAAAGAGAGGTTTGGTACAATTTCATCAGGGGTTGTAAGCTCCTCGAATATTGAGGATTTGATGAATTTGATTGTGATTGTGTCTGGTATGGAGAAAGGACCAACCAGAACACGGTACCTAGTATGGAGGAAGGCCCAACCAGTGTACGAGATGCGTGGGAGAGGTGTGTCTTCCACGGCATCGGTTTCATTACCGGATGAATGCGTACCACTCACCCTAGAGACTATTTTGATGTATTTTAGATGCTTAAACCATGAACTGTCATATAAGCATACATGTAGAATTGTACACTCAGCATATAGCTTAGCAGTGGAGATTTACTCCATTGCAGGTGATAAGAAGCAAGGAAAGAAGAAGCGTGAGGAGTGAGGCCGATGAACGCCGGGGAACGTCTTGTTTATACTTTTGTTTTTCATTCCAACATGTAATAAGAATTGGAATTTGTGATATGTTGTAATCGAATCTTGTTACGGGTTGGATTAGTGCTTGTAATCCCTAGTAAACACGTTTGTTTATATGTTTCGAATTGTGGGTTATAATCGTGTTGTTATTGGGAATTGGTTGGAGGCCTTTGGTGTTGGAGTGCTCTAGAATTGGGCTTTTCTGAGAGAAATCAGTCAACTGGTCAGTGTTTCAGTCAACTGGACCCCTGTGTTATTGAGTTGGTTTATTCTGTTTTCGAAGGCTCCAGTTGACTAGATGGGTTTTCAGTCAACTGTTTCCTTTCCTGCACGAAAACACCACATTCTGCATGCATAGTGCCCAGTCGACTGAACAAGGCATCAGTCGACTGAAAAATTGAGGCCCTAGTCGACTAGATAGGGCTGTTGAACTTTTTAAACTTTCTGCTCCAGGTCTCCAGTCGATCGGACCTCCGATCAGTCGACTGGACCTCTGTGTTCAAAACTGAATTCTTTTTGGAACTTTTCCAATTAGGCAAAAAAAATTTAACTCTGATTTTAAAGGATTTTACTTATATTTTTCTGCTTCTATTTTTACTTTAATGGAATTTGATGACCCTTGGTGGCATGCCACGTGTCCTATTTTTACACATAGCGGGATGGGTTATGACACATAATAACTCTAAACCAACGACAAGAGAGGTTAATGGTTTGAACCCCTCAAGAGTCGTGTGAGTGGGTTGGAACGATGAACCATGTTCAGAGCTTGGTGTAGGTCCCAATCCTACTGCTCACTCACCTCTCTGATTTACCTGGTACGTGTGTTAGGGATGAAAGCAAACCGCGTTCGAAGAACTGAACTGAGCCTATTTGATCAATTTTTCATAAAATACTCTAAACCAAAAATAGAACCAAACCGCAAACAACTGACAAAAATTGACAATCGAGATTTCATAGTGTTGAAAAACATAAAAACTGAAATGTTTCTCACTCCTAGAGTGTGTTTGTCACGCCCGGAGTAAGCCAAAAATAGGGAAAATAAAAATTTTCCTTTATGGGTCCGTAGACACGTGACTAGTTTGTTAACCGTCCTGTCCTTCTAACTCCGCACCATGCAACCATAGGGAAAATACTAGAGCATAGGCATGATCTAAACTTATCAGAGTATAAATACAACAACGGAAATTAAACAAGGGTTATAATAACTTCAATCCTAATACAAGAGGCCATACTAAACAATTTACATAAGCTTAAAACTTGAGAAACTGTCTATTGGATCTTGGGCAAGGCTTTATTCTCCTTGGCTCCACGGCACAGCATCTTGAACTCTTCTATCTCTCTCCAAACCTGCAACACTCTGGGCATACGAATGCCCAGGACGTAACATGCCGTCAGCCTTGGAACAAGGATAAGTGAGAGTCTCAACCGTACAATAATCAATAAATACAGAACATCTCTCAACTCACGTCATAGTTTAATACTTTAAGGTATGGTTATTCTCTTATCAAAAGACGCATTCTCACCACGGGCATAGCAGAGGTCTCAACAGGACAGGTAAACAGATAAACATAACATCATAGAATACATTCTCCTTATTATATCCTCGTGCGTGCAAATGCATGACCAATGCGACTCACTCCCAACTCTTACTTTTGAAAACAAATACTTTTTTTTTTCAAAACCATTTCATTTTAAAACCAAAACTTTCCAAAACCAAATCATTTCGAACTAAACCCTTTTTGCTCATCAATTCAATCTCATCATTCACTTTCTCTTTCTCATCCACTTGACAACACACAGTATATCAATGATGACAACATGCTATCACAGTTAATTCATACTCATCCCTTGATAGGCCACCGGACATCTTCACGGCGCACACTATCTGTAAACAATGAAACTGGCACATGGGACGTCTTCAACCATGTGTATACTCTCACCGGTCGTCTACACGGCTGAGAAGTATATTAGAGCACTAGCCGGACGTCTTCAACGATACATGGGACGTCTTCAACCATGTATGCGCATCACCGGACGTCTTCAACGGCGAGAGGCGCGCTAGGAACCCTAACCGTTCATGTCCACCCGGCTCGTCAGCCGTTGATCCATCGGATCTAGAAATCACATCTCTTTCACATTCACATATCTCATCTCATTCACATTCTCATCAAACACATCTCTTTCTCACACATCGCATACTGACACATGTCATGAAATGCACGTGTGTCCATTATCAATACTCACATGCAAATCTACTTTTATTCCTCTTTATTATTAATATGGCATGCGTTATCTATTCCAGTCAACAACATCGTAAAACGTGCGTTTAACAATTAGCAACAGAAACGTAACATATAGAGCATGGATCACATAACATGGATTTGATACTGATAATCATATAGATAAAACCCTTGACATGCTCACGTATGCGATAACACTGCCATAACATGCTTTGCATAGTCTTACAATTATTGAAAATACACGTGACATCATAAATCAGCATATCACTTATACAAAATATCATACAGGTAGCTTTTAAACATCTTATATTAATCTTATTAGGATTAGAGTGAGGTTAGGAAACACACCTCGAGTCACCGATCCTCGGAAATCAGATAACCGTCAAGTTCTACAATAATAAACAGAATAAACAGTAATAATGTATGAGTACAACTATAGGGGCAAAATGGTAATTTTACTAAATGAAGTCATAAACCTCAAGGTAGTGATCTACGTGTCATTCTAAGTCCAACGCCATTGACTAGACTCAAATCGGAGTCCGTCGCGTTTTACGAGGTAAAAGGTCGGGCTTACTATACTAATGTGAGCCCTAAAAGACAGGCTGTATTTTTGACCGAGTCGAAAAGTCACCAAACTTTAAGGGAGTGTTCTAGACATTATTCTAAGACTCTGGGAACTGACCGCGTAATTTTCGGAGTCCTAGATTATTTATTATGAATTTTTGAAGTTAATATATACCAAAAAATACCCGAAATGGGATTTTAAATACATAATTATAATTATACAAAGAAATCAGTACTTGAAAATATTTTTATTAAATACTAGATATTAAAATACACTACCAGTATTTATTTCATAATTTTCGGAGCTCGTTTAATATTTTTAATAATTAATATACTCATAAGATAGCTCCTTATTAATTATTAAAAATATTGGATTATAATATTATAGCTTTATAACTTACATTATGTAATAAAATAGTCTCAGGGTCATTACCCTAATTTTCTAAAATTTATAAATACATATAGGTATTTATTAACTATTTAAAACTATTTAAAACGGATATTTATTATTTATATTACCCATATAAATAATAAATATATAATATAATAATGATATATAGAATATTAAAAATAATATTCTATAATATAAAACATTAATGGTATTAATTATAAACCATTTACAATTATTAAAACAATTTAAATTATTTTAAACTAATTAAACTAATAACACTAATAATAATAATAATATTATTAATAATATTAATATTTTCAGTCCCGACGGGTCAACACGATCCGACCCGAGCCCCTACGGGTTACCCGAATTAACTCACAACTAAACCCAACCCAGAAACCTAACCGGGTCAAACCAAACCCGGAACCGAAACCCAATTACACACACAATCTAAACCTATCCGCTAACCCGAACCAGGACCGTACCCGCAACCAACTACCCTCACGAACAGACCCTAACCAATTACCCAAACCGAACCCGAACTGAGTCCATTTACACTAACAAACTAACCCAACCCGATAACCCAAACTCTGACCCAAACCGGACTATACCCTAACCCATTCACAGACACAACACGACCCGCTCCACATGCCCAGCCCGGCCCAAACTCCAACCCGACGCCCAAAACGGCGTCGTTCAACTTAACTTGACCACGGGTTGATTAAACAAACCCGACCCACTACCCGTACCCATCTACACTCACACACTAACCCGCTCCGTTTACCCGAACCTGACTGAAACCCAGTCCGACGTCAAAACGACGTCATGCCACTTAAAAGGCCCACGGGTTAATTAAAACCCAACCAGGCCCGCTACCCTAACCCACTAACACACTCATCCTAACCCTACCCAGACCCGACCCGAGCCCGGGTCTTATAACCCGAAACCCAAACGGATTTTTTCATCTTCTCCGGCGAGACAGGGCCGCCGGAGAATTGGGGCTCGCCGGAAAACTTTGAGAGCTCGTTTCTCTCTCGTCTCTCAATGAAAATCCATGAATCCAACACCAAACTGACTGGAAATGGCCCCTCTACCACATACTAGAAGATGATTACTGGTTTCTTTCGTTTAGATATCCTACTCGTGGATTATTCTTTTGGCTAAAACAAAGAATAACTGCCTGCATGGCCTAGCAAATGATCCCTAAACCAAAAGCTGTTCATAGGGGATCTTTCTGGGTTCAAGGGGGTTACAATGGTACATATTTTTAGGGGCTTTGGTCATAGCTTCTGAATCAAGCTCCAAAGGTGGGGCTTCCATGGCTGCCGGAGCTCAAGCAGAGCCTTAAGCTCTGTTTGGGCGGCATGCATGCGATCCTAGAGATTCCTAGATGACATGCAAAAGCTCAAGAATGTGTGAGAGGAGCTGGGTTTACCTCAAGTTGTCCTAATCTCTCTATATCTTCTTTGATCTTCTTCTTCTCTCTTCTTTGCGTGTGTGCTGAGCATAGAGGTCTAAGTGTGTGCTGTTGTAGACACCCCAATTTTGACCAACCGTCGAATTTAGGAGAGTGTCGCCTCCGTATCCGATGATAACAAGGACCGAAAGATTCGAAGTATTCCAAGCTCTTCAGAAAGTTCTCTAAAACGCGGTAAAATTTCACAGAAAAGAGAAAATACCAGGTATTTAAGAGAATTCAGGTGTAAAACACAATTTTCGGAAAATATCCTCAAGTATCATTTGCTTTGAAAAAAGAAAAATCTAAAAGAGGGAACCTTAGCTAAAAACGGCACACGGCGGACTGCCGCGGCACTCACTGAATGCCGCACGGCAGTCATAGAGTGCCGGGCCGGCATTCACCAAGTGCCGCCAGCAATTTCTGACTGCCGTTCACTTTTAAAGTCTGTATTTTGCAGAGCAATACGTATGCGTATGCGAATAAGAACAAAAAACTGATAAAGTAAGACTGACAAAAACGCGACAATCCATTAATTGCCGCGGCATTTGATGAATGCCGCGCGGCAGTTGCGTAATGCCGCGACGGCAGCCATGAAATGCCGCGGCGGCATCCACGGACTGCCGCGACAGTTTCTGGACTGCCGCGCTGGGCAGCAGTCTGTCTAATTTCAGAAAGTACACATTGTACCACCAAATGAGAGAATTACACCTGTTTTTTGCTCCGAAATTCACCAAAAATACCTGGTAATTTTGCCTATAAGAGAGAAGGAGAGATAACACAAGAGAGAGACCACTACATCAACATTTTTTGGAGAGAAAAGAGAAGAGAGTTTAGAGAATTAAGAAGAAGAGTTTGGAAGATCTTCAAAGAATACTTTGAGGATAATTTGGAGGTGATCCCCTATGCCATAGATTGTTTGTTTACTCTTTTTCTTTTTGGACTAAAATCTCTTGTCATTTTTGTTTGTCAAGAAAGCTTAGGAGTTTCTATTTCTAATTCTCCCTTCAATTTCTTGTATATGTTCTTCTCTTGAGAGTCTTGGAGATCTTCAATATCTCTCTTGATCTCTTGAGTATGATCCTTTGAACCTCATGTAAAGCTCATACTCTACATGAGAGTCAAATTTGATCATCACTTTGTTTTATATAGTTGGATCCAAGTCCATGCCTATGACTTGGATCCTCTAAACTTGGTATTTAATGAAGTCATTCCCTTATTCTTCTTGAAACTTAGGAGCATTAGTCATGTCTTTGTCTCCCATGACCATCAAATGGTAGGAATAATAAGTTGAATTCAAGCTTTGGTCTATAAAGTTTGAGTTCATTGTTTGGAATTTTGAGAAGTTCATTTCATACTTCATCAAAATCCATAAGCATAAAGTAATTTTTAGTCTTCAAGGACCATCAAATGGTAAGAAAAGTAGTTTGGTTTAATCTCAACTTCATGTTTTCAATAGTTGAGGTTAACCAACAAAGTTGAAATAGCAAAATGAAAATAGTGGATTCACAAACTGTTTTCGATCAAAGATTTTTAGTTCGAAATCTAACCGTTGAAATCAAGTGAAACCAACGGGAAAGTGTTAATAACACATCGTTTTACCACTGTAATTTTTGTTTTGAGGTGGTTTTATGTTTAGAAAGGTTTGATCATGGGTTTTGTGAGACAACCACAATCTGTCCAGAATTTCAGAATAGTTTCAGAACAGCAAACCGGTATTAAAGTTGATAGATCAGAGCTCTAACCAAGTTTTCATGACCTCTAATAATTTTTTATAAGAACCTTAATGTGTTATGAAGGTTCCCTAAAAAGAATGAAGCAATTCGGATTTGGTTGCTATTTTTAAAAAATCATACAAGATCTCTGGACAGAGAGTTGTAAAATGCTTAGTGATGCTTAGTGTTTCTCACATTCCCGGAGATATAACCGTTCAAACCTTGATTTTCTTTCTGGGTTAGAAACTAGACTCATAGAGGCATAACATATCCAAATATCATTAAAATCCAACTATTGGAAGTATTTTATTTCTATTTTTGAACATCTGGTCTGCTCTCTGCAATTCATAAAAAACTGCTACTATTTTTGTCTAATCTTATTTATTTCAACTCAAATGGTCTCTTAATGTCTTAGGACTCAAATCATGTTTTGAATAATGATAATCTAGATTAAACCCAGAGGCTTAGGGATCCAAATTAGTGAATAAATTCATACCTCATGCTTGTTCATATTCGTGCATTCATTGATACATGATAATATTCATAAGTAGGACTTATCTCTTGTCTTAGTTGAATCTAATTGAACATGATTTAGGATTAATTACCCTTTGATATTATATCTTGTCTAAGGAATGTGTACTGACCTTTGTTTTGTAGCGCACTTGAGGTACAACTTTTCATCTCCCTTTTAGTTTATTTCATTTCTTGATTTTATTGATTTTTCAATCTCATGCGTGACACCTTAGAATTAGGAGCTTGCCTTATATGTATATGTGATTAGAGACTTTATTAGGATTTTCTTTTGTTTGTATGCATTGCACGTTTAATATCGCTGCTGGATCCCGGGTAAGCTCTCTTGTTCCTTATTGCATGTCATATTGCTTGCTACTTGAAATATGTGGTTTATGAATGATATTTTGTCATTAGCAATTTTGCACCCTTTGGACATGTTTTTGTGATGTATATGTATATATGTATTAGTTGAGGGCATGCTTAGATTAATAAATTTGATTAAAAAGATGTTGAGTAGAGGCCTATCACAAGATAGGATGAGAGAGGGTGTTTTAGTCTGACGGGCTCCTTCCTCTCTCATTCCAAAATCCCCGGACCCGGTTAATCTTTGGTTTCGCAAAAGATCAGTTTCCTTTTGAAATGGTTTCTTAATTTTTCCTTTAAAATTAAGTGGCGACTCTTTTGTTTTGAATTTGAAATTTGAAAAAAGATTTTAAATAAGAAAAGATGTGGGTAAGAAAAATGCGATATCCACAGCTATATGCATGTGTGTGTGGGCAGAGACAGTGTAGAGAGTGAAGAGAGGATGGATGTGTAGTGTTCACAATGTGGGGGGTGTGGGGGTGTGCACAAGCCGAGGGTGTAGGGTGGGGTGAAAGGTGTTTGGTTGGTCTCTCAACCTCTCATTCAGTTTCTCTCTCTATACCATCTGCATGTATGAGTGTGTTATAGGCAGCAACTTATGAGGGTGAGGGTGGGTTGCATTTATAGATGAAGGAGGTGGAGGAGGGGCATAAGTGTCCAAACACTTGGTGTGTACAAACTATACATGTATAGGTGTTTGTGTGTCCAAGGTTAGATTGGGGTGGGGTCCACATAACCGCCTAGTGGTAGTGTGGGTAGCACTCTAGGTTAAATACATTATGGCATGAGCCAGTGTTCCAATAGGTATGCACTACTGTGAAATGAATCACAAATATAAATTTTGTAGGTACGGGGCTGTGTACGTGCCCAAGTAAAAGTCATTCTTTAGGTTCTTAATAGAAATATAAGTCAAGGGTACGTCTATTCTAACAGGTACTGGGTTAAAAATAATTTCGTCGTTGAGACGTTAACTAAAGGATTCTAGTACAGAGGTTCCTACTTAGGGTTTCCTAATGGACCTTCTGTAGCCGTACCATGGTGATGTCATCATTTATAAATTCATACGTGAAATTTTTGGGGGAAATTTCTGGGTGCTACAGTGTTTGTGGGGTCGGTACTGTACGTGTCTGGGGTTCTACTTAGATAAAATGCCAGGCCTTTGGCTTAGGGAATGTGAAAATAGCTGGACAAATTGTACCTAGAGTTTAGTGTGAGTTTGAATCCCGTCGCCCACTTGACTCCCTGGCTTATTTAATGCCTATGGTTGTGGGGTCGATGCATGTGCACTTGATAAAATGGTGTTGGTAGATTCATTCGATATAATTCAGGCGCTGCGGAGGACAAGTGGATGGATTTGTCATCGTTTTCCAAAAACCTAATAACTCTATATTTTGCTGATAATATTTCCACATCGGTGAAAAAAAAAAGAATCAATAGCTTAATACAATGCAAAAGGACAATTATTTTTAAGAATACTTTTATTTAATAGAATTTTAGCAAAAAAACCCTCATTTGTAGTTTAACTATTTTAAAAGCCATCCCGTTTTTCATTTTAGGCTAAACTCCATTATTGGTTAAACTTAATCACATCTCATCCTTTGACCACACCACTTGAAAATTATCAAGACTGAAAAACCCCTCACCATCAAGAGCAGTTGATCATGAAGCTCTCTTCAACCAAGCACCAAGGGCGACCGACAATGTCGCTAACTACCTTCGTCAATGACCACTTCGAGGATAATCAACACCATCTCCGACGACCTTCAACACCAACTCTGGCGACCATCAATTCCACCACGTGTAGGCGGATCTGTGGTGGATGAGATCACAATCAAAATCAATTGCAAAATTAGGGTCAGAAATACAGATATCTGAGCCTCAACCAACTTAGAATTCGACATAAAGCTGAGATTTGACGCAAAGTTTGCATCAAAATAGGACCGATCGCAGAGAAGTGATGAGATATGAGGTGAGGAACAATCAAACTGGAAATTTGATTTTGTGTGATCTTTCATATGTCAATATGAGGTGAACAAATCACCAAAGAAGTCACAAATCCTGATGGTTTAGGCCTTGTTGGTTAAAGGTAAGCTTTCTAAGAATTTGTTCATGTCGTGGTTAATTAAAGAAGGTTGCTTTTAGGCTTTGTTTGGAAAAGTGTTTTGTGCTTTGCTTGTGTGAAATTTTACACTGAAAAAAGTTGTGTGAAATTTCACACCTACCATTATGTAAAACAAAATTGAGTTAGTTTAGGCTTTGTTTGAGAGGTTTTTTTTTTTTGCTTTGCCCCTTGTGTAAAATTTCACACTGAAAGTCTGAAAATAGTTGTGTAAAATTTGTGTGAAATTTTCACCTAATTAATTATGGAGAAACAATGACATTACCCCTCTCTCTCTCTCTCTCTCTCTCTCTCTCTGGAATGACATTCACACAGAAAAAAGTTGTGTGAAATTTCACATAACTATTATGGCAAACAAAAGTGGGTTAACTTAGGCTTTGCTTGAGAGGAATTTTTATGCTTCGCTCGTTGTATGAAATTTGAAATTTCACACTGCAAAAAGTTTTGTGAAATTCTCACTTAATAAATTCTAGAGAAACAGTGAGTTTACCAATCTCTCTTTTTCGCTCTTTCTGGAATAAAATTTCACACTGAAAAAAGTTGTGTGAAATTTAACACCGTTTTTTTTCTTCTTCAGAATTTTATAGTAACAATGGTACTTGTTTGATAGATCTCATCGAGTAGGTTCCGAAAATATTAATTTTACAAGAAAATGATTTCGATATCAAAAGTTATGAATTTTTAAAGTTTGAAATTTTTTTAAAAGTTTGTTAGGGAAGTGACGAAAGTCACGTTCTAACAACAGCTTGCTCAAAATGAAGGAGCGAGCCTGAGTTTCATGAATTGGGCAATTTTGTCCAAAAAAAATTATATGGAGTTTTCACTAAATTGATTTGATGACTTGATCTAATACCAAAAAAGTTCCTAAATAAGGAGTTTCGACTAAATCTCCTTTTTAACAGCTGTTTAGTTGATATATATATATATATATATTCCCTTTATAAGGGCTATTAGTTAATTTAATTGACATGAAATTTGGAATACAAACAACCCAGGGAAATTACTACTCATCTTTGAAGGAAATTTTTTCAAAATTATAAAATAACAAGACAAAAAAGAGAATATATATATATATATATTTTACTTTTTTTTTTGCTTGAAAACTAGATATATATATATATATATATATTTTACTTGCAACTAGAAATAAACTTCCTAAATAGTAAATTGTTCTAGATCCCTTGAGATATGTCATAAATGTAGAGAGGGACATCTCTCATATAATTACTCTGACCTTCTCATATTAAACACTTGCCTTTTTTTAGTTTGTCAATAGTTAGACCAAGTACAGATGTTAATTTTTATTCCTTTAAACAAAAGAGATTTTAATTTTCATTAATTTTTTTTATATTAACTATTCTCTAAATATTTTAAATTAAATTTTGTGCAATACTGTAATATTCACTTTTTTTTGGATTTGTTTTGCTTTGACGGGTCAATGTAGACATAGATGCCTCTGGTTAGACAATATGGTTCTCTTCTTTATTTAATTTCTTACCACTTAAAAAAGTTTGACATATGATACCCTTTTTTGACAAATTGTTGTTTCTCATTATTAACGGCACCAAGAAATAATTATCTTTAAAAGTAACGACAAAGCTTTTTAAATTGGGTGATCTTATTGCCACTCTATCATTAAACTAAAACACTTTATCGTATTATTTTAAAGCATGTGATATTATTTATGCCATGCATTGCACATATTATACCACATTCTCCGAAAGTGGTACCATGAAATACCTTGATTCAATGATGGAGTGGCAATATCAATTCCTTATTAAATTTTGTAATTCAAATTTTTTCAAATACATGTGACAGTAGAGTCGCCTTCAATAATAATAGAAGAGAAATGATAGGCATACAACAAATTTCATAACACATTCTACAACAGGACTTTAAATACATGTACCCTGTATTGTGTAAGTGGTGCTTAGAAAAGTGTCAAAAATTCAAACATCACAAGGTACAACATATTTAAAGCTTTATTATGAAATGTGTTGTATGCCTAGCATTTTTTATTATAGAATCACTTCAAACAAAGGTTAGTGGGCACTGACACGTATATTTGGAAAGATTTTGAATACAAAATAGAGTAAGTATAGCATCTCTTTATCCCTACGTGGCAATATGTATATATATACACAGTCAGGCTCTAAAGAGGAAATCCTCTCTTTATTAAAGAGAGGTCTCTGTTTTGGCAGTCGGATCCGTCGGATCGTACATCCGACGGCCAAACAGAAACACTCTCTTTAATAAAAAGAGGGTGCCTCTTTAGAGAATTTTATATATGTTATATATGTGCGAAAATTCTCTAAAGAGGCATCCTCTCTTTAATTAAGAGGAGGCCTCAATATTTATGTGCGAAAATTCTCTAAAGAGGGCGCCCTCTCTTTAATAAAGAGAGAGACTCGTGTCTTTAATGAAAACACGATCTGACGGTCAAAACAGAGACCTTCTCTTTATTAAAGAGAGGGTGGCCTCTCCATAGCCTGACAGTATATATATATATATATATAAAGTAGTTTTGCTTACCCAAAAATGATTCACCAATATGCTCACCCAAGCATCTCATAGATCAATGCAGTGGGATTCATAATTAAATTAATGGTGTTTATTTGGGTCTTACTATATTAAACAATAAAATCCTTGGATATTATTTGTGAACTATTTTTTAGTGAGAAAAATACTCATATATATATATATATATATATTTGTATGCGTATATAAATATAGATTTTTGGTTCTATAGGAAGACAACTAAAGTAGACTTGTGAAACGACTCCAATTTTCTTTGTTCCATAGCTATCAAAGACCAAAAGACCCATATCCCTCTTCTAATCAATATCTCAGTGAATCCATGGGAGATTACAGATCAAACCCATATATAGACGATAATAAGATGCAGATTGGGAGCTACTATGGACACAATTACAGTTCAACCCCTAGAGATTTCAGGTCCTATAGTACTTCATATGCTTCTTCTTATGCGCCATCACAGACCCAGATGGGTGGTGGTGGTGGTGTGAAAGATTTCAAACTGAAAAAGGGCAAAAGCACAAGTGGATCTTCTTCAAAATCATGGAGTTTCAATGATCCTGAATTTCAAAGGAAAAAGAGGGTCGCTAGCTATAAAGTTTACGCTGTTGAAGGGAAGGTTAAAGGGTCTTTAAGGAAGAGCTTCAGGTGGCTTAAAAATAGGTACACCCAAGTGGTCTATGGTTGGTAGTGATAATAGTTATTTATGGGTGTTTGTTGTGTTTTACAGTATTTGTGCTTTGATAAATTGAGAATTGTGTATTATAAATTCCATCATTTAGATTTATCGGGTATGAAATAAGTTGCTTTTGTGAATTTTGGTATAGAGATACTCTGTTTTGTTTTTTGTTTTGTTTTTGTTTTTGTTTTTGTTGTTTTTTTATTTATTTTTTTGTGTGGATTTTTATTTAACTTATGATCCTTTTTAAGGATTTATGAATTCAGTACTGGTCTATATGTAAATAAATGAGCATGTGTATATATATATATGCCTATGTAAGAAGAATGGGATCTTGGGTTTCTAGCTATAAGGTCTGTTCTGTTGAAGGGAAGGTGAAAGGGTCTTTCAGGTGGCTCAAGAAAATAGGTACACCCAGGTGGTCTATGGGGTGGTGGTGATAATATTTATTGGTTTGTATAATCATAATAAAATTCCATGATTTAGATTTTTCGGGTATGAAATAAGTTGCTTTTGTGAATTTTGCTGTAAATACTCGGTTTTGTGCTTTTCTGGATTTATGTCTATCTTTATGATCCTTTTAAGAATTCTTGAGTGACTTGTCTACATGTATTTAAATGAACATGTATGTGTATGTGTGTCAGGGCCGGTCTGAGATGACAAAAATTGTCCAAGGCCTTAAGCGAATTTTCTAAGGGGCTTAAAAAATGAGGTCTCTATACTAAGTTTCCTAAAAATTAGGAAGAAATTAGAAGAAAATTGGCCTAAAAATGAGAAGTTTAATAGAAATTAAGAAAAAATTAGGAGAAAATATACCTAAAAATGATAATTTTGAAGCCTAAAAATTTTGTGGCCTAAAGCAGCCGCTTGTGCCAATGGCCGGCACAGGTGTGTGTGGGGACATAAGAAGAATGGAGGTTCCTGGGTTCTAGCTATTGGGTTTGTTTTGTTGAAGGGAAGGTTAAAGGGTCTTCAGGAAGAGCTTCAAGTGGCTTAAAAATATTTAACACCCAAGTGGTCTATTATGGTTGGTGAATGGTGGTGATGTCGTGATGATATTTATGGGTTTGTTGAGTTATCATGTTTTGTGCTTGTTATTTTGTGAGAAATTAACAACTTGTAATCATAAATTCAGGTTGTAGATTTTGGATGTGTGCAATTAGTTCTTTTTGTGGATTTTGTTGTCTGGAATATCTAGATTTATAGATGAGAATAGTGCTATATATGCTAGTTCTTTTTGGGAATTAAATTTGGGAAACATAGCATTGCTCTTTAATGATGACTGCCACTTGAGCATTCTTTAGTTATTGTCTCTATGCATATCAATGGGTATGTATACATACTTTTACATGTGTACATGAAGATGAGGTTCCTGGATTTTTAGCTCAAGGATAGGTACACTACCCAGGTGATCTATAGTTGGTGGTGATTTTATGGGTTTGTTGTGTTTTCATATGTTTTGTGACTCAGAGTTTGTGGTAAAATTAAAATTTTGGATCATGGTTATGAGTAATGTTTGGGGTACAAACATTTTACAATATCTTTCTTTTGGTGGAATTGTGTGATCGACTGAAATTACTGGATCCCACAATGCCACTCAAAAGAGAGAGAGAGTATTTATGACCCTAGCATTGCCGTGGTGGTTATCGTTAATTCATGATGTAGGTTTTTCGAGATGTGAAATAGTAATTATTATTATTATCATAGTATTTATTTGTAATTTTGTAACAGATACTCTATTTTGTTCTTTCTTGATTTATATATCATCTTAAAGGAGTAATGCTATGCCTCTCAAATTTCTAACCCAAAAATGTGGCAATGGGGTTAAGTCTAATATAGTGGGACCAAGTAAATATATATTAAAATAATCAATAATTGATGCATCCTTTGGAGTGCAGAAATTTGATTCATGCAGCAAATGTGAGTTGATGCAACAAATGAGTCATTTGTTGTGTGAGTTTTGCCTGCTCCTTTGGAGATGGTCTTAGGTATGTGCCTCCTAATTTTATGGGACATATCACGTTTGCGTGATGACGTGGTGTGATACACTCATTGAATAACTTGGAGAGGTGCATTTGCTATAAGGATTGGTACACCAATGTGGACTTTTGGTGGTGATCACTGTATATTCTCATGCTATGTGCTTGCAAGTTGGGGAATATATAAATTGCAATTCTATATCAGATGATGCAATTAATCATAAATTTTTGATGTGGATACATGCATTTGCACTAATTTGTTGGTGTAGATTTGGTTACTAGCATAACTTTAGGTTCTTTCTGTTTCCAATACTTTTTTGTTATCTTTTGAAATTCTTGGTGTTGAAGTGAAAATATGTAGTTTGATATCCCATAAAAACTAAGGATGCATTGCTAGTAGCATGGTTATACTTTTGTGTCTTATAGGCTCTGGTTGGTTCATGGATGTAGAGAGGGAAAAGAAAGAAAAATACATTCCTTTGTTTGGTTACCAAAGAAAATAGGAAATATAGTGAAAAATAAATTATAAATTTTGGATTTTCCTAGTTACCTTCCTCCCTTATTTCTTAAGTTACAACCATATTTTAAAAAACTTTTAACTTATATTGTTATTTAAGCATTGAGAAAAATACAAGGGAAAGTACTAGGGAGCTTGCTGCCCTTGTTTTCCTGTCCCTTTTTCTTTTCCTTCCACGAATTCGTAAACCATAAAGAGCCCTTGGTTTGTTTGGTTCATGAATTTAGTGAGGGAAAAGAAAGGAAAACATGAAGGAAAACATTTTTACTTTGTTTGGTTACTAGGGAAAATAGAGAGAGTACAATGGAAAAGAAAATATTGTGAGAAATTAATAAATTAAAACTTTTGAATCTTTTTCTCTGTTTTTTTTTAATTATATAAAAATATTTTGATGATGTATGACTCATAAAATGTTATTTAAACACGGAAAAAAACACAATGGAAATAGCTTTCCTTTTGTTTTTCTTTTTTCTTTTTGTTTTCATTTCCTTCAGCAAATCCACAAACAAATAAACCTTAGTTTGTGGAATTGTTGCGAGAAAAGAAACTAAAACGATCAAACTCTTTCAATTTAAGTCAAGCTTGTTGTAAGGCTAAAGCCCCTTTGTATTTGTATTGAATTAATATTGAATCAAACAAATGAATGAAACCCTAGGTTTCTTCATAGGAGAGAGAGAGAGTGTGTGTGTGTGTGGTATAAAATTAGGTGAATTTTACCCCTAAAAAATAAAACAAAGAAGAAGAAAAAAAATCAGGGGTGGACATATTAGGCATAGGTAATATAGCAGGGGTGTTTAAGTCATTTTGTGTTTTATATTAATAGAGAGGGTTTTAAACCCTTATGATAGAAGAGGGGGTCACAATGTTCACTTTTTTAGTTTAGGAGGTGATACGCCCAAAACTGGCTCTATCCTATGACCGAGCAGTTCAACTCAGCAGTCGGTCATTGTCCCGAACAAATCATGCAGAGTTCCTTGGACAAGCCTCAGCCCGAGCAGTCTAGTCTATCCGAGACTTCCTGAGCGGTATATGCACGAAGCCAGACCAACAGGTCGGGAAGGCAGCGCGGGCACGGCCCGTCGCAGGGACAGCTCAGCTGAGCCCATAACACATGCCCCGGAATATTCCAGGCAGTTTCCTACTCAAGATAGAAGACTTATGGAAAGTGGACATTGTTTCCTAATCCAATTAGGAAACCCCCACAATTAATGTCAATCAAGCTTAATTGAATTATATTTCCTTATCCATGTATGAGTAGGTCTCTTATATCTATAAAAGAGACCACTCACCCCCTAGAGGGGACCGACTTTTCAGTCTCTACAGCACCATAGCAGTCACCAACACGCCCAACTGACCTACGGTAGCTCCAAAAGATTATTGGATCACCACAGGTCACCGGCTTTTTACAGTATAGTGAACGTGCTCAGGAACACACGTGGACGTAGGTACCTTCATTAACAGAGCCGAACCGCATACAAAAAACCAGTCTCTCACTTTCTCTCTCTACTTAAATTGCTTTAATTACCTTAACCAATTTTTGGCATCATCAGTTTGGCGCCGTCTGTGGGAACAACAAGTTCTTCATCAACAAATCTCTTGGCTGATAGCCATGCCTCCGAAGAAGAGTGAGAAGACTGCACAGCAGGCCAACCGGGATGTTTCACTGGCCCCGACGCCGACTACGACAGTCATGACATCTGAGCAAATCACCGCGAGCCCTCACACAACTCTCAGAGGGCCAGCGTCAAATCCAGCAACAGATCGAAACCCTGCTGGCCCAGCAAAGCAATCCTTCAGTGGCCAGGAAACGACCCGGGAACGTTATGTACGGTCGGGAACCGATCTTGACCAGATAACGTGCCCGAGCCAACCCGTCCCGTGCTGAGGATGCCAGATACATCAACAGTAGGCGTGCTGCCCGAGAGGAAAGGCAGGAGCGTATGGCCCGAGAATTAGTTTAGGGTCACTCGGTCAAGAGCCGAGGTGTCCCTAGGCACACGATGAACCGAGTTATAGCCAAGCCTGATCCCAGGGGATAGCACACCGCCATGAGAAGGAAGCCTCCTCCACAAACTCGACCTGCAGCCCGGATACCGGACGGGAGGTGTGGTGGCACGTATTAAGGACTTGCAGAAATAGATTGATGGAGTGGCCAAAAGGCTGGGCCAGAACCGTACTCGGAATCACGCCAATACCGAGACAGAGTCACCATTCTCTAGCCAGATCACGAGGTTTGCCATCCCGCGCAAATTTAAGCAACCTCGCCTAGATCCCTATAACGGCTCAGGAAACCCGGTCGACCACATCCGGACCTACAAAGCTCAGATGGCCCTAGCCACCAACTCCGATGAATTACATTACCTGGCCTTCCCCAGCACTTTGAAAGGCCCGACCGTGCAATGGTTCTACTCCTTGGAGCCCCGATCGGTCTGCAGTTTCAAGCAACTCGGTAAGTAGTTCATCAACCAGTTCATCGGTATGCATGAACGACTAAAGCTTGACTTGCAGCTACTGACAATAATACAAAGGAATAATGAGACCCTCAAGGAATTCACCGACCGATTTAATCTAGAGAAGCTCGGAATCTATGATCTTGATGAAACTGTGGCTGTTATAGCCTTCTGCTCGGGAGTTCAACACACCAAGAGCGCCGCGTCGTTTCACAGAAACCGACCGGAAACCTTAGTTGAACTCACTGAGAGGGTTGGAGAATACATTGGCACTGAAGAATTTTTAAAGACCAAAGACCCCGGGCGCGTAAGCAACGAGTCTCTTAGAAGTAAGCGAAAGCGAGATCAGCCTAGGAATTTTGATAGTTCTTCCAGTTCACAACAGTCAAGATCCGGCAGTCTCGACCTGACCTCCAGCTCACAGCAGGCAGGGTCCGGCAGTCCCGACCCGACCTCCAGTTCACAGCGGTTTGAGTCCGGCAGCATCGACCCGACCTCTAGTTCGCAGCAGTCAGGATCCAATGATCCCGACCTTGAATCCAGCTCAGAGTAATCAGGAGTCCGGTGATCCCGGCTTGACCTCCTATCTCTATCAGTCTCGACCAATCCAACTACAGTGGTATTTGCCCGATCATCGGATGAGGCTCCGCAGACTGTCAGAGAGCTCTTGAAAAGACATCGGGCCACACCCGAGGCACATCAAAAAACCTCGGGCCACACTTGAGGCACAACAAAAGACCTCGGGCCACACCCGAGGCACAACAAAAGACCTCGGGCTCCAAACCCAGGCACTAAAGATCTCGGGATCGCACCCGAGGCAAAATACCTCGGGGTCAAGCTCAAGGCATCGGCTTCGCTTAGGTCCAATCTACGATGGGGGCAAATCCCCCTAGGTGGCTGATGATGGCAAGCTTCAAAAGACCTTGCAACCACCCATGTTCCAGGTTGGTTACCTACAGTCCTAGCCTCCATAAGACCCTCGTCTTAGCAAAAGCTTGGGGGGGTAGCAAAAGCTTGGGGGGGGGGGGGGGGGGGGGGGGCAGAAAGGCACGATGGACTAAACAGGCAATCACACCGGGCATTTACATGCCTTGCGGTAACTAAATCAAACTCTTAGACAACCCGGGCGCCTATAGTACTCAGAGGCAATAACTCCACTTATGTCCAAACAGATGATAGAGGTGACTAAAATCTCTTAGGTTGGCCGACGATAGAGGAGCAAAAAGTCCCTAAAGCGACGTGATTTAGGTCGGCTCCACCAACATGGTCAAACTCTTCTCCCAACAGTCTTGACGAAGGCTGACCGGGCGGAAGGTAACCATCTTGGGGAGTTAACATAAAAAGGACCCTAAAGCAATACGCTTTAGGTTGGCTTTTCCAACATGGTCAGATTCTTTTACCCACAACCTTGATGAAGGTTTACGGGTATAAGATAACCATCCTAGAAGCTTAACTTAAGCAAAAGACTCCGAATTAGGTCGTGTCTCAACTCTGAGCCAATTCCCAAGCACTTAAGACTCCGAATTAGGCTAGGCCTCAACTCTTAGCCAGTTCCCGAGAACTCACAAGACTCAGAAGCTCCAAGGCAGCTTCCCCGAGCACTCATATAGCGGCAAGTGGCATCAAGCAGATTTCCAAGCTCGCCCCGATATGGCATCAAGCCAACCTTGGAAATGAGGGCAGCTGATACGCCCAAAACTGGCTCTATCCTATGACCGAACAGTTCAACTCAGCAGTCGGTCATTGTCCCGAACAAATCATGTACAGTTCCTTGGACAAGCCTCATCCTGAGCGGTCTAGTCTGTCCGAAACTTCCCGGGTGGTATATGCACGAAGCCCGACCAACAGGTCGGGAAGGCAGCACGGGCACAAGCCGTCGCAGGGACAGCTCAGCTGGGCCCACAACACATGCCCCAGAATATTTCAGGCAGTTTCCTACTCAAGATAGAAGACTTATGGAAAGTGGACATTGTTTCCTAATCTAATTAGGAAACCCCCACAATTAATGTCAATCAAGCTCAATTGGATTATATTTCCTTATCCATGTATGAGTAGGTCTCTTGCATCTATAAAAGAGACCACTCACCCCTCCTAGAGGGAACCGACTTTTCAGTCTCTACATCACCTCTATAGCAGTCACCAACACGCTCGGCCGGCCTACGATAGCTCCAAAATATTGTTGGTTCACCACAGGTCACCGACTTTTTACAGTATAGTGAACGTGCTCAGACACACACGCGGATGTAGGTACCTTCATTTACAGGGTCGAACCACATACAAAAAACCACTCTCTCTCTTTCTCTACTTAAATTGCTTTAATTACCTTAACCAATTTTTGGCATCATCAGGAGGTATTAGTAAAACAGGCCATAGTTCAGGGGGTGTTTCTAATGGAGTATCGAGTTAGAATGCACTATTAGTTCTATCCCTTCCAATCTCTTACTAAGGGTGTGTTTGATAATCCAATTAAGTGGTGAAAATGAAAATTTTCAGCACTTAATTTTATTAGTGCGTTTGATAATATACCACTTAATTGAAAAAGCTGTCAAAATCCACAGAAAACATTAAGTGAAAATTTTCTACTGAAATAATCACTGAATGCAGTTTATTTTAGTTCTTGAAACTCTGTTTATAATTTTGCTAATACAAATCAATTAAATTTTTCAGTACTTAATTTTCAGTTTTATCAAACGCACCCTAAGTCTCAATATATATGTATATATAATTTTTTATTCAAGGTAAATGGGTGAGGTTGAAGACTCGAACAGTCGACCTATGCATTGGAGGGGTCGACCCACCTTGACACCAAACGAGCTATACCTACTTTGCCAAAACAAACATATTTGAACATTCTTCTTCTTTCATATTTTTGTAAACTAACACGATAATTGTTGATTGGTCAAAAATATTACAAATTCTTCTTCTTTCACATTTTTTTTAAATTCATACCCATTATTTAGGGTATATATGTGTCGAGCACATGCATGTTTGGGCTTCATTTGTTTATTAAACGAGCCTAGCCCAAGTCGAGCTCATGTATGCTTCAGCTTGGCTTATTATTAAATTTATCTAGAATTCAAAACTAATCTTGACTTGTATAAATTATAGTCCGTTCAATAGCTTTTATCCATGCTTAACCTTGACTCGTATAAACAAGTCGATCTCATGTATGAAAACTATATAATTTATATGATAGACGTATATCTAAAAGTCATTAGACAAGTCCTTTATCAAGCCTACTCACGAAGTGGTTTTTTTCTTCATAAACCTATTAACGAGTTCCATCGAGTCGAGCTCATATGTGTTTGAGGTTAATTCGTTTATTAAACGAGGTTGAAACCTAAGCTTGAATTTACCTTTTTTCATAAAGGAACCGCACGAGTCAAGCTTTATTGAACATATTCACTTGAAAACATCCTACTACGCATATGGATAATAGTTACACTATGTTTGAGAGTTTAAAAATGAGAGAAAAGAAGAGAAAATGAGAGAAAGTGCCTCATTAGAACTATTTTTCTCTCATTTGCGAGTTTAGTACGGAGAAAAAAGGAGACAAAATGAAAGAAAACTAATACACACTTTCTTTCAATATCCATCTCTCCAAATTGGAAAAAAAATGAGATAAAAGACTATGTGGATTAATGAATCGTTTGTAATACCCATTGGTTTATCTTAGTAATTTTTTTTGTTACATCTATGTCCTAGGGTACCCACAAGTACACAATATACGTTGTTCATGTAAAAATAACAATTAATATCTCTTCTCATCAGACGATCAATCTCTCTCTTCTTCATTGATTTAGTGTTAATAGAAGGGAAAAAAGAGGTGTTAGAGGCTTGAGGCTTCATTGTTTGAAGTACTTGATAGGTAGAGTTGTAACTTTCTATTCTTTTCTTTTATTTTCTTCTCAACTCGCAAACAATATGTGTAATGACCCTGGTGTTGTAGGCGGGCTGCTGTTGGTACCTTTGTGACTGCAGTAAGTGCTGGCAGGCTATACACTATGGGAAGTTCGTCCCACATCGCCTGGGTGGGGAAAAGTAATGTGCTATATATGTATGGTTTCAAGTCTTCCTAGTAAGAGGCCTTTTGGGTAGTGGTCCAAGAACAAATCCATGCGGGTTTGGGCCCAAAGCGGACAATATCTTATTGAGCGAGACTTGGGTCGTTACAGAATGATATCAAAGCTAGACCCAACTGGAAGTGTGCCAACGCGGACGTTGGGCCCTAAGGGGGGTGGAATGTAATGACCTTGGTGTTGTGGGCGGGCTGCTGTAGGTGCCTTTGTGGCTGCAGTAAGTGCTGGCATGCTACACACTATGGGATGTTCGTCCCACATCGCTTGGGTGTGGAAAAGTAATGTGATATCTATGTGTTGTTTCAAGTCTCCCTAGTAAGAGGCCTTTTGGGTAGTGGCCCAAGAACAAATCCGTGCGGGTTTGGGCCCAAAGCGGACAATATCTTACTGAGCGAGACTTGGGTCGTGACAATATGAGAGAAGTAACTTTCTTTTTTCTCCTAAACTCCCAAATAAAATGAAAGAAACTACCACATTTTCTCTTCTTTTCCTTCTTGTTCTCCCCTAAACTCCTAAACATAGCGTTTAAGAGCCCGTTTGGGTTAGTTGAAATATTAAGTGCTGAAACATTAAGTGCTGAAATTTGAAGTGATGAAATATTAAGTTGTTTAATGTTTGGGTTAGCTGACATATTTATCACTTAAAAAACAAGATTGTTTGGCAAACACGCTGAAAAAAAGTGATTGTTTCTATAAAATAACTAAAAATGACAACATGCAAATATTATTCAACTATTGTATTTTCAGACATTTTTGTCTTTTAACAACTAAAAAGTAAAATTATGTGATTGTATGAAGAACAAATTACTTTTTTTTGCTAGTTTATTTAAGGAGTAATGCTATTGTCACACCCCGGTACCACCCAGATGATCCTAAGACATGTGACACGCCACCAAGACTCGTCTCAAGTCATTCAAGTTGCAGAAATCACAATAATAAAAATTTTGACCAAAGAACTTGACACACTATCTCATTTTTCAAAGGTTTGAACACACGCACACACACACGCAAACTCACCTTAAGAAAACCCGTTTTCAAAAGTACTCCCTCCGTCCCATTTTTTGAGTCCAGCTTTGGAAACTCAACTTATTAAGGGGACAAAAAGAATCTACACTTACTTTCCACAATTGTCCCTAATCATTACAACTTTTTAAAATTTGTCTTGGTGTAGAATTCAAGGAATGATAGTTTTGGAAAATAAGTAAAAATTGTATACCAATTTAGGAAAGGGGATACTAATTTTGGGACATCCCAAAATTGAATGCAGGACTCAAAAAATGGGACGGAGGGAGTAACATTTTTGTAGGTTAAAGGTTCCCCAATGGTACCCCTATATTACAAGAATTTAAGCCGCTATCCTTTTACTACACTAACCCAAATAAATAACTAATTATAACATTTCACTAATTTTACCTATTAAACATAAGTCTATTAAACAAGAATTCAATTATGGCCTACGCCCACGAATACTCACCAATTCTATTGCTTTCCTTCCGAGCTTCTCCTTGAACACCTATAATAGTTATTCAATAACCACTACAATATATAAGCTATATACTTGTGAATAACACTAATTATGCTCATGGATAATATACATGTCCAATTTCATCTCATTACAACCAACTATAGTCTTCGGCAATTACTGGTTCACTTCCACCACTACCGACTAGCCCGCGGCTCCACCCCCTAAGCCCCCACGTGACTTAGTCATGACCCACGACTACACACGTGTGGTTACATAGGCATCTAGCGACCATAGTTGTCACCACATCGATTATCTCATAATGGTATAGAACTACCAATTCCAAGACCCAAATAAGCAACTCAACATGCTCATTTAAAATTACACCGTGCTTTCACAATCAAATTGGGCCCAATTTAATCACATAAAAAAAATCTCTTTTTACTTCTTGTGGGCACTAGCCCATACTTCCGGCATAAAATAAATACAAAAAAAATCTCTTTTCTTTCTTTTGGGGCACCGACCCTTACTTCCGGCATAAAATAAAAATACAAAACAAAATATCTTTTCTTTCTTTTGCGCACCGACCCTTACTTCTGACATAGGAATAAAAGCACAGAAAAAATGAAAAAAAATAGAAAAGTACAAAAAAAAATACTTCATTCTCCGCTCACTTGCATAATCTCATTTCAATCTCAATCGTTTTCCAAAGGTTAAAATCTAGGAATATACCATCTGGGTTAAAGTTCCTAGTTACACCGACTCCTACTCAAATCACTACATCACACGTGCATGGTCAAACATGACCACTTTTTCTTTTTCTTTTTTCTTAAAAAAAATCATGCATACACTTGCAGACACGAAAGTCAAAACTACATTTGGCCTGATTCCCGTCTTGGAATATGTAAGCAACTCTCTAAGAGTATGACCATACCCATCACCATCTTCTGTCCTATTCACTTTCCAAATTTTTTTTCTCAATCGAAATGCGTCATTTTAATGAAAATCACTAAAACCGGCAACCGCATTTGCACGGATGATTGAGGTGGCTAATAACTTCCCTTGACATAATTGAGTCTCCGAACCCATCTCAAAATCTCTAGTTTTTTGCATGGCTATTCATAGTTACTTTTAAAGTGTCCACTTTTCTCAAAACTATTTTTCAAAAGTCAAAGATGATTACTTTAATTATCATTGCAGGGATCCTAACACTCGACTAATGTTAGGTGTCGACTCTGAATATTTCAAATAGGCCCTACCATACTCTTTTCACCCTTCCCAACAAAAAATCCATCGCATTTCACCCACTTTCAGAAAATCGGGGCTGCACTGACAGTCGGCCGTTCTGAGGGCGCGGGGGCGGCGAAGTTAATTAACATGATTTTACATCCCAAATGAACTCAAACATGGAAGCATACATATATCATAATTAATGGCACTCACCTCTTGGAAATCGCTCGTAAACTTGAGATTATAGTCCTATTATGCATCAGGTAGAAATCTTACATATATATATATATATATATAAGGAATTATAAGGTATCACTCCAAAATACGTCACAGAAAAGCTGTCACAAAACTTAATAAAATTAGTACCAAAAACGTTAGACTAACCTCCAAGAATCCAAATATATAATCCGATTTGAGATTTAACATCATTTGGCTTGTTAACCGGCGTCAATGCCATGGAGAAACCCCCTCCACTTCCTAGTCGGCAGAAATACTATTGATAAAGAATATGAGTTTATTCTAGGGTGTGTTTGGAACGGATCGGAATACCATCTTTCGGAAAGAAAAAAAATCGAAAATTTCAGAAATTAAATAGGTGTTCCGATTTTTGTTATGATTTTTTTGGAATTTCATTTTCCTTTCCGATTTCAGAATTTTGGAATTTTCGGGAATTTTTGAAATCATAATTCTTCGAAAAGTTTTAGAATTTTTTTCGAAATTTTCAAAATTGGAATCGAAAATTTTCATAATTTTTGAAATTTTCGGAATACAAATACTATTGAAAGGGTAAATCACGCTTTTATAAATAGTCCCCTACTCTCTCATTTCTCTTCTTATTCGATGTGGGACAAACAAGTTCGCATTCTTCCAAAATTTTTGGAAAATATTCAGATTTTTTCGAAAATATTTTCAGAATTTTTGGAATTCTCAAAATAATTCCGATTTTGATTAGATTTTATTAGGAATTTTAAGAATTAGGAATTCAATTTTTGGTGCCAAAATCAGAATTTTTCGGATCAGAATCGGAATTTTCGTTCCAAATGACTCCTCTAGTTTATTCTCATCCTTCTAACATGTTCTAAGATATATATGACTTAAACTTAGTCATATTCATACATGAGTAATGATACACCCGCACTCTCATTCACACCCCCAACCACATTCAGCACATCTTGACCTTTGATTGCCGTTAATTCTGGTGGGTTCCACATGAGTTCCATATAGGACCTACTTGAATCAAGGGGTAGGATGTGTTGAGTGTGGTTGGGGGTGTGGTTAAGGGTATGGGTATATCATTATTGTTCATACATACCTCCCCAAGAGTTCTAACTGTAATACTCTGTATTTTGTAATGTATTATATGAATAAGACCTTGTATTCTCCTTTTTAAATACTTGTATGAGTTTGACTTTACCTTTTATGTAATTTGTATCCCAATTGATTACCCAGTTTTCCCAATCGATTGCCTTAGTTTGGATACCAATCGATTGGCATCTTGTACCAATCGATAGCCACTTTTGCACCTACCACCTGGACCCAATCCATTGGACTACATTACAATCGATTGGAGTCATTAATACCTAACATAAATCGATTGGACCCTTGTAGGCTTGTACCAATCGATTGGATAATTTACTACCTACCCCAATCGATTGCCACTCATGCCAATCGATTCAATCGATTGACAGCAGCTGGACAGATTCTTTTGCTTTGGCTGGGGTTTGTCCACGTGAACACTTCTCCCCCTATATATATATATATATGTGACCATTTTTGCCCATTTTCTGGTTTAGAAAATCATATAGTGAGAGAAGGAGCTTGTGTGTTATATATATATATACACTTATATACACACATACACATATATACATCCACACACACACATGGACTGAAGAGTAGAAGAAGAAGACCAGAAGACCAGAAGAAGAAGAAGAAAAGAAAAACAGAAAAGAGAGAGAGAGAAGAGACAGACAGAAAAAGAAGAGAGAAGAGGAGGACCGCCATTGATGCCCAAGCTTCAAATACACCAACCAAACACATCCTCTAATTCTAAGGTGAGTTCTAAACTCACTGAGTATCAATGTATTGATGTTAAGACTTGTTTAAATGAAGATAAGAAGCTTGAATCATGTTTTACTTGTTTTTATATTGTTAGACTGTCTTCACTGTAAAGAAGACGAAGTCCCAATCGATTGGGACTTTTCCCAATTGATTGTCATCTTTCATAACCCAATCAATTGCCATTTTATGCAATCAATTGCCATTGTAGATACCCCAATCGATTGCTAAAGTTAGTAATCAATTGGTATGGATTGTGATCCAATCGATTTAACTTTTTTCCAATCGATTGTTACTGTTTTTATACCAATCAATTGGACCTCTGTCCCAATCGATTGGCAGTTATAGAATATTGATATTCTTGTTTAGTTTATATTATAATTATTTAATTGTTTATACTATTTTGAACTCCCGCATGTAATACAGACGTGATAATCGGATAATGCGACGTAGGATCGTTGTGACATTAAGATTAACAACGGATAATGTTTTTACGTTAGATAACGTATTAGTCGTGAATTGTTTGGAGTTATCGTTCATTTCATTCAGAGTAGTCAGGCCACACGGGATTGTCATGTATCGTTGTTAGTGTTGAACTTAAGTAGGTTTGTTCAGGATTCAGGAATCTTACATTGACGGGCCTTGGTTATGATATATTCTTAAAAGCGATGAACTATGCGTATGTTCTTAAAAGCGGTGGACTGGACCAAGTAGTCGTAAGATACCTTGTTGATCCAAAGATATGTTCTTTAAAGCGGTGAACTATGTATATGTTTTTAAAAGCGGTTAACTAGGATCACAAGTAGATGATGATAAGTTGTGGCATTAGAATGATGTGTTGTTACTTAAAGCGTTATATCCCTATAGTGCAGTGAACTGGACATATGTTCTTAAAAGCTAGGGATGGACTGACGTGGTATCCATGACATGTGATGGACTGTGCATAT
Organism: Hydrangea macrophylla; assembly: GCA_033977485.1. Lineage (NCBI taxonomy): Eukaryota > Viridiplantae > Streptophyta > Magnoliopsida > Cornales > Hydrangeaceae > Hydrangea > Hydrangea macrophylla. The sequence continues at coordinate 80,530,370 of CM066995.1, read as the reverse complement.
GTTCTTAAAAGCGGTGGACGGAGCAATGGTGTATCTATAGAAGTGAACTACTGTTGAGTCTGTTCTTCTATCAGAATGTGTTGTCGGTCTTAATTTAATAAGATGTTGGTAATTGGATAATCAGTTTAATTAAAGAAAAGACACCCTCAATGGGATCTAATTGTTTATCGTTCATAACTCGTAATAACTTCAATAGTCGATATCCTGTTAGCATCTAATTCACTCAGCTTTCATTAAGCTGACGGCATTTATGCTGCTGGATATTTTGACATTCTAGCGCACCCTGTTTATGACTATACAGGTGAAAGAACTGTGGGCGAGGACTACTATGCTAGTGACGATGCTTCTCTGGAGGATTACCCCGATGGATATTAGACGGAAGAGGACTACCGCTACGCCAATTGAAGATTAAGCTAGATTGTAGTTTAACTATCTTTCTGTTTTCAGACCTTTTTGTAATCAGGCATATGTTACGTTGACACTTATTCTTTATTTGATTCGAGACTCTGATTGTAATAGCTAGTAACTTCCTTTTTGACATTAAGTTATGCTTTAACCAGAACCTAGATTTAAATTCTTGTGATCTTTATTTCTTTCTGTTGCTTAGTCCTGCGCGGTGTGGACAATCATGTGACATCACCAGTCATTCCCTATGGACCCAAAAAGGAAATTTATTTTTCTCTATTTTTGTCGTTCCAGGCGTGACACTAACTAATTCTATTTCCACCCCCATAATGTATATAATTAATTTATTAACTACCCAACTCTAAATGGGTTTTTGTCTATGTCTCGTATGAGTCTTATAAGTGGTACTATATAATTTTATCGAGTTGTCAATTAACCTACTATTTATGCAACGTATCCAATTCGCTCTCACAAAGGTATCCTAAACTGACCACAAAAATGGTCTCTAATAACCAACATATTATTAAAATAATAAAATATTAATACCACGTAAGCCTTAATAAACATTGAGATACATAAGAATATTATCATCAGTGTTCCATCACAAATGGAACATCTCCACACATATACTAATTTGGGACTGCCACATCTGGGTTCCCACTAGGCACCCATAATCAACTTAGTGGGTCAAGGCCTACATCTCACATATAATCAGATCATTATTAAATGATTAATAATGCATGCTAAATATGATTAAAATAATTCGCGGGAGCGGGTATTATAACTATGCTTTCCAATCTTTTTTCTCAAAAGTGTTTCCCAACACATGTGGCAGTATGCTCAATTGATTTTAATCGGTTGATGTTGAAGTAGTCTCATCATTATTGAAGAGGATCCCACTGCCACATGTAATGGAAAACACTTTTTGAAAAAAATATTTGAGAAGCATAGCATTACTCTTATTTAGGTGTTGAAATCTTACACTATAATAGGGAGTTTAAAAATGGAGAGAAAAGAAGAGAAAAGGGGAGAAAGTAACTCACTTTCTCTCGCTTTCTTTCGATTGCGAGTTTTATGAGGAGAGAAAATGAGAGAAAGGGAGAGAAAACTAACCCTCACTTTCTTTCAATTTCTTTCTCTCCAAATTGGGAAGAAAATGAGAGAAAAGAAAGTGAGGATTAATTCATATATCTTAATACCCACTATACCATTCTAGTTTAGTGTTATCTAATTGTAATTCCATCTAAGTCATAGGGCTTGTATAATACACATACATACATTAGAAAAATAGAAACAACACCACGTTCTTCCCATTGACAGGTATGAATTTGTGTGTGTGCGCAGTGTATGAGCTTGTGGTGGGTGTATGTGTGCGCAATGTATGAATTTGTGTGTGCGCAGTGTATGAATTTGTGTGTGCGCAGTGCATAAATTTTGTCTTATGCGACATTGATGCTGCTTGTAGGGTTGGTGCTGCTTGTTTTTTGTGTTTTTTTTATTTATTTATTTTTTATGCTTTTTCACATCATTGATGCTGCTTGCATAACTTTATTATTATTATTATTTTTTTATCAATAGCTTTTTCGCATCATTGGAAACTGCTTGTATAAATTTATTTATTATTATTATTATTATTATTATTTTTATCAATAGCTGTGTCGCATCATTGTTGCTGCTTGTATTTTGTTTTTTTTTTTTTTGCAATAGCTGTTTTGTAGCATGAATGGGTGCTTACATCATCATCATTGAACCAAGTTAATGAAATATGTGTATGCATGGTAGTGTATGAATCATCACCATTATTGCTTTTTGTAGGCTATTGTGCATGAATGCAAATTATACATTACTTTGTATTAAAATAATTCAACTGTCAGTCGAGACGAGACAAGACGAGATGAGCCTGATCACAAGCTTTCTCACGAACTCAAATGAGCCGAGATTTCAAATGTTCTTGAGCTTTCTCGCGAGTTTTTTTAAACTATATAGTTTGATAATAAAACAATCCTTTATCATTTAAAAAAAAACAATCCTTTATCAAGCCTTTTTACGATATATGCTGTATTTTTTCCAAAATTATATAGCTTTATAATCAGTACATGTAAAAAAAAAAGTCATTGTACAAGCTCTTTATCAAACCTAAGTATCATAGGTTTAGTCAGCCAAACTTAGGTGTCATGTCGTTTATTTTATTGCAGTTGAGTAGATGGATTGGCAAGAGAATGAGAAAATAAAACAGTTATGTATTTGGGCAAGAAATAGGCAATTAGCTATAGCTGAACTTACGTGTCATGTTGTTAATTTTATTGCACATTGAAGAATTCGTCGTAGAAACTACGTGGATCGCCCTATTAATAATGCCAAAAGACAAAGAGTACGAGATAAAATAATGTTTCAAATAACGACAAGTGAAAAGAGTCGCAATGTAATTCGACTGGGACCACAAGCTTTTATAAAATTATGCAACATACTAGAGAGAAATGGTGGTCTTTTGCCAACACAACATGTATCGGTTGAAGAACAAGTTGCTAAGTTTCTGCACGTATTGTCACAAATTTGAGGAATTGGACAATTAGATTCTTCTTCTGTCGCTCTTGTGAAACCATAAGTCGTCATTTTCATAAGGTCTTGAGAGCAATAGTATCATTGGAAGAACAATTTCTTCGACAACCCACTGGAGTACAAGTTTCTCCAGAAATAGTCAACAATCCTAGATTTTTTCCATACTTTAAGGTAAACCTAATTTGTTACTGAAAAATAATGTTAAAATATTTAAAGATGTAAAGAGATTGAGTTGAATGTGGTACAATTTATGTCAGGATTGTGTAGGGGCAATTGATGGAACACATGTGCATGTAAAAGTATCAAATGATGATGCACCGATGTTTCATGGTAGGAAGGGTTATCCAACAATAAATGTGTTGGCTGCATGCTCATTCGACATAAAGTTTACATATGTCTTGCCTGGTTGGGAAGGGACTGCGTCCGACTCGAGAATTATAAAAAATGCACTTACAAGATAAGAGAACTTGCAAATCCCAAATGGTAAACATTATCTAGTCGACGCGAGGTACATGCATAGGAGTTGACTTATAGCGCCCTTCAGAGGGGTGCGATACCACTTGAAAGAATATTCTAGTCGACCACCAGAGAATGCTAGAGAGTTGTTTAACCTTCGACATGCATCATTACGTAATGCAATTGAAAGAGCATTTGCCGTACTGAAGAAATGATTTTCGATCATAAGAAGCACAACTGAGCCAGTTTACTCACCCCGACATCTAATCAGAAATCGTTCTAGCATGTTGTATCCTACATAACTATCTAATGGATGAAGATCCTGATGACAAAATAATTCGTGAAGTTGATCAAGATATTCTAAACGAATCTATAACTGAAGAAGTTAATCTTCCAAGGGATGAGGATGGGGATGCTGCACTAGGAGAGGTTATAAGGAATAGAATAGCAAGCGACATGTGAAATGATTATGTATTATAAGTATGATTTACTTATTTTAGGATTTTGTGCTTTTATAAATCATTTGATTATAATTATGTGGAATGATCATGATTATGGATTATGATTTTATGATTATGGATTTTATTTGCTTATGATTATGTTGAATGACTATGTATTTTGATTAGGTGTTTAAGATGATCATTTTGTAGATATTAATAATGAGCAAAAATGAAAAGAACGATGGTGGGACAAAAAAAAGAACATTTGAGTTGGAACTCCCAATTGGACAATGCATTCACTGATGCGATGCTTTACCAAACACGTGAAGGAAATAGGCCTAACGGAACTTTCACAACCGCTGCTTATACCAATATGGTAGCGGAGTTGCATGCAAAATTCCCACACATTGACTTCAACAAGGCGCATTTGAAGAACCGCTTAAAAACCCTTAAAGAGCATTTTAGCAAGAGTTATGACTTGTTTAGGGTTGGAGGACTAAGTGGTGTTTCATGGAGTCCGGTGACAAAACCGAAGTTTGGAAAACAATGATAGAAGTATGTTTCTCATTTGCATTTATTAACTTATTTTACATCTAATTTTGGTAAATGCCATTTAATAAATTAAAAATATCTATATTCTTGTAATAGGCAAAACCTGAAGTAGAAAAATGGATGTTTAAACCTATCAATAACTACGATAAATTAGAAGAATTATTTGCCAAAGATAGGGCAATGGGTGAAGGTGCTGAAACTGCTAAGGAGAAAAGGCGTTGATGGGCTAACTCAGTGGATGATAACAACATTGAAAGTTTTGATGATGGAGTCGCTAATGATGAGATTAGACTCGAAAGCTTTATTAATTGTGATGATCATGATGATCCTGGAGTTGATATGGCACCCCCTAAATCAGCTTCTCAAACACGGGGACAAAGTGCTGCAACAAACTTAAAAGGAAAATAAAAAGGAAGGTATCAAAAGATGATAAAGATGAGGTCAAGATTGCACTTAATAATGTTGCCGATGCAATTAAAGAAGGAAATACTGTTCTTGAGAGATCTAGTGCACGTGTGTATTACGCGAACAAAATCTTCAATGAACTATTGGCACTTGGAATGGACTCCTCCTCAATTGATGAGGCGTACCTCTTTCTCATACAAAATCCTGACAAAGCAAGGGCATTGTTTCGTTGTCCACCTGGGAGAAGGATCAACATCTTAGAGAAAATGATGACTAATTATCGTGGTCATTGATTGATTTGTTTAGAAGTTATGGTTGTTTTTGAACCTTGTTTTGTGGTCGTACTATAGTGAAAGCTTATTGTTAGTTTTTAAATTTTTTTTTTTGAACCTTATTGCATGAATGCTTTTTATGTTTTGTTGGACCTAAATTTGATGACACACGCTATGAATTGTTTGAAGAGTTAATTAGTATAATGTCCATTTTACTCTAGGTTTCTTGCAATACGCCCAACGTATGAAACAATTTCGTCTGAAGTCCACACCACAAAAATTGGACCAAACTACCCTTTCCATTTCTCATTCAAAACTGCAATTAATAACCCCAACTATTTTAGGGGTTTTCAAAATTCAAATCCCAAATACCTAAATGAGAATAATCACATTATATATGCATCTCTCTCTCTCTCTCTCTCTCTCTCTCTCTCTCTCTCACTCACTCCGGCGATCATTCCTCGACACCGGAGACATTCACCGGCGCCCGTGATCGTGTCTGAAATCCACGACTAGTAAGTAGTTTTTTTTTAGATTATTTTTGAAGAAGTTCATGGAACATGTGTGTGTGTGTGTGTGTGTGTGTGTGTGTGTGTGTGTGTGTGTGTGTGTGTGTAAAGTTGATGTTTTGGGTGTTTTCTTTAATGGGAATTGGTTCTTGCTGGTGTTTTTATGATTAGAATATATATTTTTTGGTTCCAATTTTGTGGGTTTTGGATATTACTTCAATTTTTCTGTAGATCTGAGTACTTCTAATGTTTGGATTTGATTCCCATGGAAGCACATTCTCATTGTATTTAAACCCTAAATCTTAGTTTTGTATGCATCTGTGGCGATTTGTTCTTTGGAAGTTGACGCCGGAGAATTTTTGAAAGAATCTATAAGTACATTTTTTTTATTTTTTTTTTCCTTTTGGGCTTTATAACTGTGGATTTATGCTACTGATGGAACACTCTCTCTCTCTCTCTCTCTCTCTCTCTCTCCCTGTTTAGAGAGAGAAAGCTCAGGCCATGGCTCAGACCATTTTCACACAGGACCTCTCCAGCGACCTCACGCTAGTCGATTTTGGTGATTGTTTCGAACCCGGTTGATGTTTTGACGTATGATGCTTGGAAGCTTTCTGGGTTTCAACAACAATGGCAATACCGGATCTGCTCTCTCTCAAGCTATACAATGGAACCCGATTGTATATTATGTTGTGGTTCAAAGATTGTGGTCCAAAAGGTTGTAGTGTAAAATTTAACACTCTTGTTCTTTCGTCAAAAGTTGTGATGTGTTCTTGGTTTCACATGTTATGGTGCGAAATTATATACTATGTGAATGAAAAATGTGATGTCAATGAAATATTGCAGTCAGTGTAAAATGAATGTGCAAATGAATTTGTGATAAGACAGTATTCCTTTGTTGAATAACTCGAATATGAGTGTGAAATTTAACACTTTTATTCATTCTAGTGTGAAATTTAACAAAAAAAATTTTTGGTGATGGTGATGAATGACTGTTAGATCACCCAAGAATGGTGAAATACGAAATTAAAAAAGATATGTGTAATATTAAACAGATTCTAATGTATAAAGCCCTACAATTATGGCATTTAGTAACTTAATTCCTAAAATATATGCATGATTTAGTAACTTCCCAAAATTATGGGATTGAGTTTGACCAATTGTAGTATACAATAAGTTTGGTAACCTCCCAAAATATATGCAAGATTATGGGATTGAGTTTGACCAATTGCAGTATAAAATTTTTACACTAATGAACTAGTTGCAATGTAAAAACAAACCAGTTGCAGTGTAAAATTTCACACTAATGAACCAATTGCAGTGTAAAACGAACTAGTTGCAGTGTAAAATTCAATACTCGCATAAATGTATGGTGCATAGTAACAGATTAATATGTTATGTGATCAATGATTATTGGTAAAACATACAAAAATGGGATACCCACATATAAATGGCGTTAGAAATATTAAAATACCCATAATGTACAAGGCTAAAGTTATGGGATTTTATTTCCATATATTTGATATGCAAATCAATGGGATCTTTAAAATAGAGTTATTACCATATATATATATATATATTTATATATATGTATGCCTGTGTATATGTATAGGGGTAAAAAAGTCACTAAAACTATCTATAATTGGGGATTGTGGACTAATCTCTAACAACATTCACAATTATAGGGTCTCTCATTGGGAAGTACCAATTGGTGGGTCTATTATAACAAACATTGGTAGAATGGGATTTCCCACTAAATTTTTCTTGTTTGAAATTATTTAGAGGGTGTTTGGAAACCAAAGGGAATGGACTTTTGGAAGAAGAAGTCCATTTACAGAATTGAAATTCGTTTGGTGAGATTTGAGAATGGACTTCTCGACAAAAAGTGCATCTCCAGAATGCCCATTTCAAGAAGTCAAAAATCCTGACTTCTCAAAACTGTGATTTTTGCACTTCCCTAGAAGTCAGGAGCTTTATACACAGAATTACACTTTTATCCCTTGTTTTATAATTAATGTCCTCTTTATCCCAACCCTAAACATGAATTACGTAGCCTAGCCGAATTCCTATTGTTTTACAAATCCTATTGAAAATAAGTCATTAAACCAACATTGCAATTAAAGGGTTTTTTTTTTCTTTTTTTCTTTTTTTTTTTTTGTGCCCAATTTTAGTTCATTTGACATTGTAGTTATGGATAAATATTTTTAATTTATTTCAGCTAACTATTTTGCAGTCTAAAATTATATATTAGAATATGTTATATCCATTTAGTTTTAAATTCATGATTAAGGGTAATATTGGTAAGTAGGTAAAAGTTTGTACTTTTAAAAAGTTGCCACCAAACGCATTTGCACATTTAAATGCACTTTTTATTTAAAATAACTCATTCACCAAACAAACTTTTTTTTAAAAAAAAAGTCCATTTTGAAAATTCCATATTCAAAAGTCCATTCCGGAAATGGACTTCTGTGTGAGAAGTTACGCCAAACAGCACCTTAATATGATTTATTTTATTGATGCGGTGATTCATATTATGTAATTTTTTATGAGATAAATATCCAGTAGATTTGTATGTTATTTGGTGTTAAAGAGAAAAGGAAAAGAATCGAGGGTTTTTAATTCAAGTTATTGATGGGTAGAATGGTAACTTTATTTTATTTTGTTTTATTTTCTTTCCACTTGCAATTTACGGGAAAAAAATTTACTTTCTCTTCTCTCTTCAACACCCAATCAGGATGAAATAAAATACCATCTTTTCCCTTATCTTATTTTCTCTCCTAAACTCCCAATCATAGTCTTAAGCTAATCCAAACTCTTCAATTTTACAAAACAGTCCCTACTTTTTTTTTTTTCCATTGAAATCTGCAATTCATCAATTAATTATTATTTTCCCGGCTAACCCAAACGACGTCAGACCGCATCAGAAATAGACCACATCTCAATTTTTGGAGAGAGCAACAAAACACCAAATCAAACGGTGGGGGAGAGGAAATCTTGCGAGGGAAACACCACCAAACGCAGAATTCTAGAGAGAGAAAGTTGAGAGAGAGAGAGAGAGAGAGAGAGAGAGAGATGTGGGAATCGATCTGCCTAACGGTAGCAGCCACCGCCGGTAACAACATCGGAAAAGTCCTCCAGAAGAAGGGCACCGTCATTCTCCCTCCTCTCTCTTTCAAGCTCAAGGCACCTCTCTTTTCCTATATAATATATATATATATATATATATGTCATTATATCTCTCTACACAAACATATATGTATATATATATATATATATGAATGAATAGTTGATTTCTGATATTAGCTCTTCTGTCAGCTGCCTTTGTTTGAATTGTCACGATTTGTTTCATTCGGAATATTGATTTGTCTAATTGTTGCTGCAAAAATCCATAGATTTTATGAATTTGGGAACAGTTCTTGATGTGATTGCCTAACTACATGTAACGTGTTTGTCATTGTTGAACGAGTCTTTGGGAGGTTAAATTACCAATGTGATGGTGTGACATATACAACTACTAGATTGTACTTCCATATTTGATGATTTTCAATTATACGATTAATCTCATTTGATGCACACCAAGAGTTCAGAGTTGAAAAATAGGGGGAAAAAACAAAGAAAATGATATTCTTGTCGTTGTGCATCCTAGGAATTCGGGTTATGTCTTTAAGTTTAAAATCACCCTATTAAGTACTGTTTCCACAGCCACAATTTCTGTGGAAACAGCATTGTAGTTGTGTTTTCCTTCATCTACAATGATTTGCAAGCCCTGGTCATTGTGTAAAGTTATCATCAAATTACAACAATAATCCCCAAACAATAAATGGAAGTTTGCATTTCAGAAATATTCTATTTGTTTAATTATCGAGATGGTAATGTTGTAGAGCCTTTATATACTGCAACATAGGTAGCCTCTAACAAATTCACATCTTCGATAACTTTAACTTTCTTTGGGATGAATTGTAGTTTGCATAAATTGTTTTAGTTTCCAATGGGAAGAGCTTGGGTTGACGAGCTTGAGGACATGGGTCGAGTCTAGTAGCCACTTTGAGCATAGGTTATGCCAAATGCTATGTCTATCTTCAGGCTACCCATCTCAACACCCTATGTCAACAGGACAACTGTTGAGTAACACTTCTTTATTTCTGCCCATAAACTTTTCTTTAAACTGTTAAAAATACGAGTGAAGTGGCCAAGATTTACCTTGGATTAGGATCCTATGGAAAGAGCACCTGTTTCTGACATTACCTCATTGAACGAAGCTGAACTAGTCAAGACCAATACTGAATACCATGCACATAACCACATGATGCAACACATATTATATTGACAATGTTATATCTGGTTAATGGTTCTACATGTAAGCTAATGAGCTATGATCTTTGTATCATCAATAAAGGAACCTACCACGCATCTCGAGGTTGCTTCTGGTCAATTATTGTTTCCATATCAGCTTGTTTCTTTCAGGTCTTTATTGCAATACATCAATAATGGACAAGTCTTCATGGTCTTTTCTTACTGGAAACAAGTTCTTGTTTTGTCAAAGGTAACTAAGTAGTAATATGATTTGTATCGGCAGGTAATAAGGGCGTATGCTTTCAACAAAGCTTGGATTATAGGTTTTTTAATGGATATATTTGGAGCTATGTTGATGTTGCGGGCATTATCTCAAGCTCCTGTAAGTGTGTTAGCATCAAGCTATTTCATCTTTATGCGACTTTCCTTTGATTAACATTTGACTCATCTTTATAGCTTACAGAGTTGTTTTCCTACCTTGTAATTCTTAATAGTTGAAAAAGACTCCCGTTGTCATTGTCATGACTAGAATCGACTATTATAGTGTTCTTTAATTTTTAGACATTTTATTTTAGGGGCCGTTGTTTGGGTGGTAATAGTTAAGGCTATCTAGTCTGAGAACGAGAGCATCCACAATGTAAAGATTAATGCCCAAGGTTGGTATTGCCAGTCTAGACTTGGCAAAATGGGTGGGTTTTGGGCAGGCTGACTTTGGGCTGGGCCAAAAGCCTGCACTCAGCCCGCTGGGACGTGGGCTGGATATGAGTCGGGCGGGTGGGTCAGGATAATCTCTCTCCCCCCCCCCCCCCCCCCATTTCAGCGTTATGGGTTTCGGGTGGGTTGATTCAAGCTCAATTTAGCCAATTTGTTTTTGAACATGCAAAGATTGTGCTGAACTTCTACTATTATTGGTGCAAATCTTTCTCATTGAGAGTTGTTCCAACAACAATTAAAAGGACATATTGAAAGATGTTCATTGACATACTGTCAATCAATTGCCACAAAACTGAAAGTCCTCTCTTAAATTTATTCTGTGTTCAGCATAAATCAAACTTTAAATTTTTTGAGGTTTTTCTTTATGGATTCCAAAATTCAAACCACAAATATAATCCATTAAAACATGTCAGAGATTATTGCTCATCAGATCCTATTAACAAATATAATCCAAATCTAAGAAGCACTGTCACGGATAAGCTGACACACTATTTCTAAAAAAAAGCAGGATACGATACTTTGGGGACATTGTTTTTAGTTTATTTTTTTAAAATATATATTTTACCATGTCTAATCAAAATTGATGTAAATGCACATAAATCACAACAATATTATGGTTTTCGAATTAAGCCACAAATAACAATGAACGAGTAATAAACTCATCAACAGAAAGGTTACATATGCAAGTAATTGACACAAAATACTATTTTACAAATAAACAATGTAATGGAAAAAGGAAAAAAAGAAGAAGAAGAAACGAGTTCACATTAACCAAAGCCTTGCATAGTTGCACAATAAGTTAGTAAATGGTATATTGATACCCAAAGAGTAACACAAATTTAAAACTAACACGAACTTTAAGAGTGACACAAATTTAAAAGAAAAAAAATACAGAAAGCATCATATCATATCAAAATGAAAAAAATTATTGAAGTTGTGGACGTGGCTGAGAGAGACGAAGACTGAGAATCGAGAGATCGAAGGGCTACCCGTCACGAGGGCTACTGGGCCGCTGGTTGCAAGAGGCTGCTTGCACTGCGAATAAAGGTCAGAGAAAGAGAGGAACCCGAGTTGCTGTGTGTCGAGTGTCGAAGAGACGATAAAGAGAGAGACGCAAGGGCTGGTCTCTTTTTTTTTTTGGTTAAGACTAGATGTTTAGGGTAGTTATATATATAGTTTTTTTTTTTCACAAGTTGTAGTTATACCAACTAGTTTCCTAAAACTAAAAATACCAAACATGTGTGTCCCGTGTGTGTCGCCAACGTGTCCAGTGTCCTGAGCGTGTCGGATCAAGGAAAATAAATAAAAAATTCAGACTCGCTTTTTTGCTTATCTAACACGTGTCTAGAGTGTGTCGAGTCGTGTTGGTGCCGGATGTGCGTCAGATACTGATACGAGGGCCAAAATAGAGTGTCGGTGCTTCATAGATCCAAATCACAACCAAACCAAGCCTAATCTCAAACTTGCCAAAGTATTAACCTATAAAGCAACATCAAGGATTCAGGGTAACCCACGGAAAAAAGAAATTGACACTGTGAAGATATTAAAACCGTGAGGAGGGAGCTTGAGTAGAGTAGCGAAGTTGACACCATAAGGAGGTTCTAACTTCTTCTCTTGGGCGAGAGAGAGAGAGAGAGAGAGAGAGAGAGAGAGAGAGAGAGAGAGAGAGAGAGAGAGAGAGAGAGGTGCCGTCTGGTTTATGTGAGAATATCCCTAGGACTGTTTTTAAGATTATATTTCCATGGACCCGAAATCAGATTGTTTTAAACCCGCACAAAGCCTGAATTCAGCCCACGAAATGAGCCCAATCCAACCCAATTCCAGCCCACTTGGTATCTTATTAGCCCGAATGAGTGAGTGAGTTGGCTGGTTTTGGGCGGGTTGGCAGATTCGGGCTTCGTTTGCCTGCCCTAAAATTTACCAGCCACTAGAATTCTAACATTGTCTTAGTGCTCAAACTTGAGTTATAGGACTTATTATGATTGATGAATCGATTATCCTTTAAAAATTTTTCTAGTACTGAGGAGGTTTAAATGTACAAGTAGTATGGACTAATTATTAGTGCCTAAACAATCTATTTTAGATTTTCCAGTAACATCATGATAAGAAGTGAAAACAACTTACTTTAGAAACACTGTCAGGGTAAAGTCTGTAGGCATCATAGGTTGCAGTAGAATATAAGCTCAACAAACTAGTAAGTCAAGACGAGATTTATTCCAAAGTTATACTTTCCCAAGACTACCTTCCGCTATGAGTGGTTGCTTTCTTGAATCTTCATATGTATGCCACTTTTTGTTTGCATAAAATCATCAAGTTGTCCAACCTCTCAAAATGTAGTTTGATTTTCTCGAACATTTGTTGTCTTATTTGAAGTAAAGTTGCGTACCGTCTGTGGCTTTGATACCAATTGAGCAGTCTGAAGCATGATGTGATGGAGCCGTACTTTGATCTATGACAAACCCTTATGTTCTCGCAAGAACAAAAAACCAAAGGCAAAATCTCATTAGCAATCAAAAGATATCCCTTATAGTATTTTATAAGGGTGACCTTTTTAAAACAAATTGGATCAAATAACCCTAATAACATAACAATTAGTTACTATAATTTCAAGCATGCAATATTTCTTACATAATATAAGAGGGAGGGAAAAACATAACAACCCTAATTGTGAAAGGTATCATAGCTTGAAATTGCTACAGTTACCCTGAACAGTATTGCTAAAATATTCCTAACTAGGTGCTCCATCATAAAGGATAATACATTTTGATGCAATTGAAGTTCGTTTTACTTTTCAATGTTCAGTTTAAAATATCAGATGCAAACTAATCCAGAACCTTTTTTGTGTGATTGTATTTATTTGTATATTCGTCGTCTACTTAATGTGTACTCTAAGCATTTTATATTCATAGTCTTCTAAATCTTGTTGTTCTCCAGGTGTCTGTCATCCAACCAGTTTCTGGCTGTGGGCTAGCTATTCTTTCTATATTTTCACATTTTTATCTGGAAGAGGTCATGAACCCAATTGACTGGATAGGAATCGCTTTGGCTGGTATTGGCACCATAGGTAATGTAAGTTCTTCAAGATTCTCTTTTGTTTTTGGAATGCTGCAACTGTGGTGATCATGTAGGTGTTCCTACTTTTTCCATACAGTGAGATACAGATGATCATTTAAGTAGTGAAAAGTGTATTTGTACACAAAGCAAGAGATATGGAGTTCTGAATAAAACAACTCTTTCTGAATAAAACCACTCTTCAATCTGACCTATTAAAACAAAGGGTTGGGATTATTTAATTGAAATGTTGGTGAGTGAAGAATAAGAACTTTGATATATTTCAAAGGCTTAATTGCATGAAGTATGAAAGAAGAAGGTAGGGGGAAAGAGAAGAGAAAGAGAAAGGTAGAGAGGAGTTTCTGTAAGGACGTACAGAGAATGAGAGAAAAGCCACGTCCCCATATCTCTTTCCTAGATATATTATAGTTAGCTGATAACACTCATTTACATAAAACTCTTATAATGAGACTCCCAACAGCTACAGTTACTATTATGGGACCTATTTAATCTACTGACAAGAAGGAAAAGACAATTCATCTAAACTATTTTGCTCATACCTTAGCAGCTTCGGTCTATTTATTGCTTGTCATCCTTCTATTTCCTTCACTATTTCACCTTGGCTTTTGTGTTTCTCTACATATTCTTTATGTGCAGTACATTTAATCTCCATTTTTTTTTTTTTAATTTTACAAAACCAAATTCTTATTTTACACTTTGCCTCTTCCTTTGGCCGGGTGAACCATTGCAAATCCTTTACTTCCCCTGCAAAACAATAAAAATACGGTTTACAAGGTATTTTGGAGCCTGAATACTGGTTGCTTTAGTTTCAGCATTACTTCAGTAAAGAAAAAACTCTCGATTTTACAGCGCAAGCTCATTTTTCAAACTTTACAAAGACGCGTTGTCCAAGAAGTGTACAAATTATGATGGACCTTTACTTTATTAGCAGTTTAAGTGATCTTAAAAACTTTTTCAGTTTCTTGAAGCTCAAAGACTATGTATGGATTTCGGAATATTGGAAAATGCCCTTTTCATTGACATAGGTTATTTGTTTGAAATGATCAGAGTTCTGTCATGAAAGCATCTGTACCTTTAAATAAGAACAAGTTTATTCTGCTTCTAGATTCAGCAGATTCTGGTTGATCTATTTGCAATATAGTTTTATGTCCATTTGGATGATACTGGTAAAGTGGATAAAGGCCACTGTGTATTACATGCTTTCTATGTTTTCTCTACAAGCATAGTGAGAATGAATCATAAAGGTGGTAGTAGTTTCTCAGGCTACCTTGTTTTGTCGACTAGGTAGAAGTTTCCCCAGACCATATGATATGTAGTATTGCAATTTCGAATTTGGGATTTGGAGTTATTATTCATTATGCAGAATTAATGTGCTACTTAGAAATTTGTAGTGTCGGTTTATCTTTAGCCTTAAGTGGATTCTGAGATTGAGGTACGAAAACTCTTTAGTTCCACTTTTCTTAGATGGAAAGATGGTACATTTTCCCTAACACCAAATGAATGTTTAGACAGAACTATCTGAGCTGGGTGTGAGGGTTTAACACCCAGAAGCTTTCATAATTGGCTTTGCCTTTTGTTTTATTGATTGGATGGATGTATTGAGTATTTAACTTTGTATGCGCAGGAGTTGGGGCAGGAGGGGAGGAGCAACCGGCTTCTTCCATATCTATCTTCCATTTGCCTTGGCTGGCATTCATTGTTGCATTCTTGTTTGTAGGTATCTTATCTTATGCACCATCTAAGTATTGTCTTAATGATCAAGGAATATCATCTAGGTGTCTATCAATGTACGCAAAATGCAATGCATATCCACTTGTTTCTTTCTGGTGGTGCAGGCCCGTAAACTAAGATTGTTTTTCTGAATTTTTTCCAAGAACTCCTTACTGAATTAGTCATCCTTGACAGTCTTATGCTAAAGCAGTGATTCCTTACTATGTGGTGTGCCTGCCAAAATGGATGGCTTCAGTAAATGCTTGGCATTTAGGCCTCCAAAAACTCATTTATGTACTTTTGTGTTATGAAAACTAGATCCTTTGTTCATAGTTAAAGTATGTATGTCATTTATGTTGCCACTATATTTTGCTGTGATACGGGCTTTGAATGTCCGTAGCACATTAAAATGTAATTTCTGATCGTCAAGAACCCTTTTTGTGGAACTACGATTATTTAACCACTCAATATTTTCTTGAAGCATGAGGAGATATGGCTAATTAGTTATTGCTGCTAATAATGCTGAATTGAAAAATAAGTGGGGTGTCTTGTTGGCCAATAAAAATCAAGGCATATTATGAATGCCCAGTTGTAGGCTTGTAGCTTCCTAGTTTGAGTGTTCCCACCTATCTACATTTTTTCCCTTTGGTTATTTTTTGTATTTTTCTTGGTCTGGAATGGAATGACCTGAACGAAGATGCAGTAGGTTTTAATATCTTCGTCTGCTTTTTTGAAATTGTTTGTGATTAATGGTTTCCACCCATGCTATAGTTTGTTTGAGTAGTCATCATAACTCGAAGAGGATATCATAAAGAGACCTATTGTTTCTCCGTCTCTCTGATGATTTCTTGTACGGAATTGTTCGGTCTCGTGAATACAGGTACTTCTTAATGGATGGCTTCGTATCTACAGACGTCAGCGGAAAGAACAGGAGTTGGTATATTTTCTTTCGTGTTAGAATGGTGTATGGCTTTATCACTTATGCATCGAAGTTTTCTTGTTCCTTGTACTCTTACATCTTCTTTACCATGCAGATGCAATCTGAGGTTGTTGAGGAAATCATATATGGCTTGGAATCTGGCATTTTGTTCGGGTATAGTTTCCTCAGACTGATAATTCTTCGTTATTTATACTTCTTTGGATTTCAGTTTTTCTTTATCGATTGGCTCTTTAAAGTGTGTTTAAGCCAAATGTTCAATATTTTCGTCGCATTGTTGATGTTTGTGGCATCAAAATGTAAAATATAGACACAAAATTGTTTGAAGTAATGTTTGAACTTCAGTCCCAGACATACATATATTCATTTGTACACATATATAAATGTATACATTTGCGAGAAAAAGAAAAAGAAAATATTTTGAGAAGATTCCAGGACTAGGGAATGTTGATACCCAAATTGACTTCAAATCCCCAGCCCAAAACCAAAAGCAATCTAATAGTTCTACAGAATTATCCTCCAGCGTATTGAACGGCTGATCATAAGATTCACTATTTCTAGATTTTTTTTTTTTGGATAAATCATAAATGTATTTATGTATGCATGTAGGAAAAATGCACAGTGGTTAAAATGGAGAAAATAACAATTTAACTAGAAGTTTCATGCAGTGTCAAGGCTCAAAATGTCGAGAACATAAAACTTCAAAGTTCAAAATTATGAATCGTGAATCTTATTGAATCATGATTCATATCGGGTTGTATGAAACTCAAATCGTATGAATCAAGTCGTGAATCGACCGATTCTAACAACTGTGATCATGGGGTTTAAGGGTCTTATCTTTCTCTTGTTTCGTTGGACTAGGTTTGCATTATTTATCTGGTACAATTGCTGACGGAAAACTACTTGCAGAATTGCATCTGTAATATCAAAGATGGGATTTGTATTCTTGGAGCAGGGCTTCTCCAAGTTGCTGGTTCCTTTATGCATGTTAATCAGTATATGCTGCAGTGGTACAGGGTTTGTTTACCAGGTATACCATTTAGTTCATTGTTTGATAACCATACCCCCAATTATTTTTATGAACAGCAACCAACAGTTGAGGCCACATATGTTTTACCATTTGTACCTTTGTTGCTTAGCATGTGTTAAACTACCTAAATTCAATTAAACGACTGAGTTGGACACTTGGGGCCTGTTAGGCGTCCTGGATTGCAATAATTGCATTCACACTATAACAAGCATTTTATCTAGAATTTGATGATGTTGAATAGTTATATTTAGGAAAATTATGCTAATTGCGAAAATGATGGTTAAAATTAGGAATTTTGCAAAGTTGAAGAAAAACATAAATATGACCTGGTAAAAACAAAAGGGTAAAAACTGCACTTCTTACCCTTGTAGTTTGAGGTTCGTGACACTTTAGTCCATGCACCTTCAATTTGGACATTTTAGGCCCTAAAGTTTTGATAAGTGTGACAATTAAGTCCAATAAGGTCTTTTATAGATAAACTTAGAACCCTAGTAGTTTAAAGAATTATACTAAACTCCCAAGTAGTTTTCTTAAATTTAATATGTTTCCTTTTCTTTGAGTATCGAATTATTACCACCGTTTTCAATCAATCTGGTATTAGAGCCTGATTCCTCAGCCTGGTACCTAGTAAGTTTGCTATATGAATTTTAGATATACAGAAGAAGTAGAAGAAGTAGAATCTGATAATTTGAATAATTCAGCGTCAGTACAAATCATAATAGAACAAAATAATAAATTAATAAAAACATTACCAAACCAAACCAAACCAAGCCTTGTGTCCCAATCAATTGGGGTCAGCTGTATGAATCCTTTTTCTCCATTCTGCACGATCAAGAGCTATATTCTTGAAAATGATGAAACTAGAAATTGTTAACTAAGTTTGCCATCTACAAAATCTTGTGCAAAAAGCAGAAAAATAATTAGTAATTAGGGAAGAAGACTAAGAACCTTTGGATTCTTACCCTTGCCCATATAGTGACGATCCTCCAGAAAATCCTGCGGATTAGTAATCCATGAAAAGAAAGATACCTAAAAATAAGAAATGAGTCTTCATAATCCATAAAGAGAAAAAAAAAAACAAAATAAGAAGACTCATTTTTTATTTTTAGGTATCTTTGTTTTTGTGGATTACTAATTCTCAGGATTTTCTGGAGGATCTTTTCTATATGGGTAACAGTAAGAATACAAAGGTTCCTGGTCTTCTTCTCTAATTACTTATTGTTTTTCTATGTTTTGCACAAGATTTTATAGATGTCAAACTTCGTTAACAATTTCTAATTGATGATTTTTAATAAGTTCTTTTATTGTTTTTATGAAGGTATTGTTTTGTTCTATTATGATTTGCACTTGCGTTGAATTATTTAATTTTTCATATTCTACTTCTTTTGTATATCTAATATTCATATCATAAACTTACTAGGTTACTGGGCTGAAGAACTAGGTTCTGATACTAGATTGATTGAAGGCGGTGGTAAAGTTAATTCGATATTGAGAGAGTACTAAGTTTAAGAAAACTTATGGGGAGTTTAGTATAATTCTTTAAACTGCTAGGGTTCTAAGTTTAATTTAAATGACTTGATTGGACTTAATTGTCACACTTATGAAACTGTAGGGTCTAAAATGTCCAAATTGAAAGTGCAGGGGACCCTCAAACTACAAGGGTGAAAAGTGCAATTTACCCACACAAAATATAGCAAAGTTTTTATTTATCTAATAAGTAGAATCATTAATGCGGATGATTTTACCTTAAGATACTATCTAAATTTTGAATGAAGCTATTCAAATTCAAGTGACAAGTGACAAGTGACAACCAAACATGTTATTAAAATATCTCATAGTTAAATGTCACATCTCAATTTCCTTGTTTAAAAGTAACTGTGCTTGGGGAGACCATTGTGATAGCACATTGTTTCCTCTCAAACAGACACGGGGTTTGAAGCATGGGAGAGCAATTGTAGTGTCCACATGTGCTGCTGTAGCATCAATTGTGACTGGTGTACTTGCTGGTATGCTGGCTCTGGGTGAACGATTACCTTCAGCTCCAGTTGCTCGGTTTACACTTTTGCTTGGATGGTAAGCTTAAATGCACTTGCTCATTTTTAACTTATTGCTCTTACACGGCGGAGCAATTGAACCTAAACCCCAAAATTTTATTTTATTTTTTTTTCGGGTCAACAAACCCCAAGGTTCAAGCATGGGTTCTTAATCCATGTAGCATGAAACATGACATGCGCACACACGCACACGTATACAACAGTAACTCAGTACGGACCCACCTTGTGCTGATTGTGAGTGCTAATTAGGATGATTGATTTTGAGAAACTTGCATATCTTTGAAGCCATATTCTGTTCACTTAAACCAATAGGTGAGAAGTATATGGGTCCAAATCATTGATGATACTATTTTCTTCTCTTGTTTCATATCTAGATGCATGTCATTCTCAGTTTGGAATGTTGTGTCTTTATGAAGTTCTACAAAGACGGAAGGGCTACAGTTTCATATATATATATATATATATGTATATATATATATATGTATGTGTGTGTACATAATGGGAGAGGCTCTTAGGACCCAGTGCACTGGGCTTTTAAGCCTAAAAAACCCGCAGGCTGCCCTGCTGACATACGCCCCGTCCCTGCCGCCCCGCTGATCCGGGGTTTTTTTAGGCTTAAAAGCTTAGTGCACTGGGTCAGTGCACTTACCCAGTGCACCTAAAGAGCCTCTCCCGTACACACACACACATTTGCTATCCTAGTACTTTCGTTTAGTAGATAGCGATGTTTTAACTTCAAAAAGAGTTCTTACCACTTTATTATCATTAAAATAAGGGCACTAAAGTAATTTTAGGAATTTAAAATGGGACTAAAAGTGCCATCTCATTAATATGAGTGCTCTAATGTGATTTTGATATGTAGTGGGTTACCATTTCCCCAGATATCATATGTATACATTATTTTGTTTGTATATATATTTGCATCAAAAGGAGGGTACAATTAACACACATGATTGAAATCTTTACTTGTAAAATGGCCATTCACTTGGAAATCTTCAACTGCAGGCTGTTCATTATCACAGGGGTGATTTTACTGGTAAGCTCAACACGGTTAATCCGGTATCTTCCAAGAAAATTGCAGCGTTATATGCGAAGTAGTGGTGATAGGAACTTTGGTATCAAGCGATCTGGATCACTTCGCTCAAAGGATTCAAGTCCAAGCGCTGTTATCCAGACTAGTACACTTCATCATTTGATATCATCTCCCTCTAAAAGAGAGGCCTTGAATTGAAGAATCGGGAGAAAGATATGCTTCACAGGCTTACAATTTAAAAAGGGTTCTTGAGAGCATGTTTTGCATGTATACAACATGAAGCCAATTGTTGGTCTTGTTGAGGCTGGTATGTACAGAAGTCATTTGATTATAGAGGTTTACTGGATAGCATGAAGTAAAATTTTTTTTTTGACAGTATTCTTTTGAGGAGACATTGTTACACCATGCTATTGTGATTTCTCACATTTAGTCTCTATTAGACTATTACCTTTTGGAGAATTCATTTCATGACCCGATCATGGTCATCATGATTATTTGGAGATTTTAACAAGTCTGGGTTTGTTTTGGATTAAGGGTGTGTTTGGAATGACATATTTGGGATGCACTGTCACCAACTGTAACTACATTCCATTTTCAATTTTATGATACTATTTCTATTCTTTTGAAAAATGAGTTGGTCTTGTTTTTGTTTTTAATTTGGCGGCGGTGTTTTGAGTTGGAGATAGTCTAACCCCGCAATCAAATCAGTTGTCAGTTTCGCAATCAAATTAGTTGTCAGTTTGGTATAAATAGTTAGTCGTTGGCTTTTCGGTTATTGCAACCCCCGTTCAAGGGAAATTAGTGAGTGGGTCGGGACCGTCATGTCATCTATGTGAATGCAATGTAGTGGTCTGCACCACTTAAAGATAGATATGTGTGACATGACAATTCTGATTCACTGAACTAATTCTTCTCATTTATGGCCAAATAAGGAGAGGAAAGGACACCCATTAACCGAATTTCACAGCCCATGTCCAAATGGCCATGGATCGTCGGCAACACAAAAGTACTGTGTTGTGCTTGGCTCTATTGGTGCTTTGAGGATCCTTAGCCTGTCCAAACTCCCCTCTTCTTCATTGTTCATGAAATGACTATGCCAGAATGTCTACCTTATCTTAAATACAGTCAACGCTATTTATAGTTTTTCTCACGGCTTGTCATAGTTGGAACAATTATAACATTAGAATTATTCTATGATTCGAGACCATTATCACATCTTGGTTTAGGCCAAGAAGGCATTTTCACATGGTCAAGTGGTCATTTAATGAAATACAAAAAATCTCTCGTTGACCAGGACCACCATATGGCCTATGATTCAAGATCATGTAATAATTTTTCATTGTAACTTGGGATATGTATAGATATTCGAAGTGGGGGGCTTGACAGGGGCAAAACCAAAATGTGGCATATGGGGGGACGAGTTTATGGGAGTTCGAGGGCAGCGTTTCGAGGTGAATATTTTAATGGTCTATGTATACACTTTGTCACAGCCCGGTCCCAAAATAGCGGAACCGAAACCCATGGCACGCCACCGAGGCTAAACCAATTCATTAACGTTCCCAAAAGATTTGTTTGAAGAACACACGCAGCGGAAAACAAAACACATTTTAAAACCAGAGGTTCAGTCGACTGGGTCGGGACCTCAGTCAACTGAAGCAAGCAGAAACAAAATGATCACATTAACCTTCAGAGGTCCAGTCGACTAAGGCATGGCCCAGTCGACTGCTTTTGCCATAATAAGAAGCAGTAGCTAAACTGCACTGTCCCGTCGACTGCCCCGTCGACTGCTTTTACCATATTAAGAAGCAGTAGCTGCACTGCACTGCCCCGTCGACTGCTTCCCTGGCAGCAGCCCAATCTGCAGAATTTCAAGTTTTAAAAGCTTCCTAACTTTCACCAAGGATCAACCACTCAAACTAAACTCAATCCAAAGTAATCCTAGCTGTATTAAAACATTTCTAAAGCAGGATTACAACATGTCACTAACTATTACAACGGTTTAAAATCCATTCTATCATACGAAGTTAAACATAAGTTAAAACGATAAAAATTCTTATTACAACCTCCTATTGTCCCAAAACTACAAAGTTAACATTCAAGTTGCCTTCTCAAAGAACTCCCAACCCACGTACTCACTTCTCCGATTCCTCGCCAGCATTAACACCTGAAATGGTTATTTGAATAACCACATATATTCGATTTGTTTAAGTTAAAGCTTAGTGAATAAATCAACATATGCACATGAATGAGAAACATGTCCGCATTCACATCTCTACAATTCATACTAGTCGCCGGAGACTCACGAGCCCGTCCATACTCCCAATCCGCGACTCCTCGCCAATAAGTCCACGCGAAAGGGTAAGACCCACGATTCTTCTCTTCAATCGTGCGACCTTAATGCCTATATCGGCTCCACAAAATGGCACGGTGACCACATGCTCCTTCTGACCCAAATAAGCAACTTAATATGCTCAAATACATATCACCATACTCGCGGTAATCAAAACATATCACCGTGCTATTGAGCCTACTTATCAATATAAATGCCCAATATGAACTACACAATATATCTCTAAGAATTAATACATGCTATTCACACAAAACATGAATACATGTCAAGAAATCATTCCAAAGATATAGTTGAAGCACTTACCTCCGATTTACGCGCTTAAAAAGAATACGATCCAAAGAAAACCCGTGCACAAAGAACGTGCAGAAGTCCGTCTAGTACAATTCCTATGGATCAAAGTTCCATTTATCAACTTTTATGAAAAATTCTAGAAAATAATTTTTCGGAAAACTTGGCCAAACAAGCCCTAACGTATATCAAAACGAAGCTCTTACCTCAAGGAGGTCGAATATGAAATCTGGGAGAAAACAGACTGACAGAAGGTCGTCGTTTGGCTCTAAGCCCTTTTTGGAATTTTAGGTTAAGAACTTATGAAAATATCTCAACCATCTCTATCTATAGATAGGCAAAACTCTCGGGAATTACGTTTACCTCCCCACGAGTTTTCAAAACTCCTAATTAGTCTCTTAAACTTTCTATACAACTTATTCATAGCTTTACGAGTGAAAACTCAAAATTATAAAAGTTTTCGACTAAGTTTCGTTTGAACGCTAAAACGCGAATTTCTACATGATGTTTCCGAAGTTGCTAATTAGCCTTCTAAATTAATAGCGTGTTAATTCGTTCTCACTAGGATACTAAAACTAACAACAGAAATATATTCTAAGCCAGAAAATAATACAGATATTGAAATACACAGGTAAACATTTATTTTCAGATAAACATTTAAAGTGCTCCACAATAACCATCTCATACTCGGAGAGATGTCAAAACATCACAACACTCAATCACTACAGTCTCAGAGGATTCTCTAATACAGACACCCAAATCAACTCGTGAGTCAAAACTCACCCAAACATGTGTCATAAGACACGCCACATCACATTATCATGCATGACAATGAAATGCAAAAGTAATAACACAAATGTGGGTGTTATACACTTGCCGTGTAGTTTTTTTTTGGGTAAATCTTGGTATTGTATTATATCAATTTGGATTATGTTAGGCTAAGACGTGAGAAGAAAATGTGTTTAGGAGGATTAGTTGGATTACAATTACATCAATATTAGTTGAACTGCTATTTATTTAAAATCTAGGGTAAATTACACTGACCTCCCCTAAGGTTGGGTCAAAATACAGAAACGTCTCTTGTAGTATGCAAAATTACACTGACCTCCTTTGAGGTTTATAGTTTGGTAACACTTTTTGGTTAAAATTTTACAAAATGCCTAATTTACCCTCACTTTTCCACTCTCTCTCCAAAACTCACCACCGCAGGTTCACCTCTTCTATCACCAACACCACCACTAATACATCTCTCCAAGTCCCTAACCCAAAATCAAATCTTACAAGATACCCAATATCAAGAACCCCTTTCGGTCAATTTGAGGAATTGTAGAACCAAATCCCTAAACCCAAAAATCATGAACCTCAATTGGAGAACCAATTCTTACCCCACTTGTACTGACATATGTATATATCTGTATAGAGTAATATTTGGGTGACAAATACTTTTTTATAAACACTTACAAATATACTCTCTCTCCTAGGTGGTATTGTGGGATTCGGATAATTTCAGTGGACCTCATAGTGTCACCAAGAGAGAGATATAGTGTGTTTGTAAAAAATATTTGTCACCCTAACATTATCGTATCTGTATATATATGTTACAAATATATAAGATAACAGAACACTTCTAGTAAGGACGTCCTTACTTTATTAAGTTAAGGACTTTTGTTTTCAGCCGTTAGATCATCATTTTAAAGAATGAAATGACAACAGTACCCTTAATGAAAACTTGATCTAACGGCAAAGACAGAAGTCCTTAACTTAATAAAGTAAGGACGTCCTTACTAGAAGTGTTCTGTATAAGATAAATACATACATACAGACATAGATATACATTTGTAACCCCAAATCAATATATATATATATATATATATATTTGTATGTATAAATACATAACTTTAGAGATATCAGTGGGTGGTGACTGGTACGGTTGGTGTTGTGGGGAAATGAAACTCAGTATTTAGAGAGAGATAGAGAAGACACAAAAAATGAGATTTTAGAGGGAAAAGAGAGATACGAGAAAGAGGAATCGCCGCTGAACTCATGTGCACCAAGGGCCGGTCCCGAGTATTTAGAGGCGTGGGAGAAGCTACTAAAAGGAGGCCCTTATACAGGGGATTCGGGGGTAGTGTGTCCGAGACGATTTTTTTTTTTGATCTACTTATACATAATTAACAAATTTTTTAGAGTTTACTTATACATAATTGATGTTTTTTGTAGTCTATTTATAATATGAGTCGATTTGTGAAACTTATTGTATGGTGTCTTTCAAATTCTAAAGGGACCTATTTCTAAAACTCAAAAAATTCTTACACTAAAAATATAATTTTCAAAATTCTAGAGACCTTCGCTTTTGAGTTTTATATACATCTATATCAATATATATGTAGTTAATGACACTAAATTGGACATTGAGAGAGGCCTAAATGTAAAATACTAAATATTCTCAAGGTAAAAATGTAATTATAAAAATTTCATGGAGGTCATCAAAATTTTGTGACCTTTGGTGGCCCGGGGCGATTGCCCCTTTTGGCCCCCTTTGGGCCGGCAATGCGTGCACCGGTTGTTCAATTTTGGGAGTTTTTAGGATGATTCTGGGGTTGGGGTTGATGGTGGCGGTGAGACGGAGATGACGATCTTCAAGTTTTGTGTCATGAACCAGAGGTAGAGGAGAGAAAAAGTGGAAGAGTGAGAGGTGAAGTGGGTAAAATTCTTCAATCCTCTGCTAATTTCTGTGAAGTGGGTAAGATTTCAATGTGAATTAATTGAGATTCTTACATTTTTGAAGCAGAGGTAGAGGAGAGAGAAAGTGGAAGAGTGAGTGGTGAAGGAGAAGGGTATTCACAGAAGGGGTAAAATGTCTTTTTACATTAAATCTCAACGTTGTTAGTCCATTTTCACTATTGAGGGAGATTATTGTAATTTTGCATACCACCGAGAGGTCTCTGTAATTTGACCTAACCTTAGGGGAGATCCATGTAATTTACCTAGAATTTTCTATGACTGTCTAGAGGTGTCATACGGGGCGAATTAGCCCGCCCCGCCCCGCCCCGCCCCGCCCCAACCCAATTCGCCATTTGGCGAGTCGCAACTCGTCCCGCCTCGTGGAGCTCGTGACTCAATTCATTGGGTATGAGTCCGGGTCGACTTTCATTTTTGCAACCCACAACTCGCCCAACTCGTCTAACCTACCGACTCGCCACCAACTCGCCTCGCCTTGCGGACCCACCCCGCCCCGCCTCACTAACCCGTGAAAAAACATTTTTATTTAATTGTTTTCAAATAAACTATTTATTAATAAACAAATTTATTAAACTTTTAAGTAAAAAATAAATATTTAAAAAAAAAAAAATAGTTTTCAAATACTCTTTTCAACAAACTATTTTTAAATAAAGTACTTTATTAAACTATTTTTTAAAAATTTTTTTATTAAAAATAAAAATAAATTTTTGCAAGCAACTCGCGGGCTAACTCGTGGGCTAATTCGCCAACCAACCCGCGAGTTAGCCGCCCCGCATCGCCTCGCCCCGTTGACCCACGAATTAGTGGGTTGGGACAAGTTACCCTATATCCCTTATCGAGTCAATTCGCCCGCCCCGTCTATTTCGCAAACCCGCCCCGTGGCTCACCAAAATTCGCCCAATTTGTCAAGGTGGCGGAGCGGGACGGGCCGCCCCGTTTGACACCTTTATGACTGTCTAATGGTTTGGGATAACTACCTTAAATGTTATTTCTCGGGGCTAAAAAAGATACAAGATAGATATATGTTAATACTATAAAAGTTAACACAATAATTCAAAAACTCATAATATAGGGGACTTTCTAGGGAGGGGCTTAAGTGTAATTTTCTCTCTAGGGTATATCAAGAATTTTCCAAAGTTTGGGGGAATCCCCTTGCCCCTCTTTAGATCTGTGGTTATAAATAAAGTACCCTAAAATTTAAATTCAGACTAAACAAGTCAGAGAGGCTGTCTTAGGCATTTTGGTCCCCCTACCCCCCGGTCCCCCCCACACCAGTTAAGCTTATTTATAGAAAATCCCATGTGAGTTGCAGTTGGCAACTTTATTAGGCCAATCACATTCCAGAGAGAGCAACACACAAAGGGCTAATAGTCTGATGGGTTCCCAGTAGCTGGGACAAAATGTGTTTGTGGTAGTACTATACTATGTGTTTGTAGTTAGTATTATACTAGACTGTCACACATTGACTGTGTGTTAAATCCCCAACAAATGTATACTAAGAGTTTGGTAGAAAAAAAAATCATTCAATGTCTGAGAAAATATGTTTAAAAGAAAATAATGAGATCACTAGATTCATTTCTAATCGCGGCAATCAAACCGCAACTTCTGGTTTGCTAAGTAGGAGTAAATTTGGGGGGTTTTAAGGTTTTGTCAGATTCATAGATTTTGTAAGGGAGAGGAATAGAATGCTGAGGTACACTTTTATTTTTTTGGTTAATAAGGAAAATGTTAGGATAATAGAAATAAAAAGAAAATAATGTGATTTTTTTAAAAATAAAAATAAAAAATTGCGGGTCACTTTTCTCTTTTCTTGATTTAAAAAAAATTTGTTTTCTATTGTTTGGATTTTTTGGGGCAAGTGGTTTCTTATGTTTTTAAGTATAAGCAAAAGAAAAAAGGCAAACAAAATTTTCTTATCATTTACCCCTCCTTTCCCCCTTTTTATTCTCCAAATCCGCACACGAAATGGAGCTTGAAGCAAAAAAAGGAGAAGAAGAAAGTATTGTTACAAATTCACCAGCTTGAAGATTTATGGAGAGAAAGGAATTGAAAGGGGCCTCACTAATAAGCCCCATTTATTTACTAGTTCTCTTTTTTTTTTTTTTGCTTATATTCAAGTTTTCAACTAACCTTTGCTATCTTTCCAGTACATCTCATTTCAAAGTAAGGTTTAGAAAGAATTGAAAGACATTTCCTCTTGCAAAAAAATAAATAATAATAATACTACTTCGACTTCCGCGAGTTAGAGTTTGGTCGTAAAAGCATTCTTGCACTTCCCTTTACTCCGTAGTGCCTTCTCCAACAAGCGTATGAAAAAGCAAGCAAGGAAGGAGAGTGTCACATGCCAACGTTAAACTTGGTAGTACGCCGAAGCAGATCTGTCATTGACTAAATGGCTCAGTAAAGTAGGTACTGGATTTGTAGCTTCATTTTTGCTGATTCGTGGAGGATTGGGGTTCGAGTCCCTGCACCCCTTGTGATAGATATACACGGAATATCCGACATCATTGCGTTTTCGGAAGGAAAAAGAAAGAATAAATTTGACATTGGCATTGACGGTACTTACTATTTGTTGGAGCTTCCTGATTCTCTTGTTCCTAATCGTCACTTTTAAACTGTTATGTCACAAAATGACAAAGGAACAGGAATAAAAAAAAATGAATTTGTGTCTGCATTTATTTATTCCCGTTAGACTTAAACCTAACTAAAATAAGAAGAACAAGGGTTCAGACAATTTTGCTCCCTTTCAGCGAAGTAAATTGACCTAAGGTTAATAAGTTTGATCCGGATTTTTCTTTTTCTCCAGTTAATGTATCATAGATCACTTAGGGAGATTCCCATGTCAATAACTAGAATGAAAAAAAAAATGGGGAATGTCAACGCATCCGGGAAAAAAACGATTAATCGCTATTAATAGACCTGCTAAAGACCCGAACCATAGAGTACTTAAAAAAAAATACAAACACCACTCAATTTGAAAGAAACTATACAGAAGATTGATCCCGATGCCAAACCATGTTCGATTTCTCAAGTAACTTTTGCAGTAAAAATGTAAAATAGCCTGAGGCTAATGAATTCCGAAACATTATTCCAAACAGAAACTCATCATACCAACTAATGAATCAGTAAGCAACAAAATCATTAAAATCTCTGCCCTTTTGCAAGTGGGGCGACAGCCTACAATGACTACATAACAGTGTAACGATTGACCGTGTTCTTTCTTGAACGGAAAAGATTGATATAATGCAAACACATGGATGATTACAAAAGAACTCAAAACACTAAGAATGACAAAAGTACACAGTCTGTGTACAATATTTGGGCCCCGTTTGAGCAAATTCGCAAACACAATTCCAACGACGAATCAAATCAGGAAACAATCGAGAGAAAGACCTATCAACCAAAAGATATTTTATTGTGGGTTCTTTTCCTTCGAATAATCACCTAGTTGCTCCATATGCCAGCTTTCATGGGGGGCAACATGGTCGTGCGAAGGAGTGTATTGCTGCAAAGTTAAACAACATGATTAGATTTCGACAATTATAAGGTTCTGTCTGTTTCCGGGAATATCAACTCCCTAGCTATAATTTTGGAGCAAAAAGTTTGCTATGAAATGGCTTATGGTTTTGTTGTATGTGCAGATTAATGAAGGAAATAAGGGGGGAAACAAATATGGAAGGAAACCACGATCCCTGGTGTTATCTCTTCGACTCAAATAATATTAGAAAGCTTAAATTTCTCAAGAATAAGTGAAAATCAAGAAAAAGGAAAAGCAATTGAAATGTAAAATCAAACTAATTATTTTTGTTTATTTTTGTTTTATTTACTTTTCCTTCTTATTTTCCTCACCATTTCCCATTTCCTTGAGTCTCCATATGGGTTGCGGCTTTAGAGAAGGAATATGAAAGGAAAACAAGATGGAAAACACTTTCCCTAGTGTTTTCCTCCATGCTTAAATAACACTAGAAACTAAAAGTTCTCACAATATAATAGAACATTACAAATATCGGAAGGATTTGACTCACAATTTTCAATATTTTTAATTATAAATTTTATTTTGAACTTATTATCTTTCTTTCCTACTTTATTCACAGTTTTTCCTTAACAAAGAAATATTTTACTGACTGTTTTTTTTTTTTCATCACTAAGTCTATGAAACAAACAGAGCCTTAGTTGGTAATTTACATATTGGCTGTAAAAGCACATCCTTGAGTTCGAGTCTTTAAAGGAGCTTAAACAGTCTCACACTAATCCAGTTTGCCTATCCACAAAAAATATTCCCATTCCAGATGATGTGAACACCAAGAAAATAAAGGAGGTATCAAACAAACAAGCCCTCTTCAATTCTTTGTACTCTTGAGACAAAAGCTGGTAGGCCTCTCTGCATCATCAGCCATACGAGGACTCACATGTCGGGGTCCACATCAGCCTTTGGTTATATGGTTTTATTTTACATGGGAGCATCACTAAACAACCAAATTCGACTGGCGAAATTTTTGAAATGGATACTAAATATCCCTTTGTCCCAAGTTAATAGTCACTTCTGAGAATTACAACTATTCAAGGAAGGTTACTTGATTGTGGTGAAATTTTTAACTTTCCATTTTTTGCCCTTTACTTTGAGTTTAAATTCTTAGTGTCACACTGTCAGAGCAAGTGAAAAGTAGAAGACTTTATATGATAAAGGGTGAACATGGAAAATATTTGGTCAAAGTACATTGACTTTTCAAGAGGACTTTTAAACTAGGACATCCCAAAATGGAATAAAGGACTCTTAATTTGAGACAGAGGGAGTACTAAAATTAGGTAACATTCTGTATGCATCACTATTTGTTTACGAAGCTTGAATTAATCCGTGTTCTTCAAATATGATTATCCTCTTTTGTGAATACTAAAATAAGAAAGAGGCCCAAAAAAAAAAAAAAAAAAAAAAAAACCCAATAAAAAGGCTAAATTGGTTCAATACCTCCATCTTAATTAAAAGCTCTTTGGCATTCGGAGCAGAGAGAACTATGAGCCGAGCACCTGGCTTTATGAACCCTTCTTCAACACCATTATCGAATAACGCAAGCAAAGAGTTATAGTACCCATCAACATTTAGCAGACCGATCTATAAAGATAACTATCAAGTTAACAACATAAACTAGTAGTAAATCTCATCTGAAGATCTTCAAGAATAAAAATCGAATGAGTTACCGGCTTTTCATGAATTCCAAGTTGTGACCATGTGATCATCTCCAATACCTCTTCCATGGTTCCATATCCTCCTACAATCAATTCAAAACTCAGAAATATGGTATATATATATATATATATATCTATATATACGAAAATTCTCTAAAGAGGGCGCTCTCTCTTTATTAAAGACAGGGCCTCTATTTTGGCCGTCAGATCGTGTTTAAAAACTGTGAAATGACAAAACTACCATTAATGAAAACACGATCCGACGGCCAAAACAGAGGCCCTCTCTTTAATAAAAGGAGGGCGCCCTCTTTAGAGCCTGACTGTGTATATATATATATATTTGTGCGTGTATGTGTACTTCTTCTACCTTGCAGAAATAGAAATTTCTAAATAATTACCGGGAAGAGCAATAAAAGCATCCGACTCTCTAGCCATTTCAGCTTTTCGCTCATGCATGTCTGAAACAATTCTTACTTCTCCAACAGTGTCACCAGATATCTGTCAGTGTAATTTATGTTAACAATTTACTCAAGTTAATAGATAAAGTTTCCCAAACTAACCACAATTTCGGAGTACGTCCTGTCATAGAGAATACGAGTAACATTATACGGTACCCGTACATTGTTCCACTAAAGCCCTGTTTAGTTCGTGGATTTATTGAGCGAGAGCAAAAGAGAACACTGTGGAAAGCACTTTTCTTTTGTTTGGTTAATAAGAAAAATAGAGGAAAATTGGACATAAAAATAAAGTTCCAATTATAATTTTAAAGGTTTTAATATCTAATGTAATTTAAGCATGAAGGAAAACATTAGAAAATAGTTTTCCTTCAATTTTCGTTTCCTTTTTCTTTTCCTTCTATAAATCTTAATCCGCAAATTAACCAGGGCCTAAGTCACCCCTGGAAAGAATTAAAATGCAGATGAAAACAAATTGAATATCCAAGAAAGCCTAATTCAGGCCAAACTTCTTTTCATATATTAAGATGTTAAAATAAAGCTGAAGATGCTTTTATAAGAACAAATAAAGGAAAACTAACAAGCAACACAGTTAGCGTGTTACAGAAAGAATCAATAACTTCAGAGAAGAGCAGCTTCACTCAGATATGATCAACCCTTTTTCATCTTAATTTTACGTACGGAGGAAAAAATATAATTGAGCACATAGAAATATATTAGGAAGCTTAAAAACATAATACCTCAAGAGGCACAAGAGCTTTTGGAATAACCCTGCATTTGAAAGGGCAATGAAGAACTGAGTGTAAGTGCTATAATGTGATCAAGAAAGCCTAGCTCGCATTAATGAACAAGTTCATCTGAATGAATCATCAAACACAATAATTTTCTGTATGTGTGTGTGTATACATAGACAATGCTCAAGTCAAAACTTTTGAGTTACCCAAGAACATGGCAGCCTCCATCATACACTCTTTGGGAAATCAAACCCATCAATCCAACACTTCCACCACCATATACCAAATCTATTTTCCTGTTCACCTGTAATCAACATTCATATAATCTATTCAAATAACAAATCCACAACACTTTCTTTCTACTTCATATATGATATGGGTGTTTAAAAAATAAGCAAAACATAGACAAACCAATTAAAAAGAAGAAAACCACTTCAGAATATCAAATACCCAATTCAGATATCCTCAAAAAATAAGAACATTATCCTTTAAGAAAAAAATTTAAAAAAAGAAGAAGAAGAAAAAGTTCATTTTGACAAACCAATCTCCAAAGCCCAGTTCAATACAACAAAACACCCATTTCACAACACCACAGAAATAAGCAAAACAACTAAAAAGGAGAAAACCACTTCAGAAAATCAAATACCCAATTCAGATATCCTCAAAATAAAAACATTATCCTTAAAAAAAAAAAAGATCATCTATACAAACCAATCTCCAAAACGGCAAAACCCAAGAACTGTGGCATTGCCAATCAGATGAAAACCAGTTCAACAACAAACAGTGAAACCACCTATTTCTCAAGACCACATAATATCTAAAAATAAAAAAAGGGTTGATGTTTTGAGACCACAGGTCAAACCCAACAGTTGTATCAAAAAGAATTAGTCACGACTCCCAAAGTCGCCTATAGTTGACCCTTATAGATCAAAAACCCACAATTTGGTAACAAACAAAGCATTATTGGAAGTCAAAAAAAGGAAGATTTGATCAAAACTAAAGACCAACCAGTTCAATCCCAAGGTCAATAGCAGCATCACTGAAGACTTGTCTATTGCCAGAGTTGCTTCCACAGAACACACAGACCCTCTTAAATTTGCCACTGTTATTGCCTTCCATTTTAGTGCTCTTCAATTCTTTTCAATCCAATCTCTCAAAATCATTAAACAATCAAAGCTTTACTCAATATTCCCACTTGCTAATACTTGTATAAACTACAAACAAATCCAAAAAAAAAAAAGATAATCCAAACTCGTGCAAAAGACAATCTGGGTATTTTTCTAAATTGATGGATTAAGCAATAGAAAGCTAAGAAATCAGAGGCTTGACACACACGCGCATTTATCTATATATCTACAAGACTGTATCTATATATATATATATATAATAGAGAATGAATTTGATGAAGAAGGCACAAGAAAGCCCACAAGCTCCATTCCCTTTCTAATCCAACGTCCGTCTGTCGGTTTTTGTGATTATTTTACAATTTTCTCTTTCTCTCTCTCATGGTAATTGGTATCAAGAAATTTGTTTGAAAAGATTCTAAAAGATTAAAAAAAAAAAAATAATCACAAAATATTTAAAAGTACTTGCTAAAGTGGGTATGCTTTTCAAATTTTGCATTTTAATAGGGTGTACATAGGTCGGTCGGTTTGGTTTGTGACTATATTTTTGAAAACCGACTAAATAGACTCGATTTGGTCATTTTGGTTCGCGATTTTTTTCTTAACAGCCCTAATCCTGAATGTTGTTCAATACGTGCAGCAATGAGACCGCTTTTAAAAACGAGACCACTTAAATATTCTTCAATGAAATTCAAGTAGGTCCAGTACCACATACCACATTTAGGATGCAAATTTGAGAAGCATAACATTACTCAATATTTAATACGGAGTAGATTGGTATAAAGTATACCGATAACTAGGCTTGTCAAACAGGTCAAATTGAGTCGAGCTTAGGTGAGCCCGAGCTTGGCCCAAAGAAATTAACAAACTCCCAATCTCGACCTCAGCCCGTTTGATTACTCAATCTCAAGCCTGAGTGAGCTCGGTTCAATGTGTTAGAGTGAGCTCCAGCCGACCCGTATTAAGGCTTTGGCTACTTTTTCAATAATTTTTTAAGTTGAAAAAAGCATGACTATAAAACTGACATTAGCAACAAATTTGTTATTCCATGAATTTTAAGACAAAAATGAACAAATTCAATCATTAAAGTCCGATTCAACCAATTTCATCAGCTATGAGACACAAGTTAAATAGCAAATAACATAATTTACACACATGTATGCTAATTTTTATGTGTCGAATTTGTATAAGCCCGAGTTCGGCTCAAAAATTAATTTGGGCTTGAAATTTTCTTTAATCTCGACTCGATTCGCTTCCATATAAAGCTTGGCTTAAAATTTAATGGGTCGAATAAGCGGACATCAATCTTGTCCAGCTGAATTATTAACCCTAATGATGACCAACTTTATTTTTACAATAGATAATTGTTGGAAAATCCCTCAAATAACCCTCATAAGTTTAAAAGTCCAATTTGTTTGACCATTTTCTAAAAAGGACAAAAGGAATCTAAGTCAGTGCTCACATGGTATAAGTGTACGCACCATAGAAGATCCCATGTCACCAACCCCCCTCCCGGGCGCCTTTTTTTTTGTTTCAACCACTCACACCGTGTGAGTGGTTGTACTATATGATATCCATTTCGAAAATGTTTTTTTAAACTTTAAACCTCCATAACTTTTGATCTACAACTCTGCTTCTTACAAATTTTGTACCGTTGGAACCGTGTCGACGAGAGCTACAAAATTAGTACCATTGTTGATACCTTTTGAGCAAAAGAAAAAAATTCTTATTTTTACATGTCATGCTCCAGACGAACCTAATACAATTTTCACATAATATTTGTGTATGAGTTATTGAATTTTCACATAATATTCACGTATGCTAAGTTGATATGATGTGAGGAAAAAAAAAACCAAATGTTCACTTTGTTCTTAAGGAGAGTTTTAGTGAATTTTTACAAGAATTTTGCATTTATTTGGATTGAAAAACTATGTTTTATAATTGATTTGTGAAATTTGATTTTTTTTAAACGAAATATGCATTGTTTAATATGAAAGAGAAAAAAAAAAAGAAGTAAAATTTCACTTGGCATATATGAATAGTAAGTGAAATTTCACTGAACTTGTACATGAATATTAAATGAAATTTTACTTAAATTGACACTTGAGGGACTTTTTAACAAAGTAAGTATCAAATTAGACCTTAAACTCTAGAGAGTTACTTCTAGCGACCTTTGAGATAGTTAGTGAATTTTCACTTAACCTACTAAGTGAAATCTCACTAAACAAGTATACGAATGTTAAGTTTAACTTCAAGTTTTTCAGGAAGAAAGCATGTACGGGTTCAACGAATTTTCACTTAATATTTATGTATGCCAAATTTATATATTTTGAGAAAAAAAATTAAAAAAAGAATAATAGCAATAAAGTGATTGCTACCTCATTAAGGCTTAGTTTGGCCCCATTTTGGTACTTCTCATTTTTTAAAGCACAATTTCATGTTAATTCATTTGATAACTAGTTTATGAGCTTTGCAAAAATGGAACTTAGGGCTTTTTTGGGGAGAGTTTTTAAAAGCTCTAGAATTGAGTGAAATTTCACTTAATATTTTATGTATATCAAGTGAAATTTCACTTGTTATTTATGTATGTAAAAACATGAAAATCTTTTTTCTCAAAACATATCAACAATAAATTTAAAAAAGACGAATTTTAACAAGAATTCCTGCATTTGTTTTGGTTGAAAAATTGTGTTTTATAATTGATTATGAAATTTGCTTATTTTAACAAAATATGCATTGTTTAAAAAAAAAATAAAAATAAATCACCATGCCTACATGAATATTTAGTGAAATTTCACTTAACTTGTACATGAACATTAAGGCTTAGTTTGACCTCCATTTTGGTGCTTCTTCTTTTTTAAAGCACAATTTCATGTTAATTCATTTGGTAATTAGTTTATGAGCTTTGCAAAAATTGAACTTAGGGCTTTTTTGAGAGAGCTTTTAAAAGCTCTAGAATTGAGTGAAATTTCACTTAATATTTTATGTATATCAAGTGAAATTTCATATTACTAATTATTTATGTATATAAAAATATGAAAAAAAAATTTTCTCAAAATATATCAACAATAGTACTAGTTTTATAGCTCTCGTCGACACGATTCCAACGGTATAAAATTTGTGAAAAATAGTTATAGGTCAAAAGTTATGGATGTTTAAAGTTTAAAAACATTTTTCAAAATTAGAAATAATACGGTGCATTACTCGTACAGTGCGAACAACCTTTGGAGAAAACGCGCGCGTGGGGGCTCGTGGGGTGATGGTGGTTGTGATTGGAGATTCTATGGTGCGTGCACTTATACCGTGCGAACACCAACTGTCAACTTTTTGTCCTTTTTATTAAATTACTCTCTAATTTGTACTTTAACTTAATAAATAGTATATTAAAGTCCTTTTTGATAAATGCCCATTTTTACAAATGGTTAAATATACATTGCACTTGATTGCTCGCCGCTCGGTATGTTGTGCATACTTACTCAGTTGCTCTTGAAGGAATTTACCACAACAATAAATGGAACTCAATAGATTTTATATTCTCGTTAAAAAAAAATCCACAAGCAGAGCTCTCCCACTTGGCTCCTGTTTTTACTCTTTTTTTTTTTTTTTTGTTTTCTAATAATCTTGCCATCTGTGAGGGTGTTGTCCCTTCTCTGTCGGGGTTTGATCTCTCTTTTTGAGAGTTTTTTATTTTATTTTATTTGGATTCTTCATCTAAATCTCTTTTTGTTCTTTTTCATGTGCATGATCTGGCTCCTCCTCTCGCAATTTCGGCTTTTTTCTTTCAGATCTGGTGCTCTCTCATGTCGCTATGATGCTTTATCGTGCCGATATGGCGTCTGGTGGGGTCTTTTTGCAGTCAAGGTGCGCTTTTGGACAGTCTATGGTATGGGTTTTAGCAATTCCTCCATCAGTCGAGTCTTTCGAGCTGTACTTCAGTCAGTTTAGCATTTTATCAAAGATTGGGGAGGTTTGTCGTACAACTCCTGAAATTTGTGGTGTTATTTTTATCTTTTCTTACTTCTGTATGCATGCACTGGTCGCTTTTTAGGATATGCCTTTATGAATGAATAAAATTCACTTTCTCAAAAACATTGGGCTTCGTATCACAAAAAAAAAATGACTTGATTCATAATTTTACAAAATGGGTAAGGTATGAAAAATGGAGGCTGCTCAAACATAGCAATCACTAATACACCAGAAAGTTTGACTATGGCAAAACTAAACAAGTTTCAATTGGTGAATATACATGTCATCTAATTGTTTTTAAGTATATATGCAGTTTAAGTTTCTAAAATAGTGTAATGTAAGAACTAAGAAGTTTCTTATTATTACTTCAATGGTTTAGACTTTAGGGGCTGCTTGAGAAAGTGCATACCCGTTCAGTTGTTCAAATGTGAACCAAGTATTTGGTAGATGTCATTTTACTTTCATAGAATTTTATATTTAACCTAAACTCTCTCCTAAACCAAGTTTCTTAATTAAACCAATATTATGTTGAATTTCTATGAGAACTAATTAAAGGAAGAGTACGACTGAACCTGATTTTTTTTTTTGTTTTTTGTATATTCAAATAGGAATTTAAGTTAGACAAATATTATGAAATATAAAAACATTTAAGTCACGAATTGGAGACCCTTCATTCGGTTAGTGGCTAGCATAGAGTTTCTATTTTTTTTCTTTCTAGAAAGTGCTTGTTACTTGATATCATTTCAAAAGTAGAGGCCAATGACCTCTATAATTGCTTTCCTTGATTTAAGTGCCTTTTCAAATGTTATTAAACCAAATCAAATTAAATTAAACTTTGTGCCCCAATTAATTGGAGTTGGCTGTATAAATTCTTTTTCTTCTATTTTACACTACCAAGAGCTATATACTCATTTAAATTATATATATATATATATATATATATATTTTTGTTGCACTACATACTCTCAGGTCAGTCTAAGCATGTCTCTCCCTTTAGCCATTCCAGGCACTACGATCTTATCACTCTTTCGCACATGTGCATCTGCAGGTCTTCGTTGCACATGGCTGAACCATCTAAGTCTATTCTCCCTCAACTTATCATCAATCTGTGCCACTCCTATAATCTCTCGAATATACTCATTTCTAATTTTATCTTTCCTAGTCTTACCACACATCCATCTTAGTATCCTCATCTCAACTACGCTCACTTTACTAATGTGTTGTTTCGTAGTTGCCTAACACTCTGTAGTCTATCTCATAGAGCATAGTTGGCCTAATAACTGTCCTATAAAAATTTTCTTTCAATTTTGTTGGTATTCTCTAATCACATAATACTCTAAAAGTACTCCTCCACTTAAGCCAGCCTACTTTTCAAATTTTATTATTTTTTGGAATTTATTATCACAAGCTCTTTTGTTAGAACTTTTGGTTTTGGTTTGCTATGTGTGACCTTAATTACATGTAGGCCAAATGACCAAGTATTTTGAATAAGAATAAATCAAACTAACCTCCCTGAAGTTTTGACCATTGCGCAAATCCCCATCACATTTTTAATATTTGCAATAAACCTCTAATGTTGGTAAATTAAACTTTTACACCTTTTCTCTCACTTTTTGTGTTATATATATATATATATATATATATGTATGTCCTTAGACAACCTATGATGCATGTCTCACAAAAGTTTAACGATACGCTTACCAAATTTTGTATTACAAATAATTTCGCAATGAGACCACCTCTAATAATGGTGGAACCATTTACTATCCTTCAATTAAAATTAAGTAGACCCTCTACCACATGAAAACCATTTTGGATGCACAGTCTTGGAAACATATCATTACTCCTCACAATACGAGGGATTAAAATATGCCTTGGACATTAAATTCTAGAACAATGATGGTTTAGTGGATCTCATTGGACTCAGCCCACATGTGAAGGATTGGAGGATTTAATTAAGGGTAAATTTCATCTAGACACCCTGAGGTTTGCTTTAATTTCACTTAGACCCTTTCACATTTTAGTAATATCACCTAGACCCTTGAGGTTTGAGGTGCATATCTATAATACCTGTAATTTTTATTTTATTTTATTAATATAATTTTCAGTTCCTGACAGTAATTATAAAATTTTCACTATAATTAATATTATTTCGGAACCCGTAATTATACCTGTGTTACCCAACCATGCTTATA
Organism: Hydrangea macrophylla; assembly: GCA_033977485.1. NCBI lineage: Eukaryota > Viridiplantae > Streptophyta > Magnoliopsida > Cornales > Hydrangeaceae > Hydrangea > Hydrangea macrophylla. The sequence continues at coordinate 80,490,894 of CM066995.1, read as the reverse complement.
CCTTAAGCCTATCCCCAAACAACCCCTATCAAGTGTTTGTGTATGTGTCATATGAGGTGTGTTGTGTGCTTGAGTGTTTGTTTATGTGTCCATGTGAGGTGTGTTGTGTGTAGGGGTGTCATTTGGAACGGAAATTTCGATTCCGACCGATTCCGATTCGAAAAATTCCGATTTTGGCAACTAAATATGCATTCCGAATTTCCGAATTCCGAAAATTCCGAAAAAAATCGGATCGGAATCGGAATTGTTTTTAGAATTCCGAAAATTCTGAAAAAATTTCGAAAATATTCCGAAATTGTATTTTCTGAAATTTTTCCGAAAATATTCTGAATTATTCCGAAAAATTTCCGAATATATTCCGAAATTGTATTTTTCGAAACTTTTCCGAAAATATTCTTAAATATTCCAAAAATTGTGTTCATCCCACATCGAAAAAACACAAAAAAATGGGATGTAATGTGCTTCTATAAAAGGCCTACAAGTCTTAAGTGAAATCCCATTAAGCTTGAATTTCGAATATTCCGAAAAATTCTGAAAAATTCCGGATATTCCGAAAAATTCTGAATCTGATAAAATTCCGAAAATTCTGAAATTTCGGAATCGGAAATAATTTTGAAATTTCCGAAATTTCGGAACGGAATTCGGAATGCATTTTTGGCTTCTGAAAATTTTGAAATTTTTTTTCCGAAAGGGGTGTTTCCGATCTATTCCGACTGAAACACACCCCTAGTTGTGTGCTTGAGTGTTTGTGTAGGTGTCATGTGAGGTGTATTTTGTGCTTGAATGTTTGTGTGAGGTGTCCATGTTAGGTGTTGTGAGATGAGTGCATGTGTGCTTGTGTGTGGTATATATATATATATATATATGAATATATAGAGACCCCCTCCCCTGTAAAACCCCCTTACTCTCATTCTTTGGCAAGAAAGAAAATAGAGAAAGAGAGAGTTAGGCCGAGAGAGAAAATAAAGAAAAGAGAAGGAAGAAAAAAGAAAGGAAGTTCACCTCAAATAACACCACGACCCCGAATCTATAGTGAGTTCCTAACTCACTTGGTATATTCGATTAATGTCCGTATTATCCTATATTTATTTTTATTTATGGAAAACCTTGTACTTAACATGTGGTGTCCCTAATCTAGGTCCGTATTATAAATCATGTTGTCATTATTATTATTGTTATGATTATTAGTATTATTAATATCTTATTAGTTAGTCATTAAATTTCTCGCTTTAACATGTGATACCCCTAACCGAGGTCCGTATCATGAATTCTATTATTATTCTTATTATTATTATTATTATTATTATTATTATTATTATTATTATTATTATTATTGTTAATAGTATTTTTTATTATTATCGATTAAAACTTATACGTTAATATGTTGTACCCTAAGCATATTATTGTCCGTTTCATTATTCCATTAATAATTATGATATTATTATTATTATTATTATTATTATTATTATTATTATTATTATTATTATTATTATTTATTCCAAGTTTAACCACATGTTGATATGTTGCATCTCAAACATATTATCTTCGTTATTATTATTATTATTATTATTGTTATTATTATTATTATTTCTGTTCGTTATTATTATCAGTCTGGTTAACCTCATGCTTTAACATGTGGTACTACGAGCTTAGGGTCCGTACTCTATTTCAAGAATAAATAGTACCTGTTTAATTAACTAGTATCTCGTGCGTAACATATGATACACCACACGTAAGAGTTAGTGTCGTAACGTCAAGTCGAAGTGTACGGGTATAGAGTCCAACGGTCGCGAAGACCAAGTCCGTATGCATTTGGAAATACGTGTAGTCAATCGCAGAGGTCCGAAAGTTAATATGTAATGAGTCGAGATTGTTAAATGGAATTACATGATCGCGTGCCGCCGATGATTGCTACTATGGCCACGGAGAGGCAAACATGATAGCAAAGTAATCATGTTGATAAGATTACATCGAGAAATGAATAAACACGGTTAGCTTGTAAGGCGAGATTACTACAGTAGTCGAGACAACTAATGATAGTAAAGTAACCGTTTCACAAATCAGCGACGATATTCATAAGGTAAGGTCCCAAGGACCTAGAGTACATGGTTAGCTTGTAAAGTGAGATTACTATTGTGGCCACGGAGAGGTAAACAACGATAGTAAAGTAACCATAGCTCGACCCATTGGGCGAGTCACTCTAAGCCAACGACGTTACACTGGTAATGTAACAAAGTTACGTAAGTCGGATGTTAAGTTGAGTGAAGTTGAATATATCGATGATGCATAGTTTCACGCACGGTGTAATTATAATTCATTCAACCGTCATAACTAGTCGCTGTGTACTTTCGAATACATATTTTATATGTTTGGTTAGGATACTCACTTAGATTTTATTAAAGCTAACGGCATACTATGCCCTGGACATTCCCATGTCTAGACTATACAGGACATGATTGTCTGGAGGAGGACTATCAGGAAGGAGCCTACAAAGAAGAAGCCTTCAAAGGGGAGGCCTACAATGCTGAAAGTCATGGCTACGCCAGTTAGAGGTGAGACTTCAAGAAAGAAGACTTAGTTGATCTTTATAGATTTTTGTCCATTCGTACTAAGTTGTAAACGGCGTCCAATGCCTTAATCTCTTTTGTTCTCTTATCTTTTGAAAACTATGACCTCCGATGTAATAGCTAGTAATCTTTTGATGTATTTTCAATTTACGCTTCCGCTTAAGTTACTCTCTTATTTATCTAGTGTGTTTGTGGACAATCAGTTAATCTAACTAGTCATGGCTTACGGACCCAAAAAGGAAAATTTTATTTCTTGCTAATTTCTGCTGCTCCGGGGCATGGCAGGATTTTTGGTATCAAAGCACTAGATTTATTTAGACGTGCTCGCTGATTGTTCTATACCTCTATGTTGGGAACCTTAAGTTACTTTCGAATAGTGCTCGCACTGAGATAGTTCTTTTTAGATAGGTAACATAGATCCAATCTTTATCCCAGATGCTTTTGGAGAACACTACATCTACACGGACCATATAGAGCCGGCAAACTCGGCATACTATCTATCGAGGATCCGACAAACTGCCGCCAACAACATGGAAACCGACCTATGGTACGATATACACAGGGTTGGATCCCGATATCATGCGGAGAAAAGTCATCTACCGCAGGGATACCACCATGCGTATTGAGACAAAGACACTAGAGTTGCTAAAGGATTGCCATGCCTTTTTTAGACTACTCTTGAAAGTTAAGAGGATGTCCCCGCCACCTCTAGCAGGATCACCACCGCAGACACCCCCACTTCCACCAGCAAGGAGTATTGTAGAGGAAGAAGGAGACATAATAGTTGATGTTGTAATACCTCAGATAGCTCTAGGAGGGATTACAACTGATATAGCACGGATAGCCACAAAGTAGGTTGCAGTTATGCAGCACATCCTGATGGGTTTGAGATAGGAGAGGTTGAGTTGGCTAAGGCCATGGCCCAGGCTACAAGGTTAGCCACTGCCGCATAGGCCGAAGAGAGGAGGTTCGATGAAGAGGAAGAGTCAGTTGAGGATGAAGACCCTGAGGAAGATCCTAATAAGGGAGATAGCGACAACGAAGAGCCCGAGGTGGAGCCAATAGAATATGATAAGCTAGTAGAGGATGAGCCAGATGAGGAGCCCGAGATATCTCCAATAGTAGATGAGCTAGTCATTGAAGAGGTTGACATTAAGGAAGCCTTGGTACCATATGTGATAGGCCTGCCTCCTTGGTGGCATTTTGGGATAGTAGATGAGGTCGACGCTGATGAGGATGATGAGGATGTATACGATGAGGATGAGTTCAATCCATACCTTGATTGGGTCCCACCAGAGGAGATCACTAGTAGAGATGATGCGCCACCTCTAGAGTTCGACAAAGATGGCGATTATTGGAACAAGACTCGTAAGATCCGTAAGAGCTGGATTAGGGTTCGCAAGCCGTAATTATTAGGAATGATGTATTAGGATGGGATAGTAGCCCACTTTTATGTCTATATATGTATTAACTCGGGTTAGTAACCCTGTCTTTTGTAAGATGCATATGTTAGGGTAACATTTTCTTATTTTGTAATCAATGCATCCTAGATGTTGTAAACCGGCCCTGTAACCTCTAAACTATTAGTGAAAGATACCTTTTTGTATATACTGTGGTCTAATGACCTTGATGTTTTTAGTTTTATTATTTTTGCTACTTTGTTAAATTTCATATCTTGACGTACATGTTTCGGTGATAAACTTGTAGATGTGCGTGCGTATACTAGTCATAACCAATAGATGTCTATGTAGGTATACCAGCACACAGATTACTATGGTAGGGAGAAATAGGAATACCCATAATAATCCCGCTGGGCAAATTGAGGTTGCACCCCCAACACCCGCAGTCGCTGATCCTACTGGTCTATTTGAGGCATTTGTACGGAGACTAGAATGCATCAACAGTAATGACAATAATAACGCGAATAATGGGAACCGCCTTGTACCACCTCCAAGACCTGTAGAGGATAGAGTGGTAGAGCGTTTCCATCATTTTTGTCCTGAGAAGTTCGACAGAGATGCCGAGCCATGGCGTGCAGAACAGTGGCTCCGAAAAATGGAGTCGTTCTTCGACACACTGGGATGTACGGAGATCAAGAAGCGTCGACTGGCGACGTTCCAATTAATGTACGCGACAGCTGATTGGTGGGAATCGGAGAAAGCAACAGTAGGAAAAGCGGTAGTAAGAAGAATGCCTTAGGCTACATTTAAAGAGCTGTTCCTGGAGAATTATTTTCCACAGATAGAGAGGAACAAGAAAGAGAGGGAGTTTATCGAACTAACACAGGGAAATCGAACTGTGAGAGAATACACAGTGCAGTTCGAACGATTGTTCCGCTTTGCCCGCCACGTGATTGATACCCCGGAGAAGAAAAATCGACAGTACTACCCAGGCCTATCGCTACCACTTCAACGCATGACTCTCAACAATCAAGGTGCCACCTTCAAAGCCATGGTAGGCATGGCAATCAGCCACGAGGAAATCAATGGTCGAGAATGAGGACATTTTGGAAATCGACCACCATTCAGAAACAACCAAGGCAATCAAGGACCAAGACCCCCAATAAGATTCTAAGGGAATAAGCGTAATTGGACTGGCGAAAGGAAGCCACAACTCACGTTCCCTCAGAACTGACCAGCTGCACCCCAAGCACAAACTCCAAGAGGACCACCTGCTACCACTGGAGCCATTAACAATGGATGCTTCAATATTGTGAAAAACTCGGACACAAGTCCAAGGACTGCCGAGCCCCAAGGAGAAGCCGAGAGGACACTGTCTGCTACAACTATGGCGAAAAGGGTCACATATCTAGGGATTGCCGAGCGCCTCAAGGCGGATACCACGGAGTAGGGGAGTGTTTTGGCCGGAACAAATCGGAAACATCACTTTTGGAAAAAATTTTGAAATTTTCGGAAGCTAAAAATGCATTTCGAATTCTGTTCCGAAATTTTGAAAATTCCAAAATTATTTTCGATTATGAAATTTTAGAATTTTTAGAATTTTATCAGATTCGAAATTTTTTGGAATATTTGGAATATTTTTAGAATTTTTTGGAATATTCAAAATTCAAGCTTAATGGGATTTCACTTGAGACTTCTAGGCCTTTTATAGAAGCACATCACATCCCCTCTTTTATGTTTTTTTCGATGTGGGATGAACACAATTTTTGAAATATTTCAGAATATTTTCGGAAAATTTTCGGAAAATACAATTTTGGAATATTTTTGGAAAATTTTTGAAATTCTAAAAACAAATTCGATTCTGATCTGATTTTTTTTTTCTTCGGAATTTGGAATGCATATTTAGTTGCCAAAATCGGAATTTTTTGGATCGAAATCAGTTGGAATCGGAATTTTCGTTCCAAACGACACCCCTACTACAAAGCATACACTCAGGGTCAACCCAAGCAAGCCCGCCTAAATGCCATTATCCCGGGGAAGCCGGATTCAATGAAGGAGAACAACAAAATATGGAAGGTACCCTCACATTGTTTAATAGTCAGGTTAAAGCTTTGTTCGATACTGGTGCTTCCAAATCCTTTATTTCTATTAAGATTGTACAACAGTTGGGTTTAGTACCCCAGACGCTTGATGTAGCTCTGAACATTATGTCCCCATAGGAATGAACATTAAGTTGGGAAAAGTGTGTAAGGATTGCACTTTGAACTTGGAAGATCAGAACCTCTCCGCTGATTTGATAATTCTGTCGATGAAGGAATTCGACTTAATCTTAGGAATTGACTGGCTCACAAAATACGATGCCAAATTTGACTATGTTAGCAAGTCTATTACTTTTCGATACCCAAAAGCCAACCATTTAAATTCCAATGCGATCCTTTGTGCGACACCTTCCTCACTAGCTATCTAACTTGTCACGCCCCCTATAACTAAAAATACCAAATTAAACCAAAGTATTCTTATTTATTAGGGGCCGAGGCAAGTGTGTGAGAATGGTGACAGAATAAAGTACAGAAAACTTACAATAACACTTATACATCATCCCATAATTTGATAACTAACAAAACTATTACATAGAAACTATTATTCCTAATTTATTAGAAAAACATAGCTTTATTCCAGCTACTACTGCGAAAGTCCAATCTCTAGCGCCCAATCTTCTACTGCTACTCTGCACCTGAAATTTTTAGTAATTTAAAAAAAAAAAAAAAAAAAAGTGAGCTACAAGCCCAGTGAGTAAGCTGGATATCTTATATTTTTATTTTAGAAGATAACTGGTTAAATTATAAAAAGGAAGTAATTTTATTATTATTTTTTTTTAACCATTCATAGTTGCTATTTGTTATGCATAATTTCACATAAGTACACATAATAGCTAAAAACTATATGTTAAATGCAGTATTAGTGGAATCACAGCAAGTTCTTATCACGACTTCACACATCAGCCTAGCTCAACATGTGTGTAGTTATATGGCCACAGCACCTCAGCCCAGCTCGAAAAGTGTATATTATCCACCATCCCAGCTCGAAATAAATAATATATTAGTGCACTATCTATAGGACTACCTCAATCCTTGCCATTTCAACCTTGATTATCTCAATTTCATATTCCACAGAAGCTTTGGCAAAAAATATGCATGCTTAAAATAACGAGTTAATTATTATGAATTGGAGACTAATGAGAAACAAATAAAATATTGTAGTAGTTAGCAATTAACCATAGAAAGGTTAGAGCCACTTGCATAATTATAAATATTAGAGTTAGGCACAGATAATCTAAGTAGTTAGAATATAACATAATTCTATATATGTATCTGTGTGTATATAAGTAGCTAGATAAAATGTTAACAATGTTTCATATATACCTACTCTGAGCATGTAGTAATTTTGTCCAACAATTAATATGGTAATTGTAAACATTTAGGGGCTTTTTATAATTTCTAAAAAAATACAGGGCCTAAATGTAATATTTCAAAAGTTCAGATTTATGCCATAAGCATAGTTCAGATTACCAAGAGTCTAATGATGAAAACATGGTCCAAATTAAAGGTTTGTTGTCACAGCCCGGTCCCACAATAGCGGAACCGGAGCCCGTGGCACGCCACCGAGGCTAAACCAATTCATTAACGTTCCCAAAAATTAGTTTGAAGAACACACGCAGCGGAATAAAACAAGTCATTTTTTTTAAAACTAATAGTCCAGTCGACTGATCCTCAGACCCAGTCGACTGATCCTGGTCCAGCAGAAAGTTGGGTTTTAAAACACCATCCAGTCGACTGCTTTCTACACCCAGTCGACTGGGGCTTCAAATTTTCAGTCTACTGGTAAAGTCCGGTCGACTGAAGTCCAGCCTGGCCAAAATATCAGTTTTGAAAACCATGGTCCAGTCGACTGTGTCGGGAACCCAGTCGACTGATCCTCCATGAAACGAGGCAGAGAGTTGCTGGAAAGGAGGCTCCAGTCGACTGTTCAACAAACCAGTCGACTGATCCCCTGGCAACAGCACATTCTGCAGCATTTTCAAGTTTAAAAGCTTTTGAAATCAAACGGGGATCAAACACACTCTTCCAAAAGTACTCCAAAACAATTCTAACTGTATTAACATATTACTAAAGCACAATTACAACATGTTACTAACTATTACAACGTTTTAGATTCGCTCTAACATACTAAGTTAAATATAACTAAAAACCATAAGAATTCTTATTACAACATTCCTATTGTCTCAAAACTACAAGATTTAACGTTCAAGTTGCCTTCTAAACAAACTCCCAACCCACGTGCTCACTTCTGCGATTCCTCGCCAGCATTAACACCTGAAATGATTATTTGAATAACCACAGATATTCGATTTGTTTAAGCTAACGCTTAGTGAATAAAACAACATATGCATATGAATGATAAACATGCTCGCATTCATATCACTACATTTCATACTAGTCGCCGGAGACTCACGTGCCCGTCCATACTCCCAATCCGCGACTCCTCGCCAATAAGTCCACGCTAAAGGGTAAGACCCACGATTCTTCTCTTCAATCGTGCGACCTTAATGCCTATATCGGCTCCACAAAATGGCACGGTGACCACGTGCTCCTTCTGACCCAAATAAGCAACTTAACATGCTCAAATACATATCACCATGCTTGCGATAATCAAAACATTTCATCGTGCTATTGGGCCTACTTATCAATATAGATGCCCAATATAAACTACACAAGATATCTCTAAGAATTAATACATGCTATTCAAACATAACATGAATACATGTCAAGAAACCATTCCAAAAACATAGTTGGATCACTCACCTCCGATTTACGCTCTTAAACTTCGATTCAAAGAAAACCCGTGTACAAAGAACGTGTAGAAGTCCGTCTAGTACAATTCCTATGGATCAAAGTTCCATTTATCAACTTTTATGAAAAATTCTAGAAAAAGACTTTTTGGAAAAACTTGGCCAAACAAGTCCTAACATATATCAAAACGAAGCTCTTACCTCGAGGAGCTCGAATATGAAATATGGGAGAAAACAGACTGACGGAAGGTCGTCGTTTGGCGTCGCAAAGCTCTAAGCTCATAAAATCTCCCTTGACCTCCTTTTGGAATTTAGGTTAGAAATTATGAAAATATCTCAACCATCTCTATCTATATATAGGCAAAACTCTCGGGAATTACGTTTACCTCCCCACGAGTTTTCAAAACTCCTAATCAGTCTCTGAAACTTTCTATACAGCTTATTCATAGCTTTACGAGTGAAACTTCAAAATTATAAACGTTTTCGACTAAGTTTCGTTTGGTCGCTAAAACGCGAATTTCTACATGACGTTTCCGAAGTTGCTAATTAGCCTACCAAATTAATAGCGTGTTCATTCGTTGTCACCAGGATACTAAAACTAACAACAGATATAAATTCTAAAATAGAAAATAATACAGATATTGAAATATACAGGTAAACATTTATTTCCAGATAAACATTTAAAGTATTCCTCAGTGACCGACTCATACTCGGAGAGACGTCACAACAACAAATTCTCAATCACCACAGTTTCAAAGGGTTCTCTAATACAGACACCCAAATCAACTTGTGAGTCAAAACTCACTCAACCATGTGTCATAAGACACGCCACATCACATTATCATGCATGACAATGCAAATGAAAATGCAATAACACAAATACGGGTGTTATATTTGTACCTTAGGTTATAGCTTGTTCAAACATAACTTTCTACAAACAACCTAACCAAACAAGACCTTATGCCTTTTTTTTTCTTTTGCTGGGTAAGACCTTATGGTGTAACTAAAAAAAAAAGTTCCCCAGACTAGTCACTTTACCCTATTTCGTGTATAGTGAATTTATTTAGAAATTGGCACCTACTGCTCATTTGCTAATCTTTGTGAGTAATTTATGTGCCCATTATTCACTTAAATTTTCAAGCAAAACCCAAATATGGAGTCAAAATAATCAAGAGCAGAATAAAAAGGGGACTGTTTTAGGAATTACAGACATGACTTTAGAAAGCTTTCATGGCATCCTTTGTATTAAAAAAAAAAAAAAAGAATGGTGGAGAAATATTTTACTCACCAATGAAAGACCCACCAGCACTCGTTTTTTTTTCTTTATTCTTTTCTTTCCCCACCTCTCAGTTTTTTTCTCTCATATGTTTTTTTGTTTTTGGAGTGATGTGTATTTTCAACATAAAACATATGTGTGTTTATATAAGCTACTGTTGGCTTGGCCAACAAGCTCCTCTATCCTTACAAGATAGAATTAACCAAAATAGTGGTACCTCCTACTTGAGATGAAGTTGTTTTTTTTTTTAACTATTTACCCTATATGACTTATCTTATATTTATGTATGGTTATATGTATTTATGTCTTTTTTTTTCTTTTTCTTTTTTTTTTTAATCTATTATTACCATTTTTTTATATACAGCTATCAAATTCTACCCTCCTTAAAGAGGATTTCGTCCTCGAAACCGACATACCTATGCATGGAAGATCTGTGGGTATTTTTTTGCATTTCCGACTCTAGTTCCCATGAGGCTTCGTTTTCGTCATGGTGATTCTATTGACTAAGGCAACTTCTTTTGTTCTCAATTGCTTTGTCATTCGATTAAGTACCCATATCAGTTGTTCTTCATAGGTAGCATTTTCTTTTAGCATGATGTCATCAAAATTAATGACGTGTGATTTGTCGTACACATATTCTCTTAACATGGATACGTGAAAAACATTATGTACTCCTGATAATCTTGGTTGTAATGCCAACCGATAAGCTACTTCTCCAATTCTTTCCAGGATTTCAAATGGACCAATGAACCTTGGTGACAGTTTTCCATTTTTCTTTCCAAATTGCATAACTCCGCGAATAGGTGATACCTTAAGGAGTACATGGTCACCAATTTCAAATTCGATATTTTTTCTTTTATTGGTCGGCGTAACTTTTCTGTCGACTCTGGGTTGTACGTAGTCAATCTCGAATTATTACTATTTTTTTTTTCTAAAGTTTCACGTATCATATTGGGTCCAAGTAATTTGCAATCCCCAACTTTCGTCCAACAGATTGGTGATCGACATGGTCTACCATAAAGAGCTTCAAAGGGTGCCATTCCAATACTACTATGGTAACTGTTATTATAAGTAGTGCATTTCTTTAATGTCCCGCTTGAATATTGGACCCCCGAAGGTATTAGCTACATTGCAAGCATGATTGGGAAACCTCTTCGGGTTAGTAAAATGGCAACTTCTCGTCGGAGAATCACTTATGCTAGAGTGTGCATAGAGGTGGATGCGAAGGATGATTGGATTACTAGTTTTGATTTGGTTGCGGCAGATTCTAGTTGTTGCAATGACCTAATCACAATTAATGTTGAATATTAGTGGACCACTTCTCGTTGCAATTTGTGTAAGTGCTTTGGGCACGACTGTGATAGGAAGGTTCAGTCTCAACCGGTCTATACTACCAAACTTCAGTCTACCCAACAATGGGTACCTATCAAGAAGAGTCCGAATGACATGAAAGAGGGATCTGGGACTAGCGTTGTGGATGATAAAGATCAGTGGACTCAAGTGGTAGGTAAGGGTAAGTTTAAGGGAAAGGGTGTGGTTTCCACGAAGGGGCAATGTGCTGTTGATTCTTCTGCTCATCACGAGCATTCTTCCTCTCATGCTCAGCAAATTAAAATTAGTAACTCTTTCAACGAGTTGGTGCCTTATGTTTATGAGATTGCTGACCATTCTGAGGAAGCTCAAGGTTCAGGCCTTAGGGGAGAAAATGGAAGGTTTCAATCCCAAGATAGGAAGTATACTAATGAGAATTTGGAAATGATGGAAAATGAGATTGATGAAGACTTTGAAGATGTTTTTAGTGATTCTCCCCTTACTCCCGAGCAACCCATGTCTTCCAGGCAAAAGAAGAAGGAAGCGAAGATGCAATTTAGTAGTAGTCACCCTAAGGGCCGCCACAGATCTTGATAGGATCTTTTGTTTTTTTTTTGCTTGACTATTTGTTTTGTCTTTGTCTTGTCTGATGGTAGGGATGTGTGTCTCTCTTTTTCTTTGATTCAGATAGATTCTTATCCCATGCTTTGCCTTGGCATCTTGGAGCTCTTTTGAGCATGTTTTTTGAGTTTCTTGTATTTCTTGGGGGATGTCCCTTGTACTTTGTACATCTTTTTGGATTTATTTACCCTTTTTTTTGAAAAAAACTGTTATAAGCAAATTCAATTAGAGGCAAATGAGTTTCCCAGGAATTCTCAAATTCCATGACACAAGCTCGTAACATATCTTCCATTACCTGATTCATACGCTTTGTTTCTCCATATGTCTGTGGGTGGAAAGCGGTACTCAAATTTAGTGATGTCCCTAGCACCTTTTGAAAACTGGCCCAAAACCTGGAGGTAAATCTAGCATCATGATCTGACACTATAGATATTGGAACGCCATGCAAATGAACTATCTGTTGGATATACAATCTACCCATCTTTTCTACAGAATCACCTATACAGTAGGGAATAAAGTGTGCTGACTTAGTCAATCGATCTACTAGAACCCAGATTGAATCATATCCTTGTTTTGTCCTTGGCAACCCTGTGACAAAGTCCATGGTAATATTTTCCTACTTCCAGTCAGGTATGGGCAAAGGTTGTAGAAGTCTGGGAGGTTTCAAGTGCTCAGCCTTTATCTGTTGACATGTTAAGCACTTGGGCACAAATTCTGCAACGTCTCTTTTCATACCTTCCCACTAGAAGTTTCTTCTAAGATCCTTGTACATTTTGGTTCCTCCCAGATGTATGGTTAATCTTGAGCGATGTGCCTCTTTAAGAATTTCTTGTCTTAGGTTAGGCATATTGGCACACAAAGTCTTCCTTGAAATCTGATTCCACCATCTTTCCCAATATTCGAATTAGACTGTTCTTTCTGTACTTTCCTTTTAAACCAAATTTGGAATCCTTCATTCTTAGTCTGTGCTTTCAATACTTAGCTAACTAGAAAGGGTTGAGCTATTAAACTACAAATGTTTATTCCCTCTTTTGGTACAAATGGTTGTATATTAAATTCCACCATTGTTTTGAGCATTCACCATTCTTGTTGCATTAGAAGTGCAACTATTCTTCGTGGTTTGCGACTCAAAGTGCCTGCCACTACGTTTACTTTTTCGAGGTGGTATTGAAGGGTAAAATCATAATCTTGAGAAATTCCATCCACCTTCTTTGTCTCATATTAAGCCCTTGTCGTGAAAACATATATTTTAAACTTTTGTGATTAGAAAAGAGATAAAACCTTTCACCATATAGGTAGAGTCTCCATATTTTTAGGGCAAAAATCACAGCTGCAAGTTCCAAATCATGGGTTGGATAGTTAAGCTCATGAGGTTTTAGCTGGCGGGATCCGTAGGCAACTACCTTATCATCTTGCATCAATACACAACCTAACCCTTGATATGAAGCATCAGTGAAAATGATGAACTTAGTACCATCTCAAGGAATAGTTAGGACTGGTGCTGATGTCAACCTTTCTTTCAACTTTTGGAAGGCTTTCTCACAGTTATCATCCCAAATAAATGTCACATCTTTTCTTATTAAACGAGTTATTGGTTCAGCTATCCATGAAAATCCTTCAATAAATCTTCAGTAATAGCCTGCTAAACCAAGAAAACTCCTGACCTCTGTCGGTGTGGTAGGCTGATTCCATTTTAAAACCATGTCTATTTTAGAAGGATCTATTGAGATTCCATCGTTAGACACTACATGACCAAGGAACTTGAAATTTTCTAGCCAAAACTCACACTTACTAAACTTTGCGTACAATTGTTGTTTCCTCAAAATTTGAAGTGCAAGTCACAGGTGTAGCTCATGCTCTTCCTTTGTTCAGGAATAGACCAAAATATCGTCGATGATAATAATAAATTGATCTAGATAGGGATGAAAAATGCGACTCATCAAGTCCATAAAGACAGCGGGTGCATTGGTTAGTCCAAAAGGCATTACAAGAAATTCATAGTATCCGTATCGTGTTCTAAATGCTGTCTTTGGAATGTCCTCTTTTCTAACCAAAACCTGGTGGTATCCCAATCTCAAGTCAATTTTTGAAAACATAGTTGCTCCTTGTAATTGGTCAAATAGATCATCGATCCATGGTAGCGGGTATTTGTTTTTTTATTGTCACCTTATTAAGTTCTCGGTAATCAACCCATAGTCGAAGAGTTCCATCTTTTTTCTTTACGAATAACACAGGTGCTCCCCACGGTGATGAGCTAGGTCGAATAAAACCGAGGTCTTCTAACTCTTGGATTTGCTTCTTTAGTTCCTTCATTTCAGTAGGGGCCATACGATATGGTGTTTTTGATATGGGAGATATATTAGGAATTAATTCAATACAAAAATCAATTTCCCTTTTTGGAGGTAATCCCGGAATATCCCCAAATATATCCTCAAATTCACATACCACAGGTATCTTTGCAATTGAAGGCTCTTCACTTGTTCCTTCAAGATGGGCTAGAAAATCGGTAATGAATACATCACTAGATTGATCATAGTAGAAAATGAACTGTTGTTGACTGGGAATTGAAAAAGTAATTATCTTCTCGAAGCAGTTCATATTAGCATGATAAGTGGTGAGCCAGTCTATTCCAAGTATAATATCAAATTGACTCATCGCCAGCACAACTAGTTCAGCTGGCAAAATTCTCATTTCCAAATTTATTATGCTATTTTTGCATACATGATCAAGGGTCACAATGCTTCTAAGTGGTGAAGTAATGACTAGAGGCATACTTCGTCGCTCAGGAACTAGTCCCAACTCTCTTACCCACTTAGCTGAGATAAATGAGTGCGTAGCACCAGTATCAAATAAAACCTTAACATGACTGTTAAAAAGGGTTAAAGTACTTTCCAGTCTTGCTTGCTCTGGCACCATTGCATACAACTTAGCTTGATTTCCTTGTCCTTGCTGTGGTTGTGAGCGATTGGTGTTCCTTTTTGGCTTCTTACAGTCCCTGCTATAATGACCTTTTTCTCCACAATTATAACAAGTTACATTGGATGCCTTGGATTTAGTACATTCTTGTGCTCGGTGACCGATCTCTCCACAGTTAAAACAGGCACTTCTATGTAGAGCTACAATTCCAATCGGAAATGGAGGTATTGAATTAGCTTTCCCAGTATTTGTTCTCTGCTTTTTGAAAGTCTGTGCAATCCTCCAACTTTGATTCCGTGATAGTGCAACTTTTTCCTGTTCTTTTTTTTCATCTCCTTCTTGCATACTCGGTTGTCTTCTTCCAAACTCAATGCTGCTTCCACAATGTCCTCGTATGTTTTGTGCCTGTTTCCAACTATTATCCTACGAATTGGAGGAATTAACTCACTAGAAATTTATGAGCACGTTGATGACATCCTATTGACGTGTTTTCTTATCACACCCAAGTGCAGGTGATCGTACAAGTAATAAAGTTCTGGAAGTCAAGGTCGAACCCACAGGGAACGGGAAACAAAGATAGGCAATAACTATTTTGTCACTAAAAAAAAAATAAAAGATGATGGATTTTTGTGGGGTTTTACTAAACTACTAGTTTATATATATATATATATATATATATTAATAAAACTAATTAAAAGCTATTTTTTTTCCTAAGTAGTTTACGGTAAAAATTTTAACAGTGCAAAATAAATTAACTAAGATACTAGTAAGAAAATGAAGAAAAATAAATAAAAGCTAAATTTACATCAAGTGACTTTATGGATATTATTATAGCGAAAGATGGAAATAATACAAATATTTAAGCAAAGCTATTAAAAATAAGAAATATTAATTAACTTGAGAGAAATGATTTAAAGGAATTGAGAATATGCAAACCAACACTAGGTTTCACAACTTTTGTGCATTTGAAAATGATTTGGCATTTAAGACCGCAGAGTCATTCTTTATTTGAAAATAAACTTTCACTAGTTAGGGTCATATCTAGTGTGTCAGGTTTGATATGAAACGACGTCGTTCAGTTTAAAGAAAAATAAAAAAGGCAATTGGGCAGAAGCCAGGTTCGAATCGTGACCCGCCGCGGACGTGGATTATTCGGCGCCCAGTCCCCACCACTCTGCCACTACACAATTGCCTGTCCATTAGTGGATAGAAATATATCTAAACACATATTTGAAATATAAATTTTGTCATATGAATTGTTTGAGTATGCTAGGCGTTTTTGTATGACAAAAGGCATAGTTTGACAGTCCACATAATTATATTCTTATTTCAAATATGTAATCTCTTGAGCCCAATATAGCCATAGTATATAAACATGTTAAATGGTCATAAACTATAGATACATAGATATGTTTGGCCATAAATGGAAAAACAACCCATCTAGATAAATTTGCCCATCTAAGATTAGTGCACTAAAGCTGTGGTTTCTAATTTTTTATTGCATATCCCCAATTAAAGTTTTAACCTACCATTTTGGAATTGAAAATGTCTTCTAAATAACTTTTTAGAGAGAGATTAAATAGATGCACAGTGACTGCCTAATTAAAATTTAAGTTATAAAACTAAGATAATGGTGAAATATAATAATATATATTTTTTTTCACTTAACATAAGTTGGGGTTGAATTTGTGGAATCTGCAAAATAATAAAGTTTAGTACAACTAGGCTAATAAAACATAAATAAATGGAAATACTGAATCAATAATAAAATACTAAACCTTTGACTTTGGATTCTTGTGGGGTCATAGTGGTTTAACTTCAAGAACACAAGCAAGACCAAACTAAATCATAATCTACTTTGGGAGTGAGATATGGGTATGGTGTGCTTGGGGCTTTGATAGGTGATTATAACAATTACGTGGTTAAGAAATTTGGCATTTACTTGCAAAATCTGTCTTCTAGTGAATGAAAATATTGCTATAAAAACTAAAAATTTGTGGTTTCAAACTATTTTAGGGGACAACTACAAGTACTATTAGACTAAAAATATTAAATCTAATTTTAAATAGGACTATTTTTACCACTACAAATTGGTGAAGGTCGTACAAGAAAATAAATTTTTTAAATTTGAGAAATACAGTACACAAAGTTTTACTACATATTTTAGAACATGAAATCATCAATTACATAAAAGTAAATTTTTATAACTACTAGAACTAGAAAAGGTAAAGAAAAACTAAAGCTTCCTACTTCTAGGGACAATATGAAGTGCTCACATGATAACCTCCCTAAACTATTTTCTACCTAACAGTGTTGTTGTGATTGTTGGTTGTTGTTCTTTGTTCTTCTTGTGATGCCTTTCTTTTATAGACGAAATCTGTGATGCATTCATCACTGCGTTCATCAGCTTTGGCATGAGATTTCTTTCTCTGCGGTCTCAATTTTCTTCCTCCCTCTCTGACAGCTCCTTTGACAATCAAGACTTGCATAACAAAAGAAAACTATAATATTCCAAGTATCAACATCCAAGCACTGCTTGGATGTTGATTTCGTTGGCTTTTTTTTTTTTTTTTGTTGGTGTTTGTTTGTTGAATTTTAACTATTCGTTATTATTCAACTTTGCCTAACAAATAGGATATACTATGGTGTGGTTTCTACTTCTTTTCTTCCCTTTATTTCACTTCATTTTTACCTAAACATGTAAAATGTGTAAAAATAAATAATTACATGCATTTGAGCGACATCACTATTAAATTATATTAATTCAAATATGCATATAAAATTAAGAATTTGGGGGATTAAATGAGCAATATGCCTATTATATTAGCACATGAATGTGCAATGTTCAGTATTTGTCACACCCTCAACTAGCTTATTGCTAGTCCCTAGTAATAAAGTGAAAAGAGAAATTGTTCTAGAAGTTTTATTAAAAAGTAAGAGTAGCCTAAGGAAAACAAAACCTAACTCACTGTCGCAGGAATCACGATTGCATTTAGCGTATGCAACCAGCTGTTAAACCCCTATGTTACCCCTAGTGGACGAGTGTTGTCTCGTTAGGGTTTGTAGTGAATATACCCACAAAATTCAAAAAAAAAAAAAAAAATTAATGTAAAAATAAAGTAAAATAAAAATATAGGTAGAGTTTCTCCTTTTACAACAGATAAGATTAAATTTGACGATAAAATGAAATTTCCAAGTATGTAATATTAATGCAACACATATACTCACAGTTTGTCAATGGTAGCATTTTTTTTATTATACTTTTAAACTTACAGTATGTACTTGAAAAGTCAAGCAACTGATCTTAACTTCAAAATTTACATAACTATTAACAGTCATAAAACTTGTAGTTTTAATTTAAATCTCACTAGAATTTCACTCTTTTAAGGAAAAACTCTCAGAAACCAGTGTAGAGAACATCTCACTTGGTAGGGAAGCAAAGATAGAGGAATTGCTTCCATTTTGATGACTCAATATATTGGCATTTGGAGTACAATAAGTCTCATGAAAGAATACTTAGCATTAGATGAGCGATCTACCGTGGAGAACATCTTTATCACTTAAAATTTAAAAATTAATTTCTTTTAAATTATTAGGCCTTTAACTGGTAGGTTAAAAATTAAGATGAGTAGGAGATTTGGGGTGTATTTGTTCTAAGCATGTGATTGGAGTGTTTGCGCAGTTCATTCCAACCTCTTCTTTTTCTTCTTCTTTTATCATTTGCATAGTTGATTTTTTTTTTTTTTTTTAGTTTCTCATATATATATATATATATATATTTTAAATCAACTCCTTTCTTTCTTTACCACTTCTTGCAATGTCATTACACTCCAATCACATATCTGGATATAAAAGTGAGGTTTATACTTCTAGGTGGAGCAAGGCATGATTTGGAGAGAACTGAGAATAAGGCAATATTAGGTGAAGGGGGGTGCATTTGAAAGAAAAGATGGCCTAAATCATTTTCAAAATAGATTGACTTTGTTCATTCAAGCAATTTAGAAGTTCTAATGGTAAATCCTGAACGTTCTCTTCTAATGATTTGTCAAAGAAAAAAAATAATGAGACTTTCAACGAGTGATATAATGAAAAGAATGAAATGAGACTGAAAAGAATAGTAACCCTTATAAAGGAAGATTGGCACAAAAGCTTACATGGGTTAATTAGTTTTCACTACTTTGTCTTTAAACTGCATAGTTTATGTTTACTCATCCATTTAGATTCAGTAAATATTTTCACACTGTTTCAAAAGTGTTTAAAGTTTAAAGAGTTTTTAGCATTTGAAAATATTTAAACATGTGACAATGTGTTGTATGCTATTAACATACCCAAAATAACATTAACGTGTCAAATTTATCTTATATAGAGTAAAAGAAAAACTTCTGAAAAATTTCTAAGCGGATCCACTAAGTTGGATACATATATGGTGCAATTAGTATCCTCTGCACCTATACAAAAGAGGCTACACAATCCGGAGCGTCCAAGTTGTCATGATAGTCTATCCACCTCTAGTAAAAGAGATAAGTCTAGAATCACTAACAAGCTAAAATCATCAGTAAGAGGCTAAGAGATAGCTTTGGCTTTATCTAGTTTTTTGCTATCTCTAGAGTCATTCACCGCACTAGGCATATCTGGTGATGTTGGGATCATGAAAATTACTCCCATCGAACCAGCTAATGAAAGTCAGATGTACATGTAGGATCATTTTAAAGTCTGACCTGACTGAAAATTATTGAATGTACTGAAAATAAATTTAAAACAAAAACAATAAAAATAAAAAGAAATGAGGGATGAGAAAACAAAATTTATTTGGGTATCAAAGGATCCAGTCCTCTTTCTCAATCAAAATTTTCGTTTGTTTTGATTTGAATTGTCTTTTGTAACAGTAGTAAACTTTAAAAGATGTGCTATTGTGAGCAATTAAACCAGGACATTCTTCTCTATAACAATTCAAACACCATCCTAACATTTTAGCTTTCCTTTTGATGGCATAAAGGCTAGTGTCAGCAAATGGTTTCTTCTGCTCAGAAACAAGTGAGCGACCCATTAACGTTTGGTCATCGACTATTGGATCCATTTTTTATACTCTCAGCCAACAACAGAGGCTAGACTCAACCCTCCACTCTTTCCAACTATCAACTAAGATCTAATTAAATAGAACTTAGAGGGGGTGGGTGGGAATTTTATTTAAAAATAAAAAATATTTATATTAAGAAATATATACATTCATGAACTAAAAAGAAAGGGCAATGCTAGGGGCACTAACAAAATCCACTAACACTTACTAACACACTCTATCTCTCTCCTAGTGGTACTGCGGGGTCCACTGCGGACCCCACAATGCCACTAGGAGAGAGATAGAATGTGTTAGTAAGTGTTAGTGGATATTGTTAGTGCCCCAAATATAACTCAAAAAGAAAATATATATATTTTTTCTTTTTTTAGAACAAAAAACTTAGAAAGAAGAACTACATATATATATACATATTTTTATTAAAAAAAATAGAAAACTACAACACACAAAAAGAAAAACTACATTTCTCTCTCTCTCTCTCTCTATATATATATATATATGTATATATCTTTTAACAAAGTTTAAGATAATGCATCATTACAACAATAGTAATAAGAAGAATTATGATATAAACTTAAAAAATTATAAGAGTTTTGACTTCTGAGCCATCCATTTTTTTGTTTTGTTTTGTTTTTTTTTTATAAGAAAAGGAAAAATATCACATGTCTCTTGAAAATCTAAGAACCTGGTAGGGCCGTGGATCAAGTGGTATTTTCAAGCTTCTATGGTGAGTGGGTACCTACAACTTATGTATTATATTTTTGTTAAATAATGGAAAAGAGAGAAAATAGAAAGTCTAAAAAAACTATAAAAAAAATTAAGATTTAAGCAGAAATCGGAAAAATAGAGAATAAAATCAAAATCAAGCTTTTTTCTGGATTATAGATTTTACCTTTAGTGAACGCTAGAGAAGATCTTGATTTTAGATCGAGAAAATTAAAGAAAATGGAAAATAAATGTGAGAGAATGAGAGATCGGGGGGGGGGGGGGGGAGAGTGAGAGAGTTGCAGAGAGAGAGAGAGAGATCGCGGCGAGAGGAAGAAGCAAAAGAAAGGACAAAGAGAGATGGGGAAAGTTTTTAGGATTTGAAGCCCTAGCCATTTTCTCTTTTTCAGTGTATCTCTCTTTAAAAAGAATAATTTTTTTTTTTTTAGAAATTAAGATAAAACAAATAAACAAGTGTTAATCGTGAAACCGCCACCCCCAATTGAGTTTGACATTGTCCTCAATGAGTGAGATGAGAAAAAGAAGCCAAGGATAATACCTGTAATAAAAAGAAATAAACAAAGAAAAGATACAATAATAATGACAATTTATATATCTATACTACTTTAGAAAAAGAAAGCCAACGGTACACAATTTTTTTTTAGCAACACCATATTTACATTAAACCAATAAAAGTTATACCTCATAATTAAATTATAAAGGTACTAAAAGGTCAATTGACTATAAATATTAAAAAAATTGGAAAAAAAAATGCAGATAAAACGAAAAAGTAAAAACTGCCTCATGTCTCTCTCTTAAAAACTGCCTCATCTCTCTCTCTCCCTCTCTCTCAAAAACTGCATACAAAAGTTATGTTCTTGCCAATTTGAACTTCCTTCTTTCATCTGAAAGTTGCAACTACTTTACAATTATTGCAGTCTTAGCAGGAAAACATATAAGGGATTCTTTCTATGGAGATTATTTCAATCTAAATTAATGTATAAAAAAAACTGGAATAGTTAGATGAAGTTGACACAGATTTTCTGGGGAAGATTAATTCTACTGTCACTGTGTATCTCTCTCTATGCATGTATGTGTGAGTGGCAGGTCACGATTGTGCATTCTATCCCATTACAAAATACTATCTATTTGTAGTATTTATGTGTGGTTTTGTGCATTTGTTCGAACTTTATTTTTCAATTGTTTTCCATGTTCATTCTGTTTGAATTGGTTTTGCCATGCATGCAATTGATTACCCTCCACCATATATTTGTTCATGTTCATTAATTTGTTTTCCATTACAATTGACAATATTTTTTTTCCAGAAGTTTTGAAAGAGATATTTCATTCACAATTTTACTACGATTTGCATTTGGCACAAAATGTTTCCTTTTAAAATGCTACCCTAGTATATATATATATATATATATGTACTATCACTGTGTTGAGATAAAGTTGTCAAGAATTACTGAACAATTGATCTTTTGAACTGCAGTTTCAAATGATCGATCTTGTATTCAAATTTTGCTATTTGGCAATTTTAGCAACATAGTTTTTAAACCAGCAATACTTTTGATGTGCCTTTTTTATTTTGGACTGTAATGGGATAGTTTAAACATACAATTTAGTACATTTATGAGATAGCATTATTTGAGATTTGTAAGACTTGATAAAAATCAGAACTCATAAAATAATAAGTGTAAGTGGTTATGATATTTAAAACACAATGATGATATATATATATATATAACAAATAAAAAAGTACAATTACAATAAAAATAAAGACAAGAATTTCTTAACATATCTAGACATTGACTGGGATTATTGCTCATGAAAGGTGATCATTTCGAGGTCTAGGACAGTAGACTCGAAACTTCAAGTTGGTGTCATAATCACATATGTCGGAATCATCATACACTGTTATTTCCATGAATATGCTATATTCGACAGTTACTCTTTGAGGAATGAATTGTTCAATGAAGACAGGGACTAGAGATGTCCCTCATTCGAGTAGGAAAAAGAACCAATTCCTCTGAAAGGCGTACCTTAACATTTCCCTGTTAACAACTCTAGGTAACAAACGCCCCCATCCAAAAATAGTGTCATTTTCATCATAGATGGGGAATTGTTTTAAGGATGTTAGGTATCGCACCCATTCATTTTCTTCATATTCATGATATAATTCTTGGAACACCTCATATTGAGCTTGTTCCCATTCATCGTAGTTTGTACTAATATTTTGCCAGTCATCTAGTCCATCAAATATTGGCTCACCATCCCACTCCATAGGTTGGTCAGGTTCCACTAAATAATCAATTTCTTCATCAGTATTGTCATAAATTTTATTGACACACCTAGCGTAGAACATTTCATCCTCGTCAGAGTCCATGAGATATTCGAAATGTGGGCGTGTATCATCATCTGATGAATTTCTATCCTCGGAAGGATAGTTGTTATTGTTAGACGAACTGGCATGGTTTATACTCATTCTTGCACCTCTACGATGATGAAATGAGTTCATATCTCTTTGTTACTTGTGACATCAGATAATATGTAATAATTCTTGAAAAAATATTAAATAGTAAAGAAAAAAATTAAAATTAAAATTAAAATAAAATTCCTACTATGTACAATTCTAATCATGATTTATGAATTTAAGAGGTATCATAGTTGGGGTCCTCCAAAGGAAAGGACTCCAACTCAGTTTCAAAATCTCCTAAGAACAACTTTAATTTATTCATACTAACTTTAAATGTATTTTCATCTTTAGGGTCCTCAATCACGATAGTTCCATAAGGATAAACATTTTTTACAATATATGGACCAGTCCATCGAGATTTCATTTTTCTTTTAAGAAGATGTAGTTTTGAATTATATAATAGAACTTTTTGCGCGGGGGTAAATCTTTGATAAACAGAAGTATTAAGACATTTTTTTGTAGAGTACCCCATCATATGTGTAATAGCCTGCATTTCATTAATTAATTTTAATTTCATTTCCATATTTAAATTCAATTTGTATTATCTGTGTCCATTTTATTTCAATGGTCATGTTTTATAATCTTATGGCCTATTTTGTTGTACATTGAAATTCTTTTGGGGTCAAACTACGATTTTATAAAATTTAGCAATACCTGTGTTGGATTTTAAAACTGTATTTCAAAATGGTGGAAATACTTTCTTTTAACTCAAGCAGTATTTTTATAAAACCGGGAGATCGATTCTTACACTAAAATGAATTTTCTGTATTTTTGTGGTGATCACCGCGCCCCAAAAATACCAGTGCCACATGGAACTCCCACAGATTTTGGAAGTGATGTAAAGCATGAAGTGACTTGTACTTTATTTCCATTTATGGCAACTTATCATTGGATGTGCCTTGTTTGGAAATGCTTGTAGTGTGTGTGTTATACTTGTGCCATAAGCTGGAATTCCCAAACACCCTTGCTTTGACCCCTATTAGCCTATAATACCCCTTCAAAATCTGGAGATGTATATACGTATGTATATTGGTATATATTCTTCTCTAAGAGCTGTGAAATTGTGATGATATTAGTAATTAAGAAAGATATTAGATTGTAGAGTGAGAGTGGAGATGCTTGGCCACCAAGTTCTTCATTGATATTTCTATTTATAAAACACAAGCCACTCTCATTCTACACACATCACCAGCAGATTATAGAGACTTTTACAGAGTTAAATACAGAATTTTAGAGAGAGAAAGCTTCTCAAATTTATCAAAGCTTGAATTCAAGATTCTTAATTCTTGTTCTTGTATTCCTTTCTCAACAAACACTAATTCTCTCAATCATAGTGAGTATTTAGAACTCACTCAGAATGTAATTCATGCTTTAATTTCTTTATGCTTGTCTAATTTTGAAATCTCCATTAATGATCATACGTTTGAAATTTCATAGCTTGAGATCAAGATTTTTCAAACTCAACCAAAATTTGTTTTCTTAGATAATTATGAAAGATTACATGTGGTAGATGCTATGTTTAAAGTATAAGAGCTTAATTCATTCATAGGAGGATGTATATTAAAAACAAAGTTTTGACGTCTTTCGGTTTTTCATAAAATTCGAGAGCCACGTTTTGATTCGTGTCAAATTGATTGTAGATTCATAATCCTTGCGAAAAATCAAAGAGATTCATATATAATAAAGCTTGATTTCGTTCATTTTTCAACATGGGTCTAAAATCTGAAAACAGGGGAATTCTGACTAAGAAGACGAAGCTACTGCATGAACTTGCGTGCGCGATCGCGCGAGCGGCCCGCGCCCGCGAGCTGTGTAATTTCAGGTAGACAGAAAAGATCTTAATAAGAAAAATGAAAATTAGGGAGATCGCGCGAGCGGCCCGCGCGAACGATCTGCGCCCACGATCTCCCTGTATTCTGGCAGTTGGAAAAGTTTTATAAAAGAAAAGGAAAAATGGGCAAATCGCGCAAGCGACCCGCACGAGCGACGCCTCGCGCGAACAGCCCGCGCGCGCGACTTTTGACAATTTCTAAATTTTGCTTATTTTATGTTAAGAAACTATTTGGGTGATATTTCATGGACTTTTAAAGCTCTGTTTGGGAAATTTACTAAAACAGAAATCTATTTGGTTATGTTTGGCCCTATGGTTATGTAAACTGAGAACGACTACTTTGGAAGATAGAACTGTTATTAATATCCTATGTTTTAAGTTATAAACTATTTTATAATAAGGATGACTGTAATAGGCGATAGATATTGTTTTATTTTAAGGCGGCTTGTGCCTTAGTTGACCCCGTATCGTAATATGTAATAAGTTAGAAAAATATTTGTAAGCCTTGATTGCTCTGCTCTGATTATTATGTTTTTGTTGTTGACGTTTGGCACAGAATCGATCCTTCAAACTGTCACGACCTACGGGTCCATAAAGAAAATTAAACGCTTTCCTTATTTATGCTACGTCGGGGCCTGACAGGATTTAGTGGTATCAGAGCCAGGTTATTATTTATCTCAAGATAGTTTAACCAGGTTAGGGTTTACCAGTTTAGACCCGATTCCACGATCTGTTAGCTTAAGCTTCACATACTCGATGATACGATAGGGAGGATAGACTCAGCACCCAAACGCCCAAGATTATCTCTTTCCTGATTTAAGTTAGTACCTTTTTATCAGGTATGGACCCAGCTCAGCCGCACGACGTACCAGATGGGTTTGGAGGACATTTGGTGACTCCCGGGCCAGTAGTCCCAGCTTTACTCAATTTATATCATATCGCCATTGAGCAGCTGGCCACGACGACTATAGTATCAGATCTGTGGCACCAGGTTCACGTGGTAGAGATAGTTGATTTGCACGTATTCGCCTTGAGATATGCTATTTCGCGAAGGCTCAACGCTTAGTGCTAGTTGAGATACTGAGACTAGTTGATAGTGATGCTCTCTATTTCCCCTTTGAGATCCAGGTTGTGCACGTTCATCTAGCACAACTGGAGATTCCCCCGCCTATGGTTCCCATGGTTGAGGATGATGGTGACGACGACGACATGGTTATCCCTATTGCCGGGGATGTTGTAGGAGAGGATGGCATAGGTCTAGATGAACTCGCCGCTGAGCTCGAGGAAGAGCTAGCACTTGAGCTAGTTCTGCCTGAGGAGGTGCCAGTTGAGGCAGATGCCCCAGTGGCTGCTTCCTCTTCGACCTCTCAGAGCTCTGATTTTGATTTGGTAGACCCGTTCCTTGTTCAGCGATTTTGCCCCATCGATTCACTAGATCTTCTGATAGCCGCCTACGGAGACGACTAATTTCTTAGATATCACCTTGTATATATTGACTATTTTGACTAGTAGCTCTATCTCTTTTTGCAACTGTTCTTACATGCATTCGAGTATAGGGCAATGACCCCATTTTTGTAACATTAACTCTTGCATGGACATATGCGTCCTAACCCATATAGCTAGGGTAGGCATTGACTGATCATACATGTTTTTTGGTATCAACTTAATCAAGAAGTTATATATAGAAATACCCTTTTTGATATTGTCGCTGCTTAAACTACTTTACATTTTTGCTTCATGCATTTTCCTCATTCTACTATCACTATCATGCATAGAATGGCTGGAGGACTAAGGAGGAACAGGAATTTGATTGAGGGAGCACCTGAGGCTGCCGATCCCACTGGAATGTTTGAAGCTTTTGTCAGACGTCTCGAAAGGGTTAGTAATCAGAATAAAAATCGACGAGACCGCTAGACTGGAGATAAACTGCTGGAGAGATTCCGTGCGCTAAGGCCCGAGCAGTTTGCTGGTACCGCGGAACCATGGAAATCGGAACAGTGATTAAGACAGATGGACCCTATGTTGGAAGTTGTCCAGTGCAATGAGATGGACAATAGGAGGTTAGTTACTTTCCAATTAACTGATGCCACCGCAGATTGGTGGGATTCAGTCACAACTACCATCAGGAATGAAGCTGTGACGGGAATGACATGGACTGCATTCAAGGGGAGGTTTCTGAAAAAGTATTTTCCGACTGTAGAAAGGCACGGGAGGGAGAAGGAATTTATGGACTTGACTCAGGGAACTAAATCGATGCAAGAGTACACCACTCAGTTCGAGAGACTGTCCCGATTTGCCCCTCATATGGTTGATACTGAGGAAAAGAGGATCCGTAAGTATAACCAAGGGCTGACACCACAAATTCACCTCATGACTCTCGGTCACCTAGATAAGTCTTTCAAGGGACTAGTCGGCCTGGCCACTGATCTAGAAGAAGATGCTAGAGTGAATCGGAAGCAATTCAAATTTCGACCATCCCAGAGGGGTAATTTTGGAAATAGACCACCAATGAATCGTACCCAAGGGCAGAAGAGGAATTTTGATGGGAGCAAGAAGACCTAAGCTATCACTTATCCGACTCAATCCCGAGTAGGAGAAGGAAGTAGTGCTGGAAAATGTTTCAATTGTGGCAACCCTGGTCATCTGGCTCGAGATTACAAGGCACCAAGGCGTGCTGCTCAGCAAGGAATAGTCTGCTACAACTGTGGTGAACCAAGTCATATCAGCAAGTTCTGTACTACCCCTAAGCAAGTGACTTATGGTCAGCAAGGTCAGACTCGCATGAATGCTATTATCCCTGATGCCGTTGGATATGATGGGACTGTGTACGAAGAAGGAAACTATGAAGAAACTCAACCTGATCAGCAAATGGTAGAAGGTACCTTGACTCTGTTTAACTCCCATGTTAAAGTGTTATTTGATATAGGTGCTGCTCTTTCATTCATATCTGTTAATACGATTCGGAGATTGGGTATCTTACCTCATCGTTTAGAGAAAGCTTTGAGGGCTACCTCACCATTAGGAGCCGCAGTCAAGTTAGGACATCTGTGCAAGGATTGTCTGTTACGATTAGGAGATTGTGAAATCCCTGTAAGGCTGATTGTCCTATCGATGAAGGAGTTTGACATAATCAAGCGAAGCTGGATTGTGCAAGGAAGAGAATTACATTCCCCGACAATGAGAATCAACACTTTGATTTTCAATGTAACCCTTCGGGAGTTATGTTCCTCACAAGGTGTTTGGATAACATCGAAGTCGTTAGTACAGAGATGACAGCGTCGTCTATAACTGTAGTTAAAGACTTCGAAGAAGTATTTCAAGACGTTTCTGGTTTATTGCCCGAGAGAAGTATAGAGTTCTGTGTTGAGCTTATACCAGGTACTGTTCCGATCACCAAGGTCCCCTATAGAATGGCCCCCAACGAACTGTTAGAATTGAAGGAACAAGTTCAAGAGCTCGAGGACCTAGGTTTTGTATGTCCTAGTACATTGCCTTGGGGAGCACCGGTGTTATTTGTGAAGAAGAAGGACGGGACACTTCGATTGTGTATCGACTATAGAGAACTGAACCGAGTGACTATCAAGAACAAGTATCCCTTGCCTCGAATCGACGATTTTTTTGATCAGCTACAAGGGGCTATGAAGTTTTCCAAAATAGACCTAAGGTCAGGATATCATCAGTTGAGGGTACAGAAGGAAGACATACCTAAGACTGCATTCAAAACCCGATATGGTCACTATGAGTTTTTGGTAATGCCGTTTGGAATGACGAATGCCCCGGCAGTGTTCATGGATATGATGAACAGAGTGTTCAAGCCTTATTTGGATCGGTTTGTCATCGCCTTCATTGATGATATTTTGATCTATTCTAAGTCAGTAGAAGAAGACGAGCAACACTTACGGATTGCGATGCAGACACTCAAGGACCACCACTTGTATGCCATGTTCAGTAAGTATGAGTTCTGGTTACAAGAAGTGAAATTTTTGGGACACAAGGTGTCGTCTCAGGGAATTTCTATGGATTCATCCAAGACAGATGCTGTGTCGAACTGGGTTAGGCTAAGCAACCCTACAGAGGTTAGGAGTTTTCTGGGACTTGCAGGCTAGTACAGAAGATTTGTTGAAGGGTTTTCAAAAATAGCTGCACTATTAACTGGATTGACGAAGAAGAATTTGAAGTTTGACAAGAAGCATGAGCGTGCCTTTCTAGAGTTGAAAGAGAGACTCACTACCGCACCGGTACTAGCTATACGCAAGCCTGATGAGAAGTTCACTATCTTTAGTGATGTGTCATATCAAGGACTAGGGTGTATACTTATGCAAGATGGCAGAGTTATCGCCTATGGATCTAGACAGCTAAAACCGAATGAGTTAAACTACCCCATTCATGATTTGGAATTAGCGGCAGTGGTATTCGCACTCAAGATTTGGAGACATTATCTCTACGGTGAGAAGTTTGATTTGTTCTCCGATCACAAGAGTCTAAAATATTTGTTCACACTAAAAGAGTTGAACATGAGACAACGCAGATGGATGGAGCTGATCAAAGATTACGACTTCATGTTAGAATACCACCCTGGTAAAGCTAATGTGGTCGTTGATGCTTTGAGTCGGCAGACTCGTGAGACGATCGCCTCCTTAATGGTTAGAGAATGGCGAGCATTAGAGACGTTGGCGGAGTTCGATGTACAGAGTGCTGAAAAAGGAGAAGGATAACTTTTTAGATGTCTTATCCTACAGCCTGTTCTTATCAACCGCATTATTGGAGCTCAGAAAGAAGATAAGAAATTTCAAGCATGGTTTGAGAAAATGTCAGAGAAAGATCTGACAGAATGGAAGGTGGG
Source organism: Hydrangea macrophylla (assembly GCA_033977485.1). Taxonomy (NCBI): domain Eukaryota; kingdom Viridiplantae; phylum Streptophyta; class Magnoliopsida; order Cornales; family Hydrangeaceae; genus Hydrangea; species Hydrangea macrophylla. Next base: position 80,461,022 of record CM066995.1, on the reverse strand, counting down.
AATCGATGGAGAATATCGATGCAGAAACAGATTATGTGTGCCAAACTGTGGGGATTTGAGAAATGATATTCTGGCATAATCACATAAGTCAAGATATACAGTTCACCCAGGAGGAACGAAAATGTACAAGGATTTGAAAAGAAATTTTTGGTGGGAAGGTATGAAGAAGGATGTGGCCGAATTTGTATCTAAGTGTTTGACGTGTCAACAAGTCAAAGCTGAACATCAGAGACCGTCAGGATTGTTGCAACCACTACCTATTCCTAATTGGAAATGGGAGCACATCACAATGGATTTTGTAGTGGGTTTGCCTCGATCGCAATAGAATAATGACGCCATTTGGGTAATCGTGGATCGACTGACTAAGTCGGCACATTTCGTCGCTTATAGTATGACATACCCGGTAGAAAAGATGATCCAGATGTACATACAATAAGTTGTGCGACTTCACGGTGCACCTATGTCGATTGTGTCAGACTGTGATGCACGTTTCATCTCTGGCTTTTGGGAAAGTCTACAAGAAGCTATGGGAACCTCGCTCAAGATGAGTACTGCTTTTCACCCTCATGCAGATGGGCAAACTGAGCGTGTTAATCAGATCATGGAGGATATGCTTAGGGCTTGTGTCATTGATTTCGAAGAATCGTGGGAGACGCACTTGCCCTTGGTTGAATTTTTCTATAACAACAGTTATCACACGAGTATCGGGATGGCTCCGTTCGAAGCATTGTATGGACTACCATGTCGTTCTCCATTGTGTTGGGCAGAGGTGGGAGATACGGAGTTGTTGGGACTAAATTTGGTTAGAGAAACCAACGAAAAGATTTCTTTGGTCAAGGAAAGAATGAGAACTGCTTAGAGCCGGTACAAGAGTTACGCTGATCGACGCTGAAAAGATTTGGAGTTCAGTGTTGGAGATCACGTACTTCTTAAGGTTTCACCGACCCGAGGAGTAGTACGCTTCGGTCTCAAGAGAGGGAAATTGGCTCCGCGTTTCATCGGACCGTTTGAGATTCTGGAACGTGTCAGGAAAGTGGCATATCGACTGACGCTGCCATGTGAGTATGCTGAGAAAGCACATACGAGACCCCTCGCAGGTGGTTAGTTATGACGATATTGAGACGAGTCATAACGTTTCTTACAAGGAGAGATCTGTGAAGATTCTGGATCAGAATATCAAGAAATAGAGGAACAAGGACATTCTGTTGGTGAAGGTTCAGTGGAATCATCATGACGAGAATGAAGCCTCATGGGAAGTGGAAGCAGATATGAGGAAGAAGTGCCCTTAGTTGTTTCAGGACTAGTTAGTCTTGATTTCGGGGACGAAATCCTGTTTAAGGGAGGAAGGGTGTAACAACCTGCATTTCATTAATTAATTTTAATTTCATTTCCACATTTAAATTCAATTTGTATTATCTGTGTCCATTTTATTTCAATGGTTATGTTTTATAATCTTATGGCCTATTTTGTTGTACATTGAAATTCTTTTGGGGTCAAACTACGATTTTATAAAATTTAGCAATACCTGTGTTGGATTTTAAAACTGTATTTCAAAATGGTGGAAATACTTTCTTTTAACTCAAGCAGTGTTTTTATAAAATCGGGAAATCGATTCTTACACTAAAATGAATTTTCTGTATTTTTGTGGTGATCACTGCGCCCCGAAAATACCAATTTTTGTTCAAAACTATCTGTGCCACATGGAACTTCCACAGATTTTGGAAGTGATGTAAAGCATGAAGTGACTTGTACTTTATTTTCATTTATGGCAACTCATCATTGGATGTGCCTTGTTTGGAAATGCTTGTAGTGTGTGTTATACTTGTGCCATAAGCTGGAATTCTCAAACACTCTTGCTTTGACCCCTACTAGCTTATATTACCCCTTCAAAATCTGGAGATGTATATACGTATGTATATTGGTATATATTCTTCTCTAAGAGTTGTGTAATTGTGATGATATCAGTAATTAAGAAAGAAATTAGATTGTAGAGTGAGAGTGAAGATGCTTGGCCACCAATTTCCTCATTGATATTTCTATTTATAAAACACAAGCCACTCTCATTCTACACACATCACCAGCAGATTATAGAGAGTTTCAGAGAGTTAATTACATAATTTTAGAGAGAGAAAGCTTCTCAAATTTATCAAAGCTTGAATTGAAGATTCTTAATTCTTGTTCTTGTATTCCTTTCTCAACAAACACTACTTCTCTCAATCACAGTGAGTATTTAGAACTCACTCAGAATGCAATTCATGCTTTAATTTCTTTATGCGTGTCTAAATTTGAAATCTCCATTGATGATCATACGTTTGAAATTTCATAGCTTGAGATCAAGATTTTTCAAACTCAACCAAAATTCATTTTCTTAGATAATTATGATAGATTACATGTGGTAGATGTTGTGTTTAAAGTATAAGAGCTTAATTCATTCATATGAGGATGTATATTAAAAACGAAGTTTTGACGTTTTTCGGTTTTTCATAAAATTCGAGAGCCACGTTTTGATTCGTGTCAAATTGATTGTAGATTCATAATCCTTGCAAAAAACCAGAGAGATTTATATATAATAAGGCTTGATTTTGTTCATTTTTTAAAATGGGTCTAAAATCTGAAAACAGGGGAATTCTGACGAAGAAGACGAAGCTACTGCATGAACTCGCGCGAGCGAACCCTCGTGCGAGTGGCCCGCGCGAGCGATCCCTTGCACGAGCGGCCCGCGCACGCGAGCTGTGTATTTTCAAGCAGACAGAAAAGATCTTAATAAGAAAAATGAAAATTAGGCAGATCACGCGAGCGGCCCGCGCGAGTGACCCGCGCGAGCGATCTCCCTGTATTCTGGCAGTTGGAAAAGTTTTATAAAAGAAAAGGAAAAATGGGCAAATCGCGCGAGCGGCTCGCGCGCGCGACTGCTGACAGTTTCTAAATTTTGCTTATTTTATGTTAAGGAACTGTTTGGGTGATATTTCATGGACTTTTAAAGCTCTGTTTGGGAAATTTACTAAAACAGAAACCTATTTGCTTATGTTTGGACGATTGTAATGATGTATTACGACTTAACAATCCCCGTACGTACGTTGTTCCTATAAGTCAGCAATTTACTTTTGTTAAGGTGTCATGACATACATGTGGAGTCAGTTGTACATGCATAGTGAGTGTAAATGTTGGTCAGTATAGAAAAGAGTAATGGTCAGTGTGGAAAAGAGTGTATGGATGAGATTGTGTTGTGGACACTCCCTGGTAATTGTGTACCAAAGGGTGACGTGTTGAGATTGCAGTGAGAGTATCTTTGTAATGCGACGGTGGCAAAACTGGACACTCCCTGACACCCATAAAAGCGTTAAAGTGTGTGACGCCGAACTTGGACATTCCCTGGCACCCATGGTAGTGCTAAAGTGTGGCCTACGGACACTCCCTGGTACTCGAGTCTGGATACTGCGTGAGGTTACCTCTGGTATTTGCGAGGCGGATTAGGTACTAAAGTGTGAGGCATTGGACACTCCCTGGTACCCTGGACCAAAGTGTGAGGCAAATTGGACATTCCCTGGCACCCCTGTGCTAAAGTGTGGCTATCGGAGTATTACAAGGATACTGGTGTGAGATAGTGGGTTGTTGTGTTTGTCGAGAGAAAAGAGTCAGTAAGATGAGTTGGTGTATTATTTTCATACACGGTCACATATATGTGAATTAAAGCTTTCAAATGATATTGTGGTTGTTTTCTAAAAATGAACTTCTTAGTTTAGTGTAAACTTGTTGAATTAAATGGGAATTGAAAAATAGTGAATGAGTAAGTGTTACATTCAAAGTTATGTTTTTAATACTTACCAGCTTCTTGAAGCTGACGGCAGCGATGCGCCCTGGACATTCGTGTTTAGGCTTTTCAGGTTATGACTATGCTGGGCCCTATGATTATGCAAACTAAGAACGACTGCTTTGGAAGATAGAACTATCATCAATATCCTATGTTTTAAGTTATAAACTGTTTGTAATAAGGATGACTGTAATAGGCGATAGATATTGTTTTATTTTAAGGTGGCTTGTGCCTTAGTTGACCCCGTATCGTAATATGTAATAAATTAACAAAATATTTGTAAGCATTGATTGCTCTGCTATGATTATTATGTTTTTGTTGTTGACGTTTGGGACGGAATCGATCCTTCAAACTGTCACGACATACGAGTACATAAAGGAAATTAAACGCTTTCCTTATTTATGCTACGTCGGGGCGTGACAATATGACTTGTACTGCAAGTTCTAATTTTTTCTTAGATAGAGGAGTATTAGTCTTCTCCAATTTAAAAGCTTCTAACTTACGAGATAATTCTTCAATTTTTATGACTAATTCATGTTTTGATTGTGATTGCTGTGAACTTTTAGCCTTTTCTTTTCTAGTAATTTATTCTTTTTCCCATTGTGGAGCGTTTTCTCCAAACCAATCAAAGTATGATTCAGCTTCGTCAGCATTTTTAAAATATTCCCCTTGATACATGGCTACAATTATTTCTTTTGATTCTGGATCTAATGTCTCATAAAAGATATGAATTATACGCCATTTTTTAAAATCCATGATGTGGACAGGTTTATAGGAGATCTATAAAAAATTCACAGTCTTCAATGCATGGTTCCTTATCTTTTTGAGTGAAAAGTTTGTATTCTCGCATTAAGCTATAAGTTAAATTTTTGTGATAAAATTTATTTAGAAAAGCTTCATTCATATCATACCATGAAGTTATAGATCCAGGATGGAGAGATAAAAGCCAAGATTTAACTTCATCTTTTAAAGAAAAAAGGGAAAAGTTTGAGATAGATTATCTCAATAGGACAAGTTTGATCAGTAAATGTATCACAAACTTCTTCAAATTCACGAATATGAACATAAGCATTTTTTTTTTTAATTCCGTGGTAAGTTGGTAAGCATGGTAGCATGTTATATCTAAAATGAAAATTTCCTATATGTCTAGGTAGAGTGACGCAAGAAGGAGTGATGATTATTTCTGGGATACATAGATTACGTAAAGACCATCGTTCACGCTCTGATAAGACAGGTTGTGGTATATTATTCCCATATTCACTGTGAGTATCATCAGTTATTCCTTCCATGCCTTCAATTTCAGCCATGATTCTAGGAAACTGTATACTAGATAAATCACTAGAAATATTATAATTATGAGGTATTTGATATAAAGCTTCAAGAAGTAAAAGAAAAACTAAGTTTTAAAAATATTGTTATTATTATTATTTTATAGCTTAAAAAAATAAAAACTCTTTTTTTTATTTATATTTATATATATTATTTTTTTAGAAGATAGGTTTATATATATATATATATATGTCTTTTTTTTAGAAGGTAGACACTTACATACTTATAAATATATATTTTTATATATTTCATAAGGAAAAATTATATATAGTTTTTTTTAAATTATTTTTTTCATGTTATCATTATTATTATTAAAAAAAAAAAAGAGACTAGATTATTTATAAGGTAGAATAGGTATATATATTGATATAGATGTAGTGGAAGAAATAGTTTTCAACCTAACTTTTATTTATTATTATTATTAACCGTTCCCCAGCAACGGCACCAAAAACTTGACGACATCTTATTGACGCGTTTTCTTATCACACCCAAATGTAGGTGATCGTACAAGTAATAAAGTTCTGGAAGTCCAGGTCGAACCCACAGGGAACAGGAAACAAAGATATGCAATAATTATTTTGTCACTAAAAAGAAAATAAAAGATGATGGATTTTTGTGGGGTTTTATTAAACTACTAGTTTTTATATATATATATATATATTAATAAAACTAATTAAAAGCTATTTTTTTCCTAAGTAGATTACGGTAAAGATTTTAACAGTGCAAAATAAATTAACTAAGATACTAGTAAGAAAATGAAGAAAAAGAAATAAAAGCTAAATTTACATCAAGTGACTTTATGGATATTATTATAGTGAAAGATGGAAATAATACAAATATTTAAGCAAAGCTATTAAAAATGAGAAGTATTAATTAACTTGAGAGAAATGATTTAAAGGAATTGGGAATATGCAAACCAACACTAGATTCTACAACTTTTGTGCATTTGAAAATGATTTGGCATTTAAGATCGCATAGTCATTCTTTATTTGAAAATAAACTTTCACTAGTCAGGGTCATATCAAGTGTATCAGGTTTGATATGAAACGATGTCCTTTGGTTTAAAGAAAAATAAAAAGGCAATTGGGCAGTAGCCAGGTTCGAACCTTGACTCGCCGCGGACGAGGGTTATTCGACGCCCAGTCCCCACCACTCTGCCACTACACAAATGCATGTCCATTAGTGGATAGAAATATATAGACACATTATTTGAAATATAAATTGTCATATGAATTGTTTGAGTATGGTAGGTGTTTTTTTATGACAAAAGACATAATTTGACAATCCACATAATTATATTCTTATTTCAAATATGTAATCTCTTAAGCCCAATATAGCCATAGTATATAAACATGTTAAATGATCATAAATTATAGATACATAGATATTTTTGGCTATAAATGGAAAAACATCCATCTAGATAAATTTTCCCATTTAAGATTAGTGCACAGAAGCTGTGGTTTCTCAGTTTTTATTGCATATCTCAAATTAAAGTTTTAGCCTACCATTTTGGAATTGAAAGTGTCTTACAAATAACTTTTTAAAGAAAGATTAAATAAATGCACAGTGACTGCCCAATTAAAATTTAAGTTATAAAACTAAGATAAGGGTGAAATATAATAATATTTTTTTTTCTTCACTTAACATAAGTTGTATCACGCCCCGGAGTAGCAGAAATTAGGAGAATATAAGATTTTCCTTTCTGGGTCCGTAAGCCATGACTAGTTACATTAACTGATTGTCCACAAATACACTAGATAACAATAGATTAGCTTAAGCAGAAGCGTAAACTGAAAATACATCAAAAGATTTCTAGCTATTACATTAGAGTTTGTAGTTCTCAAAATAACAAAGGAACAAAAGAGATTAAGGCGCTTGACGCCGTTTACATCTTAGTATGAATGGACAAAAATCTATAAAGAATAACTAAGTCTTCTCTCTTGAAGTCGCGGCTTTAACTGGCATAGTCATGACCGTCATCATTGTAGGCTTCCCCTTCGAAGGCTTCCTCTTCATAGGCTTCTTCCGGGTAGTGCTCCTCCGGGTAGTTATCCTGTGAAGTCTAGACATGGGAATGTCCAGGGCGTAGTATGCCGTTAGCTTTAATAAAAGCTAAGTGAGCGTCCTAACCGAACACTCCTAATATAAAATATGTATCCGAAAGTACATAGCGAATAGTTATGATTGTTGAATGAATTATAATGAGACCGTGCGTGCACTATGCATCATCGATATATTCGACTTCACTCGACTTAAGATCCGACTCACTTGACCTTGTTACATTACCAGTGTAACGCTGTTGGCTTAGAGTGACTCGCCCAGTGGGTCGAGCTATGGTTACTTTACTATCGTTATTTGCCTCTCCGTGGCCACAATAGTAATCTCGCTTTACAAGCTAACCAAATACTCTAGATCCCCAGCACCTTGCCTTATGAATATTGTCACTGATTTGCGAAACGGTTACTTCACTATCGTTGGTCGTCGTGACCGCAACAGTAATCTCGCCTTACAGGCTAATCGTGTTTATTCATTTCTCGATTTGTTCTTATCAATATGGTTACTTTGCTATTGTGTTTGCCTCTCCGTGGACATAGTAGCAATCATCGCCGACATGCGATCCTGTAATTCTATTTGATAGTACCGACTCACTACATATCAACTTTCGGACCTCCGCGATCGGACTACACATAACTCCAAATGCATACAGACTTCGTCTCCGCGACCGTCCGACTCTATACCCATACATGTCGACTTGACGTTACGACACTGACTTCTACGTGAGGTGTTTCATATGATATGCATGAGGTACAAGTTAATTAAACAGGTGCTATTCTTGAAATACAGTACTAGCCCTAAGCTCGCAATACAACACGTTAAAGCATGAGGTAAATCAAACTGATAATAATAAACCATAATAATAATAATAATAATAATTGTAATAATAATAATGATAACAGAAATAAAAGTATTCGGGGTACAACATATTAATCAAAGTTCATTTGATAATAATACTAATATTAATAATTGATGATGCCGAAAATTGATAAGAAGGATTTAAAGAGAGAAAAAGACTCGAGCAAGTTGTATGTGGTTCGACCCCGTTAACAAGGTGACCTACGTCCACGGGTGCATCTATGCGCGTTCACTAGCAGATCACCGGCGGGCCTGGTAAGCCAACAAAGATGGGCGACACTACTAGTAATACCGGCTGGGTATATGTGTACAATGGTGAATTCTGTATTATATGCTTGCTAGCTAGAGAGTTCTTCGGATCCCCTTAGACAGGGTAGGTGGGCTCTTTTATAGGTACAAGAGTCCACCCATATATGGTAAGCCAGTCAGATTAGGAAGCCTAATCTAATCACAATTGATTTGCACGATTTGGGAAGAGTTTCCTAAGCGGTTTAGGAATCTACTGGCTCGTTCTTAATAGAGTTATGGCCAGATAAGGAAACTGCTTGAAAGGTTCGGTCTGGGCTGCGCCTCATGCCCGAGCTATTTGAGAATCCCGAGCGGTAACGATTGATGACCTCGGGAGTGTAGGCCCCAAGCACCCATTCCGGATAGTCCGGGTACTTCGCTGCTGACGTGGCAATTTGGCTTTAGCAGAATATTTCTGGACGTATCAGCTGCCCCCCATTTTCGAAGTTGATGTGATGTCCCATCAGATGAAGTTTAAAAATTAAGACTGCTTCTGAGGAACCGTTCGATAATAGGCCATGACTTTGCCCGAGGTGGGACCGGTCGGAGTGATCAGTCGGGGTACGAACTGAGCGGTAACCCCGCAGGCCCGGGTCCCTCATATGCCACGTGTCAGTTGGTCACTGGCCTGGTTAGGATCCAACGGTACCAATCTGAGAGTAACCGAACCATTTATATGGTAACCGAACCATCCCATCACGCATTTAATGCACGTGCCTTTTAAGGCGACGCTTCACGTGCTCGAGGTAACAATTGTCAGCCACTTCAGGCGGGAAAACATATGAGCCATTGGATCTGTCTCGATCTAGGCCATCCATAGTTCTTATATAAAGGATACTTGTCCATTTCTTCAACCCTTTACTGCAGAGATATAGATTACCGAGCGACTTGAAAGCAAGAACAATCCCAAGCAAGGTTCCCGAGCCTCATTCTGCGCTAAACTTTGTAAGTCTTTTTCCCTCAGCTTCAGTTCATCATTTTATTCCTTTGCTGTCCCCTTCTTTCCTCTTTTCTAAGCGAGACTGGAGAGAGTGAACCCGCTTAAGTTAGAACAAGAGTGGGACTTTTTCTTTCTCAGGTTCTGTTCTTTCTTCCAGGCAGGAGGCACCTTAGGACAATTAGAGCGAGCGAGTGTTTTCGGGATAGTCTTGAGAGAGTGTCACATGGTGTTAAGGACCCTCTATTATTTGCCCTTTAGGTTAGTGACCCTGCCCCCCTTGTACATCAGACTAATTGCCTCTGACCCATACTCAGGTCGTGTCCTTCTTCCTCACCCTTCCACGGGAATATCAGTAATAGAACATTCCAACTTCAACTCCGCTTCATGATCAGAGAGCGAGGCCTTCCGGTCGGGAACGCCCGACATCAGTCTAGACCCACCTTCAGCTTCCCCTTCAGACCACCAAAGTGAGGGCCGGATCCCTGCCCGAGTATCTAGTGGCGAGCCTGACCAGGAGACCCCCGTTGCCTCCGTGTCACGAGGTTTTGGCGATGAGGCACCCAAGGAGTCTGATCCCGAGGTAGCATTCGCTTGCGAGTTTATCCTCTCGGCCCTACGTGCTGGGGACCTTGCTTGGATCAGGGATAGGTATGTTATCCCTGTCAACAATTCCTTGTTCGTTCCCCCCAGCGGGGCTCATATTTACCGCCGGGGTTTTGTTACTTTATACGAGGACACCTTCATGGCTGGCCTTCGTGTCCCCCTCCATCCGGTCACCCGAGACGTATTGATCTACATGGGGATAGCTCCAGGGCAGTTAGCTCCGAACGGGTGGAGGTATCTGATGGGGTTCATCTCCTTGTGGCCCCAAATCTTCGGGTATGAGCTCACCCTTCAAGAGTTCTTCTAGATCCACCGGCCGTTCCCAGTGCACGGGGAGACCAAGTTCTTTTCCCTAGGGGCTTGGCAAGGAAAGAAGATTATTATCAACTGCCCGAGCAACAACAAGGAGTGGAAGAACAAGTTCTTCCTAGTGTCTACCCCTGGGTTTTGCTAGCGAGCCCTTGAGAGTCAACTGAGGATCTCCTGGGCGGGAGAGTTAAGGGGTAAGCCCGTCCTGTGTCTTCTCTAGCCTCCTTCCATACTTTGTCTTATAGTCTTAAACTGATCATTTTGATTTGTTTTACAGCGGGGGCTATCAATCTTTCGAGCATTCCGGAGGACTACGAGGAGAGGATCAGAGGCTTGGTTGAGCGGCCTGTGAATGTCTGGGACGTGCTGACCCGGTCGGGAGACAAAAGGGGTAACCGTCGACCTGACCGTCCCGCCGAATCGCCAATCTTCCCCACCATCATTCCGGGTAAATGCTTCATCTTCTGTTTTAGTTTTGGCTATCCTTTGCTTCCTTGTTGTCCCGGTTACTGACCCCATGGTTGTTTTTTTTCTGCAGAGATGGCCCCCAAGAGAGACCCCGAACGGTTGAGGGATCTGCAAGCTGCCACTCTCGCTGCCGAGCGGATGACGGCGGCGAGGAAGAGGCCGGCCGTTGAAGCCTCTAACAGTGAGCGCCTGCTCAAGCTGCTCAGGCGCAGCCCAGCTGCCGCCAAGGCTCCTGGGGAGGCATCAACTCCCCGGGTGGTAGTAGTGGGGGAAACATCTACCCCTCGAGCTGAGATTCCCGCCAGGATGCCCCTGGAGGAGTCTAGGGAGACCCGGGACAGGGTCAGGCCATACTTACTTCCCAGTCAAGTGGAGAGGTGTGTCGGTATGTCTCCCCAGGTTTTCCAAGGGTGGCTTTACAGTATCTCCCATCTGGTAAGTAATTTTGCTGCGTCTTCTGATTTCTGTGCGTTTTTTCTGCTGGCAATAGTGACCAACCGGCTCCCTTTTGATTTGTTGCAGGTTGGCTGCATGGCTGCTGGAGCTGAGTCTTTCCTGTTGGCCCTTGCTGAGAGGGCCACCGCCGCCAAAACCGCCCTGGCTGAGAAAGAGGTTGCCCTGGAGACCAAAGAAAGGGCCTTGACCGTAGAGAAAAATAGGGTCAAGGGTCTAGCCTTGAACCTCGGGGCAGCCTAGGAGGAGTTGGCGGTGGCTCTGGCGAAGCTGGAAATCGAGCGAGCTGACCGTGCGGCAGCGGAGGCTCGGGAGAAGGCACTCTTGGAGGCGGCACTGGCCACTAGTCCCCCGGGGGAGACTTTTGACGACGGTTTCTTCCTCGGGTATGAAGACTTGAAAAAGAGGTTGGCCCTGGACTACCCGGAGTTAGACACCACTCCTTACCAGGGGGTAGATTCTGACTACTGGGACATGGTTCCCGAGGCCGCCAGAGATGCTGCCGCCGATGCCCAGGGGACCGCTACCGCGACGGAGGGTATTGCTGCCCCGACTGGCCAGAAGGGAGATGTCGCTTCGGAGGCTAGGGGGGAGGCTAATGAGAGTGTGGACGTCATTGATGTGGACGACTCCTAGCATCCCTTCCCTTGGATTCTTCTTTTCTCTTTTTTTTTGGGAGGCTACTACTGTAACACCCTGTATTTTATAAATAAATATTGCATTTTATTTCCATGAGTATTTGATTTGATTTCCATTTGATATATATATCTGGGGTCAAACTGTAATTTCCAAAATACTTTCTATGGTTTCAAAAACGATATCTATATTTTGTACAAACCAGGAATTTATTCCTACGCAAAAATATAATTTTCAGTATTTTTATATCAACCGAAAAATACCAGTTTTGTTTTAAAACTGCGCCTTTACCGCGACTTGGGTGTGGGAGCACGTGAGCTCAACCACACCGTGCGATTTCCATGGCTTTCTTGGAGCCCAAAACTGTGGATTTATATATACGTTGAATTCTCTCTCTCTTTCTCACAGTCTCTCATCTCTCATTCCCAAACTCTCCCAAACTCTCTCAAATTCTCTCAATCACTCTCTTGCTCTCTCAAGATCACACAACACACACACATACAGTTTATATATACATATATATTCAGTATATACACATACATAGATATATATATATTCATCTCAAAAATCAAGAACGGAGGAGTATAAACTCTATTGACGGAAACTTCGACGGATTTTTTACGGCGGATATTATCGGTCTCAAATTCTTTGTACTAACGCCCTCGGTGAGTATTATAAACTCACTCTCAATGTTTATATATGTATATTTCAGTGTATATATGTGTGTATATATGTGTATATATATAGATACACCATTGAAGCTTGAAATTGGAGTTTTGTAAATCTTAACCAAAATGAAATTTATGGATTGGGAATGGAAGATCTTGGTCCCAATAAGCTGTGGTTCGAATCCTACGCAGTAATTCGTCCGTATCGCGACGTACCGTTGATTTAAAGTTTTGACACCCTCACTTTAATCGCGAATATTTAGAGATATAATCCGTATTGGTTAAAATTGATCGCGTATTCGTAATCTACGCGGAAAACCGAAGAGAACCATATATTACATGTCCTGGTACGAACAGAAAACAGAAATGGGTAAATTTCAGTCTTAAAACCAGAAACAGGGGAAAAACGAAGAAGACGACATTCTGCAAGAACTCGCGCGCGCGACCCGCTCCCGCGAGGCTCGCTCGCGCAGCCCGCTCGCGCGGACCCTCCCCCCCCTTCGCGCGCGCGATCCGCTCGCGCGACCTGTCCTGCCCCTCCGCTCGCGCGACCCGCTCGCGCGATCCGGCCTTCCCCTTCGCTCGCGCGACCCGCGCGCGCGACATCACCTCACCTTCGCTCGCGCGACCTGGCAGTTTGAGCAGTTTCTATGTTTTCTTATTAGGGACTGTTTGGAAAATGTTTTTAAAAGTTTTTAAAGAACAGTTTGACAAAAATATTGTTTTAAAAGTCTATGTTTTAAGAATTGTACGAACAAGAACAACTAAGACCGAAATTTATGCTCGTACGATTATCCGGCTTTGTAATTTATTAATGGTGTTATTTATGGAACATTGACATACATATTAGGGTCGAGGTTGTGTCAACATGCATGTGTGGAATAAAGTGTAAAAAGAGTAAAGGGTGGCGGTTTGGTGTGCGACCTCAATATCGATCGGATAGTATTCCTGGTATTGGAGGCGACAGTGTTGTTTACGACTTAGATATCGATCGGATAGTATTCCTGGTATCTAAGGCGCGCGTTTCGGATATTGATCGGATAGTATTCCTGATATCCGAAGCGATGGTGATAGTGTTGTGTACGACTTAGATATCGATCGGATAGTATTCCTGGTATCTAAGGCGCGCGTTTCGGATATTGATCGGATAGTATTCCTGATATCCCGAAGCGATGGTGATAGTGTTGTGTACGACTTAGATATCGATCGGATAGTATTCCTGGTATCTAAGGCGCGCGTTTCGGATATTGATCGGATAGTATTCCTGATATCCGGAGCGATGGTTGGTTGTGATCGGTCTAGATATCGATCGGATAGTATTCCTGGTATCTGAGGCAGTAGTGTGGTGTGTGACTTCAATACCGATCGGATAGTATTCCTGGTATTGGAGGCGATAGTGTAGCGTGTGAATTGGATGACTGAATACTTATTGCTCCTGGTAGCTGAAATGATGTGTTGATTTAATTGGATTGTTCTAAAGAAAAGAATTGGCAAAATAAGATGTTTCACAATTTATGTACAATTGCGTATTTATTTCTTACTATATTCCCCCGTGAATTATGTTGGAATTGGAACCTTGAATATATTACTGTTAAGGTTAAATGGTACCGTTGTTTATTTGCTTATATATACATTGCGAGCATTTGTTTATTTTATTCACCAGTTTTCATAAGCTGACGGCGTTGATGCGTCCTGGACTGTATGTCCAGATTTTCAAGGGCAGGAGCAGCCAGGGTACTTCGACTATGCTAGTTAGAGGCAGGAAACTTTCCAGGAGGCTGCTTATTTTTTTCCTATGTCTTTCATTTCTGAAGTTGTAATAGACTGGAGAATAGCTTTGAAATAAGGGCGTTTTGTGCCTAAGACTTTGACTTATGTAATAGTTTAGCAAGTTTTAAATTTCGGAGCTTATGTTTATTAGTATCCTTTCTTTTAGAAATGTTGTTAAGTTATTTGTTGCAGGGACAATTGGTCATACTCACTTGTCACGACCTACGAGTCCATAAAGGAAATGAAATGCTTTCCTGTATTATGCTACGTCGGGGCGTGACAACTACAACTGCCTCTGGGCTTTGTACAGTTTTTTTTATATTAATGAAAAGGCCCTCGAGGTCAATTTTTCTTCCATTAACTGCTTACTATTGTCTGTACTTTGCCTGTTTGGGATTGCTTGTATCCGCCCGATTTTTTAGCCAACCTAAGCCCCTGTCTTAGCAAATGGTTTAGGACCGTAACCAGTAGAACACCTGGTTTTCTCGACCTATTTTAAAGGTAATCGCCCAGTGTGCTATAGGAACTTGTCTTGTCCTGTCCTGTTTAGCATCTGGGGTGTCCTGGTGTATTATAGGAGTATCCTATTTTACCGTCCGGGATGTCCCAGTGTATGATAGGAGTATCTTGTTTTACCGTCCGAGGTATCTTAATCTGATCACTATAAGTACTTAGGTTCCAAGTTCTTTTAGTGATCGGTATGATTTCCTGTTTTGGCCTATTCCCCTGTCCCCAAGCATTTTGCTAAGGCGGGAGTGCAGGAATTAATGGCCATAGGAAACTGACCTAGAACATGGGTGGTTGCAGGGTCCTTTGAGGCTTGCCGTCGTCGATCACCTAGGGGTTTGTCCCCGTCGTCGGTTGGACCTAAGCAAAGCTTTGTGTAATTTCCTGTTTGGGTCTGGTATCCTCTTGCCCCCCGAGCGTCCTGCGAAAGAGGGGGCATGGTAAGGAGTGACCGTAGGAAACTGACCTGGAACATAGGTGGTTGCAGAGTCCTTTGGAGCTTGCCATCATCAGCCACCTAGGGGTTTGCCCCCATCGTCAATTGGGCCTAAGCGAAGCCGGTGCCTCGGGCATAACCCCGAGGTCTTTTGTGCCTGGGTTCAAAGCCCGAGGTCTTTTCTGCCTTGGTTGTTAGCTTTTAGTATGAAGGAATGAAAAGAGAGGTAGCAGATCACGTATCCCAATGTTTAACTTGCAAACAAGTCAAAGCAGAACACCAGAGGCCAATAGGGTTATTACAACCACTGCCAGTTCCTGGGTGGAAATGGGAACACATTACTATGGATTTCGTTGTAGGAATGCCAAGAACGCAACAGAATCATGATGCTATTTGGGTGATCGTGGATCGACTCACTAAATCATCTAATTTCATCGCCTACAATATGACGTACCCGGTTGAGAAGATGAGCAGAATGTACTTATAGCAAGTCGTACGACTACACGGAGTGCCTGTATCAATCGTATCAGATTGCGACTCGCGTTTTACATTAGGATTTTAGGAAAGATTATAAGCAGCAATGGGAACTTCATTGAAGTTAAGTTTAGTATTTCATCCCCAAACCTACGAATAAAAAGAACGAGTCAACCAAGTAATGGAAGACATGCTCCAACCTTGTGCCATAGACTTTGAGAGTTCTTGGGAGACACACCTACCATTGGTAGAGTTCGCATACAACAACAGTTATCATTCGAGTATCGGGATGGCACCATTAGAGGCACTGTATGGAAGACCGTGTTGATCAACATTGTACTGGGCAGAAGTTAGAGACAATAAACTTCTAGGACCAAAAATGGTTTGAGAGACGAATGAAAAGATCAACATCGTAAAAGAAAAGATGAAAGCAGCACAGAGCAGATAGAAAAGCTTCGCAGACAAGCACCGCAAGGAATTGGAGTTCAGTGTTGGAGATCACGTACTTCTCAAAGTTTCTCCGGTGTGAGGCGTCGTCAGATTCGGACAGAAACAAGGAAAGTTGTCACCGCGCTACATTGGATCTTTTGAAATTTTAGAGTGCGTAGAAAAGTAGCCTACCGACTTGCACTGCCACCTAAGATGTCAGGAGTACATAATGTATTTCATATCAGCATGCTTATGAAGGTTGTACATGATCCGTCACATGAAATTGACTTCACGGACATTAAGGTGAATAACAATGTGACTTATACTAAAGGACTAGTCCGAATTTTTGATCGAGGAATCAAGAAGCTGAGGACTAAGGAAATTCCTCTGGTGAAAGTTCAGTGGAGACACCATGATGAACGTGAAGGTTCTTGGGAGTTGGAATCAGAAATGCGCGAGAAGTTTTCAGCTTGTTTAGTGACTAGCTAGCTCAGATTTCGGGGACAAAATCTGAGATAAGAGGTGGATATTTTAATACCTGTAAATTTTATTTTATTTTATTAATATAATTTCTAGTTTCGGACAATAATTTTAAGATTTCCACTATAATTAATATTATTTCGGAACCCGTAATTATACCTGTGTTACCCAACCATGCTTGTACCCAAAGTCAACCCCTAAACAACCCCTATCAAGTGTTTGTGTAGGTGTCATGTGAGGTGTGTTGTGTGCTTGAGTGTTTGTGTAGGTATCCATATGAAGTGTGTTGTGTGCTTGAGTGTTTGTGTAGGTGTCATGTGAGGTGTATTGTGTGCTTGAGTGTTTGGGTGAGGTGTCCATGTGAGGTGTTGTGAGATGAGTGCATGTGTGCTTGTGTGTGGTATATATGCATGACTACATAGAGACCCCCTCCCCTATAAAACCCCCCTCACTCTCATTCGTTTGCAAGAAAGAAAATAGAGAAAGAGAGAGTTAGGCCGAGAGAGAAAATAAAGAAAAGAGAAGTAAGAAAAAGAAAGGAAGTCCATCCCAAATCACACCGCGACCCCGAACCTTCGGTGAGTTCCTAACTCACTTGGTATATTCGATTAATGTCTGTATTATCCTATTGTGGATATCGTAATTTTTCTTACCCACAGCTTTTGTTTAAAACCGTTTTTTAATTCAAATTCAAAAATGATGAGTCGCACTTAATTTATAAAAGGAAAATTAAGAAACCATTTTAAAAGCAAACCGATCTTTTACGAAACCAAAGATTAACTAGGTCCGGGGATTATGAAATGAGAGAGGAAGGAGTCCGACGGACTAAAACACCCTTTCTCATCCTATCTCGCGATAGTCCTCTACTCAACATCCTTTTAATCAAACTATTAATCTAAGCATGCCCTCAACTAATACATAGATATAAATATACATTACACAAGCATGTTGAAATGGTATAAAATTGCTAATGACAAAATATCATTCAAAACCAAGTAGTTCAATTAGCAAGCAATATGATATGCAAAATAGAGAACTAGAGAACTTACCCGGGGTCCAGCTGCGAATATTTAAACGTGCAATGCATACAAAAATTGAGATCCTAATACAAAGGTCTCTAATCACATATACACATAAGGCAAGTTTTAACTCTAATGTGTTGCACATGAGGTCGAAAAATCAATAAAATTAAGGAGTAATTAAACTAAGGGAGAATCGAGAGATCATACCTCATCGGCGCTACAAAACAAAAGTTAGTCCACATGATATACAAGATATAAAGTTAGATGATGATCCTAGGCCTCTAGCTTAATTCTATCAAATATAGTTAAATCTAAATCAACGAATCCTAATCACAAGCATCAAGTCACATGGACTAATATATACATGAACAAGAATAAATTATGAAACACTCATTGATTTAGATCATCTAAACTTTGAATTCAAGCATTACTAATCATTATTGAAACATGATTTAAACCTTAACTCATGGAAATCCCATTTGAGCCATTATTTGCAAAGTTTACCAAATCTGTCACAACATTCTAGAAATTCTAGAGAGCAAACCCGAACTTTAAGAACTTGAAAAGCATACTCTTAACGGTTTTATCTTGATGATTTTTGGTCACAAGGTGCCTTTGTGAGTCTAGTTTCTAACCCAAAAAGAAAATCAAAGTTCCAACGATTAGATCTCTGGGAATCAAACAAATACTAGGCATCACTCAGGAATTTTAACTCTCTGTCCACAAGTTTTGTATGATTTTCTAAAATTAGTAAAAAAATCAGAATCACTTTGATCTTTTTAGAGGGTCTTAGTAACACATTAAACTTCATAGGAAAAATTATTTGGGGCTAAGGAAACTTGATTAGGGTTCTGATTTATTGATTTCAAAGAGGTGTTACTGTTCTGAAATTCTAGACAGATTGTTGTTGCTTTGCAAAACTCATGACCAAACCACTTAAAACATGAAATCTCACTAAAACAAAAATTACAGCGGTAGAACTTTGAGTTATAGAAACTTTTCCATTGGTTTCATTCAGTTCCAACAGTTCAATGTTTAACTAAAAATCTTTGATGAAAAGTGGTTGATGAACTCACTGCATCATTTGTCTAATTTATGTTTTACTTACTAATTTTAACTACTAAGCCATCAAACTTGGCTTTAGTTAAGCTAATTCTTCTACCATTTGATGGTCATGGAAGACTAATGACTCTCATACTTGATAGACTTCAATGAAGTATGAAGAAACTTCTTAAAGTCCTAGAATAACAAGATCAAACAATGGAGGTGGATTTGAACTTATCAACCGAACATGCTAATTATCAATCCTAATCTTCTTATAAACTATGAACTTATAAGAAGACCAACAGATTTCAAACCAAAAGATTCAAATGAGACATTGAAAGTCTCATGAGTCCCAAGAGATGAATACAACCAAAAACAAAAAAGAGACTCAACATTCATAAATTAGCCAAGTTAGCTTTGCTGGGCTAGCAGGGCTTCGATCTGCTACTGGATTTGACGCTGGCCCTCCAAGAGTTGTGTGAAGGTTGCGGTGATTTGCTCAGATGTCGGGACTGCTGCAGTCGACGCCGGGGCCAAAGGAACATCCCGGTCGGACCGCTGCACAGCCTTCTTTGGTGGCATATTGATCAGTCAAGAGATTTGTTGATGAGAAGAATTGTCGTTTCCCACAGACGGCGCCAAACTGATGATGCCAAAAATTGGTAACAGTAAAGTAAAGCAATTTAGGAGAGAGGGAGCGAGAGTGAGAGACTATTTTTTGTATGTGGTTCGGCCCTGTTAATGAAGGTACCTACGTCCACGGGTGTGTCTGAGCACGTTCACTAGTAGATCACCGGCGGGCCTGGTGAGCCAACAAAGAGGGGCGGCACTACCAGTAATACCGGCCGGGTGTATGCGTATAGTGGTGAATTTTATAAAGGTGCTGTGTAGACTACAGAATTGGCCGCCCGCCCCATCAATGGGGGGTGAGAGGTCTCTTTTATAGATGTAAGAGACCTACTCTTACATGGATAAGGAAATATAATTCCATTAGGATGTGATTGACACCAATCATGTAAGTTTCCTAATTGTATTAGGATTGATTGACATTAATTGTGGGGGTTTCCCAATTGGATTAGGAAATAGATGCACTTTCCATTAGTCTTCTAGTTTGAGTAGGAAACTGCCCGTAATGATCGGGATCATGCCTGTGGGCCCGGACGGGTTGTTGATTTTGAACCGCTCGGTCATATTTTGAGCGTATCAGCTGCCCCCCATTTCCAAGATTGGCCAGATGCTATATCGGGGCAAGTTTGGAAATCAGTTTGATATTAGTTGCCGCTGTCTGAGTGCTTGAGGAAGCTGCCTCGGGGCTTCTGAGCCTGGTGAGTCCTCAGGAATTGGCTGAGAGTTGAGACCCTGCCTAGCTCGGGACCTTTAGGTGCTCGGGAACTGACCGGGAGTTGAGACCCGGCCTAATTCGGAGTCTTTGAATGCTCGGGAAGTGACTGAGAGTTAAGACTCGGCCTACTTCGGAGTCTTTTTACTTGAGTTAGCTCCCAGTATGGTTATCTTCTGCCTGTAAACCTTCGTCAAGGCTGTGGGTAGAAGGATTTTACCATGTTGGACAAGCCGACCTAAAGCGTATTGCTCTAGGGTCCTTTTTTTATGTTAACTCCCCAGGATGGTTGTCTTCTGCCCGGCCAGCCTTCGTCAAGACTGTTGGGAGAAGAGCTTGACCATGTTGGTGGAGTCGACCTAAATCACGTTGCTTTAGGGTCCTTTTACTCCTCTATCGTCGGCCAACCTAAGAGATTTTAGTCACCTCTATCGTCGGTCTGGACCTAAGTGGAGTTAATGTCTCTGAGTACTGTAGGTGCTCGGGTTGTCCAAGATTTTGACTTGGTTATCCGCGAGGCCTGTAGATACCCGGTGTGATTACCTGTTTAGTTCACTACGCCATCTTGCCCCCCAAGCTTTCGCTAAGACGAGGGTCTTAAAGAGGCTATGATCTGTAGGTAACCGACCTGGAACATGGTGGTTGCAGGGTCTTTTGAAGCTTGCCATCGTCGGCCACCTAGGGGGTTTGCCCCCATCGTCGGCTGGACCTAAGCGAAGCCGGTGCCTCGGACGTGACCCCGAGGTCTTTTATGCATGGGTTCGGAGCCCGAGGTCTTTTTAGTGCCTGAGTTCGGAGCTCGAGGTCTTTTTTTTTATGCCTCAGGGTTAGGCCCGAGGTCTTTGGATGCCTCGGGGTTAGGCCCGAGGTCTTTGTATGAGTTCTCTGACAATCGGTGGAGCCTCATGTGGTGATCAAGCAAGTACCAATGTAGTCGGGCTCTTCTAGACCGATGGAGACAGGAGGTCGGATCAGGATCATTGTGCTTCTGACTTCTCTGTACTGGAGGTAAAATCGGAACTGTTTGATCCTGACCGATGTGAACTGGAGATCGGGCCGGGGCTGCCGGACTCAGACCGCTGCGAACTGGAGGTCGGGTCGGGGTGCCGGGCTCA
This sequence comes from Hydrangea macrophylla, assembly GCA_033977485.1. NCBI lineage: Eukaryota > Viridiplantae > Streptophyta > Magnoliopsida > Cornales > Hydrangeaceae > Hydrangea > Hydrangea macrophylla. The sequence goes on along the minus strand of CM066995.1, from coordinate 80,439,988 downwards.
GACCGCTGCGAACTGGAGGTCGGGTCGGGGCTGCCGGGCTCAGACCGCTGCGAACTGGAGGTCGGGTCGGGACTGCCGGACCCTGCCTGCTGTGAGCCGAAGGAACTGTCAGAATTCCCGGGCTGATCTCGCTTCCGCTTATTTCTGGAGGACTCGTTGCTTTCTTGCCCGGTGTCTTTGGTCTTCAGAAACTCTTCAGTGTCAATGTATTTTCCAACCCTCTCAGAGAGCTCGACCAAAGTTTCCGGTCGATTTCTGTGGAACGACGCGGCGCACTTGGTGTGTTGAACTCCCGAGCAGAAGGCTATGATGGCGATTGTCTCGTTCAAATTGCGGATTTGAAGCTTCTGTTGGTTGAACCGGTCGGTGAACTCCTTGAGGGACTCATTATTCCGTTGTCTGACTGTTAGTAGTTGCATGTCTGGCTTTGGCCGCTCGTGCATACCGGCGAACTGGTTGATGAACTGCTTGCTGAGTTGTTTGAAACTGCAGACCGATCGGGGCTCCTAGGAGTAAAACCACTGCATGGCCGGGCCTTTCAAAGTGCTGGGGAAGGCTAGGCAGTGTAGCTCATCGGAGTTGGTGGCTAAGGCCATCTGAGCCTTATAGGTCCGGACGTGGTCGACCGGGCTTTCCAAGTCGCTGTATGAATCTAGCCGAGGCTGCTTAAATTCGCGCGGGATAGAGAACCTCGTGATCTGGCTAGAGAATGGTGACTCTGTCTCGGTATTGGCTTGATTTGGAACACAGTTTTGACCAAGCTTTTTGGCCACTTCGTCGATCTGCTTCTGCAAGTCTTTGATTCGGGCTTCCACTTCTTCCCGACCGGAATCTGAGGAACTAGTCGGGTTGGTGGAAGATGTTTCTTCATGGCAGGGTACTATCCTCTAGGATCGGGCTCGGCTATGACTCCGGGTAACCGCTCGCCTAGGGATAACCCGGCTCTTGACCGAGTGGCCCTGGACTGATTCCCGGGCCATATGCTCCTGCCTTTCCTCTCGGGCAGCACGCCCACTATTGATGTCTCTGGCATCCTCAACACGGGACGGGTTGGCTCGGGCACGTTGTCTGGTCAATGTGAGAATCCCCTTTCTTTTGAAACGGAGTCTAACTCTCCCTCGAGTTCACTTCCATTAAAGATACCGAACCAATCGGTTCCCGACCGTACGCAACGTTCCCGGGTCGTTTCCCGGCCACTAGAGGATTGCTTTGCTGGGCTAGCAGGGCTTCGATCTGCTACTGGATTTGACGCTGGCCCTCCAAGAGTTGTGTGAAGGTTGCGGTGATTTGCTCAGATGTCGGGACTGCTGTAGTCGACGCCGGGGCCGAAGGAACATCCCGGTCGGACCGCTGCACAGCCTTCTTTGGTGGCATATTGATCAGTCAAGAGATTTGTTGATGAGAAGAATTGTCGTTTCCCACAGACGGCGCCAAACTAATGATGCCAAAAATTGGTAACAGTAAAGTAAAGCAATTTAGGAGAGAGGGAGCGAGAGTGAGAGACTATTTTTTGTATGTGGTTCGGCCCTGTTAATGAAGGTACCTACGTCCACGGGTGTGTCTGAGCACGTTCACTAGCAGATCACCGGCGGGCCTGGTGAGCCAACAAAGAGGGGCGGCACTACCAGTAATACCGGTCGGGTGTATGCGTATAGTGGTGAATTTTTATAAAGGTGCTGTGTAGACTACAGAATTGGCCGCCCGCCCCATCAATGGGGGGGTGAGAGGTCTCTTTTATAGATGTAAGAGACCTACTCTTACATGGATAAGGAAATATAATTCCATTAGGATGTGATTGACACCAGTCATGTAAGTTTCCTAATTGTATTAGGATTGATTGACATTAATTGTGGGGGTTTCCCAATTGGATTAGGAAATAGATGCACTTTCCATTAGTCTTCTAGTTTGAGTAGGAAACTGCCCGTAATGATCGGGATCATGCCTGTGGGCCCGGACGGGTTGTTGATTTTGAACCGCTCGGTCATATTTTGAGCGTATCAGCTGCCCCCCATTTCCAAGATTGGCCAGATGCTATATCGGGGCAAGTTTGGAAATCAGTTTGATATTAGTTGCCGCTGTCTGAGTGCTTGAGGAAGCTGCCTCGGGGCTTCTGAGCCTGGTGAGTCCTCAGGAATTGGCTGAGAGTTGAGACCCTGCCTAGCTCGGGACCTTTAGGTGCTCGGGAACTGACCGGGAGTTGAGACCCGGCCTAATTCGGAGTCTTTGAATGCTCGGGAAGTGACTGAGAGTTAAGACTCGGCCTACTTCGGAGTCTTTTTACTTGAGTTAGCTCCCAGTATGGTTATCTTCTGCCTGTAAACCTTCGTCAAGGCTGTGGGTAGAAGGATTTTACCATGTTGGACAAGCCGACCTAAAGCGTATTGCTCTAGGGTCCTTTTTTTATGTTAACTCCCCAGGATGGTTGTCTTCTGCCCGGCCAGCCTTCGTCAAGACTGTTGGGAGAAGAGCTTGACCATGTTGGTGGAGTCGACCTAAATCACGTTGCTTTAGGGTCCTTTTACTCCTCTATCGTCGGCCAACCTAAGAGATTTTAGTCACCTCTATCGTCGGTCTGGACCTAAGTGGAGTTAATGTCTCTGAGTACTGTAGGTGCTCGGGTTGTCCAAGATTTTGACTTGGTTATCCGCGAGGCCTGTAGATACCCGGTGTGATTACCTGTTTAGTTCACTACGCCATCTTGCCCCCCAAGCTTTCGCTAAGACGAGGGTCTTAAAGAGGCTATGATCTGTAGGTAACCGACCTGGAACATGGTGGTTGTAGGGTCTTTTGAAGCTTGCCATCGTCGGCCACCTAGGGGGTTTGCCCCCATCGTCGGCTGGACCTAAGCGAAGCCGGTGCCTCGGACGTGACCCCGAGGTCTTTTATGCCTGGGTTCAGAGCCCGAGGTCTTTTTAGTGCCTGAGTTCGGAGCTCGAGGTCTTTTTTTTTATGCCTCGGGGTTAGGCCCGAGGTCTTTGGATGCCTCGGGGTTAGGCCCGAGGTCTTTGTATGAGTTCTCTGACAATCGGTGGAGCCTTATGTGGTGATCAAGCAAGTACCAATGTAGTCGGGCTCTTCTAAACCGATGGAGACAGGAGGTCGGATCAGGATCATTGTGCTTCTGACTTCTCTGTACTGGAGGTAAAATCGGAACTGTTTGATCCTGACCGATGTGAACTGGAGATCGGGCCGGCGCTGCCGGACTCAGACCGCTGCGAACTGGAGGTCGCGTCGGGGCTGCCGGGCTCAGACCGCTGCGAACTGGAGGTCGGGTCGGGGCTGCCGGGCTCAGACCGCTGCGAACTGGAGGTCGGGTCGGGACTGCCGGACCCTACCTGCTGTGAGCCGAAGGAACTGTCAGAATTCCCGGGCTGATCTCGCTTCCGTTTATTTCTGGAGGACTCGTTGCTTTCTTGCCCGGTGTCTTTGGTCTTCAGAAACTCTTCAGTGTCAATGTATTTTCCAACCCTCTCAGAGAGCTCGACCAAAGTTTCCGGTCAATTTCTGTGGAACGACGCGGCGCACTTGGTGTGTTGAACTCCCGAGCAAAAGGCTATGATGGCGATTGTCTCGTTCAAATTGCGGATTTGAAGCTTCTGTTGGTTGAACCGGTCGGTGAACTCCTTGAGGGACTCATTATTCCGTTGTCTGACTGTTAGTAGTTGCATGTCTGGCTTTGGCCGCTCGTGCATACCGGCGAACTGGTTGATGAACTGCTTGCTGAGTTGTTTGAAACTGCAGACCGATCGGGGCTCCTAGGAGTAAAACCACTGCATGGCCGGGCCTTTCAAAGTGCTGGGGAAGGCTAGGCAGTGTAGCTCATCGGAGTTGGTGGCTAGGGCCATCTGAGCCTTATAGGTCCGGACGTGGTCGACCGGGCTTTCCAAGTCGCTGTATGAATCTAGCCGAGGCTGCTTAAATTCGCGCGGGATAGAGAACCTCATGATCTGGCTAGAGAATGGTGACTCTGTCTCGGTATTGGCTTGATTTGGAACACAGTTTTGACCAAGCTTTTTGGCCACTTCGTCGATCTGCTTCTGCAAGTCTTTGATTCGGGCTTCCACTTCTTCCCGACCGGAATCTGAGGAACTAGTCGGGTTGGTGGAAGATGTTTCTTCATGGCAGGGTACTGTCCTCTGGGATCGGGCTCGGCTATGACTCCGGGTAACCGTTCGCCTAGGGACAACCCGGCTCTTGACCGAGTGGCCCTGGACTGATTCCCGGGCCATATGCTCCTGCCTTTCCTCTCGGGTAGCACGCCCACTGTTGATGTCTCTGGCATCCTCAACACGGGACGGGTTGGCTCGGGCACGTTGTCTGGTCAATATCGGTTCCCGACCGTACGCAACGTTCCCGGGTCGTTTCCCGGCCACTAGAGGATTGCTTTGCTGGGCTAGCAGGGCTTCGATCTGCTACTGGATTTGACGCTGGCCCTCCAAGAGTTGTGTGAGGGTTACGGTGATTTGCTCAGATGTCGGGACTGCTGCAGTCGACGCCGGGGCCAAAGGAACATCCCGGTCGGACCACTGCACAGCCTTCTTTGGTGGCATATTGATCAGTCAAGAGATTTGTTGATGAGAAGAATTGTCGTTTCCCACAGATGGCGCCAAACTGATGATGCCAAAAATTGGTAACAGTAAAGTAAAGCAATTTAGGAGAGAGGGAGAGAGAGTGAGAGACTATTTTTTGTATGTGGTTCGGCCCTGTTAATGAAGGTACCTACGTCCACGGGTGTGTCTGAGCACGTTCACTAGCAGATCACCGGCGGGCCTGGTGAGCCAACAAAGAGGGGCGGCACTACCAGTAATACCGGCCAAGTGTATGCGTATAGTGGTGAATTTTTATAAAGGTGCTGTGTAGACTACAGAATTGGCCGCCCGCCCCATCAATGGGGGGTGAGATGTCTCTTTTATAGATGTAAGAGGCCTACTCTTACATGGATAAGGAAATATAATTCCATTAGGATGTGATTGACACCAATCATGTAAGTTTCCTAATTGTATTAGGATTGATTGACATTAATTGTGGGGGTTTCCCAATTGGATTAGGAAATAGATGCACTTTCCATTAGTCTTCTAGTTTGAGTAGGAAACTGCCCGTAATGATCGGGATCATGCCTGTGGGCCCGGACGGGTTGTTGATTTTGAACCGCTCGGTCATATTTTTAGCGTATCATGCATAATAAAATAAAGATGGTTGTGGGTGTCTTATTCGAAAAGAACCCTCACGAGACTTCACTCGTCCTACTAGGGATACCTAGGGGTTTAAAAGGCTTGTTGCATATGCTAAATGCAATCACGTTGCCTGAGACAGTATGTTAGGATTTTTAAGTATAGAAGTATTTTTTTTTATGTTTTTCTTTGCTTGAGGACTAGCAAAGTGTAGGTTTGGGGGTGTGATCGGCGACGAATTGTTCCCGTTCATACTTCTGAAGTTACGCTTTGTTAGCCTATTTCATTTAGTTATTAGTTGTTTTTTAATAAGAATTCTACATTTTGTAGGTTTTGGAGCTTAAACTTGAAAATGCACAAAAATTCAATGATTAGTGACTTTGGAAGACATTCTGGGCTCAAAAGGTGATTCTGGTGAAAGCTGAATGCAGTAGCAGCCTCGGTAAATTGCATTTTTAACAAGGAATACGTTGGATTTGAGAAATTTTTCCAGAGATATAAAATGTAGATCTTCGAGTTATGGATGTGTGGACGCAAACGGCGAGTCAATCCGAGTTCCGAGCAAAACATTATCGCAATTCTACAAAAGTTGCGCAGTGCAGTAAAAAGTACCTCGCTTGAACGGGTCATGCGAGCAACCTGTGTAAAAACCAAAAATGCGTATTTCGTCAAATTAGAGCACCCAACAAAGGTGGTTTGTGCATACGACGTCCAAAAATGAAAATACAACAGTTTTAGTGCGATTAAGCTTAGAAAAGCTTCCTAATCCTTCCAAAATCTATATAAATCATATTCTAAATCAATTTTGGGGTTACACAACATTATACACATCCATATACAACAAAAACTTCAGCCATTGAAGACGGAGAAGCAAGGACAAGAAAAAGAAAACCAAGGATTCCTATGGTCTCCTCCATCAACCTTTTGCCATTCATCGATTCTATGGCTGCTTAGACCGAGATCTAGGGTTTCAAGGAAATCCTAGTCAAGTAATAGGGTATTGTTTTATATTTTTCTTTTAGTTTCATTATGTATGAATGATGATTACATGTATAGAGGATTTTAATTAATAAAATCGAATTCATTGATTAAATCGTTGCTTTCAAAGTTTATTCTTGTTTTATATCTATTTTGAATGTGATGTGCCCAATAGTCTATATTTGCTGTGCTTGTATGGATTATTTACATGTAATAGTGCTTATTGAAATTGTGATATCAAGTAGTCGAATAGTTCATGCCTAGGGAAGACGGAGTGTGCCGCAACCCTAGTTTTGTGTGATACACTCCGTGTCACAGCCTGGTCCCATAATAGCAGAATTGGAGCCTGTGGCACACCACCAAGGCGAAACCAATTCATTAATGTTCCCAAAAGATTTAGTTTTAAGAACACACGCAGTGAAAAAACTAAACAAATTTCAAACTAAAGGTCTAGTCGACTGATACTTGGTCCGATCAACTGAAGACCTAAAGCAGTGAAGGTTCAAGGGATTAACAGCCTGTTCAGTCGACTGGGTCGGGACTGCAGTCGACTGGGGCGGGACCTCAGTTGACTGGGGCCTCAATTTTTTCAGTCGATTGGGCTCGTTTGGTCAACTGAACCCATCCTAGCATAAAGTCTCATTTTCGTACAGAAACCAGTCGACTGAAGTCCTAAAAACCAAAGAGAATTGCCTTTTGAAATAGTGGTCCAGTCAACAGAGACCTCGCTCCAGTCAACTATTTTATTCCAGCAGCCCCTTTTCTGCAGAATTTCCAAGTTTAAAACCTTTCTAACTTAACCAAGCATCAAACACGCACTTTCAAAAGTACTCCAAAGAATCCTAACTGCATTAAAAGATTACCAAAGCATAATTACAACATGTTACTCACTATTACAACTTTTTAGATTCATTTTAACATACTAAGGTAAACATAACCAAAAGTCATACAAATTATTATTACAACACTCTTATTGTCCAAAACTACAAGATCATCATTCAGGTTGCCTTCTAAGTGAACTCCCAAACCCATGTGCTCACTTCTACAATTCCTCGCCGACATTAACACCTGCAATGGTTATTTAAATAACCACACATATTTCGATTTGTTTAAGCTAACGCTTAGTGAATAAAACAACAAATGCACATGAATGATAAACATGCCCGCATTCACATCTCTACAATTTATACTAGTCTCCGGAGCCTCACGTATACATCCCATACTCCCAATCAGCGATTCCTCGGCAATAAGTCCACGTGAAAGGGTAAGACCCACGATTCTTCTCTTCAATTGTGCGACCTTAATGCCTATATCGGCTCCATAAAATGGCTTAGTAACCACGTGCTCCTTTGACCCAAATAAGCAACTCAAAATGCTCAAATACATATCACCGTGCTTGCAGTAACCGAAACATGCCACCATGCTTTTGGGCCTACTTATTAATATAATTACCCAATATGAACTACACAATATATTTCTATAACTAACACATGCTTTTCATATCAAACATGAAAACACGTCAAGAAAATCATTCCAATAACATAGCTGAATCACTCACCTTCGAATAAAGCTCCTATAATATGATCCAAGGAAAACTTGAGTACAAAGAATGTGCAGAAATCCTTCTAGTACACTTCCTATGGATCAAAAGTCCAAATATCAACTTTTATGAAAAATTATAGAAATAACTTTTTTGAAAAACTTAGCCAAATATGGCCTAATAGGTATCAAAATGAAGCTCTTACCTCGAGGAGCTCGAATATGAAATTTAGAAAGAAACAGACGGACAGAAGGTCGTCGTTCGGCTTCGCAAAGCTCTAAGCAACTATATCTCCCTTTAGCCTCTTTTTGAGTTTTAGGTTAAGAGTTGTAAAAATATGAAAGTCGTCACTTTCTATATATAGGCAACATTTTCCAAAATTGTGTTTACCTCCCCACGAGTTTTCAAAACTCCTAATTAGTCTCTGAAACTTTCTACACAGCTAATTTGTAGCTTCACGAGTAAAACCTCAAAATTATAAAAGTTTCCGACTAAGTTCTTGTAACACCTGTACCTGGAGAACGGGTTAATTATTGTGTTAATATGCATTAATTATTATAATTAGTGTATAAACGGATTAAGGGGAGGCTTGGACTCGCCCATGTAAAAGTGTTCAGAGAGGGACACTAGTTAAAAAAGTCCCCAGTGAGGTGGGACATATATTGAAATAGAACCCAGCGAAGGGTAAATTGCTAATTTTCATTTTAAATGATTAAATGCATTTTTACGTGATCACATGAATATTTGTTTAAATACTTTCATATTATATGATAATACATGTACTAGCAATGAGTATTAGTTTGGATACCCAAATAAGGGTATAATTGAAAAAGGTTCAAAATTAGTAGGTGCGTTAGCAATTTTACAAAATATGTGGGACCCACGTTGGGACCCATACAGAACTTAGACAACCACTTATTAGATAATTGGGTAGTTAATGGAAAGGGGAGCTCATAATAGAAACTTAAGAAAATTTGGGGATGAAAATGGAAAGAAGGAAAAATTATAGCTTGACACCTCAACATGCAAAGCATGTGTGTCAAGCATTGAGAGAGTCTCTCAATTCACAGCAGAAATTAAACAAAAGAAAAGAGATCACCAAGAGAAAAGACGAGCTCGAGAGGCTGACGTCAAAATCTCACCGTTCCGTCGCCGCCATTCGTTGAATTCGCGAACCGAAGCCGTTTTCGGACTCGTGGAGGTGAGATGAACATTTCTATACCTTTAATTTACGTTTTAATTGTTGGATTTTGGTAGCTCATACTTAACGGTGAGACGTCGTCTACCGAATTCTTGTAAGATTTATTTTGGAGTAGAAATTTAGCTTTAATTGGTAAAATTCAGCACATCTCTAGCTTGAATTTGGGTAAAATCTGTGAATAAGGTGAGTTTTCTATACAAACCAAATGATTGTATTTAATGGGTTCAAGGCTTTGATGATGTTAGGAATAACTACTCATGTTAGAGGATATTTTGTTGTTAATTCGTGAATTTTATGTCAATTTCATGAAGATTGATATGTTGCTACAAGTATATATGTTTATATGTCTATGTGGTAGTCAATGAGCACTGGGGAAATGGTTCATTGTTGGGAGTAATAAGGGTGGTGTAGAGGAAAAATTCGATAAAAACGGAAGTCCAAGGAATAGAAGTGACCACGGGACCAAGGGAGGTCTTCGAGTTTGAATGAACCATATAACCGGTAACTCGGTGATTACGGTTGTGTTTTGTGTGTTAATTATAGCATTGCACATGTTAAACATATAATCATGTTTAGATTACTCACTAAGCGTAATGCTTAAAAAAATCGTTTTCCTATTTCTGTTGTGGTACATAACAACCACCGCAGGTTCGGAGCTAGGTTCGGAGAGAAAATGACATGCGTTGGGAGAGAGATGGGAGAGATGGGGGAGATTTGTGCCTCATGCTTGTGAACTTCTTTTGAACTTGTAAAATGATGTAAATTATGGTTTCTTTTATGTTAATGTTCATATTTGAGTTGTAGAAAAGAGTTTGAATCCTAAACTTGTATTGTGATAGTTAGAAGTGAATTTGGGAGCTAATGTATAATATCTCTTGTTTTGCTCAAGTATGGTACAAGCAATGGGTTTGACCATCTCGGCAAGTCCGGATGTGTCGCTAGTGTCTTGGACATGTTTCTTTAGTGCTCAAAATGCTAGTTATAATATTGAGTTTATCCCCAGCAAGTTCCATGTATTTTGGTTAAGAGTTGAGTTGCAAAGTTTAAAAGTTTGTTTTAGTTTAAATGAAATGAATTCTTAGTTGATTTGATCAAATTGTGAAGGTGGTTGTGTGATCCAAGCTTGACTTAAGTTTTAAAGTGTTTGGAAATGTGTTGGATATGTTTTCCCAAAGTTTCATAATGTTTCCATGTGATTTGGTTGTGTTTTGGTAAGTTGGGAACTTGTTTGACAGCAAAATTTAGCAGCAGAACCTGTTCTGTAGGTTGCAGATCGATCTGGGTTTATGAAGGGATCGATCCGGCCTTTTAAGGGAACATTCTGCGAGAAAAACAGGGTAATGGATCGATCCGGATTTATGAAGGGATCGATCCGTTTGTATTTTTCACAGCACGTTCGCTTTTACGGTAACGTGCATAACTCTTTCTAGAAAATTCGGATTCGTGCAATGTTTGTTGCGTTGGAACTGGGACTCAAAAATCTAACTTTTGGTATAAAAATTTTACATACTTTTTTAATGACCATTTTGCCCTTGGGGGATGTTTTGTCACAATAGAGTTCTTTAAAGTGGTTTATCCACATTTTCTTGCTAATTAGTGTGTGTTTTGGGTGCGGTTACTCTTGTTACACGTGTCCTAATCTACCGGGGGTGGGTTGGGGTGTGACAATTTTTGGTATCAGAGCAGTAGGCTAAAGCCTTTGGGGACGAGAGACGTATATGATGCATAGTGTGCACACAACAACACATAGCTACATGAACATGCATACACGTTTATTTAGCATGCTTTTAATGCTGATTAGCATGCCATGGGTTTCTTAAAAGTAACATGTGTATGTGTGTAATAGTGTGGGTGCCAGGCATTATGTCTGGAGGTGACACCTCAAACCGAATGGAACGATTTGAAAGAGCAATTGAGGGATTGGTTCGAGTGGCTGAAACTCATGTGGTCGAAGAAAAACCGGCAATATTCTGTGGGAAAGCCGATCCAATGAAGGCAAACTTTTGGGTTTCTGATATGGAGAAGATCTTCAGGGTATTACCGTGTACGGAAAACAAAAAGTTATATTTACCGCTAACACATTAAAAGATGAGGCACAATATTGGTGGCGAACCAAGCTGGGCCTGGGGCAACCGACTACTTGGGACCAATTCCTTGAGATATTTAATGAGCAATACTTTCCGGAATCATTTGAGGATCAGAAAGCTCAAGAATTCATGGTGTTAGTGCAAGGGGAAAAGTCAGTTTGTGAATACTCAACGCAATTTACAAGCTTGGGAAGGTTTACGGGGGATATGATAACAACTGAAAAAGTGAAAGCAAGAAAGTTTGTAGCAGGGCTTCAAAGTGATATTCGGGGGATGAGTGACTGTGTCCTGACCGGAGACTTTTGCTAAGGCACTGGATATTGCCTCCATAGCTGAGAGGGATCTTAGGTATACTTCAAACTTGCCACCACCGCCAAGTCAACAAAGTAAATGGCCGGGATCAAGTCAGTTCAGTGGACAAGGTAGTGCAAAGAGGCAGAGTTCAGGGGGATCATCGGCTAGTATCGGCAGTGGTTCTAGTGGAAATAAGTTGAGGTGTCAGACTTGTCAGAAATTTCATTGGGGTCGTTGTAATCAACTTCCAAATCCAATCATTTGCAATATTTGCCGACAACCCGGACACATCGCTAGGAATTGTCCGAATCAAAATATGGATATGAGGGGCCGATGCTTTATGTTGGCCCAAATGTGGAAACCTTAGAGGGGGGGTGAATAAGGTTTTAGCGGAAATTAACCTTTTAAAAACTTAATAGCAAATTAAACACAATCACAAGCAATTATGTAAAGAGATAAGGGAAGAGATACTTGCAAACCAATTTTTCAAGTGGTTCAGCAATCGCACCCCGCGGCCTACGTCCACCCCTCAAGAATACCTCTTGAGGATTCCTTTACTCCGATCTACTTCACGGGTGTAGACCAAACCGTTCCCGGAGCACTTACGGGGGTGCACCAAACTGTTACAAGAGCCTTCAATCTCTCCCAAAGAAGAACACCTCTTCTTTGCACACAAGGGTTACTAATCCTCAATCTTTACAAATTGAATTGAATACAAATTGATAACTCTCTCTCTAGAGTGGATAATACAATTAAAGCTCACTACAATTTTGCTCTCTCAAGAAATACAAATGAAAGATTTGAGCAAATTGATAAACTCACACAACTAGGGCTCAAATGATAATGTTTAAAGATCAAAGAGATGTGTGATCAATACTATGTTTTCCAATCAAAATCTTAACCCTAAATAGCTTGGAAAAACATGTATTTATAGGCCTTGGAAGATTATAGCCGTTGGTGGCAAGTTTGGCAATTAAAAGCCCCTCTAAAAACTAGCCGTTATTGCCTTTCAGGTCGATTCAGTCGACTGGACCTTGAAGCAGTCGACTGGGCCTTGAAGCAGTCGACTGAGATGTGTTTATAGAGGGTTCTGTTTGCATTCTGCTCACTTCATTCGACTGCATCGGGCCCTCAGTCGACTGCCCTTCCCTATTTGACAGCCTGATACATCTCCACTAAAATGGCCATAACTCCCTCTACAAAACTTGGATTTTTGATCCGTTCGATGTTTTGGAAACTAGATTCAAATACCTTTCCAACCATATAAGATTCAACATTTAATTATTTTCCAATTTTTCGGGGCATTGCTTTAAAGATGACCTACTTAAAATTTATTTCCAAAACTTTGACTTTTAGAGTTTGTTTGAGCCCCTATGAGTATGAGATCAAGATGCCTTACAATGATGGTCTAGACTTCAACCAAGGATGAAATATCTTCAAGTTTTCAAGCTTGATCCTTGTTGAGCTCCTTGTAATCTTGATCTACATCAATTAAATCTCATGCACACAAAGATGTTAAGAACATTGATACAAAATTAATACATGAGATTATACATGAGCTTAAAAATGACTATGATAATAACAAAGAATAAATCAATATGAATCATGTAATTATCATAACATATTTGACATCATCAAAACATAATTAAATATGCCTTAATATACCTTAAGGCTAACACTTTACTTGTAAGGAGTTGGGCCATCAAGCTAAGGACTGTCCTACTAGACGCCAAGGAGCTTCAGGTTCTGGTTCTTCCACGGCCAGCGTTATCACACCGAGGACTACTCAACCTCTGAGGAGGGAACAGCGAGAGGCAAGGTCATTCCAACTCAGGTTGGGAGATACCGCTTCTGCCGACACTGTTGTCTCAAGTATGGTTCCCATTTGCTCACATCTAGCAAATGTACTTATAGATTAGGGATCCACACACTCATTCGTGTCACACCACTTTACTAAACATCTAGATAAACCATTAGAGTTCCTAAACTATGATTTATTTGTCGCGATACCGTTGGGGGCGCCGTTGGTTAGTTCGGGTGTGTTTAGAAAATGTGAGATTAATTTGAATGGTAAAGAGTTAACCGTTGATTTGGTACCGTTAGTTATTCAGCACTTTGATGTTATATTGGGTATGGATTGGTTAGCAGCTAATCATGCTAATATTGATTGTAACACTAAAGGAGTGGCATTTCGTATTCCGAATCAAGATGAATTTTATTTTCAAGGTAAGTGTGTTTTATCACTGTCGTACATTGTGTCAGCTATTGAAGCTTATCGTTTATTAAAGAAGGGTTTTCGGGGGTTTCTGTGTAGTATTCTTGATACTAAAGGTCCCGATTTAAAACTTGAGGATATTCCGGTAGTTAAAGAATTTTCAGATGTATTTCCAGAGGAGTTACCTAATGTATTGATTGATCGAGAGATTGAGTTTGGTATTGATGTTATGCCGGGAACCCAACCAATTTCACGAGCACCGTATCGAATGGCGCCAGTTGAGTTGAGGGAGTTAAAAATTTAATAACAAGAATTGCTAGACAAGGGTTTTATTCGGCCTAGTGTGTCTCCGTGGGGTGCACCGGTATTATTTGTGAAGAAGAAGGATGGTACAATGCGGATGTGCATTGATTATTGGGAAATCAACAAAGTAACAATCAAGAACAAGTACCCGTTGTCACGGATCGATGATCTATTTGATCAGCTTCAAGGGGTTCAAGTATTTTCAAAGATTGACTTAAGGTCGGGGTACCATCAACTGAAGGTTAAAGCTGAGGATGTAGAGAAGACAGCCTTTAGGACCCGATACGGACACTATGAATTTCTAGTGATGACGTTTGGGGTTACTAATGCACCTGCAGCCTTCATGGATTTCATGAATCGGGTGTTCAAATCATATTTGGATGAGTTTGTGATAGTTTTTATTGACGACATTCTTATTTATTCCAAGAGTCCGGAGGAGCTTGAACGACACTTGAGACTAGTTTTACAGCGACTTCGAGAGAAACAATTGTTTGGAAATTTAAAAAAAGTAAGTTTTGGTTGACAAGTATCACATTCTTAGGGCATGTGATCTCAAAAGAGGGCATTTCTGTGGACCCACAGAAGATTGAAGCTGTTATGAATTGGTCGAGACCGACAAATGTGTCAGAGATTTGAAGTTTCTTGGGGTTACCAGGGTATTACAGAAAGTTTGTTAAAGACTTTTCTAGAATTGCGACTCTAATGACAAAGCTGATGAGAAAAGATGTACCGTTCGAATAGAACAAAGAGTGTGAAGATTGTTTCCTAGCATTGAAGGAAAAGTTAACAACGACACCAATACTTACAATTCCAATAGGTACTGGAAACTTCAGAATTTATAGTGGTGCTTCTCACTAAGGCTTGGGATGCGTGCTAACACAAGATGACAAGGTAATAGCCTATGCTTCAAGACAGTTGAGACCCCATGAGAAGAACTACCCGACCCATGACTTGGAGTTAGCAGCGGTAACTTTTGCGTTAAAAATTTGGCGACATTATCTATACGGGGAGACATGTGAAATTTTTACCGACCACAAAAGTTTGAAATACTTGTTCACTCAGAGAGACCTTAACATGCGACAAAGGAGGTGGTTGGAACTTATGAAAGACTATGACTTGAAGATTCAATATCACCCAGGAAAAGCAAATGTAGTTGTTGATGCCTTAAGCCGAAAGTCGTCGGAAAACTTAGCTTATGCCTTGACTGGACAGGAAAAGTTGATAAAGGAATTTGAACAATTGAAGCTTGAAGTAGTTCCTAAAATTAGAAAATTAGAAGTGGTTTAATGGCTGTGATCGTGGCACAGCCAAGTTTAATTGGTGAAATCAAGACTAATCAGCTCTTGGATCCAGAATTCAAGAAGATTGTGGATGAGTTACCTGTGGGGAGAAGGCCAAAATTCAGTTTCCAAGGTGGTGTTCTGAAGTACATCAATCGATTATGTGTTCCTAAAGTTGGTGATTTAAGAAACAGAGTTATGGAAGAGGCTTACAACACCAGATATTCAGTACGTTCGGGTAGTACCAAAATTTATCAAGATTTGCGAGAAATTTACTAGTGGAGTGGTATGAAGCGAGAAGTTGCAGAATTTGTGTCTCAATGTATGACTTGCCAAAAAGTGAAACTGGAACATCAATGACCCAGGGGAGAATTATATCCTTTAGAGATACTAGAATGGAAGTGGGAACATATTACAATAGATTTTGTATTGGGATTTCCAAGATCTACAAAGTCTAATGATAGCATTTGGGTTATTGTCAACCGGTTGACTAAGTCAGCCCATTTTCTACCTATCAAGACCAAAGATCCATTGAAACTTGCAGAAATTTACATTCGGGAAATTATTCGGCTTCATGGAGCACCCATTTCGATAGTGTCAGACCGTGATACGCGATTCTTATCAAGATTTTGGGAGAGTTTACAGAAGGCTATGGGGACAACTTTACATTTTAATATTGTATTTCATCCCCAGACCGATGGTCAATCCGAGAGGGTGATTCAGATTTTGGAAGATATGTTAAGGGTTTGTGTTATGATTTTTAAAGCAGATTGGGAAAATCATTTGCCATTGATTGAATATTCTTACAACAATATCTTTCAAACTAGTATTGGAATAGTGCCTTATGAGGCACTGTATGGTAGAAAGTATAGATCGCCGGTTTATTGGACAGAAGTTGGAGAGAAACAGCTTTTGGGGCCGGAGATAGTTCAAATCACTACTGATAAGATTTGATTGATTAAACAGCGGTTACAAACGGCTCAGGGTCGTTATAAAAGTTATGCGGATACGGGTAGAAGACCATTGGAGTTTGAGTTTGGTGACTATGTGTTTCTGAAAGTTTCACCTTTGAAAGGCATAGCGCAATTTGGTAAGCGAGGTAAGCTCAGTCCGAGATATGTTGGACTGTATTTGATTCTTAACCGAGTTGGGCCATTAGCTTATTGGTTAGAGCTGCCACAAGAGTTGGAGAATGTTCATAACGTGTTCTACATGTCAATGCTTCGACGTTATGTGTCGGATTCAAAACATGTAATCGTTCCGGAACCATTGGAGATTCGGGAAGATTTGACTTACATGGAGCATCCAGTACAAATCCTTGATAGGAAGGACCAAGTGTTGAGGACCAAAGTGATTCCTTTGGTGATGGTTCAATGGCGAAGCCATTCGGTGGAAGAGGCTACTTGGGAGCGAGAGGATGAAATCCGAGCCAAATACCCACATCTCTTTGATTCTTGAGGTAAGAATAAGTATGGGGACCAAACTCCCTTTTAGGGAGGGAGAAATGTAACACCCGTACCTGGAGAATGGGTTAATTATTGTGTTAATATGCATTAATTAGTATAATTAGTGTATAAACGGATTAAGGGGAGGTTTGGACTCGCCCATGTAAAAGTGTTCAGAGAGGGACACTAGTTGGAAAAGTCCCCAGTGAGGTGGGACAGGTATTGAAATGGAACCCAGCGAAGGGTAAATTGGTAATTTGCATTTTGAATGATTAAATGCATTTTTACGTGATTACATGAATATTTGTTTAAATGCTTTCATATTATATGATAATACATATACTAGCAATGAGTATTAGTTTGGATACCTAAATAAGGGTATAATTGAAAAAGGTTCAAAATTAGTAGGTGCGTTAGTAATTTTACAAAATATGTGGGACCCACGTTGGGATCCATACGGAACTTAGACAAACACTTATTAGATAATTGGGTAGTTAATGGAATGTTTGGGGGAGCTTATAATATAAACTTAAGAAAATTTGGGGACGAAAATGAAAAGAAGGAAAATTGTAGCTTGACACCTCAACATGCAAAGCATGTGTGTCAAGCATTGAGAGAGTCTCTCAATTCACAGCAAAAATTAAACAAAAGAAAAGAGATCACCGAGAGAGAAGACGAGCTCGAGACGCCGACATCGAAATCTCACCGTTTCGTCGCCGCCGTTCGTCGGATTCGCGAACCGATGCCATTTTCAGACTCGTGGAGGTGAGACGAACGTTTCTATACATTTAATTTACATTTTAGTTGTCAGATTTTGGTAGCTCATACTTAACGGTGAGACGTCGTCTACCGAATTCTTGTAAGATTTATTTTGGAGTAGAAATTTAGCTTTAATTGGTGAAATTCAGCACATCTCTAGCTTGAATTTGGGTAAAATATGTGAATAAGGTGAATTTTCTATACAAACCAAATGATTGTGTTTAATAGGTTCAAGGCTTTGATGATGTTAGGAATAACTACTTATGCTAGAGGCTATTATGTTGTTAATTCGTGAATTTTATGTCAATTTCATGAAGATTGATATGTTGATACAATTATATGTTGATACAATTATATGTGTTTATATGTCTATGTGGTAGTCAATGAGCACTGGGGAAATGGTTCATTGTTGGGAGTAATAAGGGTGGTGTAGAGGAAAAATTCGATAAAAACGGAAGTCCAAGGAATAGAAGTGACCACGGGATCAAGGGAGGTCTTCGAGTTTGAATGAACCATATAACCGGTGACTCAGCGATTACGGTTGTGTTTTGTGTGTTGATTATAGCATTGCACGTGTTAAACATATAATCATGTTTAGATTACTCACTAAGCGTAATGCTTAAGAAAATCGTTTTCCTATTTCTGTTGTGGTACATAACAACCACCGCAGGTTCGGAGCCAGGTTCGGAGAGGAAATGACGTGCGTTGGGAGAGAGATGGGAGAGATGGGGGAGATTTGTGCCTCATGCTTGTGAACTTCTTTTGAACTTGTAAAATGATGTAAATTATGGTTTCTTTTATGTTAATGTTCATATTTGAGTTGTAGAAAAGAGTTTGAATCCTAAACTTGTATTGTGATAGTTAGAAGTGAATTTGGGAGCTAATGTATAATCTCTCTTGTTTTGCTCAAGTGTGGTACAAGTAATGGGTTCCACCATCTCGGTAAGTCCAGATGTGTCGCTAGTGTCTTGGACATGTTTCTTTAGTGCTCATAATGCTAGTTATAACATTGAGTTTATCCCCAGCAAGTTCCATGTATTTTGGTTAAGAGTTGAGTTTCAAAGTTTAAAAGTTTGTTTTAGTTCAAATGAAATGAATTCTTAGTTGATTTGATCAAATTGTGAAGGTGGTTATGTGATCCAAGCTTGACTTAAGTTTTAAAGTGTTTGGAAATGTGTTGGATATGTTTTCCCAAAGTTTCATAATGTTTCCATGTGATTTGGTTGTGTTTTAGTAAGTTGAGAACTTGTTTGACAACAAAATTTAGCAGCAGAACCTGTTTTGTAGATCGCGGATCGATTCGGGTTTATGAAGGGATCGATCCAGCCTTTTAAGGGAACATTCTGCGAGAAAAACACGGTAATGGATCGATCCGTGTTTTATGAAGGAATCGATCCGCTTGTATTTTTCACAGCACGTCCGCTTTTACGGAAACGTGCATAACTCTTTCTAAAAAATTCAGATTTGTGCGCCGTTTGTTGCGTTGGAACCGGGACTCAAAAATCTAACTTTTGGTATAAAAATTTTACATACTTTTTTAATGACCATTTTGCCCTTGGGGGCTGTTTTGTCACAATGGAGTTCTTTAAAGTGGTTTATCCACATTTTCTTGCTAATTAGTGTGTGTTTTGGGTGCGGTTACTCTTGTTACATGTGTCCTAATCCTCCAGAGGTGGGTTGGGGTGTGACAGTTCTGTTTGGTTGCTAAAATGCAAATTTCTATATTACATTTTCCGAAGTTGCTAATTAGCCTACCAAATTAATAGCGTGTTAATTCGTCCTTACCACGATACTAAATCTAACAGCAGAAATATATTCTAAACTAGAAATAATACAGATAGTGAAATGCACAGGTAAACATTTATTTTCAGATAAATATTTACGTATTCCACAGTGACCGTCTCATACTCGGAGAAACGTCACAACCATAAACACTCATTCACATCGTCTCAGAGGGTTCTCTAACACAGACACCCAAATCGACTCGTGAGTCAAAACTCACTCAAACATGTGCCAAAAACAACACATCACATTATCATGCATGACAATTTAATGCAATGCAATAACATATATGCGGGTGTTATACTCTGTGCCAACAGAAGATGAATTATGTTGATGTTTGAATCGTAGTTAATCTTCTTGATGGAGGAATTGAGCTCGGTACTCACCTATAGCTCCAATCACTTACGACAGAAAGAGCTTGGGAGGTTGGGCATTAGAAAGGATTCAACTATTACCATTACCAGAAAGAGACAAGAGGCTTACCAAGAAACCTGCTACCTTCCCTCGGACCCATTTTCTGGAAAGGCCTTCAATCAAGCCAAAGGAGATAGACCATAAGCCTGGAAAAGAGGCTAGGTAGCTACAATTCTCCATTATCATCCAACGTAATAAGCTAATTGAATGCATAGATACCCTTATTAAAAAGCTAATGGTGGATTTGCAATCCTAGGTTCAATACACATATTTATTAAAAATAACTTTTAAATTGCTTTCATAGTTTAGATTTATTTTCATTGTTCTTAGTTTAATTAAAATTAAAATCAAAGTTATGTTTTCTTAATTAATTAGGTTTAGGTTTTAAAATTAAATGTGATTTAATATTTCAATCTCAGTGGGTTCGACATCTACTTCCACACTACAAATCTTTTAAAGTAGAGTATACTTTTATCTTGATTTTGACAAGATCAGAGCCTACGAAGAGGAAGCCTTCGAAGAGGAAGTCTACAATGCTGAAGGTCATGGCTACGCAAGTTAGAGGTGCGACTTCAAGAAAAAAAGACTTAGTATTCTTTATAGATTTTTGTCCATTCGTACTAAGTTGTAAACGGCGTCCAACGCCTTAATTCTTTTGTTCTTTTATCTTTTGAAAACTATAAACTCCGATGTAATAGCTAGTAATCTTTTGATGTATTTTCAGTTCACGCTTTCGCTTAAGTTACTCTCTTGTTTATCTAGAGTGTTTGTGGACAATCAGTTAATGTAACTAGTCATGGTTTACGGACCCAGAAAAAAAAAATTTATTTCCTGCTAATTTATGTTGCTCTGGGGCATGATAGTATGATAGTATCACCTAGACCCCCTCCATCAATTCACCGTTAAAAAAGTAATGGATTGACATAAATAAATACAAAAAATACCCCTGAAAGTTTGGTCCTTGTGTCATTTAGTCCCTGTAGTTTTAATTGGGTCAATTTGATCCCTGAAGTTTTAAATTGAAGCAATTTGATCTTAATGGCCCATTCTGTGAGAAAATTTGACATAAATTTTGACAAAATGTGACAGAATTCTATGCTGTCACATTTTTTAAGAGCAAAAATGGAACACCACCAATCTCCCAAACTTATTAGCGTAATTGTGCATAACAATGGATAAATTCTGTCAAATTTTCTCACAAAATCGGGCATTTGGATCAAATTGCTTTAATTTAAAACGTCAGGGACCATATTGACTCAATTGAACTACATGGACTAAAATGACACAAGGACCAAACTTTCAGGGGTCTAGGTGATATTACTGAAACGTGAGTAGGTTTAAGTGTGATTAGAGCAAACCTCAAGAGGTCTAGGTGATATTTACCCTTTAATTAACCCAACTAAGAGCCCAATAAATGCCCAAATACCATTGCCTCTGTAATGTGAATGGATTCCAAGATCATAACGAACTTAACTACCAAGATGTAAACTTTTACCAAAAATAGAACACCAACCCTCTTAGCCTTGCTTTTGTGCTTCCATTACTAAGTTTAAGCAACTTTTTCAGGATATTTAATCAGCCCACAAAAAAAAAACACACACACACACACACACCCCAACAACATTCTCCGTTACCATTTTCCTTCAAGCAAACTCCATCCCATAAATTGGGCACCACTTTTCAATATCAATTTATTTGGAATAAATATGAGAAGGAAAAAGAACTAGAGAGATACAAAATTTTCCTTTTTTCTTTCCATAAGAGCCATGGGAAGGAAAATTCCTACCGTCGAGAACCCATCATCAATACAACCAACCTTGTCATTATCCCTACTTCTTGTAGGTATAGCTGCTACAATAAGTATAGTTTCATCTCTATGTGGTGCTTTATCGCGAAAAAAATCACCTCCAACGAATTCACAAATCAAGATAGCAGGAAATTTCGATAAAGTCATTTCACCAACAACCGAGGTAATAACAACAAAGACAGAAACATCTCAGGAATCACCAATAGTGACGCCGCTAGAAGTAGAAAATTCATTTGATACGCCAAACGAGGAACAACCACTGCCATTACCGCCACCACCGGGGAAGTTGACAGGGACTGCTTCTTACCATTACCGGTCCCACTCAAATGCATCACAAGGGAGATTTTCCTCGAGCATGAGCATGAGGGTATTAGGGAGAGGGTTGGGATCGAGACAACAGTCTCGGAGAGAAGAAAATCACGAGAAAAGGAGAGACAAAAATTTGAAGCACGAAGACTCCATTTGGAAGAAAACAATTATTCTAGGGGAGAAATGTAAAATCCCCAATGAGGATGAGGATGCAATACTTTATGATGAAAATGGAAATAGAATTTCAACATATCACCCCAAGACCCCTAATTCTTTGCCCGTTTCAAGGCAAACATCGTATATCGATCAAGATGCAATTTCTGCAATCTTACAGGGACAAGAAAGGAAATAGACGAAACAATCGTGGGTTTGTTCATAAATCATATCTATCTTTTGTGTGTGTGTGTGTGTGTGTGTGTGTGTGTGGGGGGGGGGGGGGGGGGGGGGGGGGGGGTGCGGGGTTCGCTAATTGTATTTAATCGGGGAATGTTGGTATTTCATGATGATTTTCCAGCAAAGGTCTGATGAACTTTTGCTTTTCTTTTTCTTTTTTTTTGGCTAGGAGATGAACTTTTGCTTGATCATGTAGCATTTGGTCATTAGCTTATGGAGGCATTACCTACAAAAACAATTGATGATCCACAATTATTCTTTCTATATTCATCTGACATACATTTGGTTGATTTGCATTGGAATTAGAAGGGTGTACTTCACAATTTAAAAAAAAAAACAAAACAAAACAAAAGGAGGGCGTATTTGAAAAGTAAATTGAAAATGATGTGGTGATGGTAAAATTTCTTTTATGTGTACTTACAATCCGTATAAATTGACATGTAGAATTGATTTTACCAATTTAATTTGCAGATTTAGGCTCTAATTGGTTCATAGATTTAGAAAAAAGAAAATAACTAGAACAAAAACTTTTATTTTTTATTTTTTATTTTTTTATTAACAAACTGGAAAAATGTTATGTTTTCTTTTTCTTTCTCCAACTAATTTTATGAACCAAACGAAGCCTAAATGTGGTTACATGAAGAGATTGCAAGGATTGACTACAGTGGAAGGTGCAAAGTTTGGAGTGTGACAAAAGTCCTAAGAACCAACAAAACCTTCTAGTCAAATTGCCAGTGTTTTGATTGTGGTTCTGTCTCCTAAGTGTCCACCAAGGAAGACTACATAAATGGCACTATAAACCAAACTTAGATGCTATAACGACTGATGAAATAATCCATTTTAGATGGAGAGATGAGAGGCTATTTGACCCAGTTTTATGGCGAATCAGTTTTTAACTAGTTTTATACTAGTCGATAACCCGTGCTATGTACGGGTTGTTATCAATCCCTAAAAAAAATTCGAAGAAATGCTATTGACACTTTTGAATAGTTCATAATACAACATTGTTTAATTATAATATGCTTGTATATACACAAGTGCACACCCATGATCTCCTAAGCAAATGACCTTCTCTTGATCTATGGTGTGACTGACAGCAATAAAAAGTTCATACCTAATCCGAATATTAATTTTTATATTGTCTTTGCAACAAAAAAATAAAATAAAAAATAATAATAAAAAAAAATCGAAGGCAAAAATTGATCCTTTGCACAGCAAAAGCCTCCATAACGCCTTCGGAGCCCATCTTGGTCGGAACTCCAATCCTACCTGAAATGAAGAAAAACCAATTTCTTAAAATAACAAATCACCTACAAGGCTATAACCAATTTAAATCCAATAAAACAAATATTATAGTTATATATATATATATATATATATATGTATAGCATATATAGTCACCCAATTACTTACTCTTACAGCAGTGACCAAAGCAATTGTACCCAAATATTCAGAATATGAATGTCTATGATAGGACATTATGTATACTTTTCTTTTCCTTTTTTTTTTTGTGGTTTATTCTTGTTTTCTTCAATCTAACAAATAATAATGAGTTGTGTATATCTATGTATATACATATATATATATATATGCACACATATATACATATAATAGCGTAGGGCCCCGAATAAAAACATTCAAAATTCTAATCCTTAACAGATCATATAAACACTTCACATTACACATAAATTGAATCACAAAACAACCACCAGCAGAACCAAATCAACATACACATAAAATTACATGTATATATTTATATACGTAATTATAAACATTGTCATACCTGTGTTTTTCTTGAAGAACAGAGTAAGAAAGGACTGACCAATCCCTTTAGCTCTGCAAAACGTATGAGGGTTTGAGGGGAGATTGATATAGAGGTATCAAATGAAGAGAGAGAGAGAGAGAGAGAGAGAGAGAGACACGTGAGGTAGGGGAAAAGTCAGTATGATAAATTTGGGTTCTTTGAATGGAGAGAGAAAGAGAGATGCAGAATAAAAAAAAGGCTTTTGGGCTACAAAGTTCAACAAAGCTGTTGAATTGAAGAAAAGAGTGCCACGTATGATATTAGGATAAAAGAGAGGGGTGCCATGTGGCACAATATGGGAAGAGTTTTAGCCTTGCCTTTTATATAGATATAATAGATTGGGTATTTGTAGCTTTTTTCTTAGGTACACAGGAGTCCTTATGTGGCTTAAAATTGTTTTATAAACTAATTTTAATTAAACCAAGGAAACACTTGTCTTTATAAAAACCAATAAAAGCGAGACTTGTTTTTGACCCGGAGTATGTTTTCATTAGCTCCCCTTTGTTTATAAATTCTTATAACAAAAGTGTTTCTTAAATGATGTGTCAGTGGGACCAGATCTAATATTGTGGGACCAGTTGAATTTCGTTGGAAGTTGTTTACCTGGTCGACTGGCCCCACTGTCATATTATTTAGGAAGCACCTTTAGAATAAAAATTTGAGAAGCATAATAACATTACTCTTTGTTTATAACAGTCCAAGAACAAAATGTTGGAAAGACAGAATAAGGTTATAGAACTTTGGACTTGGAATTAAAAAAAAATGTTGCTAGAGAACATTTTTGACCATGTCCTCGCATACATTCCAAGTCAAAAGGAAACAAACACACCATAATTCATGAAGTGAATTTCTAATTTCTCTGAAGTGTTATGACCAAGTCAAATGTGGCTATAAATGGAAAGGTAGCGAATGTATGCTAGTTTGCTGTAATCCAAATATGGTACTATACTAAGGTTATGGCAAAATTAAATTCTAAAACATAAAAGGCCAAAATGACCTCATACACAACAAGATAAACAGTGTCCAAATTTTAGGTGCAGCAAAAAAAAATTAATAAAATTATACGATTTAATCCCTCAAATGAAGCACTTTCTATATCAATTGGTAAACAATTGATAAGATGCTCTCCTGTTCCTTTTGATCTAAAACCGTTTAAGTAGAAAAAACAAGCAAACTCAAACAAACTAGGGGATGAGTTGATATGTGTATATACTAGTAATTGCCGTGGGGTACAGTGCAAAAAAATAAATGGGTAAATATAATATCAAGAAAGTTTGGGTTCTTTTTTTTTTTTTTTGGACTTGTGTCTCAGAATAAATCATCTTTGTGACATGAATGGGGTTAGTAGTTAGTGTTAGTAACACACGCACACTGAAAGAGAGATCATACGGCCTATACCCCACTTAAATGAAATTATCTCCCTTATTTCTCCCATTGGAAGGTTCGAATCCACTACCACCCCATTAGAAGAGGAGCTCTGACCAATTCGGCTAGCGAACTTGTTTCCATACTATTCCAAAAAGGGAAAGGTATGCAAATGCAAATAAAAGCAATTGCTATACAACACAGATTGGGGCAGGTAAAAAGGGATTACCTTGCCTTTGACGCCAATGACAGAGGTTAGTGGCAGTGAAAAAATTATTATCCAAAATATATATTAGGATGTATAAATTTGAATTCTAAACACATAAACAATACTGTGAAATAAAATAGAACTTGATATAGATGCAAATCGGATTATCAGATCGAGTCTAGTGTTGTATATTATGTACTTAAGACAATTATACCCCGCATTGGTGCTCACGGATTTGGTGTATTTGTCTCTTAGGATACAACGATCTCCCTCTTACTATAGAAGCACTTCAAACAATATCGTTCCAGCTAACCATACTGATCTTTATACTCTCTCAGACACTGACATACTCTATATATATGTATGAACTATGTAATTGATGCACTCTTAATTTTATATTAAATGAATGAATAAGACTCTTATATATAGGAGACTATTCATTAATAGTCACAACCTTTTAAAAGGAGACTGTTCGTCAACGGGCACATTCATTCGACTAAGGGCCTATTTGGCATGACCAAAAATTCATTCAATTAAATGACAATTTATCATTTAAATTTTCCACCAAAAATCAAGATTCATAGACGAAGAGATCGATGGGCTGAGAGAGAGGGAGACTTGAAATCCAAAACCTCACTGAATACACACTTGCAAGCTCAACGTATATGAATATATTTTTGGTCACCCCAAAATTGCTTTGCTCACCGTTCTCTCTCATTGACTAATGCAGTAGGACTCAGTATTAAATGAAAATTAATTAATAGTGTTAAATATTGGGCCCTCCTGCATTAACCAATAGAAGAGGAGGGTGAGCAAAACTGCACTCAACATTTATAGTGAAGCACTTTCAAATGGTTATCATATGAAAAGAAAAAAAGAGTAATACTTGGAATACAACTCTCATTTTGTGTCTATCTCTCTCCTAACGGGTCCCACAGTACCAATGGACTCCACAATACCCACCAGGAGAAAGATAAACACAAAATAGAAGTTATATCCCAAAATTGTGTCTTTTGATTGTGTCCCTAGTATTACTCAATAGATAATGAGTCTTAGAAGTTGAGCAAATCCAATCTTACGGCAACTACCCTTTAGTCAAAACAGAACAGAACAGAATAGAATGGTAAATGCATCTTTAATTTATAACGTCATATAATTAACAAACTTAAAAACTAAAAACCTCTTACGCTTAGTTTGGCCCCTATTTTGATGCTTCTCCTATTTTGAAGCAACATTTCGTATTAATTCATTTGAAAACTAATTTATGAACTTTATAAAATTTGAACTTGGGGCTTTTTTGGGATGAGTTTTTAAAAGCTCAACATTACTTTTTGGTTTCATAATGTCTTTTTGAAGAGTAGTGTGACATTTGTATAAAATTAACAAACAACTTAGTAATAAATTTCATAAGCTCCTTTCAAAAAGCCACTTAGGGGCCAAACTAAAGCCTTAATCGAGTTCACTACAATTTCTTCTCTCCGCATACTTGTACTCGTTTGTAGTTTATTTTGTTTTTGTTTTTTTTCAGGTGTACTAGGAATTTCCTCATAAAACCTCTTTCACTTCAAGAGACCACAAGGGCTATAATCTATTGAAGCCTTGATATCATGTCTGGGACCAAGTATCCGTACCATACCACCTGACTTCTATGTACATATCCTTCCCCATGTCTGCAAAGGCAATTTCTCACTTATCATATTATACATCCACTACTCAAAAGTGGAACTCTCCTTGGAGTCCTTGCAGACAATTCTCACTTATCATATTATACATACATCCACTACTCAAAAGTGGAAGTCTCCTTGGAGTCCTTGGAGGCAGCCGCCTGCAATTCCAGGAACAGATCACAAGAAGCAGTCCAAAGCTTCTTCGAAAGTTCGGTGTTGTAAGAAAGCGCAGAAGAATTGATTGTCCTTCCATTTCCTCCAAAAAAGTAAACTCCCGATGTTTCCTGAAAGCAACAGACGGCAGATAAATGTATTTTCTCCTTCCAAACAAAAAAAAAATCAACATAATAAATAACACTGTGATCCGATCAACAATGGCTGCAACACAGGAGTTGTTGGCATCAGTGAGGGCAACCTAGAGCTTTCTTTTTCTTTTCTTTTCTTTTCTTTCCTTCAAGAACGACTAACTGAAATAGGGAAAAACATGGCAGCTTATAATCCTGTGTTAACTTGTGAACATGACATCTATCAATTTGTCTCATTTCTTTAACTCGTGTACTTCCTAAGGTGCCAAGGAGTAACTAAAAACATCCGTTCATTCGGTCCACGTATTTTCAATATTGATTTACCACCCTGACTGGCTTCCAACTTCCTTTGATCAACGTTGAAGTGCGTTTAAATCAGCTAAGATTGCTTATTATAACTACGTTTAGAATGAGGATTTATATAACTGAACAACTCCAACACAAGGAGGACATCCCTTTCCAGCCACAGTGTGATCAGAACCCGAAATTCTAAAGGCATGGCGGCAACTACTGTATCTAACTGTCATCCTACACGGAGTCATGCACTCTGTTGGTTGTTGCATGGGGCCGCTTGTATGCATCATGCTCAACGACAAACACGGAGACATGAGACAGTCCGTTGAGACAAAATGGTAAACCGCAATGCAGCAAGTCCAAGTAAACAATATTAACATCAAAAAACCATGTAGTAAACATCAAAACAGAGAAATGCTCATATCGAAAAATGGAATTATGAAAGACAAATGGTGAGAGTATTAAACAAGAACTTACTGGAGGGGCAAGTGCTGCGTCAAGAATAGAGCCGACTCCATTTTCAGGTGACTGCAGAAGCCCCAGAAGTTTCAAGACAAAAAAAGCCACCCATGAGATACACGAAGGAAGTTCTCGCATTATGTTTGTTTCCACTGCTCCCGGATCCACAGCACTTGCATCATTGTGAAGCCACAAATGAAATCACTGTCAGTGTCATTACTCTATTTCTATTCTTTTATTCTATACCATATAGAAATATTAACCATATAATTAGAGCTGGAATTTGCAATAAAAAATTAAAATCCTTAAAAGCATGTAACAAGAGTTCCTAGTCTCGTCTATCTTTACCCAACAGATAAAAGAAGGAAAAAAAAAAAAAAAAAAAAAAAAGCTCACTGGTTCCAAGGCAGGGGTGGCAATCGGGTCGTGTCGGGTCATAATCGTGTCATTCTTAACGTGTCATAATCGTGTCGGGTTATAATTGTGCCGGGTCATACACGGGTCACCTGCTTAACCCGCGTAAGGTGTTATCGGTTCAGTTCAGTTTGGTCTGGTTCGAATTTTTATTTTTTTATTTTCGATTTTTTCCATATTTTGAAAATCAACCGAAGTGGTCGGTTCGGTCAATTTTTTCGCCTTTTGGTCGATTTTTCCAATTTGGGCGGTCAGATCAGTTTTTTAGTTGTAGGAAATTTTAAGAAAACCGACAGGTTAGCTCGGTTCGATTATTCGAAAAAAGCTTACAATCCTACTAAGAACGCAAACAAGTCTTCCATCAAATGTACCAATTATTAACACGTACATCTTAAATACCAAAATAGTACAAATACAACAATATCTAACAATTATAAACTTTACACCCAAGCACATCCAAACAAAATGAATAAGAAGAAATATTATTTTTACTAACTGTATAAAGAAATCTATTCACTTGCTATCCATCAAGAATCAAGATTTAACAGTTGTATTTGTCTAATTGACTAATTTGCACATCCAAACAAAATGAATAAGAAGAAATATTATTTTTACTAACTGTATAAAGAAATCTATTCACTTACTATCCATCAAGAATCAAGATTTAACAGTTGTATTTGTCTAATTGACTAATTTGTCTCCCTCCCAATCTAGCAAATCCTGGCGGGCTTTCTCCCTTTTTATTTTTATTTTTTTTAATATTAATATTTTATGCAATGCTTAATGCATGAATGCTTCCAAGCTCTAACTTCCTCCCTAGGGACCCTTATTAGTTATTAATTATTATTATTTTTTATTACAATAGTTATTAATTATTATATATAAATTTACTTGTTTGGTAAGTTGGTAACTACTCTCTTTTTTTTTTTGTGAGCAAAAAAAAAAAAAAAATAGTTTATATATATATATTTAAAATAAATATATTTAAAAAAAAAATTCTTATTTATATTATTTGTATTTTAGACTTCCAGATTATTAAAAATTATTTTTAGAACTTAAAAAAAATTTAAAAAAAATGCCCCAACTGCACTTAAATACTTAATCGGGTCAAACGGGTTGACCCGCTTCAATCGTGTCAAACGAGTCGACTCGTTTATAATCTGTGCCCTTATACGGGTCACCCAAACCCTTTTATTTGTCGTGTCGGGTTGCCGTGTCGAGTCAAAAATTGCCACCCCTATTCCAAGGATAATGGAATTAAGCTAAAGACGCAAGAGCAACACTACTACAACGTTGAGCAACACTACTACAACGTTGAGACTGTTGTTGTTAAAGGCGCACCTAACCTCAGGCTAGGCGAGCTTTGCGTCTCGCCTTGTCCTAGGCAAAGCCTCTGCAAACAGGCACCGCCTAGGACGCGCCTTTCTTGCGCCTTTTTATAAAAGCTCAAGGCGCAAATCCCGCACCTCAATAAAATTATGCATCATTAATTCAAGTAGGCATGAAACTAAAGCCATATTTTTCAGGCCCAACTAATCTTAACTTTAGGCCAACTCATGACGCACCTCTTATTAGTTTTGGACCCATACTAAAATCTTAAAAATCGGCCTAGG
Source organism: Hydrangea macrophylla (assembly GCA_033977485.1). Taxonomy (NCBI): domain Eukaryota; kingdom Viridiplantae; phylum Streptophyta; class Magnoliopsida; order Cornales; family Hydrangeaceae; genus Hydrangea; species Hydrangea macrophylla. Next base: position 80,409,881 of record CM066995.1, on the reverse strand, counting down.
TGGCGCCTAGGCGCAAGATGGTGCCCCGCCGCCTGGATTTTCTCCTAGGTGTTTGGAAAATCGCTCAACATATTAGGTAGGGGTCTAGGCGGACTGGCGTGAGATTGTAATTTTGTTAAAATAAGAAAGAGAAAAAAAAATAAAAAATTTACTCTCACGGTTACGTTTAACATTAGTGTATATACATACACTTAATGTTTACGTTAATTATTAATAGATTCCTAACAGTTTTTTAAATATTAAAAACAACCTCATAATGTTTACTTATTTCCAACAAACACCACAAAACCTTTATATAGATCTATTATTTGAACTCCAAATCTATAATTATTCTTATAACACCACATAACTGGTATATATATCTAATTATACAATTAATTTTATTAAAAAAAAATCCGCCTAGGCCCATAGCCGCGCCACCCCCCCCCCCCCCCCCCCCCCCCCCCCCCCCCCCCCCCCACACACACACACACACACAACCAAACTAGTGCCTAACGATATTTAGAACATTGCCCATGCTAAGACCCATTAGGCCAGTCCAACTTCCAAAACACAAGGATCACCTTTTTAAATAGAAGAATACTCTTCGTTGTGACCAACACTAACTCTCCTATTGGTTCCAAAATTTATAGAAGGAAAAGAAAACATAAAGGGGAAAGCTAACAATCTACATAAGAATCAAATTTGAAGTTTGTGATAGTTTCATTTTTTTATTAGGTCTTCACTATTTTATTCTACGGTTGACTATTTTGTGAAGCATCATAGAGATTGGAGACAACTTACTAGTTGGCCAATTGAGCTAATTAGTCAATTGAATGATTTTTCTTTGATGTTTTATTCCAGCAATTTATAATTTACTTGCACATTTTAATTGTTGAGTTCATATATTTGCTTGAGCATATTTAATTTATCAGTTTTCTTGAAGTGCGCATCACTTCGCTTAGGCTCGTACTTTTTTTTTGCGCCTTGGGCCTTGCGACTTTTATTCCAGCAATTTATAATTTACTTGCACATTTTAATTGTTGAGTTCATATATTTGCTTGAGCATATTTAATTTATCAGTTTTCTTGAAGTGCGCATCACTTCGCTTAGGCTCGTACTTTTTTTTTGCGCCTTGGGCCTTGCGACTAGGCTCGGGAGGCACTTGCGCCTAAGTGCTTCTTGCGCCTTTAATAACTATGGTTGAGACAAATAGCTTTAGCCAGCCATCACTTTCTTTCTATTTAATATCCAGGGCATGCAAACATATGAAGCAATGAAAAAAGCAATTTTTGCACTAAATCAGTTATTAGACAAATGAAAGCCTTCACGAATGAAAACTTCCACTACTTTGCGGTGGCATACATTGGAATTTGGAATGAATAGTAGAAAGTGAAGGATACGAAAAACATACATGACAGAGACCTGATTATGTTTTCCTACTGAACCAAATTGTCGATGAAGCTCATATGAGAAGAACAGTAGACATACTATCAACAGTAAATGGCACAAATTAGTTAGGAATAAATTAAAGAAAATCCAATGAATATATGCATTATGCATGTGGCTTACATTTCGAATACTCGTAAATATGAGCGAATGGATACCCGTTTAATTTTGAGAAACACTTCCCAGAAATAGTTTCCGTGTCAACCTGTATATTAGATACTGAAGGAGAAAAGGAAAAACACAAATGCAACTCACATGTTAATATAGCATTGCCCATAGCGCACTAGAACCAATTACTCACAATAGATGTGCTGTAACAAGTGCTATATTTTCAGACTATTTGTTGTGTGGTGACAAATTTATAACACAAAATCTTGGGGACTGAGATCCCTGCCCTCGCTGCTTATTTTTTACAAGTTAAATTATATCCAAAGCAAGGTGATGCAAGCTAAGGTTCAATTAATTTGCTGGGTGTGTTTTCTTTTTCTTTTTCTTTTTTTTTTTTCAAATCAAACATGAGTAACACAAATGACTCAAGCCAAGCGGAACTTTAGGCCGCTCGAGCTCAGCTAGAAAAAAAACAACATTCCAGCTCAGATCGTCTTTGTGAGAAGCCAGATAGATATGCCTCGTACTCGTGTTCACGAGCTTTTCGTGGTCAGCTCATTGGTTCATGCACCAAAGCGAAGGCACTTGCAGAATGTGCATTAATATGTCAACAATATAACACCCTTTATTCTTCCCCTCTTTTTTGCCTTTTCCTTTTTCTTTGCTGAGGTTGTTCTTAATGCACATTTTGCAAGTGCATCTCTGCTGGAGGCTTCCATGGTTTGGACATCCATATTTGTAATTGTTTCAAAGGTCAATCAACTTTTTCCCCCTTCGAGTATGGAGGTAATTTAGGTTCTTTCTCAATTCTAATGAATTTGTGGACCATATGAAAATAACATTATTTGCGGTGCTGGTTTATTAATCATGAGTATTTCAGGAAAAAAAAAAAAAAAAGGATCTTGGCTGGGACAATTTTATTTCTCTCTGTTATTATTTGACTTTCAAGGCTATTTAAGTAATGAGTGCACTATCTTATCAATATATTTACAAAAAAGCCAGGTTCTCCATTGACCTTAGAAGTCATAATTACCCAAAGATTGCATGACAAGGCCATCTAACCTTAGCAAATTCTATGTTCCAGTATAGAACTACAGATTGAAAACCATATTGCACCTCTAATTGGTCAGTGAATAATGTAAAGCATACAGAAAGAAATAGTACAAACAATCTCACCACTGCGATGTGTGAAGGATGTGACATTAACAATCCGGGAAGGAACGGGGCTGCTTTCCAGAAGAGGAAGTAGAACTTTGGTGAGAGAAAATGCACCAATGTAATTTGTCCCCATCATCCTGGGAAACAAATAATGATTGTCAGCAAGCAATCAATGATTCTTCACGTAGTAATAGCTGCTGATGTAGCTCACTGCAGAACAAAGAATAAGTTGTTTATTCCCTGAATAAATAGGTATGACCGTTACTCTATACATGCAAAAAAAAAAAAATTAAAATATAAAAAAATAATAATAATAATAATAATAATAATAATAATAATAATACCAAATTCCTTACCGTATACACACAACAACAGTGTGCAAAAAGTTAAAGATGATAAAATAATTTTTAGGGGACTACAATAGTTGAGCGTGACCAAGCTCACCATATTAGCTTTAAAAGTGCCAATGTACGACGAAATTTGCTCAGTGTCGCACATGTTACAAATTCAGCAGCATACAGAGGGCCTGTTTGGATTGGCTGCTTTTGCATTTAGGCAGAAGCAGAAGCCCTAACCACAAGTGTAAGGTGGAAATTATGCGAAATATATGCAAACTCCTAATCTGCTTCTGTGCATCACGTTTGGGCGGAAACAGCTCCTTCAGCCAAAACAGTCTTTTCGGGGCTGGCAAGTGCTTCCTAAAATTTGCCAGACAGGCTTATATTTGCGCGTTGGGTCTTGGAAGCATGTTTGGGCCCAAATATACATTTGAAGTGGGTTCCAAACAAGCCTTAAACTCCTACAACTTCATTTCGGTCAAGTTGGCAATTGGCAGCCAAAATAATCGATGTGTGCTATATTAAGGAATTTGGGATAATAACAATAAACTGGTAAAGTTAATTTAGCACCCCATTGAAGCTAACTTATTCGAGAAAAAAAAAAATAGATAAACAGGATCAAACAATTACTGCTCCACGCCATCAGCAGTGAGTCTACATGATGTAGCCAATATCCCAGCATTATTTATCAGGAGTTGGACTGAGGAATGCATATCTGAATCCAAAAGCCACTGCTCAAGGGATCCTTTAAACTTCATAATTGACTGGAAGGATGAGAAATCCACCTGAAAAGCTTTGATTTTGGCACCTTCATTTCGTTTTCTGATATCACAAATAGCCTGTCACAGTAGTAGTAGGAAAGACGATCAAGGGAAGCACAAACTGAAGGGAATCACAAATAACAACAAGCGAATGACAAGCTCTACACCTTTGACAACAGATCAAGTGATCTTCCAGCTGCAAACATGAAATAATTTTCAATTACACATCTCCCACATCTGGGGGAAGAAAAAAACACTCATGGCAGCAAGATTTGAAAATAATAAAATAAAGTAAGTGTTACTTATGATAAATGCTTCTTGCACGGTGAAAAAAGCAAGGAAACAACCACAAACGGATATGCATTAACTGTGCAACATCGTCAAATGAACAAGAGCGTTTTTCCAAGGATTTGATGCGTTTAAGATACAAAATTTCAATCTGAATGCATTAATTATCAGTTATCAGAAAGAAAGAAAAAAAAAACACACAAAAAACAAAACAAAAAAAAAAAAAAAACAAACGAAAGGATATGAAGCTAAATGCATTAGAATAACCTGATAAGAGGTTGTACATTGTCCTACCAAGTGTTTGGAAACTAAGAATTAATAAAGAATCCTTGGATTGCAAGCTTGAAGGTGAAAATGGAATCAAGAATCTAAATTTAAATTCTACAAAAGAGGTAACGGCATCTAATGGAAATAGTTGAAATTATGGTCACCAATACAATGTCAATAGATGCCAAATGAGGGATAAGCTACACATGCCACATATGTGAGTCAATGTTTGAGGTAGATGAGGAAGGTCAAGACTTTCATGGTCCTTGCGATCATTGCCGAAAGGATATGGACAAGTTGATGGGGGAACGCGATAATGGGTACTTTAAGGCTCTGCTCGATTCATGGACTTCGTGAGGGAAAAGAAAAGGGAAAGGAAAACTAGTTCCCTCGTGTTTTTCCTTCATACTTTAATAACATTAAGAATTGAAAATTCTAAAATATAATTGTAATATATGAACAAGGAAGGGAATGAACGCACAACATTCAAAACATTTAATTTATTCCTCAACTTTTTTCTCTTTTCTTTCCTATTTTTCTCACCGCTTTCCTAATTAATCAAACAAAGAAAAAGGTTTTCCTTATGTTTTCCTTTCTTTTCCTCGCTAAATCTAAGAACCAAACAAAGCCCAAGTGTTTTTCCTATATTTCCTACAATTCATAGTTTCCCAGTTTCCCAATTTCCTATTTCCATTTCTTGCACAACAAAAATTCTATGTTCTAAAAATTGATAGGCGGTAGGCGGGCGGTGGAGGGGTCCTAGGAGCGGAAAATTTATTGTAAAACGAAATTAATAATATAGAGACGATTCTCATATAAACAAAATTCACATTATCAACAAACTATGTTTCTAATTCTTCTTCTCCCTTCCCTCTAATACTCTCTCTTTCTCCATCGGACTTAAACTCATACCACTCATCAAAGTTAACTCATAAAATTTAACCCATCAAACTTTTCATCTTTTAAAAAAAAACATTGATTTAATTTAATCTACTAAAATTACAATCTCACCCCCACATTCTAAAAAACATTTTAGAAAAGACCCGCCTAAGGTCGCCTAGTGTCACAGCTTGGCATTTCCTCAAACATTTGGAGTGCATCCTATGGAAGAAGGTTCTAGTGCATTGAAGGACTTGTACATTTAGAAGAATCTACGACTTCCTATGTGCTTTTATATCTTGTACATTATAGACTTCCAAAAAGAATTCTAGACGGTGGTAGAGCTTGTAAATATCTAGATATTTCCTAGAAGTATATGATTGATGACGACCGTAAGATTGAATGATCTTGACCCCGTCCATTGTGTTCTTAATTCCCTATAACTAGGCGATGCCCTCATTTGGTCAAACCATCCAAGAGTTGTCATTTGAGAGCAGTACAATACTCTTTCTCCCAAATATCTCTCTCTCTCTCTCTCTCTCTCTCTCTCTTCTCTACTTTGAGTAATAGCAAGACTTACTTAACTTACAGTAGTGGAGAGTGAGTCTAGTGTCGCAAGGGAAGGTGTTAGAAAATTCTAATGCATGTGTTATAAATGTAATTTCCTAGAAGGACCCACATTGCAAATGTTCAGCCACTTCTCAATTTGTTTTTTCAACTAACATGTGGCTTCATCAAGCATTTTGAACAGACAAAAAATTTGCATTTGATGCTCTAAGTAGAGAATCCATTGGATCCAATGTACTCATTGTTTTAAAAACCGGACCGGACCGGCCGGTTGAACCGGGAACCGGTTCAAGAAACGGTCCGGTTTGAACCGGAAAACCGGAAAAATGCAAAAACCGGTCAATTTTGTAAAAACCGGAAAAACCGGTGGTTGAACCGGCAGTTGAACCGGAAAAACCGGCAATTGAACCGGAAAACCGGAAACTTTTATTTTTTAATTTTATTTTTTTATATTTTTTATATTTTGTATTATTATTAATATTTATTACATAATTATGACATCACGGTTCAATTCCGGTTGACCCAACGGTTGAACCAGTGACCCGTGACCCGGTCATTTTTCCGGTTCAATGACCGGTCCGGTTTTCAAAACAATGAATGTACTGCAGTCAATATTCAAGTGTGTGTATAGTGAGCAACATACAGGATCATCCCAAAAGAATTTTTTGTAAAAAGTGTAGTATCTAATGAAGAGGGGGTGATGAGTGGTGGGTGTAAGTACCAAGAACAACGTAAAAGCCTTCCCTTGAAAGAGCATAAGCTGCTGCGGCACCCAAACCAGATGTGGCCTACAATTATTAAGCAAGTAGCCAGGCCCCAAGCCAAGCCAAGCCAAGCCAAGCAAAGCAAAACAAACAATTAACGAAACCAAATTGAAATATATTCATCAATCAATGACACAGTAAAATAAGGGAAAAAAAATGGAAGTTGAAGAGGGGTTGGTTTTACGCCGGTGATGATGCAGATGGGGGTCCTCTTAGTCTTATTGGCACCGGTAGTGGTGTTTGGTGGCGGCGGATAGCAGCGACGGAAGGATGTGGACTTCCTGGAGAACAGGGATGGGGCAAACAACTGCAGATGGGAAACAAAGAGAGAGAAAGTCCAAAAGAGTGTCATTCTCCAGAATTCTAAGCTGCAAGCGAAATGCAAAGCTTTCCATAATTCCTTCCCCACCATCTCTTTCAATTCTATATCTTCTTCTTCTCTCATTCTTCTCCCTCTACTAAATTAGAAGACGCCCGCCTGCCCGCGCAACAGACTCCGATTACGAGCAGTGAAATTCTATTCAACCCTTTCCCACGCTTGTTGCTAGAGCTGTATACGATAGAGAATTATTTCATATATAATGTCGGGGTACATATATCCAGTCTTTACGTAAATCGTTCATCAAACCAAACCGAATCACGGGTCCATCTTCATTAATGAAGAGACCACTTTAACATCATTCAATCAAAATCCAGTGGGCCATTAACACATCATTTGGATGTGAATTTGGGATTAGGATTTGGGAAGCATAGCATTACTCTATCATTTACAATAATGTGGGGTATATATATACAGTCTTTGCATAAATCCACCCGTCGAATGAACTGAAATCAACCCGTGACATAATAATGACATAATAAATATACTTATCAATAAATATAAATACAAGTTTTGGTAACAAATTTTCTCATGATCAATTCTTCCATAAAATAGCCTTATATACTGTTTACAAAATTAATTAACTCCTAATTAATAGCCTTATATAGATCTTCAAACTAATCAGATATCCTAAAAGCATGCTAATATCATACACCAACCAGACCATATCACACACCAATCAAACCATTCAATGGGCATGTGAGCAATGTTCTAAATATCGCTAGGTGGTAGGGTTGGGGGGGGGGGGGCTTGGCGAAAAATTAATTTTTAAACAAAATTAATAATATAGAGGGTGATGCTATTGTCACTCCATCATTGAACCAAGGCACTCAATAGTACCAATCTTAAAGTACGTGGTACCATGCATGGCATACATGGTAGCACATGCTCTAAGAGTGGTACCATAATGTATAAGTTCAACGATGGAGTGGCAATAACAATTCCCTGATATGGACCATTCTCATATAAACAAAACTTAAATTATTAGTAACAAACTAAGGGTGCGTTTGATAAAACTGAAAATTAAGTGCTGAATTTTAAGTACTGAAAATTTTTAGTGATTGAATTTGTAATACTGAAAATAGTGCTTCAACTACTGAAAAAGAATGCAATGAGTGATTATTTTCAATAGAAAATTTTCACTTAAAGTTTTCAGTGATTTTTTAGCTGCTTTTTCAATTAAGTGGTATGTTATCAAACGCACTGAAAAAGAATAAGTGCTGAATCTTTTCATTTTCAGCACTTAATTGGTTATCAAACATACCCTAAGTTTCTAATTCATCTCCTCCATATCACTCAACGAAGGAATCACGAAATTCCAGTGCTTGGAGCACGAAATCAAGTCAGTTTCGGTGTGTTATGTTTTCAAGGAAACGAGAGTACATATTCAGAGAGTACACATTCGAGAAGGTCGAATGAATCATATTCAAAGAGAGACCCATCCCATGTGAAAACTGAAACGTGGGTGTTTCAAATTCCAATCAATTTGGAATCAAAATGGATGGAAATGAATAAATGAAAATTGGGGAGGAAAAACCAGAGAGATTCTCTGAAAAATGATGAAATTGATTTGAGGGTTGGTTATAAGTCACTTACCTGGAGTCTCTTCTCCATCAGTCCTCTTCGTCCGATCTAGGGACTGGGTTTCCCTTGCAGTCGCTCTTCTTCTTCTTCTTGGCCTTCGCTCGTCGGAGGCTCGCCTAGTGTTTCTGCCTTCGCTGGTTGCTCTCTCCAGTCTCCTCTCTATTTTTGTCTTATACACTAATTAGAGTTTTATTTCGGGTTAACTACATTTTACTCCATGTGATTGGATTTATTTTAACAAAATAGATACTTAATCTCTTGTAGTTTAGACTAAAATAAAACTAACAAGATTTCTCTATAATACTTCAACATGTGAATTAAGCGTTAAAATTAGTCTCATGAGAGTTTAACTGTTAAAATTAACCTCACATAAGCACTTAATCTCAAAATTAGCCCCCGAAGGGCTTATGTGATAAAAATTAGGGTTGGTTGAGTTTGAGAGTTATCTTTATGCTTTGTAGTTGCAGACTTGGACTGGTAGGGTGGGGAAGTAGGCAAAATTCTATAGAAACTGCAGTGATTTTACCCAATGTCCTATTCGACCGGTCGAAGGGGCAGTTCGACCGGTCGAATGCCCCTCTGACTTAGTTTTTAAACTGTGTTTCTCGAACTTTTGAATTGACCAAAAGTTAACTCAAGGAACCCTAAATCATACAAAAATACTACTTTTGAAATCCGAGTTTTGAAACGTTGTTTAAATGGGAGTTTTGTTTAGTTTAAACTTTACAGTTAAGACTTGAGGTAGCTTTTACGAGTCAAGCTCTGTAACGTGGTTTTTAGAACTTTAATCACTTGGGACGTGCCTTGGTGGCTTGCCATGTGTCCTTAATCTTTATGGTTGGATTTCGAGTATGACTGTTTACCTATGGCCGTTTTATCAGAGTATAACAAGGGCATACCCGGGTGTGTGTACAGTACCCACAACGCACACACACAGCATGTAAGAAAGACATTCACATTTTTTTTCCAGATGATGAAGACAAATCACACAGCCTGTCCTCTGTGATTTCGGGATCCCTGCCAATATTTCATATGGTTTACCTATTAATGACATTCAAATTAGTCTTACGAAAAGCATGCGTTAATATCCCCTACCAACCCTGATATTTGACCCTGGAACACTTACTCCATCATGTTTGAAGAACAATAGATCCCCTGAGTTTTTATTAGTCATAACAAATACCCCCTTCTGTTACTGAATAATGTTTGGTTTATTAAAATATACTTAAATTTCCCTTACCCAGTTTTTAGAAGATTGAAATGAAATTGGGGTTGGTATAAATACTCATCTCTTCATCTTCTAGTTGAAAACTACATAACTTTGAAATCTATTTATATCATTTATAAGGCATGAGAAGAAAAAAAAAAAAAAAAAGGCTACCACTATTGCGGCTATGTGTATTGTTAGAAATTTGATTGCTCACGGAAACAATCAAATCCCCTCCAGGATCGTGTGAGGTGCGAACAAGAAGAAGTAAACACAGAAAAAAGAATCAAGCACACAAGAACACCAGATTTCTACGTGGTTCGGCCCAAACAATGCCTAAGTCCACACCTTGCAGAGTTTTATTACACTCTAGGTTACAAAAAAGGCTCTCAACTAGATCTCTCATCGTTGATATGGTGGTGGTGCCACCCCAATTGGCAATTGGTGGCTCACCTACCCGATGTCTCACACACACACACAAAAAACATTATCAATATGGATATATATGTAGCATATACAGTTTCCTAACCCAAAACAGATTCCTATTCAAAACAAGAAACAAAAAATCATTTCATAATCAAAACAGGACACAAAAACCTAAACTGCGCATGTCGCTCGAGCGAGCCTCGCTCCGACGAGCTTCTATGCGGGCAAGATTCCAAAGAGCTTTACTTCATCTTCGAATCCCAAAATCATTATGTTCGCACTTGCGGGCCGCTCGGGCGACTCCCAAGTTCTTCGAGTCCTTCGCCTTTGATTGGAAACACTTCCAATGGAATTAGTCTCCATACTGATGGAAAAACCGGTTTAAGTTAAAAGTTTAAACGCACAGTGGAAAAGTCAAGTTATAAAACTTAATGGTAGCCCAGGATCTACTACTCGTTAATTCCATAGATGCGCACAAGAGGGGACAAGAGTTATACCTTAGTGTCTTGAACCCAATTCTGATTTTCTTATTCTTCCTTGGTGATGCAGCAGCCTACACTAGGTTGTCTTCACCCTTATGTCTCCTACGGATGATTGCCGGAGAGACTAGAGATGGTGGGATCTCTAATAGAGAGGAAAAAGAAGGTTTGGGGCTCTAAAAACAGTTTCTGCAGCTTCTGACGTTCTAAAACGACGAACTCTTTTTCCAGAACGCAGCTGCCCTATTTATAGATTTCCAGAACCGACCCAGACTTCGAGCGATCGAAGATCTTCGATCGATCGAACCTTCGATCGATCGAACCATTCTCGATCGATCGAGACTGCCAAGACTTCAATCGATCGAACATACTTCAATCGATCGAACTTGTCTTGACAACTTCCTCATGTGTCTTTCCAAGTATCCTGGCGGAGCTAAGAGTGGGACCTCCTAGGCTCTTTATTGTTGGCTCAGACCAGTTTGTTAATTACCATGACCAAACTCTTTGATCAGCAAACTAACTAACTGGTCAGTTAACGTTTACTCCACTATAAAACGATAACTGAACTCCAACGCAAAAGAACATATCTGAAGCGATAACTAGACTTGTATGTTGTACTAATGTCCCTCTACCTTCATCATTCGTAATCATATTCAGGTAGTCGGATAACTGTTACTGTCAACCTGAATCATGATTACTTCTTGTATTCCTTGAGTCTCATTCACCTCTCATGATTACCAAACATGTTGATAACTCTTATCAACAAGACTGCAGTACTCAGTAATCGACTTGGTGACATTCTCAAGGGAATGCTTACTCTGAAACAGAGGGTAGATTCTGTCTTGACAATTTATGTTCACAACCCTACGAATATGACACACCCAAGATACCCAAGTATTGATCTTCTATAGACCTCACTGATTGGTAAGTCAAAGCAGTCATATCCACAATCTGTGTTCATAATCGTCTCAAGATTAAGAACACGTACCTTATACAAGTTATGAGTTCCTATCGACTGATTGACAGTCTTGAGTGTCAATAGGAAAGCTCAGGTCCGTCAATGCACTATAAGTACTAGCATGTTAACTAAGAGTTAAACTCTAGTGATTGAGATTAATCACTCCATCCAATGGTAGTTAATCATGCTACAGTGTAAACCTGATGAGATATCCAGTCTCATCATCCACTGTGACACATTCTAAGTAACAAAGAATAGTAATTCGTATCTCACTTGTATGTATCTCATACATACACGAATTACTTACTATGATACTTAAGGATAAACAATAATCTCATGAAAGAAACATAAATAATGAAATGTAAAGCTGATATCCATATATTAAAATGTCAATGTCTCATACATAAAGTAATGGTTTGAGGGCACAAACCCAACACATACTCCCAACAATCTCCCACTTGGAGACTAATAACATTAATGTATTTTTACCACCAAAAACTATAACACCTGTAGGTGTGTCATTGCATTTCATTATATTGTCATGCATGATAATGTGATTTGATGTGATGTGCATTTGTGGCACATGTGTGAGTGAGTTGTGACTCACGAGTTGAGTTGAGTATCTGTGTAAAAGACCCTTTTAGACTGTGTGAAATGGATGTTTTAATGTTGTGACGTCTCTCCGAGATTGAGATGGTCATTGTGGAATACCCTAAATGTTTATCTGAAAAATAAATGTTACCTGTGCATTTCATTATCTATATTATTATCTGGTTTAGATTATGTTTCTATTGTTAATTTTAGTATTCTGGTGAGTACGAATTAACACGCTACATAATTGGTAGCTTATTAGTAATTTCATAAAATCATGTGAAATCGCGTTTTAGCAACCAAATGAAACTTAGACGAAAACTTTCATAATTTTTAGTTTTCACTCGTGAAGCAATGAATTAGGCGTGTAAGAAGTTTCGGAAGATAATTACGAGTTTTGAGAACTCGCAGGGAGGTAAACATAATTTTTTAGAGTTGTGGCTATATATAGAAAGAGGTGAGATATTTTCATTTTCATAAGTTTTCTAACCTAAAATCTAGAGAGGTCAAAGGAAGATTTTGGAGCTTTGATCTTCGCGATGTCAAACGATGACCGTTCGTCCGTTGGTTTTCAACCAAAATCATATATTCAAACTCCTAGAGGTAAGAGGTTCGTTTTGATATCCACTAGGACTTGTTTGGCTAAGTTTTCTGAAAACTCATTTTCTAGAATTTTCATAAAAGTTGATAATCAGACTTTTGATCGATATGAGTTGTACTAGACGGACTTCTACACGATCTTTGTGCTCGGGTTTTCTTTGGAACGAATTGTAGAAGCGTTAATCAGAGGTGAGTGATTCAACTATGTGTTTTGGGATGATTTCTTGACATGTATTAATATTTTGTGTGAAAGGCATGGATTAGTTTATAGATATATATTGTTTAGTTCATATTGTGCAACTATGTTGATAAGTAGGCCCAATTGCACGGTGAAATATTTTGATTATGTTGAAAGCACGTGGAAATATATTTGAGCAAGTTTAGTTTCTATTTGGGTCAAAGGAGCACGTGGTACCAATCCATTTTGTGGAGCCGTTATAGGCACAAGGTCGCACGTTTGAAAAAAAGAAACGTGGGTCTTACCTAGTCACGTGGACTTATTGGCGAGGAGTCGCGGACTAGGAGTGTGGTGCTAGGAAACTGCGTTCCCAGAATCCGTTGACAGTGCGTATAAGTTGGTAAAAAATTACGTGAAAGCTACAATAACCCTACAAGGGCATAACTAGGGGTACCTTGAACTGTAAAAACGGATTGCTGTAGTAGACGAATCGAGAACACGGGCTCGATAGCAGCTCACAATCTTCTACCGTATTCCTCTGCTGCCAGAATATCGAACTGAGTGGGGGCTCTTTTGAAATCCTTTCTATTTTCTGCTCTCCCTTTTTACGCTCTCTTTTCTATTCTGAGTTATAATACTCTTGATGGAAAAATGTAAACTGAGAAGAGAGCCAAAGCAGCATATATATAGGCTACGATTGGGACCATAAGAAGTCAATAAGGAATAGGCTTCCTTATGGAATTAGGAAACCCTAATTCGAACTGAATCAGATTCCTATTTCCATAAATTATAATTCGTACCACTAAAGAATTATAATTGCACTCCTACCCTTATCTCAAAAATATATTTTGAGCTCCATGTTATTAAATGCTTATTATCTCTCCACGTTAATAGTACATATATTCATTAATTAAATATAATTACTGACAATCATATTTAATTAATCTCTTAAAATTCATTGAGATCCTCTGCTTAACTTATCTAATATGTCGGATACAAAATCCATCGATCTGCAGGGTTTGACATAATCAAAACTTATAAGTTTCCTTAATAGGATATCATTGTGAATATATCAAATAATCAAGAAAACAACAAAGGGAAAAGAGAAAAGAGAGCTAGAGTTTTTCATAACACGAAAACTGAATGAATGAATGAATACAATAGAAAAGAAGAGACAATAATAGTATATCTAGGTATACAGTATTACCCTAATAAAAGTAAAAGACTAAACTACCCTAAAGCCAATAAAAATAATTCTAATAGCTAACTCTAATACCCTTCCTCAAACTCACGATGCTACAGCTAGAAGCATAGAGAGTTTGCCAACTAAAAAATGAAAACGCTGAATTGGAGATGACTTTGTAAACAAATCAGCAATCTACGCAGAAGAAGAAATAAAAGGCAAAGTGATAGCTCCATGCTTAAGGTGATGATGAGTAATGAGACAATCAATCTCTATATGTGTCACGCCCTGAAGTAGCAAAAATAGAAGAAAAATAAATTTCCTTTTTGGGTCTATAGGGAATGGCGGGTGAATGTCACTAATTATTCCGCACCACACAGTATTAGTCCACAAGACAAACAGGAACAACAATAATCAACTAAAATATAATAACAGTATCACTATTACAAACATCAGAGTGTGGTCCTCAAGATCACAACAGGTCTGGAGACAACATATACCTAAGTACCTGTTAACTAAACAAAACAGAGTTCGACAAAACATAAACTAGATATGATGACCTTCATATCTTTAACTAGCGTAAGGATAGTCATCAGCATAATACTCCTCTCCTGTATAACCGGCATTAGTAGGGCCACCCTCTGCAAAATCCAACTCTGGGTAGTATCCATCACCGTAAGTTCCAATACCTGCACTAGTAGGAACAGGGTAGTCTGGACAGGGAATGTCTAGGCAATAAAGGCTATCAGCTTACTGAAAGCTGAGTGAGAACTAACTAGCACAGTCTCATAGAAATAATGCAATTACCGGTTATGAACGAGATAACATTAATATAAATACTATCTTTTCCTCTTTTATTCAGACAAATCTTGCAACCGATTCTCATCATCTACGAACTCTAAAACTGACTGTACTAATCTCGATTAACTATATCGAACTAATTATATCATAACGACAAACTAGTGCTCATGTTCACCGCTGATCGGGAATGAACAAGTCCTAATTATACGCCTTAATTCACATTTGTTAGTACTTTTTATCCTGTTTTGTGTATTTTTACTTTATTTTCTGTTTTCTGTTAGGATTTGGAGAAAAGTAAGGATTCCAGGCTAAATGGGGTGAAAAAGCAAAAGAAAAGAAGTTGAAAAAGACATCTCGTGCGCACGACCCGCTTGCGTGACAGACCAGATCTTCGCTCGCGCGACCCGCACACGCGACCTCCCATTATCACGCTCGCGTGACTTGTGTAAAAATCAAAGTTGCGTATTTCACTATATTGAAGACTCCTGTGCAAACAAAACTGCCAAATTACGTCCAGACTGTAAAATATAGCAGTTTTAGTGCGTTTCAGGTTAGAAAAGCTTCCAAAACTTGTTCCAAACTCTATATATATATCCTATTGTAAATCAATTTTAGAGGGAATATATTATACACATATACATACATCCATGTACAACTAGAACTTCAGCCATTGAAGAGAGAAAAAGCAAGGAGAAGAAGAAGAAGACCAATGATTTTCATGGCCTCCTCCATCAACTTCTTGCCAATCATCAATTCCATGGCCAACTAAACCGAGATATAGGGTTTCAATGAAACCCTAGCCAAGTAATAGGGTTTTATTTATGTTTTTCTTTTAGTTTTATTATATGGATGATGATTACATGTTTAGAGGATTTTTATAATAAAATCGTACTTCTATTGATTAAATCATTGCTTTCAAAATCTATTCTTGTCTTAGATCTATTTTGAATGTGATGTGCTCAATGATCTATATTTGCTGTGCTTGTATAGATTGTTTACATGTAATGGTGCTTAGTTGAATTATGATATCAAGTATACGAATAGTTCATGCCTAGGAAAGACGGATTGTGTTGCAACCCTGGTTTAGTGTGAGACAATCCGTGCTAACCGAAGATGGATTATGTTGGTACTTGAACCATAGTTATCTTCTTGACGGAGGAATTGGGCTTGTAGCTACAATTCCCCACTATCATCCAACTTAATAAGCTAATTGAACTCATAAATACCCTTATTATGAAGCTAGTGGTGGATTTGCAATCCTAGGTTCCCTAAACATATTTATAAAAATAAATTTTAAATTGCTTCCATAATTTAGATTCATTTTTCTTGTTCTTAGTTTAATAAAATCAAAATCAAAATCTGTTTTCCTTAATTAACTAAATTTAGGTTTTAAAATTAAAGTGTTTTAGTAATTCAATCTCTGTGGGTTCGACCTTTACTTTCACTACTACAAATCTTTAGAAAAGTAAAGTATACTTTTTATATCTTGATAGTGACAACATTAACCGCTTTTAAGAATTCCTACTACTCACCGCTTTCAAGAATGCTTGCGAGTATCGTCCGTTCATAATCAATATGCATCAGTACTTCTTGCTAGCACAATACATAACGCTCACATCCTACGCAGATGTGTTCAAGACCAACTCATGATACTGATATACTGGTACTGACGGTCACCAATACCCCACTGACTCAATTACCAGGATTAACCAATATTACCCACCAACATAACTCAACCTTATCTTATTATCGCACCATACTGTTACTAACGTTCTGAACCCTATTACGTTTCTCACCATATTATCTCAATCTCATTATCGTATCCCATTACCTCCGAAATCCATAATATTGCATAATAGGAACATAAACATCAATGAACAGCTAAGCATTATGTATTATAAACTAAAGAAAAACATCCTTGTTCTGCTAAAGCTCGATCGATTGAGGAAAGTTCGATCGATCGAAGTGAAAGTGGTCTCGATTGATTAAAAGCATTTCGATCGATTGACACTCGGGGTTGTTCGATCGATTGAACTCCGTTCGATCGCTCGAACTTAGTCTTCTACAGATTTTGCAATGAACGTCTAGAATATAGTAGGGCGTGTTTGGGTTATAATTAATACACCCAAACTTCATAAAACATCATAACTAAGCTACTAAGTGAGTTCGAAACTCACCGAACGACCGTAACGGTGCATTTGGCTAAGCTTTAGCTTGGTAACCTCCAATGGTGGCCTCCTCTCTGCTCCTCTCTTCATCTCTGCCTCTCTCTCTGTCTCCTTCTTGTGTTCTTCTTCTTCTCTCTTTTCTCTCTGCCTGTATATATATATATATATATATGTGTGTGTGTGTGTATATATAGAGGTATGTGCATAATATATATATATATATATAACCCAAGCACACACTCTCTCAAACTCACAAAGGTCAACCAAACTCTTGCATACACACGAAACCAGTGTATATATAGAGGGAAGAGGGTACAGGTGGCATTATTTGCACAGAAACTGGAATTCTGATGATTACACTTTCAATTGATCGAAGGTGGTAAGATCGCTCGAGCTCAGATCAGTCAAGTTAGATCGATTGAAGAAAGTTTGATCAATTGAAGTGGGCACCACATATTAAATTCAGGTTGGTAGGGTTTCGAACGCTTGAGAAAGGTTCGATTGCTTGAACTTTTGAAATGCTCGATCGCTCGAAAGCAGTTTGATCGATCGATCGATCGAAGGTGAAATTTCAAGTAGGGTTAAGGAAAGTATACGAAGTCTCTCTGCATAAATAATTATTGAAAATACAGGGTATTACAATATGATTGGTCCTCTCATAGAAAACTGAATTGTGAGCAATCTGAATAGCACTCTAATTATCACAATACATAGGTGAAGGGCAAGGAAGGGAGACACCCATATCTGTAAGTAGTCTGCGTAACCAAATAACCTCACGGGTAGTAGAAGTCATAGCACGATACTCAACTTCTGTGGAAGACACAGCAACAACATCATGCTTCTTGCTCTTCCAAGAAATGAGAGAATCACCCAAAAATAGACAAAATCTAATAACAGACTTGCGATCTATAGGATCTCTGGACCAATCAACATCAGAGTATGCACACAGCTCTAAGGAAGAAGATGACAAAAGTAAAAGACTTTGAAACTGAGTGCCCCTCAAGTACCTCAAAATACGATGAACAGCAGCCCAATGAACTGTAATAGGGAAAGTAACAAACTGACTAACAATATGAATAACATGAGCAATATATGGATGAGTAATAGTAAGATAAACTAAGCTACCAATAATAGTGCGATATAAGGTAGGATCAGGCAAAGGAACGCCATTAAAAGGGGAAAGACGAGCATTAAGCTCCAAAGGGGTATCAACAATCTTAGTATCAGTGAGGCGAGCACGCGCAAGAATGTCACCTGTATTGATCGGGAGAGAACTAATCCTATTTATACGCCTTAACGCGCATTTGTTAGTACCTTTTTATCCTATTTTTGTATATTTTTACTTCGTTTTCTAGTTTCTGACAGGTTTTGGAAGAAATCAGCTAAACCAGGCTAAACAGGGTGAAAAGTCAGAAAGAAAGAAGCTGAAAAATGCAAGTCGCGCGCGCGGTCCGCGGGCGCGATAATACCAGAAGTCGCTCGCGCGATCCGCTCGCGCGAGACCCCCAATAATTCGCTCGCGCGATCCGCGCGCGCGAAAGTCAAAAGTCGCGCTCGCGCGACCCGCTCGCGCGATATGCCCAAAAACCAAAGTTGCGTATTTCAGTATACTGAAGACTCCTGTGCAAACGAGACTGCTAAACGACGTCCAGACTGTAAATTACATGCGTTTCAGTCCGTTTCGAGTTGTAAAGGCTTTCAAAACATGTTGTAAATCTATATAAACTCTAAATTTACTCAATTAGAGGGTTGGCAATTAATATACATACATTCTACAACCATACTTCCAGCCCTTGAAGAGGGAGAAGCAAGGAGAAGAAGAAGAAGACCAAGGATTCCCATGGCCTCCTCCATCAACCTCTTGCTATCTACTACTCCTATGGCAGCTTAGATCATCGATCTAGGGTTTCAATGAAGCCCTAGATGAGTAATAGGGTTTTATTTATGTTTTTATTTTAGTTGTATTATGTATGGATGACAGTCACATGTTTAGAGGATTTTCATAAATAAATCGTACTTACATTGATTAAATCATTGCTTTCAAAATTTATTCTTGTCTTAGATCTATTTTGACTGTGATGTGCTCAACGATCTATTCTTGCTGTGCTTGTTTAGATTGTTTACATGTGATGGTGCTTTATTGATTCGTGCTATCAAGTATCCGAATAGCCCATACCTAGGTTAGACGGATTAGATCACAACCCTAGTTTAGTGTGAGATAATTCGTGCTATCCGAAGATGGATTATGTTGGTGCTTGAACCATGATTATCTTCTTGTCGGAGGAATTGGGCTTGTAGCTACAATTCCCCATATTCATCCAATGTAATAAGCTAAAGTAATTCATAAATATTCCTATTATGAAGCTAGTGGTGGATTTGCAATCCGAGGTTCCCTTTACATATTTATTTAAAACACTTTTAATTGCTTTCATAGTTTAGATTTATTTTTATTGTTATTAGTTTAATTAAATCCAAATTAAAATCCGTTTTTCCTAATTAATTAGACTTAGGTTTTAAAATTAAGTTGCTGTAGTAATCAATCTCTGTGGGTTTGACCTTTACTTCCACACTGCAAATCTTTTGAAAAGTAAAGAATACTTTTATATCTTGATTCTGACAAGATCAATTTTTGGCGCCGTTGCCGGGGATTGCATTACTACTCTTAGTTTTATAATCGTAGTTTAGTTAATTCGTAAATATTAGATTAGTTTATTTTTCTTATTTTCTGTTTTTGTTTTTAGTTACTAACTTGTTTTTCTTTTATTTTGTAGTCAACGTTTCCGAGTGGAACAGCTAATTACATCAAAGGAGCTTACGCAAATAAAATAAATAAAAATTAAGTAAATTGCTTCTTGTGAAACTCGCTTTAAACCACTGTAAGTCAGGGCGCTGTGACGCACTATTTGCATTAGTTTAGGGTTAATTGCACTGCATTAGCTAGGAAACCCGGGGCGCTGGGCTTGACGCGGTCATTGCATTACAGGATAATTTGCATGCATCATAGTAGTTGAGTGCTTCTTATCGTAGTTGCGTGATTGCTTGCTATTTGTTTTTTTTAGTTGAGTCAGTCTTTGTTTTTAATTTCTTTTCTTTTCTTTTAGTTTATGTTAGGTACACGTTCAAACAAACCGGAATTACAACCTTTAGACTCTGAACTTGAACGTACATTAAGACTTAACAAGTCTTCAAATTTAACTTCTGGAACTAGGTTTGTAATAGACGATGATTTGACACCAAAACCAACGTCGTTATTTGAATCTGAAATACGTAGTACTCTTCAAAAACTAAAGAAACCACGCTTTAATAACATAGAACCAATTAAAATGGCAGACATTGGAAATAATAACGACAACAACCAAAATAACAACGGAGCTAATATGAATAATCCTAATATACCACCACCACCTCCGCTTAAAGACTACTTTATTCCTACGACGTACACGCCACAAACATGTATTGAATTACCGGAGGCGACGGCATCTCACTTTGAGATAAAGTCGTCTACCATCTCATTACTTCCATCTTTCCATGGCCGTTTAAATGAAGATCCATATAAACACTTAGGAGATTTTCAAGACATATGCTCTACTTTGAAAATTCAAAATTTTACTGATGATGAATTAAAAATGCGGCTCTTTCCATTCTCATTAAAGGACAAAGCTAAATATTGGCTCCAATCTTTGGAGCCAAACACAATTAGAACATGGGAAGACTTACACACCGCATTTTTACAAAAGTTTTTCCCGATTATGCGTACAAACCAGATAAGAAAATCAATAACCAATTTTGTAATGCAAGATGGGGAATCACTTTACGACACGTGGGAAAAATTTAAAGAATTATTACGCTCGTGTCCACATCATCAAGTTCCTAAGTGGCAACTTGTTCAGGTCTTCTACGAGGGACTTATTCCCTCGGTCCGTAATACCGTTGATGCCGTTTGTGCGGGAACTTTCCTACACAAAAGCGCCGATGAGGCCTGGAAAATATTTGAAACGTTAAGCGAGAACTCGATGCATCAGGCTGTGTCGGTACGTTCGGAAGGATATCTTCCTCCAACCAAACGAGAGGTGAAGTTTGAGTCGAGTCATTCTATTGAATTTCAAGAATTATCTAAAAAACTTGACCGACTTATGACAATGAACCAAACTACAGCCTCACCCGCTTGTGAAATTTGTGCATTATGTTCTGATCCTTCACATTCGATACTTGCATGTCCATCGGCGAGTCAATTTTCGGAATTCGTGGAGCAACACATTAATTCTATTCAACAATACCCACGAAATAATTATAATGCAACTACTAATAACCCGGATGCGCCATGGAGAAACCATCCTAACTTCTCTTGGAAAAATAATAATAATAATCCTAATGAGGCGACTAATTTTCCTAATGCGTATCGACCTCAATTTCAACCTAATCAATACCAACACCCGCCTCCTAATTCGAATCCTTCAAGGGGTAATGCTTTTGAGGAAAAGGTGTTGGCGTCCCTTAAGACTATTGAAACGCAAGTACAAGCACAAGCACAAATAGTGCACTCTCATACACAATCCATTGCGAAGCTTGAATCCCAAATGGGACAATTAGCTACTGTAGTGAGTCGTAGAAACGAGGGGACATTGCCGAGTCAAACAATTCAAAACCCCAAGGGACAATATGAGGTTAAGGGGTCGAATGAACAAGTAAACGCCGTCTCAACTAGGTTGACTACACGAGAAGAAGAGGTAAAAGAAATCCCGAATGAGAATGTGAAAGATATGAATACTAACTCGAATAAGATGGGTGAGGACATGGATAAAAATAAAAAAGAAAACGAATCGGTCCCAACGAATTATACTCCTAGAATGCCATATCCACCAAACGTTGAGGAACCGTCTAATCTTACAAATAAAAAGTCTAAGGTTGAGGATATACTCGAGGTGTTCAAACAAGTTAAAATCAATATTCCTTTCCTCGATGCTATTAAACAAATTCCCGCTTATGCTAAATGTTTAAAAGACCTATGTACTCAAAAGCGCAAAATACGGAGTCATACTCCTAAAAAGGTCTTTCTCACAGAAAAAGTAAGCTCTATTTTTCAACACTCACCTCCGAAATATAAGGATCCCGGTACGCCTACGATTTCATGTGTCATAGGTGACACTATCATTCATAGGGCTCTCCTTGACTTAGGTGCAAGTGTTAATCTCATACCTTATCATGTCTACAAACAACTAGGTTTAGGTGAACTGAAACCTACGGCCGCTACTATTCAACTAGCGGATCGTTCGATTAAAATACCTAGAGGAATCGTCGAGGATGTATTGGTTAAAGTTGATAAATGCTATTATCCTGTTGACTTCATGGTCCTTGACACTGAACCCGTGCTAGATGCTAAGAAACACACTCCTATCATTCTAGGCCGTCCATTCTTAGCAACTGCTAACGCACGTGTTAATTGTCGGACGGGGGTAATGAAAGTGTCATTTGGGAACATGAATTTAAAATTGAACGTTTTTAACGCTATAGATCAACCTCTTAAAAACGACGATTCCCTATGTGAGGTGGAAGGTGAGGTAACACGGAATATTGCGCCTACCAAAGAAATAAACGTGAGTAACAAAAACGATATAGCGGACGATGATGAGTGGATGAATCTTAATCCCGTGGACCCTAATGCGGACTCTACTCGAAAGGTAAGAAATCGATTCGAACATAATGACAAACCGTTAATCGATTTAATTCAAAGCGATGTTATTTCTGCGTACCATCGGCCTCTTCCTGACATTTTAAAGGGTTCACAGTCCGATTTACGGCCTCCATAAAATCTTGAGCTAGAACGGTCTAGCTGAAGACGTAAAAGTTAGCGCTTCTTGGGAGGCAACCCAAGCTTTATTTCATCTGTTTATCTTGTTTTTGGTCATTTTTGAGTCTGTTTGAGTCTGTTTTGGACATTCTGGATAGGTTTGGGGGTTGGAATTAAGTTATTTTAATAGTGTATACAAAATTTTAACCAAAAAATGGAAAAAACCATTCTCGCGCGCGCGGCCCGCTCGCGCGAGACGTCGCTGGCGCGGCCCGCTGGCGCGAGTTTGTCCCTTAACGTTTTCCTTTGCTTTTCTTTATCTTGAGCCTCAGGTTCTCCTCGCGCCTCATTTCGCGGGCGCGAGGTACCTCGCTGGCGCGATTTCGAGAATTAAAAAAAAAAAAAAAAATCCTGGGAATTCGCGCGCGCGACGGCCGCTCGCGCGGACCGCTCGCGCGATTCCCCCATTTTTCAGATATTTTCTTTTGTTTTGCTATATCTTTCCCCCTACCTATTTTACCAATTTTTCCTTTTCTGTTTTTGTTTATTCGGACTGTTTCGATCGAGTTCGTCGTTGTTTTCCTTATTACATGTATATTTTTTCATTTTATTCCTTGTTCCAGTTGATAGTTTCGTTTAGTTTCGATTAGTTTTTTTTGTATATTTCTGTTTATTTACTTTTAATATTCTTTTGTTAGTTTGTTTTTTTATTACATAGTAACAGGTAACATTGAACTGTATTGACATATTCCTTTGTGTCACCTGTGCTATGCTTGTCAAGATTAAGGTGCTATCGTTTCTTTCCTTATGTACTCTCCGTTCTTTCGTTTTGTTGTTTCATTGGGGACAATGACAGGTTTAGGTTTGGGGGTATGCTACACACATGCACATTGTTTTATGCAAAATATTTTATGCAAAATTTTAAAAATTTTCAATAAACGATGTTACCTACGGTTTTGCAATCGCTAGTCGATACTTCTTAGTATGTAATGTGATTTGTTATAGAATGATAAACAAGAGAATATGTGATTAAATGTTTGCTAAAGTTATGATGAAACGTTTTAGGTTATGTATTATTTGAATCGTAGTTTTATATCATAGATTTGCACATAAACTTATGCACTGCACGTAGTCATTGGAATACATGTTGGTTGTGAACTATAATATGATTCGGATGTCTAGATAACACATGGTGGAGACTAAGCCCGGTGAGCTTTTGAGCCTATCTTTTCTATTTAGAGGGTTATAAATACATATTGTGTTTGTCGAATTTCATTGAAATAGCGCTTTAACTTGTTGTTTAGTCTCATTATTCTTGTTTTGGTTGATAGTCAAGTTAAAATATTTGTTACCATGCTAAATAATCTTCCATTGTAAACATTGAAGAATCGTATTACCTAGGACATGATTTTAGGCCTTCTTTGTTTACTGCCGACCGATAAAAGATAAAAATTTCCTTAGTTCGCCCTTTGAGCCATGAAAATGCCATTTCTGTCTTAAACTACCATTATCCTTGTTTTTGCTCCAATTTGGCCAACTTGGAGTTCACCCCTGAAAGATTGATCACCTTTTAGTGGTGTTAAGGCGATGTGTGATTGAGAATAAGAAGAAAATAAGATGATGTTCGGGGTGGTTGCCTTGTTATTTATTGAATATTCGTTTCAAAAGCAACGAGGAGGAAAAGAATAAAGAAAAAAAATAAAGAAGAGGAGGGTTGAAAATAAAAAAAAAAAAATGAAAGAAAATGAATGAAAAGGAATGGAGAGAAAGAAAAGATGAAAGTTTGTAGAAGAAGAATGAAAGAAATCGAACATGCCTTACAATGCCATTCTAAACCTACCCAATTAATCCGTTCTATCGTTTTCCGTTACCTGAGCCACATTACAACCTGTGAAAAGTCCTATTTGATCCTAGGAAACATGGTTTGGATATGAAAACGATAGGAGGGGGAATAAAACATGGTAATGATTAATTTTTCTTGATTGTTGGCATCCTATCCGTGAGACTACTTTTCTTTCGTGTCATGCGTCTTTTTTATGTCGTATGTGAGCGTTATTCGTTTTGAACATATATTTCCTTTACTCACATATATTAGAAAAATTACACATGTCTCTGAGTGTTTTATTTTAGAGTGTAATTCATGGTGAGATTCGTAGTCAAGACATAGTTAGATGGTCATCCGAGTTATATTCCAAGTTTATGACATGCGCGTGTTCATTTGACTACCTCATCACACACGTGCAATTTTATGAGAAACTCTATTGATTTACACGATGCATGTGCTTGAGAGTGTTTTTCATGATGTATGTAGACGTTTGATTCTATTTCTTTATGTTCGTTATTCTATTTCGAATCATTGTTGTATAATAAGGAGTATTGAATTTTATGTTTTTCGTTTTTAAATAAAAGTTTTTAAATTAATAAGTTAATAAAGATGGTTGTGGGTAACTTGTTGACGAGAACCCTCACGAGACTTCACTCGTCCAACTAGGGACACCTAGGGGTTTAAAAGGCTTGTTGCATATCTAAATGCAATCGTGATCCATACGAAAATGGAATAGATTTTTATTAGTAGTTTTTATTTTAGTTTTGCTCGAGGACTAGCAAAATGTAGGTTTGGGGGTGTGATCGGGAGAGAACTAATCCTATTTATACGCCTTAACGCGCATTTGTTAGTACCTTTTTATCCTGTTTTTGTATATTTTTACTTCGTTTTCTAGTTTCTGACAGGTTTTGGAAGAAATCAGCTAAACCAGGCTAAACAGGGTGAAAAGTCAGAAAGAAAGAAGCTGAAAAATGCAAGTCGCGCGCGCGGTCCGCGGGCGCGATAATACCAGAAGTCGCTCGCGCGATCCGCTCGCGCGAGACCCCCAATAATTCGCTCGCGCGATCCGCGCGCGCGAAAGTCAAAAGTCGCGCTCGCGCGACCCGCTCGCGCGATATGCCCAAAAACCAAAGTTGCGTATTTCAGTATACTGAAGACTCCTGTGCAAACGAGACTGCTAAACGACGTCCAGACTGTAAATTACATGTGTTTCAGTCCGTTTCGAGTTGTAAAGGCTTTCAAAACATGTTGTAAATCTATATAAACTCTAAATTTACTCAATTAGAGGGTTGGCAATTAATATACATACATTCTACAACCATACTTCCAGCCCTTGAAGAGGGAGAAGCAAGGAGAAGAAGAAGAAGACCAAGGATTCCCATGGCCTCCTCCATCAACCTCTTGCTATCTACTACTCCTATGGCAGCTTAGATCATCGATCTAGGGTTTCAATGAAGCCCTAGATGAGTAATAGGGTTTTATTTATGTTTTTATTTTAGTTGTATTATGTATGGATGACAGTCACATGTTTAGAGGATTTTCATAAATAAATCGTACTTACATTGATTAAATCATTGCTTTCAGAATTTATTCTTGTCTTAGATCTATTTTGACTGTGATGTGCTCAACGATCTATTCTTGCTGTGCTTGTTTAGATTGTTTACATGTGATGGTGCTTTATTGATTCGTGCTATCAAGTATCCGAATAGCCCATGCCTAGGTTAGACGGATTAGATCACAACCCTAGTTTAGTGTGAGATAATTCGTGCTATCCGAAGATGGATTATGTTGGTGCTTGAACCATGATTATCTTCTTGTCGGAGGAATTGGGCTTGTAGCTACAATTCCCCATATTCATCCAATGTAATAAGCTAAAGTAATTCATAAATATTCCTATTATGAAGCTAGTGGTGGATTTGCAATCCTAGGTTCCCTTTACATATTTATTTAAAACACTTTTAATTGCTTTCATAGTTTAGATTTATTTTTATTGTTATTAGTTTAATTAAATCCAAATTAAAATCCGTTTTTCCTAATTAATTAGACTTAGATTTTAAAATTAAGTTGCTGTAGTAATCAATCTCTGTGGGTTCGACCTTTACTTCCACACTGCAAATCTTTTGAAAAGTAAAGAATACTTTTATATCTTGATTCTGACAAGATCAAGATAACCTTTTAGAGAAAAGGCTACTTCAATCCCCAAAAAATAACGTAGTAGACCTAAGTCCTTCATTTCAAAACAACGAGCTAATTCAGACTTCAACACTGCAATCCCATTAACATCATCACTAGTAATAATCATGTCATCAACATACAAAGAAAGCATAATATGACCAGTAGTGGTACACCTAATAAAGAGAGCTGAATCATACTCACTTAGGAAAAACCCAAACGAAGTAATCATAGTAGAAAACTTCTCAAACCAAGCTCGGGGGGCTTGTTTAAGACCATACAAGGCTTTTTTAAGCCTGCAAACTTCACCAGGACGATGAGGAACACCTAGAGGAGGAACCATATAAACCTCCTCTTAGAGGTCTCCATTCAAGAAAGCATTTTTAACATCCATCTGAGTTATATGCCACTGACGAACAGAAGCAACTGCAATAAGAGTACGAACAGTAGTCATTTTAGCAACAAAAGCAAAAGTCTCCTCGTAATCCATACCATAGTGTTGGGAATAACCCTTGGCAACCAATCTTGCTTTGTACCGCTCAACAGACCCATCTGACTTGGTTTTGATTTTATAAGCCCAACGAGAACCAATAGCGCTCTTACCAGAAGATAAGGGAACCAAACTCCAAGTGTCTGTCTTATACAATGCAGAGAGTTCCTCTGCCATAGCCCACTGCTAAAGAGGATCAAGTTAGGACAGAGGCTCAGAGAGAACATGAACTGAAGCTAAAAAGGAAGCAAACGAATTTGAATAACTAGAATAAACAAAATCAGGTGATTGAGTGGACTTACCATTGCGAGCAAGATAGCGAAGAGGGTCCACAGCCTCAACAGGTGCTTGGGTGGCCTCTGGAAGTGAGGTATCATCAGGCGGCAAGGTACCAGTATCAACAAAAGTAGAACCATGAGGTGAGACAATATCAGTGGTGTTAGGAAACTGCGTTCCCAGAATCCGTTGACAGTGTGTATAAGTTAGTACTGCAAAAATTTCATGAAATCTATAATAACCCTACAAGGGTGAACTAGGGTTACCTTGAACTACAAAAACGGATTGCTGTAGTAGACGAATCGAGAACACGATCTCGATAACAGCTCACGATCTTCTACCGTATTCCTCTGCTGCCAGAATATCGAACTGAGTGTGGGCTCTTTCGAAATCCTTTTTGTTTTCTGCTCTCCCTCTTTTACGCTCTCTTTTCTATTCCGAGTTATAATACTCTTGATGGAAAAACGCTAACTGATGAGAGAGCCAAAGCAGCATATATATAGGCTACGATAGGGACCATAAGAAGTCAATAAGGAATAGCCTTCCTTATGGAATTAGGAAACCCTAATTCGAATTGAATCAGATTCCTATTTCCATAAATTATAATTCATACTACTAAAGAATTATAATTGCACTCCTACCCTTATCTCAAAAATATATTTCGAGCTCCATGTTATTAAATGCTTATTATCTCCCCATGTTAAGATTACAAATATCCATTAATTAACTATAATTACTGACAATCATATTTAATTAATTTCTTAAAATTTCTTGAGATCCTCTGCTTAACTTATTTGATATGTCGGATACAAAATCCACCTGCAGGGTTTGACATAATCAAAACTTATAAGCTTTCTCAAGGGGATATCATCAATCCCAAAAATTGAGACATGGATTCCATCATTAATTAATATCCACCACACAATTAATATTGCCATCCAATCCAATGAGATATTGACCCATTTAAGGATCTCACCCTTTTAGGGATCAAAGTGTAAATATCAAATGTACGTGTCTACAAATTAACTTAGGATTTAGAGCATAAGCACTCATAATAGCCATGAGGTATTAATTATCTTATAAGTCAGTATAAAGATAATTACCCCAAGTCAGTCCCGTTTAATACACAAAGTGTACCAGCATAGTGAGTTGAAACTAAACCGTTTTCCGTAGTCAAGACAAACCTACTACAACACCATGTTGCAGTCCTACCGATGGTGTGTCCAATCCCATCTAAGACTGTAAACCAAAATCTTACATTCTATAATATCTGATGGCCTAATCTTCCGTGTGTAAGCCGAACTCTACACACCAAACCACCTACTATATAGAATGAGAGACACACATGCATAATATTAAATAAATAATATAATACAAACATTGTCCACACAGATTCTCATAAAAAAATGGATTAACTGATTTTATTAAATGAATAATAAATCAACTACATAAACCATGGCTTTTAGTATATATCCCTAACAAGTGGTACATGGGGCTCGAGAGGGCACACTATCGGTATCATCAGAAAATTGGTCAAGATGGATGAGATCAGATTTAGTTAACTCATGATGATTATCAGGAATAGAAAAAAGGGTATGTGCTCGAGAAACATAACATAGCGAGAGATATATAGTTTCTTAGTAAGTGGGTCAAAGCAACGATATCCCTTTTGACCCTCACCATAACCTAGAAAAACACAAATAGCAGACGTTGGTGACAATTTGGTACACTCTACACAAGGTCGAAGGACAAAAAAAATACAACCAAACACCTTTACGGAAGAATAATTAGGAGTATGCCCATACAATTTTTCAAAACGTGACAGACCTGAGCAGTGAGAGGATGAAATTTTATTAATTAGATTGACAGCATTAAGGACAGCCTCTCCCCAAAAATCACTAGAGACATATGCAGATAATAAAAGAGAGTGAGCAATTTCAACAATATGCCGATGTTTCCTTTCAGCAACACCATTTTGCTCAGGAGTGTCTGTACAAGAGGACTGGTGAATAGTTCCATCTAAAGCAAGCAACTCACGAAATTTATGGTAGGTATACTCTCCACTAAATCACATCTAAAACATTTTATGATAGCAGAATATTGAGTTTTGACAAAAGCATGAAAGGTATTGTAAATATCAAAGAAGTCTGAACGACGTTTTATAAGATAAACCCAACAGTAACGAATGCAATTATCCATAAATGATACATAATATCGAGACCCCCCTCTTATAGTAACAGAAGAGGCTCCACACACATCAGAATGAACTAAATCAAATGGTACAAGAGAATAAAAATACTTCTATTAAAAGGTAAAGCTAAAAATTTTGCCAGTTTACAACCACTACAATCAGAAATGTCGTGAGTTTGTAAATCTCCTGATTTTCCTGTAAAAACTAAATATTTTAAACGAGAAACTGAAACATGACCAAGGCGAGAATGCCATAAATAAAAACTAGATGAGGATGAACTCAAACAAAAGGATGACAAGTCAACACTAGAAGCTGCAACCACTGGTACATTGAGTTTATCCAAGATGTATAATCCCCCTTGCCTACGGCCTATCCCAATCAGCGTCTGAGACTGCGGATCCTGCACATGATACAAAGTAGAAGATAAAGAGATTAAATAACCTGCATCACAAAGCTGACCAACATAAACAAGATTCATAGTAAGTTTGGGAATGTAGTAACATTAGAGAGAGATACATGAGGTGTGACAATAGACGCAACACCTGTTAATGGCATGAGAATATCATCAGCAATCATAACAGGCAAAGAAGAAGCAGGACATAAGGAAGCAAAAGAAGACAAGTCAGGTGACATATGATTAGAAGCTCCAGAGTCTAAGAACCAAATACCTGAGGACATACCTGAAGACATACCTAGTGAAAAGGTAGCCATAGCATGTGGCTGTGTGGTAAGGAACTTTTGAAATTGCTCAGCAAGGGAGGTCATGGACGGAGTGGATGGAAAAGGGGAATCGGGTCCAAATGAGTCTGATGGTGGTACAACTGCTACAGCGTTAGGCTGTGGAGGCCTATACAAACGCTACTGAGATTGGTTATCAAATTTATAATGAGGAGGTTGAGGTTGCTATTGTTGTGGTGGTCGACTATATAAGGGATGGTTGTTGCTATTGGGCTGGTTTTCTTGACCCAACCTAGGACACTGAGCCTTCCAATGACCCTTCTCCTCACAGTAGCTACATACATCACTACCAACTCTCGAGTAAGGCTTATTCTGATTGTTGGACGATGTTCGAAAAGGGACTGCTAAAACAAACGAAGTAGAGTCGGGGAGAATTCCCTTTTCAGACTGAGTCTTGAGACGTATTTCCTCGGCTCCTAACTCATGGACAACAGAATCAACTGACGGGAGTGGGCTACGATGGAGAATGGACCCATGAAGGCCCTCAAAATCATCACATAGAGCCATCAAAATTAAACCAGACATTATTCCTCCCTAATAGCGATATATGATGCAAACGCTCGTAATTCGGGTGACTCCATGAGAGCCAACTGATCCCAAAGATCTGTCATTGTAGAATAGAACTATTGAATACTCAATTTTTTTTTGTTCAAGGGCACGAATATCACACTCTAATTGGTACCTTTTTTCAAAATTGGACTGCATAAACAATTTAGCCAAATGATCCCACACCTCTTTTACATATTCAAACTTTGCCAATTGCATACCTATCGAGGGATTTATATAACGTGGCACTCACGTTCTCACCACAGTTCTCAAAATGATATATAACAATATCAAAAATACCAGAATTCACACTACATAGGTATAATTCACTATTTGTATAATACCAGATAAGTCAATTAACATTTAAATCACATAAATGTCATTTACTCATGCCAATGACATTCCGATTACCAATTATCTGTGTCCTTACTGACACCTTACCGTTAACTCACGGTCAACTTTAAACCAATTATCAAATAACATTGATAAACTCACAATTTCATTTATACATGATAAAACCTATGAAATTTTGGTACGGGTGTGACAGATATGCCATAGCCTAGCAGAATTACCTAAAAATTGAGGTATCAAACTGTATGCCGTATTCACTGATCAAGACCCTGGGTATGCCGAACCTACTGAGAGTGTTTTTCTCGATAAAACTTTCCATCTTCTTCTCAGTGATTGACTCCAAGGGCTCGGTTTCTGCCCACTTTGTGAAATAGTCCACGGCTACGACCGCGAGCCTAACTTGTCCTTTTCCGACCGAGAGTGGACCGATTATATCAATACCCCACTGAGCGGATAGCCAGGGACTAAGGATCAGTGTTCGGAGTTCTCCTGGGTGGTTGATCATGGAAAAATACCTTTGACACTTATCACATCGCTTAACATATTCTTGCGAATCCCAGGCCATCGTCGGCTAGTAATAGCCTTACAGGAGGGCTTTCTGGTTAGTGCCCGACCTCCTATATGGCTTCCACACACTCTCTCGTGGATTTCACTCAATATTCCTTACACCTGTGTGGGTGGATGCACCGTAGGTATGGTGTCACACCCCAATTTTTGGACAATTAAATATTAGTCAAGGGAAAATCCCTAAACCAATATCCAGTTGTCTGATTATTAGAGGTGATCGCAATAAAACAAACATCACACAGTCTGTACAGGATAAAACTTAACTCCCAAACGCAATATATCAGTAAAATATCCAATCAATAAGGATCAAAACCTAATGTTCCAAAATCATAATTAATCTCTAAAAAAAATCATTCAAACAATATATGATAAAGTCAAATGGCCCACAATGCCAAAATATAAAATATTAAAACTCTCAAATAAAAATTTTAAAAGCTAATAAGGACTTCACACTTCTCCTATTATCAGATGCCACGAACTTCTCACTATCCCTGCAAATTCCGATCGGCTACGCTCCAAAAAGAACTCACCCGCGAGAAAAAAAACTCAACGGGTCAGTCACATGACTGGTATGAGTTAAATAAAACTAATCACACACAGTCTTAGGGATCGCTCACAATCCCTTACACCAACACAACAATAATAAATAAAAGATCGAGTAGGAAAGTAGTTCCGCTCACAAAATGGGACAAGGGGTAGTTTCCCTTTTATGTGACGGCAATATAGTCCCTACCCGAACTAGACTGAATAAATACTTACCCTTCTTAGCTATGGTAGGCCAATACCTGCAAACACATTAGTGGGCCTACCATACTACATAAATAGATGTTAGTAAAAAAAATCAAAAATCATTCTTTAAATGTTATTTAAAAAATGAATTTATTTCCAAGAAGGAGTTGGAATTGGACAAAACTTAAAACATGAAAGATGTTCAAAATTAAATTTCCAAGGGAATCCACATGTTCTCGTTCATTAATTCTAAACACGTAAGTCAGAAATTAATTATTAAACTTCAGCTCATAAACACGTGATATTCAGCAGATTCTGAAATTAAATCAAAACGGTGTCAAGATGACGTTTTTAGGAAAAGTGTAAAACACGAAAGTCGCTCGGATTGTCGTTTTACTTCAGGTTACGCGAAACGACCTTGAATTATGAAGTTAAGTGATCAAATTATCTAATTTACTAACATGATCCTATTTATTATTAAATCACAACGTTCCCGAAGATATTATGGTACACATACAAGACTACATTTAAACTAACGGATATCCACATAATTGTTTGATATGACAAGGATTCGACTACAACAAAATATAACGAACTACAATACAACGGATAGCAGCAATCTAAGCACCACTTGTGTTTTAATTAATTAAACCTTATGTTCACCACTTCGGCCACCCATTCATGGTTCAGCCTACTGTAGACACCCCGATTTTGACCAAACGTCAAATCCAGGGATTGGTTACCTCTTAAAAGACCGATGATGACAATGGCCGGTTACACTCGAAGATTTTCCAGGAAATTCAAAATCTTCAATTGATTCTTCAAGGCAAATTTCAAAATTAAAATAGAAAATAAGGAGAAGGAAGAGAGAGAGAGTTTGGGTATTCGGGAGAAACCCGAACAATAAAGAACGTGTGAGAAACCCAGTCTGGGAACCAGTTTTTTAAGAAGATAAAAAAAAATAATAAAGAGTTCTTTTGAAAGAGATGGGAGGACAAAATAAATAAAAAATCTTGGAAAAAGAGAAAATACAAAAAAGAGAGTAGTATATTCAAAATATACCATGCACATGGTTGATACCATGCACATGGGGGATCTTAATACAAATATAAATATATATAGAATAGAAAAAATTGTGTTTACACCAACATATTTTTGAAAAATCAAAAAGAGGGACAAAATTCAGTTAGCCCCGGCACGCGGAAAACGCGGCGGCACTCACTGAGTGCCGCGCCGGCACTCAGTGTTTACCGCCCGGCATTCAGGAAGTGCCGCCCGGCATTCAGTGAGTGCCGCCGGCACCCGTCGAGTGCCGCTGGCTGTAACAGACTGCTTTTCTCACATGTTCTAGAAGAAATCTTTGCACATGGGTTTCCACCCCGAATTTACCCATTTATCCCTGGATTAATGGTCTATATAAACAAACTTTCACCTTCATTTTTGGGAGACTTGAGATATACTTGAACTTGAGAATTAAGAGAGAGAGATATACAAGAATCATATATATTTTGAGAGAGAGAGAGAAGAAGAAATTCTTGAAGAATTTGAAGAATTTTGGGAAATCTTGGAAGGTTTTCACAAGAAGTTGAAGAAATCCTTGAGGTCCTAGAGGTAACCTCTTAATCCTTGATAGAATTAGGACTATTCAATCACAAGTTCATAGTTCTAGGAACTTTACACATTTTCAAAACCTCTCTTCTTACCTCATTTCATCACACACCACTTAGAACTTGTGATTGAATCTCATAATATTTCATTGATTTGGATCTAATTGATGCCTTGGGTTTAAAATAAATTCAATTTTGAAGAGTTTGTGTTCTTAGTTTCTCTAGACAAACTTTGATTTCTTATTTCTACCATCTCTTGTGAGGCTCATGAGATCTTCCATATCTCATTGAACCCCTTTGAGTTTGATTATTTAATTTCCTATGATCTTATGATCTATATGGAGATTAGAATGAATCATAGTCTTAATCTACATATAATTAGTGAGATTCAAGTCCTAATCCATGACTTGAACCTCTTCATTAAGAAATCTTATGGGATCCTACTATATTCCAATGAGGTTTGAGTAGATTTTAACTTCATCTCTAACTCCAATGACCATCAAAGGGTAGGAGTGATAAGTTGAATTCAAACTTGGGTCCATAGGTTTGAGTTCTTTATTTGAGGATTTTGTGAAGTTCATCTCAATACTTCATCAAGATCCACTAGTATAGTATGCCTCATAGTCTCCAATGACCATCAAATGGTAGGAAAAAAAAAACTGTTAATTCAAGTTTATTCCCATGGCTTGAACTAATCCTTCTCTTAGGTTTTAAGAAGTCTTTCATACTTCATCTATGACCTATGAGTATGTATGTCTCTAACTCCAATGACCATCAAATGGTAGGAGTGATAAGTTGAATTCAAACTTGGATCCATAGGTTTGAATTCTTTATTTGAGTATTTTGTGAAGTTCATTTCAATACTTCATCGAGATCCATAAGTGTAGTATGCCTCATAGTCTTCAATGACCATCAAATGGTAGAAGAAGTAATTTGGTTTGAGCCCCAACTTCATGTTCTAATAGTTGAGGCCAATCAATAAACTTGAACTAGCAAAATGAAACAGTGGGTTCATAAACTGTTTTTGATCAAAGATTTTTAGTTTGAAATCCGACCGTTGGAATCGAATGAAACCAACGGAAAAATGTTCATAACACATTGTTTTACCACTGTGATTTTTGTTTTAGCAAGATCTTGTGATTAGAAGGGTTTGATCATGGTTTTTGTGAGCTAATCATAATCTGTCCAGAGTTCTAGAATACTTTCAGAATAATAAGTCCGTTTTGAAATTAATAAATCAGAACTCTAACCAAGTTTTCATGACCTCTAATACCTTTTTATAAGTACCTTAATGTGTTAGGAAGGTACCCTAAAAGATCTAAGTGTTTCTCATTTTTTTTACTATTTTTAGAAAATCATACAAGATCTCTGGACAGAGAGTTGCAGAATCCTGAGTGAGGTCTAGTATTTTCCATATTCCCGGAGATCTAACCGTTGAAATCTTGATTTTCAAGTTGGGTTAGAAACTCGACTCACAGAGGCATAACATATCCAAAAATCAGTAAGATCCAACCGTTGAAAGTATTTTATTTCCATTTTTGAACGTCGGGTCTGCTCTCTGTAAATCACAAAAAACTGCTACTGTTTTTGTCTAATCTTATTTATTTCAACTCAAATGGTCTCTTAATGTCTTGGGACTCAAACCATGTTTTGAAAAATGATAATTTAGATTAAACCCAGAGGCTTAGGGATCCAAATTAGTGAATAAATTCATGTCTCATCTTTGTTCATAATCATTCATTCATTCATGTACATTGATGCTTATAGTTAGAACTAGTTCTTGGATGAAGTTGGACTTAGTTGAATTTAATTGAACATGACCTATGATTAATTACCTTTTGATATTATATCTTGTCTAAGGCATGTGTACTAACCTTTGTTTTGTAGCGCTTTGAGGTACAATTTCTCAACCCTTCTCTAGTTTAATCTATTTTATTGATTTTAATTGATTTTTCGACTCCATGTGCGACACCTTAGCTTAGGTTTTTGCCTTATGTGTATATATGTGTTAGAGACCTTTCTTAGGTTTATTTTTGCATGCATTGCACGTTTGATATTCGCGGCCGGATCCCGAGTATGTTTTCTAGTTCTCTATTGCATATCATGATGTTTGCTAGTTGAATTATGTGACTTATGAATGATATTTTACCGTTAGCAATTTTGCACCCTTTCAACATGCTTGTGTTATGTATACCTATATATGTATTAATTGAGGGCATGCTTAGATTAATAACTTGATTAAAAAGGATGTTGAGTAGAGGCCTATCGTGAGATAGGATGAAAGGGGGTGTTTTAGTCCGCCGGGCTCCTTCCCCTTTCATTCCATAATCCCCGGACCCAGTTTATCTTTGGTTTCGCAAAAGATCAGTTTCCTTTTAAAATGGTTTCTTAATTTTTCCTTTTAAAAATTAAGTGGCGACTCTTTGAAAATTGAAAATATTTGTTTTAAAAGTGGGTAAAATTTGAAAACCTACGATATCCACACCT
Organism: Hydrangea macrophylla; assembly: GCA_033977485.1. Classification (NCBI taxonomy): domain Eukaryota; kingdom Viridiplantae; phylum Streptophyta; class Magnoliopsida; order Cornales; family Hydrangeaceae; genus Hydrangea; species Hydrangea macrophylla. Next base: position 80,373,002 of record CM066995.1, on the reverse strand, counting down.
ACACATATATCCCATGTGTCACCTAACGTAATACTAACTCCCACTCCGGTCCCAACTCCCATGGGGTATCACTGGGATTTGAGTCTACACTGAAAGGCTAGTCCTTACGTTTTTTACGTCAATAAACAATGTCTAAATACACATGAAATAGACCAACAAGCCGGGCATAAGGCTTAAAAATGAAGAGACGGGTCATCCACGTAGTCGTCGTCTAATCACACAAGACGGGTCATCCACGAAGTCGCCGCCTAAACTCATAAGGAGCAGTGGTGAACATTCAAGGATTTCCTATTATTAATTTCTATAAAAAAAAAGTCTTCACACATATGGTCTCACATTCACAAGTTTATGAAACCCAACATTAGATGAGAATGCTTACATCTCAACAAAATTTCACGTTATATCATACTAACGAAACACGAGTTCATCCCGACACATAAATCAACTTAAACAATCAACACGTTTTTAACCTTCTAAAAATTGCTACTGAAATTTAAATCTACAGCCCAAACGGTGCAGAATCAGGAAAAACTCAAAACACGAAAAGTGTGCAGAATTGCGTTTTACACAGGACTCGCTGACAGAATGTTAAAATTCAAATTCATGATTGCACAATATTTTTCGGAAGTTATCAGCAATTGTTAAAATAATAAAAACAAATTTTTACATAGCTTTTCGATATTTATCAAGGGTATTCCACATATGTGTTCGTCAAACTATCTATAAGCAAAACAATCACTAATATACCAAAGTCGTGATCATAAGATCACCAAAAAAAATATCTAAGTTAATTCGTAAACAACAATATTGTGCATCCAATACAAAATTGAATTCCAACAATTAACTTAAATATATAAATATTTGGTTTACTCGCATATACATATATAGGTGTGTGTATATATATATATATATACACGGATACACCCATTTAACTCACCTAGGTCGCGACTAAGCACTTGAAAAAAAAGGTGTTGAACGGACTATGAACGCGATTCCGAATACCCCTCTCACTACCCTTCCTTCCTTCCTTTCTTCTTCTTCTTCTTCTTCTCTCTCTCTCTCTCTCTCTCTCTCCCTCTCTCTCTGTTTAGAAGTGTATTGGGGGCTTGGGTTTATTTTTTTTTCTCCTAAAGGTGGATACATATAACTCTTAATGATATAATTAAAGTAATTCCCGAGTTTAGGCTTGTGGGCTCCCAAAAGACACACACATGACCCCGAAATGCATTTCAAAATACTTAAACAACTAGTCCAAAGGGTACCTATACCTCGGGCACTTAATTCTCATGTTAAATTCACTAATTAACTTACTTATGGGCCTCGAAACAGTACCTGAAACTAAACTATTATTCTACAAAAATTGTAACTTGGTCATACAAAAAATCGATCATACAATTTAATTAAAGCTCGAAATCTCTTGTCATGATAATAATGAAACATTAGAAATTTGAATACAAAAACAACCGGAGAAATATTACTGGTATTACTAATAATTTAAATATGCTTACTAGCAAATTTAATTCACGGGTTCTCCAAACTTAAAATTTTTAGACACGTGTCTTACCTAGGCATATCCATATAATATTGCTAACTAAAAATAATTATTTACACACTTAGAAATTTTAGGGTTGTTACATATAGGATGGAGAATCCCCTTTTGTAGAGGATGTCGTCGACAAGGTGGTATCTGGCTGCTCGGTACTTCACCTGTCGGGCTTTTTTTTTTCCTTCAGGTAAGGTACCATTCATGAGGAACGTCATTATGGGGTCCATCTAGCTGGGCCCTGTAGCGATCGCGTCGACCTCCATATCCCCCGAGTCAGTTATTTTGGGCTTGAATAAGTATTCAATCCTTATCCCAGGCAAATCTGACTCGGAAGACGAGGCTAGGCAGGCCAATCAGTCGGTCCTCGTGTTTTCTTCCCTTGGGATCTGTGTGACGGAGAATCCCTTAAGCTTCTTTGAAATTGCTCGGACAAGGGCTAGATAGGCTACCGTGTTATCATCCCAAGCTTCATACTCTTGGTTTACTTGATTGACCACGAGTTGGGAGTCACTGTATGCTGCGCACCCATTGAAGTAGCCAATTGCAGGCCGACCAATAGGGCTTCATACTCGACCTCGTTATTGGAGGCCCGAAAACCAAACCTTAACGCATACTCTAATTGGAACTCGTTAGGTATAATTAAGATGACTCCAGCCCCGCTGCCTTGCTGGTTGGAAGACCCGTCCACATAGAGTACCCAGGTTGGGACGTCGGCCTATGCAGCGGGCGGTATTGCCGGCGGGTCGAGCTCTTTTACCGAATCTTCTAGGTATGTGAACTCCACGAAAAAATCTGCTACGACCTGTCCTTTCATGGCTATCCGAGGTCTGTAAACTACCTCAAACTCCTCCAGCTCTAACACCTATTTGATGAGCCTTCCAGATGTCTCAAACCTACTTAAGATGCGGTGAAAGGGGTTGGTCTGTGATGACAACGATGACATGGGCCTGGAAGCATGGGTGGAGTCTCTGGGCAGAGGTGATTAGGGCAAAGGCCAACTTCTCGATGCAGGAGTATCGGCTTTCCACACCTTGGAGCGCTCGACTGGAGTAGTAGATCGGGAATTGTACCCCATGCTCTTCTCGGACAAGTGCTGAGCTCACTGCTGAAGGAGACACCGCCAAATACAAGAACAACTCCTCCTTTAGTACGATGTAGAGAGTAGAGGGGGCAATGTCAGGTACTTCTTGAGTTCCTGAAACACCTCATCGCACTTCTCTGACCACTAAAATGCCTTACGAAGAATCTTAAGAAATGGGAGGCACCGGTCGGTAGCTTGGGAAATGAATTTGTTTAGTGCAGCCACCCGGTCGGCCAAGCTCTGTACTTCTTTGGTTGACCGAGGTGACCGCATGTTGATAATGGCCTGAATCTTTTAAAGGTTCGCTTCGATTCCTCGCCTGTTGACCAAGTGTCCTAAAAATTTCCCAAACGAAATTCCAAACGTGCATTTGGTCGGGTTCAACCTCATCCGGAATTTTCTTAAGATGCTGAAGGCCCCTGCCAAATGCTAGAGGTGGTCGGTCTTGTCTCAGCTTTTTACCAAGAGGTCATCTACGTATACCTCCATTGACTTCCTGATCAAGTCCCTGAATATGTAATTGACCAGGTGTTGGTATGTTGCCCCAGCATTTTTGAGGCAAAAGGGCATCACCTTGTAGCAATACGTGCCCTGGTCAATGATGAAGGAAGTCTTCTCTTCATCCCCAGGGTACATGCTGATCTGGTTATACCCCGAGTAGGTGTCCATGAACGAAAGAAGTGAATGACCGTTTGTGGCATCCATAAAGAGGTCTATCCTAGGCAGCGGATAACAATCCTTGGTACAGGCTTTATTTAAGTCGGTAAAATCCACACACATTTTTCACTTCTCGTTGCCCTTCTTCACTAGAACCCCATTGGCCAGCCAGTCGGGATAGTGGACTTCTCGGATGGATTTTTCTCCACTTCTTCACGCACCGCCACTTGTCGCTCAGGGGCCATGCCCCTCCTCTCTACTTCACCGGTTGGGAATCAGGGTTAATGCTGAAACTGTAAGACATGACCCGGGGATCAATCCTCAGCATATCTTCATGGCATCAGGCAAAGATATCTTGGTTCTCTCTTATGAACTCGATCAACTATTTCCTCAGACTCGGGTCTAGGAGAGTGCCAATACTCACGAACCGGCCGGGGAATGCAGGGTCGAGCACCACCTATTCTGATTCTTCCACCGGGCCTGTTCCATCCTTCACATCCCTCGGGTCCATCTCCTGAATGTTTAATGTTTCAATAACTGCCTCACGGCGTAGGGAGCTGACATAGCAACTCTGTGCGGTTGGCTGATCTCCACATAAACTTCTCGAGCCTTGGGGGGTTGGGAACTTGACCACTAGAGCATATGTAAACACGACTGCTTTCGCTTTATTGAGCGTCGGCCTCCCGAGGATGACATTGTATGTAGGAGCCTCTACAACCACAAAGTTTATGAGCACGGAAAACTTCCTGGGGATGGGTACCCATAAGTACCGGGAGCTTAATCACACCGAGTGATTGCGTGCTCGAGCCACTAAATCTGACCAAATATGTGGCAATCGGCCGGAGTTTGTCCCTTGAGATCTCCAACTGGTCGAAAGCCTAGGCGAAGAGAACGTCGGAGGAGCTACCGGTATCCACTAATATTCTCTTTACCGTATAGTTGGCTATGGAGATTATTACTACCAATGGGTCATCGTAGGGGCAGTGCAAGCCTGTCACATCATCGGATGAGAATGTTAACACATTGGTTGGTCGAGAGTTAGTGGATTGGACATGCCAAACATCTGCTCGGGATGCCCGAGAATGCCTCTTCCTAGCCGACTGTGAGTCCCCTCCGCCCGAGGTTCCTCCGGAGATCACATTGATTTGCCCGAGTAGTTGAGGCTGCTCGGGTGTCCGGCCTAGGTCATCTGACTTCCACGATAAACTCGGCTAGATGGCCCTGTTGTATCAACCTTTTGATGCCCATTTTGAGCTTAAAGCAGTCTTCTGTGTTGTGACCATGGTCCTTGTGATACCGATAATATTTATCCCAATTTCTCTTCCTAGGAGGACTCTTTAGCTTTACCGGTTGTTGGAGGAGCCTCTGGGTTTCAACGACGGCCATGACTTCATGAATAGGCCGGGAAAGGGGCGTGAAAGTAATTAGAGCCTGCTCCCGATCATCTTTTTGTTGATTCAGCTTCGGCTTCTTCTCAAAGCCCTTTTCAGAGCCATCACGCTTCCGTTTGGCCCTCGGGGACTCATCTCCTGCAAGGCTAGCACGCTTAGCTTTCAGGAATTCCTTCGTGTCAATGGGCGCTTCGGCTTCTTCTCAAAGCCCTTTTCAGAGCCATCACGCTTCCGTTTGGCCCTCGGGGACTCATCTCCTGCAAGGCTAGCACGCTTAGCTTTCAGGAATTCCTCCGTGTCAATGTGCTTTCCCACCCTTTCTAAGAGCTCAACCAAAGTGGCCAGTCGGTTGTTGTAAAATGATGTTGCGACTTTGGTGTGCTGTACTCCCAAGCAGAAGGTCATAATTGCGACCGTTTCATTCAGGTTACGAATCTGCAGCCTTTGCTGATTGAAACAGTTAACGTAATCTTTTAGGAACTCCCCCTTACATTGCTTGACGGTCAGCAATTAAGTGTTCGGCTGTGACAGGTCGAGCATTCCCACGAACTGTCCGATGAAGAGTTTACTGAGTGTTTTGAAGTCGCTGATCATTTGGGGTTTGAGGGTGTGGAACCACTATGTTGTTGCCCCCTTGAGGGTACCAGGAAGGTAAGGCACAGTAGTTCATTAGCGGTGGTAACCAGCGCCATTTGGGCCTTATAAGTCCGGACATGATCCATTGGGCTTCCTGAACCGTCATAAGAATCGAGGTACGGTGACTTGAACTTCCGCGGGATTGGGATTCCCTTGACCCGGACGGTGAAAGGCGACTTTATTTTTGTATCGGTGTGATCATGGCGTGATTTACGGTTCAGTTTCTCAATCTACTTCTGCAGGTCCTCAATTTGGACCTTGACATTCGTCTGACCGGTCTTTTGTTCCGTGTCCGAATAGTACGTCGGGTCAGACGATGAGGCCTCTTCCTCGAAGCGCGTTGTCCTTAGGGATAGGGCCCGACTTTGGCTCTGGGTAATCGTGTGCCTAAGATCCTCACGGCTCTTGGCCGGGGGGTCCTTGGCCGAATCCCGAGCGGTCCAATCTTGTCCCTCCCCTCTGGCAGAACGCCTATTATTGATGATTTCTCTAGCGTCCCCCGCTCGGCGTGGGTTGGCCCAGGGGCGTCGTCGGGTCCGCTCGAGAGCTTGGCTACGCTCGTCATTCCCAAATCGACCTAGATCCGGCGGAGATATAGGCTCAGTATGGGCGCGCCTTCGGTCCCGTACGGCTCCCGATCGTGCACGCCCTTCCCAGGCTGTTCCTCTATTTGAGGGAGCTTTTTTTGGCGGGCCAACAATGCTTCAATTTGCTGCTGAGTTTTCTGCTGGCCCTCCAGGAGCTACGCAAGGGCCGCGGTAACCTGCTTGGAGGTCACAGAAGCAGCCGGTTGCCCGGCTTGTGAATTTGTCTGACCTTCTACAGCAGCGATTTTCTTACTCTTCTTCGGCGGTATATTTGTTAGTCAAAAATTTACTTTCGGGAAAAGTCGTTGTTGTTTCCCACAGACGGCGCCAAACTGATGATGCCAAAAACTGGTAGAAGGATAATAAAAGGATAATAGAAGTTTGTATGTGGTTCGGCCCCTTTAATGAGGTGACCTACATCCATGTGTGCATCGGTGCACTTTTACTAACAGATCACCGGTGGACTCAGGTAACCCACAGGGAGGGCAGTACTACCAGAAACCATCCGGGTATATGTGTAATAGTGTTGCGTTCTGCTCTTTTGTAAGTCAGGAATGCGATCCCCTCTTACAGGGGTGGGCGACCTCTTTTATAGATGCAAGAGACCACCCGTACAAGTTATCTACCAGATTAGGAAGCCTAATCTAATTGCAATTCGATGAGCATAAATCATGGAAAGTTTTTTAAGCGATTTAGGAAACATCTTCTACTTTCCATTAGTCCTCTAATTGAGTTAGAAAACTGCTGGATTTGTTCAGCGTGAGTCACGGGGTCAGGCCCGGACTGTGCCATCTTGGTCTGTCAACATTACGAACTCCGATCAGTATTAACAGACTGGGCAGGTCCAGGCTGGACAGCTCGAGATGGTTGAGTAATATGTTCCAGCTCCGAGTGACTTGGCATTCGATCTACTGCTATATGTTTAACTTGGAAACTTAGAATAAATTCAGGATGTTGTAATAGATAGAAATCTTTTGTAATTATGTTTTGGTAATGTTATAATCCAGCTAGGATCACTTTGGAATGAGTTTGGAGTATGTGTTTGGTCCCTGAATAATTTCAGAAAACTTTTAATTTAAAAAATTCTGCAGATTGTATTGCTGCAATGAAACCAGTCGACTGGTTTATGAAAACAGTCGACTGGAGCCTTTTGTGAACAATTTACTACCTCGTTTTGTGAAAAACAGTCGACGACTGGATTGTGTTTTAGAATCAGATCTTTTGCTTGGACTAAATTTCAGTCAATCGGACAGTACCAGTCGACTGATATTTTTCCACCCCAGTCGACTGGACTTGGGGCGTAGTCGACTAGATGGGTTGCGGGGATTTTGAGCTCTCTGTAGTTTGTATTTTCAGTCGACCGGACCTCTGATCAATTGACTGGAACTCTGTTTTCAAAAGAGTTATTTATTTGAGTGTTTTCAACTACACAATTATAGTCTGAAATTATGATTGTTTATTCCGCTGCTATTTACTTTAATTGATTTGGGCGAGCCTCGGTGGCATGACACGGGCTTCGGTTCCGCTATTGTGGGACCGGACTCTGATAAAAATAACCCCTTTAAGACCAAATCCGTTCCAAGCACAAACTCCCACTACAAGGTATCAAGGCTTTCGCCTTCAAGATTACTCTTTCCCAAGAAAATTGCTTCCACATTTGCCACCTAAAGTTCCAAGCCTTCCATATATCAACATCTTCAAGCCGCCATATTTTTCTTCTACGCAGAGAATCTTCATCAATTAAAAATACACGATTAAAGTGATACTTCAGGTTAACCCATAGGTTAACCAACTTTTGGTTTGAGTGAGAGAGCAATGGCTGTAGAAGGAAAAAAAAAGTGATACTTCTCTTGTTTGATTGATTGCGAATACGGTACAATGGTATGTATATGCTTCTGGAGGAAATATTGTGATGGGTTCCAAGAAGACACGGTGGTAGACACATGCGCAATCACCCGACATAGGTAGTTGTTAGAATACTGCACACAGGAACGGTGATCAAATATATATTTTTTGGAGCAGTTTCGCGATTTAGGTGGTGTGACGTGGCCCAAGATCGACGTAGGAATCTATGTTTTGGCCATTAAAATCACACAAGGGCAAGCAATTTGAAGAGAAGAGGTTGATATTCTTGCAAGTAGTGCAACTAGATTTGAAGAGGAGGATGGAGTGCTATTGGTTCAACAAGCGCTGTTTGTCATTGATTATTTTCCGTGTGCTTTGTTCTGCTTGTTTTCACTTCTAGAGGGGATTTGATTGTTTTCGCAAGTAATAAAATTCCCTAACATGTATAAGTCCTAGTTTGCCATATAGCCAGTTTGCTTTGACAATTAGCAATAGTGGCTGCAAAAAAAAAAAATCATAAATTTGAAAGAAAAAAAATGTGGATATATTTCAAGGAATCGTAAAAATGTAAACAAATTTCGTATATTCATGAAAATTTCAAGAACTATGAAAATTGGTCATAACAGATTTCAGAAAAACAACTTTTTGTCACACTCGTCCCGGAAAATGAAAACGTTTTAAAATGCAAAATCACTTTTTGAGAATTATCAATGTTATTTGATAATTGTGAAAGTGGTTGATTGTGGTCAACGGAAGGTGTCAAGTGATGACACGGCAATCTAATACTCGATAAGGCATTGACATGACTTAAATGACATTTATGTGATTAAATGTTATTTGGCGTAATCTGGTATATGTGAATAGTGATTTTACCTGTGTAGTATAATTTTTGATAGTTTTGATATTGTTTAAGATTATTTTGATTGGTTTATTGATAACGTAAGTGATACATTGTCATGCCCCGCAGTAGCAAAAATAGAGAAAATAAATTCCTTTTTGGACCCGTAGGCCATGACAGTTGAAAGTCACCACATTGTCCACGACCAAAGTCGACCCATCAGAGAAATGATTCAAACCACGCATTTGGAAGTTCTAAGTTCGATATATAAAACCAAAGTTAAATGCTAACTATTACAACCCATAAGTATTGCAGAAGTATAAATAAAGTATTACAGCAACATACGCCGATAATAAACGTAACTATTTCAGAAGTCTCTAAAGATAAACACGAGCTAACTACGGCACAACTTCCAGCCTTCAGCTTGTGTAGTATTCAGCACCGGCATAGTCTCCATCATCGTAGGCTCCATCCTCGTGGCCCTTATCCATGTATGCATCACCTACATACTCATAACCCTGGCCAGCTGGACGTCGAATATCCAGCGGCATAAAACGCCATCAGCTACGAAAGCCGAGTGAATGCAAATACTAACAGAGTATCTACAGATATGTAACATATACAACATCAATAAAAAGGATCATCTCATCGTTCGTATGCATGTATGCACCAACCCAATATCTAACAACGGACATCATCCCAAATCTCCCAATACATAACATAGACTCTTGGGTCCACATTAATCAGACACGTAGTCCCATACCTACGGTCTATTCACTCTTGACACGCAGTCCCATATAATCTAGCCAAACGCCCCGATATACTTTGGCCAACACGCCCCTGATACATCCTGGCCAACACACCCAATACTTTACTCTGGCCAACTCGCCAAATATGTTACTCTGGCCAACTCGCCCAATATGTTACTCTGGCCAACTCGCCCAATATGTTACGGCCAACACACCCAATATGTTACTCTGGCCAACTCGTCCAATATGTTACTCTGGCCAACTCGCCCAATATATTCTCTGGCCAACTCGCCCAATATATTCTCTGGCCAACTCGCCCCATATGTTACTCTGGCCCACTCGTCCCATATGTTACTCTGGCCCACTCGCCCCATATGTTACTCTGGCTAACTCGCCCCATATGTTACGGCCAACAAGCCCAATATGTTACGGTCTTCGTGACCGCATTTATACGTACCAATCATAAATAGTATCGACCATTGTGGTCGACAGACCCACTACTATGCACGTTGGCTTTTCAATCTCATTATTATCTCAACATATATCAAAAGGATAAAAAAACAAGGAAAATACAGGGTTTTACACATAGCAACATTCAAACCAGAACTAGAATGAAATATTAGACATCGTGTATGATTCTAGTAAAAATAGGGCACATGGGTATTTTGGTCATTTTCCAATTTATAAGTCAGGATCCGAAAACATAAAAGTTACGTACGTGAGATCAAATAAATAAGTATTCATGTTGTAAGTTAAGAGTTTTCGATCCCCGTTAAAAAAATATCTTGATTTCAGTCGATTTAAGTGAAAATAGATCACAAGGGTATTTTGGTCATTTTCCAGTTTTGTACGTCCACAACCGAATTTATAAAAGTTCCGTGAGATTAAATAAATAAGTATTCATGTTGGAAGTTAAGAATTTTCGATCCTCATTAAGAATCCATCTCGATTCCAGTCGTATTTGAAAATACCAGTTTATCGTATTTATGTCGTATTTATCTAAATACGTAATATAATACGTATAAGCATCACATAATTAATATAAATCATAATCATAATCATAATCATAATCATAATCATGTGTTCATAACAAAGTGTAATATAAATAGCTGAGTGAGTTGGAGACTCACCTAAATTCGCAGAATAATAATGCCGAGAAAACCCGAAGAATCTTCGAATATAAAATTCCGGCTTCAAATAGCGTTCTTGGTGTTCTTGGTGTACTATGTGTGTTCTTGGTGTTCTTGGTGTACTAAGTGTGTTCTTGGTGTTCTTGGTGTACTAGGTGTGTTCTTGGTGTTCTTGGTGTTTGTGTGTGTGTTCTTGGTGTTCTTGGTGTTTGTGTGTGTATTAGGATAACTTCTCAACCTCATAAGTCCAAGGATAAATGTAATGGACTGGTCCCATATATATAGGAACCAAGGAGGGACCTCACCTTGCAATTACCAAGAGTTAAAGGATCAAAGGATAATTATTTCCTTAGGGCCATGTTTGGTTGGATGAGCAATAAAATCATAACTGGTCCAAATATACCAGATATTAACAAATCTGCTAAATTTCTGTTTCTAAAAATTCTGAAAATTTATAATCGAGTTCTATAAATACTGAATATTATAATAACAACATAAAAACACTTATTCATCTTGGGAAATAAATAATAAAAAATAGCGGGTATTACATACATTGCATAAATGTATGTTATATAGAGATTCCACAGAATTTAGTTTCGGGTGTAATTACAAACCCAAACGAAACTTAGACGAAAACTTTTGTAATTTATAGATTTTCACTCGTGAATCGATAATTTAGATGCTTAAGACGTTTTGGGAGATAATTAGAAGATTAGAGAACTCGTGGGAGTTAAATACGATTTTCAAAAGTCATGCCTATATATAGAAAACCATGAGATTTTTCATTAGTTAAAATTTCTAACCTAAATCAAGAGGAGGCCAAAAAGGGGATTTATTGCTTCGAGCTTCAAGACACAAATCGACGAACTTCCGATCGTCAACTTTTCTCCAAATTTTATATTCGGACTCCTCGAGGTATTAGCTACATTTTGGTATCTATTAGGCCACGTTTGACAAATTATTTATGAAAAGCTAATTTTAAGAATTTGGAAAAAATGTATGGATACTTGTAGAAATCACTTACAAACGGAGATTCAATGTTAATTTGGTCCCCTAGTACTTCCTCTGAATTTATAGAGTGATAACTTAAGGTAAGAATTCGTGACTTATACATAGTCAATTTTGGATGTTTTAAATATCGAACATGATTTGTGATCTGGGCAAAATTCATATAGTAATGTATGGCAATTTATATATATGCGGGCGTGCCAGACAAATGCCCTCTTTGAAATGAACGATTTGACGAATCAGACGAGTTTAGAGAATAGAGGAACGATATTTCTCTAAAATAGGTTCAAATTGCCTTAACCAAAGATTAAGGACTTGGGCTGTGAAGGAAACTGAGGTTAGCTTGAAGGAAGATAGAGTATGAATTCCCTCAAACCGTTTAAAGTACAATTAGAAGTGAAGATTTCGTCTTCTAACTGCCATCTAATTACAATGCTACTCCTAGATAAACTGGTAATTAAAGATAAATGAAATACATGACAAAAGATAAAGAAAATGCTAAGTGTTATTGATCTCTGGGATCCCTTCCTCTTGTTGCTTCGTTCCTTTAAATAGATAATTGCAGTGGTAACCGCTACCCCTACACTGAGAAACTGCCCACTATCTCCACGATCTCAGAATAGTGGGTTTCATTCATACCCATGCCTGTTACCACTTTGTATTACACGTGTCATTCGTTTCACTCAACGTAACCACCAATAACTACCCTGCCAATGACGTGGCTTGAGTCATTGATAATGGTGCTGTTATGTCGCATCAGCCTGCCTTTCATGCTTTGCTCTTTTTCAGATTCAGTGGGTTCCACTTTTAATATTATTTTGTGGTGCAAACATGTAGTTATGCCCGTTAATTTTACTCGTGAATACGTATGAAAGTATGTTTGTATCATTATGTGAGTATGCTAAATGTCTATGTGGGTCAACGGGGAGGTTATACAATTTCATGCCAGTAAGCTTCTCGAACTTTGAGAATTTAATAGTGACGACTACTGTGCATGGTCTAAGAGAAGCCCCACTCAGAGCACTGGATGAGTAGTTTGGGAAAAAGCCCAGCTACGACATCAATTTCATTACCTGATGAATGCATATCTCTCTCCCTAGAGACTATTCATTTGCTTAGATGATATTGAAGCATGAATTGTCATACATACATTTGTTATAGAATTGTACACTCAGCATATAGCTGAGCAGTGAAGACTTCCCCCATTACAGGTGATAAGAAGAAAGGAAAGAAGAAACGCGAGAAGTGAGACCGTGGGAGCACCCGAGTATAGTTTCCCCCATATATATAATTTTGTAGTTCATCCTTATGTTGTAAATAAATCATAAGGAGAAACTATGTTTTGTAATCTCAGAACACTCGTAACATTTGAACTGAGATTAGTCAGTACCTGAATCTTGTAATAATATTGTAATGGCTATGCCCACAAAAGTGTGTTTGGTTTCAAACTTAGGATCTTTGTTTAATGTTAAACTCTATTATTTAATTTTTTATGTTATGTGAATTATGAGATTTGATCCAAACGAGTCTTTGACTCGTTCTATTAATGTTTTCAAAGCTTAGACATACTATCTAATATGTTTTTACACCTTTGGTAAAGTTTCATAATGATTGAAAGTTTATATGTTGAGTTTGTCGTGTTTGTAACGTTTAAAAAAAAAAAGGGGCAAAGTGGGTTGCCCGTGAATAGTGTTTTTATAAGAGAAGTACCTTTTTAAAAAAATATTGAAATGTTCTATTTTACTTTTAGGATACATTTGGGGTCTCTAATAATACTTTTATGGTTAATTTGAAATATAATTAACTTTTTAAATTAATACGGATTTTACGGACTCGTAGTTCAATGTTTTTTTTATTTTTTTTCATTCCAAAATGAACTTTGTTTCAAAGAGTGTATTTATGTTTTTTTTTTTTCCGCTGCTATTCAGTTTAATAGAATTGGATAAGCTTTGGTGGCGTGTCACGTGTCTTATTTTCGCCCGTAACGGAATATGTCGTGACAATTTTGTAGAATAATGAAAATTGTGGAATTTGTAAGGACATAGGAGATGGGCATTTTAAACAATATGTATATGTAAATACTTTTAATATTAGTATTCATTAATTTTGAAGGTTTAGATTGTAATTTTACTAAAACAATAGAAGTTTTGTTGTTCAAAAGTGAGAAGGTAACTATTCCAATAATGCTAGGGACACTCCACAAAGCACACCCCAAAGCACATCATGCTTTAAATGCATGTACCTTGGGCTGTGGAACTTTTTTACACAGGGCTCACATTTTTTTGAGAACCGCTAGAAAAACCCAAGGTACATACACACAAAGCATGAGATGTGCTTTGGGGTGTGCTTTGGGGTGTGCTTTGAGATGTGCATGAGATGTGCTTTGGGGTGTGCTTTGTGGCGGAAGCCTGAAAGGTGATATTATCCCCTTTCCTTTTAGCATCTTTTTTTTTAACAAACTGTGGATCATAAGCAATCACATGGGATATCCAAAGTGGTGGTTTTTTTTTTTTCCACAAGTTTGAAAGAAAAAATAAAATTTAATTTGTGACCTTGGGAAAACTTCACGTGCTGCCGACTTTGGCTGCCCATGTGGCTGCGAAGGATCCGTAACCCCTCTTTAAATCAACTTTTGACGTGTGGCATGGTATGTATCATTGAAATGCACATGATGTCCGTTGTCCATGGAAGTCAATCCACCAGAGGGGTACTCCATCACGTTTCCACCAAAAGTCGGTTCAAAGTTCAAACCAAAACTTTGGTAGTATTAGGTATATTCAAACACTTACATTTTATATAGGGTAAATTGCAAATTACACCTCTGTAGTTTGAGAATTATGCAAATTTTATCCTATAATTTCAATTTTGATAATTTATACCCTATAATTTAAAAATTATGCAAAATCTACAAAATTAAAAAAAAAAAAATAAGGGCACAATGAGAATATCACATTATTTCCAGTCCAAAATAATCCCATATGTAAGGACGGACCCTGGAGGATAGTTCAGTGGGAGCAGAAACTTATACAGGGATTCAGGGGGCAACGCCCCGACTCAATTTTTATTTTTATTTTTTTCCCGAATAGAAATAGTATAATTCTATGAAGCTATTTTTTTTTTTTTTTTTTTGTATAAAGTAATCTATCCTTTAATTATTTCACAAAAATTTTGTATCATAAGTTTAATTAGTTATTTATATTTATCAATTTTACTGTCCTAGAACTCCGTATAGGCTTCTGTTTCCACTGAAATACACTCATGGGTCTGCTTCTGCACATGAGGTCATTTTGTGCTGAAAATAATATGATATTCCCATTGTGCCCTTACTTTTTTGATAATTGAGTGAATTTTGCACAATTTTCAAACTATAGGATGTAAATTACCATAATTGAAACCATAGAATATAATTTGCACAACTCTCGAACTACAGGGTATAAGTTGCAATTTACCCTTTTATATATATATATATTATATTATATTATATATATATAATAATTCCTAAGAAGCGCCTTCGAAGAAAAAGCAGAAGACATTTGGTTGGAAAATCCCCAGAGCAAAATCTCCTTCCCAGGTTGAAGGAGAACGGGTACGGTTCATATATATTATATATATAGATCACTATAATAAATTGTGGTACCTGTTCTCTTGTAAACTACGTCAAAACTCTGGTGGGTTTTCTTCTCTCTCTCGTTGTTGATTTTTCGATCCAAATCTTCTGTAAATTTGGTTGATTTCAATTGGATGTTTGTGATTTGGTCTTAGATCGATCTGGGTATTGCTTAAATTGAATGGGTTCTGATTCTCTGATGCTTAACATCGGTTTTTGATCGAAATCTTTATATAAAATACATTAGCTTCTATTGGGTATTGGTGGTTTGGTTTGATTTCTTTCTGGGCATTGTTATATTTCGAGGGGTTTGATATCTGTTGCCGGGTTTTGGTTGAATAGTTGATTAATTTCTGATGGGCTGGGTGCATTGTTATAATTGAAAAAACGATTTGGTTTTCGATCCATCTTATCAGTTCAACTGCATCTGTTGATGTATCTGGTTATTACTGAAGAGGAGGATCGGCTTGTGAACATACCCTACCCGTATTTGGGTGTTCTCAGGCCATTGTCTCTGCCCTTTGAACAAAAAGCTTTCTCATTTTGCCTCCAGAGAGATAGATGGGATAAGGAGTTCTTCAAACTGCAAGGTGGGTAATTGATTTGTTTCGAATTCGAAAGCGTGTCGGTTTGGATAATTAGTTTGGTTGGAGTGGAGTAGGAGTAAACTGAGATGGATTCATCACAAGGGTCTACATTGTCCGCTAAGATGGCCGGGTTTTCTGATGGGTCGTCTGCTCGAAGAGAAGTTTCATACATTGATCAGATGCCTGTCTATGTTAAGGAGCTGATTGCAGGAGGTTCTGCTGGAGCATTTGCGAAAACAGCAGTTGCTCCATTGGAACGGATTAAAATTCTCTTGCAGGTAAAGCTTTCTTCATTTGTTGGTTTCCACCACCCCAATTTACCCTTCAAGTTTGTGTATTTGCTTACTTACTAATTTTTCTACTCTGGATTTGTAATGTGTTTTTTTTTCCTACATAAAGATTACCGAATGACAATAGGAATCCATAAGTAATTCGGTGAGACTGTTATCTACACATGCTTGAGAATTTTTTTTTTTTTTTTTTCTTGAATATGTGTTGCTATTCACAAGTTAGATGAATTACCTTTATAAAAAAATGGGAGTCTAAGTTGACAATTGATGGTTAGAGATAAACGGAAACTATTTGTGGCTGACTGTTGGTGAAAGCAGGGCACTGAACTATTGAAGTATGGTGATGAACTCAGGACTGTGTGATGGTACGAAATGTAGGATATAGCTTGGATAACATTCCTTGTTTTCCAGCTCAATTTAGTTGAGAATAAAATCAAGTGGTTGATGTTTACGTAGGAAGTCCTGTTGTGTCTGTTGAGCTGTTGGCAATTCTTGTAAGAGTTCATTTAGGTGTTTGTTTGCATGAGATTTGGAGTGTAAGCGAATGTGGCAATTATTGGTGACTCTTTTGGATGTGGTTCATGTAGATAAATAATTGAAGTAGTTTGTGAATTTGTAAGTGTCAATACTCAATGTGCAAATCCTCTACAATGGGGTGGTTCATTGTGTTTCTTATTCTACTTTGGCTCTTTTTGGGTGGATTACGATTCATGAATGTAATTTGGCTTGTGCTGGGATAGGGATAAATAAATATTATCATTTACCATTCTGTTCACATGTATATGTGATGTATTCATACCTAGAAATGTAGAAATTTTTTGTTGATTGACACTATTTGACACTATTGGTTGAAACTATCGAGAGAAGAAAATAAATTTGTGTAACATCAGGGTGTCTGAGGTAAAATATACATTGTGAAATACAGATAGAACGGTGTTAGAACTGCTTTTGTCCTTATTAAACGTTTAGAGGATGAGGTAGTATCTTAGTTCACTAAATTATTTACTTGGATCATTATTGAGAAGTATGAAGAAATTATTTTATGAAATAATTTGGTCAAGATTTTTTTTCGAAGAAAATGGATATACATTAGTGATGGATTTCCCAATTTATCAAAGGAGACTCAACTTGCTCCCTCGGGGGCGCGCTAATTGCCGAATACCTTAGGTTGGAACTTGGAACACCTTCATGTCATTATCAGGAGAAAGAAAAAGAAAAAGAAAATCATTGTTGTGGTGCCAAATCAATAAAAGAAAAAAATGAAGATAAGCAGGTTTCTTATGTGGATGAAGGGTAGATATATATCTAAAGGAACGAACAAAATTACGAACAAACTGGCTTATCAAACTTCACTTCACATGACTTGGGAGTTTTTCTTTTCATATAGACAACTCTTTAATCAAAATTTGTAAAGCAAGAATAGAAGCTAGTATTCTTGATGGAAATTTTATAGTTAGTCATAAAATGATGGAGAAGTGTAGTTTTGACTGGAGGAAAAAGCAGTTGCACAAGGATTTTTTTTTTCTCTATTAAGTAATCCCTCTAATTTTCACTTAGTAGTTAGTATGTGCCTGTATACCTGTTATGTATATTGGTAATGGAAATTTTATAGAATTGTGGAGTTGGGTTTTTAAGTTTCTGTAAGAATGTGTTGCCATATTTGGTCTGTACATTTACTATGATGATTATTGTGCCCATAGGCAGTAACAGTGCATTATAGGGGACTGGGTGAGGGCAGTGGAGCCTGTAGGTAAACTACACGAGAATGGTATGCAAGTTTAGAGGTTGTTTGGGAAGAGAAAGAACTGGTTCTGTGGTTTGTAAGTGAACCGGTTATGTAAATTCAAGTTTTGGTGAATGAGCATTTTTTTTGCACAGGAGTCTGTGCCCAGTCTTATGTCTCTCTTAGAACTGGTTATTTATCAAACCATGGTTTTCATAAAAATCAGATAGAAAGTAAGATTGTGACTGAACGAGATCCTATTTTAAGGATTCCCAAACAGGTCCTTAGTTTGAAGTTTTTAAAAGGTATTTGGTTTATTAGCTACGAGGCAGTAGTGAGCATCTTCAATTTCCACACTTGGTTTACAAGCATGCTACAATACAAGAATGGTATATGGTAGATATTTTTGGCAGTTATTGAGCATTACTATGCTGAGATCAGACATGCTATTACACGGGTCTCCGACTCTCTGTATCTTTTTTTCTCGTGCAATTTTGCTATATAATAGGATTTACATACTGTTCATGTTGGTTGGTGTGGGTTAAAGATTCATCTCTATTTTCTTTGCTTACAATTGTTCTCTATTATGGGCTCTAATGATTGTTCTCTGCAGAAGTAGTGTAGTGGGTGAGTCGGAATGATTTGTTTGTGTTTTAGATATGTTTATAATTCAAGGATTTATTATTATTATTTTTGGACGATTTTGGTGATTCTGGTTTATATTTGTTATTATATAGTGGTCACTTCTTTTCTTTTTCCCTCATGAAGAATATAATTTAGAGGGTTCTCTCTCTCTCTCTCTCTCGATCTCGATCTCGATCTCGATCTCGATATTTACAGACAAGAACTGAAGGGTTCCATTCTCTCGGGGTTTATCAATCTTTGAAGAAGCTGCTAAAGCATGAAGGTGTTGTAGGATTTTACAAGTAAGTTTAAGATTAGCTAATTTTGTCCTCATTTTCTTGACATATCTCCTGATAATAATATTTAACTGACGCCTATCATGCCCTTCAGAGGAAATGGAGCTAGTGTACTTCGTATTGTTCCGTACGCGGCCTTACATTTCATGACGTATGAGCAGTATCGGTGTTGGATCCTGAATAACTACTCTGCCTTCGGAACTGGACCGGTTGTAGATCTTTTAGCTGGTTCAGCAGCCGGAGGAACAGCAGTTTTATGCACATATCCCTTAGATTTGGCTCGTACCAAGCTTGCATATCAGGTAACTAGCTTGCACATATCCACGTTTGAATTATAAAATAGATATATCTCTTGTATGACGATGACATAGGCGGGATATTTTGCGAGATTAACTCTAGTGATTGATTCGTATTTTATCGTTAATGCATGTATGTTGTTATTTCTTGTTGATATGCTCGAGGATCCTGCTGGTTGGATGGTAGTTATGTTATATATATATATATATATATATTTTTTTTTTCCCTAACATATCACTTCTTGCGTTCTAATAGGTCGTGGACACAAAAGGAAGTTTTGGAAGTGGTACGAGAACTTTTCATGCCCAGCCTGCGTACAGTGGAATAAGAAATGTATTAGAGAGCGTCTACCAAAAAGGGGGAGTACGTGCGCTATATCGTGGTGTAGGTATATATCTGTTTGCCATGTTATACCTCGAAACTTTGTGTATTATGCAATTATGTATGGTTGTATGTAAATTGCACACTTGGTTCTTGACAAAAAGATGCTATTATAAATTGATAAAAGCTCTCGAGTGTTTAGTTATTGATGTTATTTGTTCTCACTAACTGCTCAGTTGATTATGTCGTCTGCGAGTCTGCTACACCTCGTCTCCCTTCATGTTATACTATTCATTGGATATGGTCAACCTTTAGGGCCTGTTTGGGAATGCTTAAACAGGATTAGGTTCAAGCGTAGTCTCACCTTTAACTGGTTTTGGCCAAATCCAGTATCATGTGGGTTTGAAAAAGAACCAATTCTTAAGGTATTTTTATGTCAGGCGCAAACTCCTATGTAACCAAAAAGCAGCTACACAAACAACTGACTATTCAGAAGTTAGAACCACTTATTTTCTAGGGATTATTAGATATCAGTCTATAATTTGTAGAGATTTTAAAAGTCAGTCGTGTACTTTTTTAAAATACAAAAAAAATCTATTAAAAGCTACAAATTTAAATTTACATCAACTTTTGGATAAAAAGACAAAAATGCCCAAACACCCTCTCTCTCTCTCTCTCTCTCCTCACAATTGGTTGTCTCCTCTCTCTCTCTTCTAACAGCCGGCCATCACCACCACCACCGGCCGCCGCCTCAACCCCCAAGCCAAACCCAAAATCCTAACCCCCAACCCTTCTTTATCTCTCTTCTCTCTTTGGTCTCCACCTCCAACCCCCAAAATTCATCTTTGAACACCACAATTTAATCTTTCAACCCACAATTTCATATCTGTGTGTGTATATATATATATAAATACATACATATATATTATGTACAAATGCATACAGATTTTCTTCCTTTCTCACTTTTCTCTCTGAAAAAACAGAGCACTAGAGGGGTGGAGAAGTTGATTTGGGAGGTGGGGTTTGGTGGTGGTGTGGTGGTTGTGGATGAGAGAGAGAGAGAGAGGGGTTGGGGTTAGGGTTAGGGTTTGAGTAGGTGGTGGTGGCAGCGGCCGGTGGTGGTGGTGGTGGTGGTTGAGGATGAGAGAGAGAGAGAGAGAGAGAGAGAGAGAGAGAGAGAGAGGGGTTGGGGTTGGGGTTGGGGTTAGGGTTAGGGTTAGGGTTTGGGTAGGTGGTGGTGGCGGTGGTGGTAGTGGCGGCGGCGGCCCTGTGAGAACACTGAGAAGAGAGAGAGAGGAGACCAAAGGGAGAAGAGAGAGAGAGAGAAGTTGGGGTTGGAGTTGGAGTTGTAATGGTAGTGGTGGTTGCGGCCGGTGGTGGTGGTAGCAGCTGGTGGTGGTGGTTGGTTGGTGGTGGTGAAGAGGAAGAAGATAAGGGTAAAATGATAATTTTATTGTGTCTTATTTAAGAAAAGATCAAAAGTTGATGTAAACTTAAATATGTAGTTCTAAATAGATTTCTTTTGTATTTTTAAAAAGCATATGACTGTCCTTTAAAATCTCACAAAATATAGACTGATTTTTAAATCTCCCTATTTTCTAAACCTGTTGACCTTGTATTGTGCTTTACTTTATATTTATTTGCTCTTTAGTCTTTCCACTTTGAGTTGTGTTTTTCTAGTTCCTTGAAGAATTTGTTCAAACCTCCAAAATGAATAAAAGCTATCTCGTAAGCAGGTCCAACACTCACCGGTATTCTTCCCTATGCGGGCCTCAAGTTTTACATATATGAGGAACTTAAAAGGCATGTTCCTGAAGAGCATCAAAAGTCCATTGTGATGCGTCTTGGCTGTGGAGCTCTAGCGGGTTTATTTGGGCAGACATTAACATACCCCTTGGATGTTGTGAGGCGGCAAATGCAGGTATTGCCTAGTTATACCTTGCACTTTTCTAGTGTGTAATTACACTTTTTCTAGTGGCTTTTAAAGTACATCTCTTTTGAGAGTTTGATATATATTGTTTGAGCCCACTCCATAATACTTCCAAGTTTTCCCAAGCCAATGGCAAGCTAAGTTTGCATCCATCTGACTATTGAATCAACTTGCACTCGTAGGCTCTGTTTGGTTCATGGGTTTAGTGAGGGAAAAGAAAAGAAAAGAAAACATAAGAGGAAATCATTTTTCTTTGTTTGGTTAACAAGGAAATTAAAACGGGAATAAAACTATTTTCCTGACCTTTTCCTTGGTGCTTTTCACCATGCTTAAATATCATTAATTATGAATGTTTGAAATATAATAGAAACTCAAGAAAAGTGCGATGGAAGCGACTCACAAAATTCAAAAATTTTAATTTATTCTTCTCTATTTTCTTTTCCTTCCTATTTTCCTCTATGTTCTCTTTTCTTTTCTTTTCCCTTACTATATCCAAGAACCAAACAAAGCCTTAGTGTTTACTCTTTTTGGAGTAGAATATTTGAATTAATTGTACCTTCTTCATTTTTCAGGTTGAACATCTGCAACTAAATAGTGGGGCCAGATACAGGAGCACATGGGAAGGGCTTACCATTATTGTCCAGAATCAAGGATGGAAACAATTGTTCGCTGGGCTTAGCATTAATTATATCAAGGTAACATATGCTTCCAACGATAAGCCACAAAATCATTATGCTCAGATCTCACTGTTAAATTCCGTTTACCGATATATTAGATTGTTGATTGTCCCACGATATCTTCTGTTAATTGCTATGCTTGTGTTGTGATTGGCTCTAACAGAACATTAGATTTGTCTAACTGCAAGGGAAACCTTGCGTTTGAGCCTTGTAGAAGGATTTAATAAGCACTACAACATCAACACCGCATCAAGTAATATTTTGTTGGTATTTGTTACTCCCTCCGTCCCTAATTAAGAGTCCTTGATCCCATTTTTTTATATTCCATTTTAGGAGTCCCTTTGAAAAGTCCATGTATTTTAACTACACGCTTTCCAAGTTTACCATTTATTATATAAAACTCTCTCACGGTCTCACCTCTTCTTTGATGGGACACTTAGAATTTTGAAATTCAAAAAGGGCAATCTAGGAAATTTGTTAAATTTCACAACAATCATAAAAGTACCTTAAAATGTTGGAATTCCCAAAAGAGACTTTTAATACGGGACAAAGGGAGTACAATGTGAGGGAAAAGGGGTGTACATCCGTATGTTTGGTTAGTTTTTTTTTTTGGTGTGTTCATATTTTAAAAACTGACCGAATTGGTCGGTTCGGTCTGTTTTGTCCGTTTCGGTTGGTTTGGTTTGATTTTCAATTTGTGTATTTTTTAAAAAACCGACCGAATTGATTGGTTCTGTCTATCAGTTTTTTTGTTCACCCCTAGTTTTGTGCAAGTCTATGTTAGATGGACTGTTCTTAATAGGTTGGAGTAGCCGTGTTGGACGCTCGACTGACAAGGGTATGGGATATGCGTTCTCTACACTTTTGGTTGGTTACTCACCAAGAAGCATGTTATCTTTTTTATACATTTTATATTTCTTTAACTATAAAGTTCATGTTAAAGTCTTATTTACATTAAAACACTAATTTCTCTCAGAAAATCAGGAAAACATGAATTTATTACCTTGCTCCTCCGTGCTTAGATTCATTCATGAATTTGGAAAGTTCGACGCTTAGACACGTACTTGCACCCGACACTCTTATCAGAGTCCAAGCAACAATGGGCAAGCGTCAATACTGGTTTATGGACAAATTTTGACTAGGGGTTAGATTAATTTAATAAAAAGACTAAGGATAATTCAGATTCTATAAAAGGAAAGAGTGAGAGTAAGGTAGAATATTTAATCTAATTTATTTACATGTCCTTTTCCTCCTTTATTGTCCCTGATTCCATAGCGCACTTTTTAAAAATATCTACATTTATTTAGCGGGGAGGAACTCGTATTTCTTTTGTTATTCAGTTCTTTTTCCTTGCTAAATCAGTGAACTAAAATTGAGCCCAAGAGAAGTAAATGAAAAGATTCATTATTTGGATTAGGGTTTTTTTTTTTTTTTTTTTGAACTCTTTTGTTGGATAATTATTTGTAATTTTTATGATCACAGATTGTTCCAAGTGTGGCCATTGGTTTCACAGCATATGACATGATGAAGACTTGGCTTCACGTACCACCTCGGCAAAAGTCTCAATCAATATCTTCTGGATAAATTCATGACCTGACTATTTCAATCCCATATCCAAACAAAAGGAAAAAAAAAAACTTTGCATGTTTGTTGGTTTCTGTTCTGCAGTAAATCATTGATATTTTGATGCTTATTGCTGTTCCTTGCTTTAGAATATAATAAGATTAATTTACGTTTGATCACGGTCTAAATTAACTTTGCATATGTTTTTTTTTTTTTTTTTAATGGTTTTGGGGGGGGGGGGGGATAGACTGATACAGTGGTGTGTTTTCTTTTTCCTTTTTATAAATATCTCATTAAATAATTTTTTGATTCTTTTACAACTTTATTTGGTTCATGTAGTTAGTGAATGATTGGTTGGTTTTCTTAGAAATCAATGAGTATTGTAGGCAAGGAAAAATGGGATGAAAGTAAATTCCTTTCTGTTTCTTGATTTTTTTTAATTAAAAAAAAAAAAAAAAATTCCCGCTTTCCTTTTCTTTTTCTTGTCTAGATTTCTCGGCCAAAAATAGCACAAATGCCTTAAAGGGATAAGATTTGCTGAATGTGGTTGAGGGTGTGGTTGAGGGAGGGAGTTTATTACTTTTGTTTTTTGTAACTACTGATATTGACTAAAGGACTACTGGGCAGAACATTATATATATATATATATATATATTTTATAGTTCAGATTAACATTTTTCCAACTTAAAAAGAGTAGGGTTAATTACATTTTATGCTTTGTGATTAGGTTCATTTTTACTTTACCTCATGTGGGTCAAAAGTGGACACTTAAACCACCTTGTGGATTTGGATTAAAGTGAAATTATTAAAATTTCTCTCAAAATAGTTTCATATAGGGATTTAATGTTAAAATTATCTTCACATACTGTAGAAAGTTTATGTGTCAAAATTAACTGTACATAAACAGTTAATCCAAAAATAGCCCCACATAAGGATTAAATGTTAAAATTTTGTCCTATGTAAATGACAGCATTATCTCCACATAGAGGATAAACCCCAAAATTAACCTTATAATGGGGTTAAGTGTTAATATGTTTGGTCAATTTTTAAATTTTATCAATTTTGAGACAAATTTTAATAGTTTCACTTTAACCCGAAACTACAGGAATCCTAGAAGTGTTAAACCACCTTTGAATCATAGAAGTTAAAGTGAAAATGAGCTTTAACACAATGAGTAAGATGTATTTAACCCAAAAGAGTATGATGTATGCATACATTAATGCATAGTCAATCCTGTCCGGGTAGTATATTATGAAAAATGCTAGACCCACATAATGAACCACACATTTTTTCCACACACTTCTTTAAATGTTTGTACCTTGTGCTGTATAAGTGGGGCACAAAAAAGTGTAAAAAATTCAAACAGCACAAGGTACAAACATTTAAAGAAGTGTGTGGAAAAAGCGTGTGATTCATTGTGTGGGTGTAGCATGACTCGTATATTATTGATGTACATAGAAAAGGTATCAATTGTTAGTCCACGCCTCCACAGAGGTGTCAATTTTCATGCAGCATGACTTTGGTTTCACTTCACCCCAAAAATAAAAGTTTGGTTCGGAAACATTATTCCTTTATGATATCTAGGCTCACTGAAGGTTAATTGAAGGCCCCTGTGCAGTATTTGTCATTATGAAACGGTAGTTGTAACCAGTAAAAACATAGATACAGCATATATATATATATAGTACCTCCCCATTCTATGAATGAGGGAACGTTTGTCAGATAGAAATGAATAGGCTGCTCAAAATTCAACCGCCCATTCTATTCATCCGACCACCCGACGCATCCGTAGTATTTTTATTAGTTTTTAAACAATGTGGGTGGAGTCATGGGTCTTGGGGGTGAAAACCCGACAATTTCGGGTTGAGTCACGGGTCTAGGGGGGTGAAAACCCGATTCACCCGACCCGACTCGACTCGAAACTCACTTAATTTTTTAAAAATATGTATGCAACATGCTTATATCAATATATAAATTATGTATTACATAGTCTTTAATATATATATATGTAATATGTTTATATATATGTTATATCAGTATATGTATTATGTATAATATAGTCTTTAAATATATATATATATATATGTAATATGCTTATATATATGTTATATCAGTATATGTATTAAGTATTATATAGTCTTTAAATATATATATATATATATATGTGTGTGTTATATTCTTGTATCAATAAAATATATATGTAACTAGCGGAGATATATAAACATTAAAACCATCAAACTAGCACATGACTATGTTTTTATTTTTTGTTTGGTCTGAACTTTGGTTAGCCCATGACTATGTAGACAAAAACATTCAAAGCCAAAAAAAAAAAATGAAGACAAAGTCATGTGTAAAACAAATGCTTGGTTGAGACAAATGAGACAGTCGGGTTTCACCCGACTCGACCCGACCACCCGATGAATCGGATGCACCCGACAAAGCGAGTGGATGACGGGTGGAAAGAGGGCAAACCCGACTACTTTCGGATGGATGAGCGGATGAGGGTCAAACCCGACTCACCCGACTCGTGACCACCCCTAGAAATGAACATGAATACCCTCTAGTATTGCCCCACTCACTAGAAGAAATGTTGGTAAAAATATTTGGTTTTTATAACAAAAAATACTAAATGTTCTATAAGTAATAATATTGAATATTTCTACTACAAATATTCAGTATTTAATGTATATTTAATTAGGTAATGCTACCCACACCTAAATTGTACATTCATCCATTTACACTGACGTGGATCAATTAGGAGAGGAGAGAGATTGTAAATATATATATATATATCGAATTATGTGATTCAATTGTAAATATATATATATACATCTCTGAAATTTACATTGGTCAAAAGTTACAGCATTTTTTTAGTGATTGAATCACAAAAATTGTGCCAAACATGTCCTAAGCATATTTTCGGGAAGATTACGACACCCCTCTTTTCAGTGAACAACTTGGGACCATCGGCAAGTGTTACATATCATTATGGGCAAATAATATTCCACCTACGAGTACAACGAAATATTAAACGCCGAGTTTATATGAATGTTCTGACATCACAAATCAACTAGTCGAACACCCCGTGCATACGTACGGGAGTTTTTTGACAAATAGAAATACATAAAAAAAAAAAATTAATAGCATAAATTCTATCTAATAATTTTAATATTTCCATTTTAACCATATTATGCAAATTTATACAAATAACAGTAAAAACATTATCAAACCGGAGCTTACAGATTAAAAGGAAAGATATACATTTACAGATAACATCCTACAAAGATTTATCACAACTTACAGTCTACTGAATAAAATCAAATTATATTTCAAAAAAATAAAAATAAAACAAAATTCAATGATCATGTTATCCCAAGAGTGCCTAAATAAAAAAATTTGTAGTACATCATAATTATAAAATAGATACACATGGATAAGTAGGATATTTTGTCACACCCGTTCCGGAAAATCTTTTTAACTTTAATTGCATAAATGAAATTTTGGGAATTATCAATGTTATTTGATAATTGTGTATGAGGTTTACTTAGGGATGGCAATTTGCCCGTTTAAAGCAGGGTCCCGCCCCGCCCCGCCCCGCCCCTAATGGGACGGGTTTAGGAAGTCCTTAAATGGAATAGGGGCGGGTATGAGGGAGGGAAGATAAACCCGTCACGGGTTCGGGGCGGGTACGGTATGGAGGGAGAAAACTCGGTTAAACCTGACCATATACTAATTTACACACTTTTGTTTTACACTGATAGCTTCCCACATCGAAAATACACTGTCTAGGTGATGAGAATACTCTCTTATAAAAGCAAAGTCTATCTGACAAATAGGTAAGACTAAAAATGCATGAAATCACGTGCTAGCATCTTGATGCTTTGCCTGCTTTATGAATGAAAACTGTACGAAAAGTAGTACTCAATCAGTAAAAAATTTGAAAAGCTGAAAAGTGTGACTTCTTGTACTTACTTGTGAGATGTGATAATTTAAAAACCATTTACACACGTTTAGTTAGGACCTCTAACTGTCTTTTGATTATTTATTTTGCTTATAGGGTTGGGGACGGGGCGAACGAGTTGGAATTTAGTTCTCGGGCTCGGGGGTGGGATGGTAAATGCTCTGGATGGGTCAGGGATGGGGGAAGACTTATGTTAGGCGGGGGTGGGGGCAGGAAATAGCCACCCAGTACCATACTCGCCCCGTTGCCATCCCTAGGTTTACTGTGGGTCAACGGAGTGTCAAGTAAGGACACGAGAAGTTAATAATCCATGAGGCATTAATATGAGTAAATGATATTTATGTGCATTAGATGTTATTTGACTTTATCTAACATTTTGATGAATAGTAATTATTCCTGTTTTGTATAATTCCTGGTAGTTGTGATCTCGTTTTAAATACTGTAGTGAGAACATGAGTGATGTGTTGCATAAAAGGTAGATTATCTAGAAATTCCACGGAATTTAGTTTTCAGAAGTAATTTTGGACCCAAACGGGACTTAGTCAAAAACTTTTATAATTAATAAGTTTCACTCGTGAAGTCATAAAATGGACGTCTACAACGTTTCAGGGAATAATTAGAAGTTTTGAGAACTCGTGGGGAGTTAAATATAATTCCCGAGAGTTATGCCTATAAATAGGAAACTCAAGATATTTGTTTACAAATATTCAATCTAAATATCTAAAGAGAGAGAGGAGGAGGAGGAGGAAGCCTCGAGCTTGGCGATGCAGATCGACGACTGTTCGTTCGCCAGTTTTCAACCAGATTTCGTATTTGAATTCCTTGAGATAAGATCTATGTTTTGATATCTCTTAGAAATTGTTTGGCTAAGTTTTCATAAAATCTAATTTCTAGAAATTTGGGGAAAACACCTATAAACTTGTAGGAATCACGTATAAACTGAGATCTGACATTTATTCGGGTCTCTAGTCAATCCTTCAAAGTTAGGAAGAAATCGCACGAGGTATGAAGTTCTAACCTATGTTATATAGAAAAATACATGTTTTGGTTTTCGAAGACGTAATTGTGATCCGGGCAAAATTCATGTGTTAATAGTAGACCGTTAATTATACACGCGCTTAACTATAAAAAGCATGTCTAATTTTACGTGAGCACGTTGAGTTGATTATGTGGATCAACGGGGGGACTTATACAATTTCATGCCGAAGTAAGCTTCTCGATATTTAAGAATTTAGTAGCGACGACTACTGCGCATGGTTTAAGACTTGGACTTGCTATGGTACTTGGTGATGCAATGGTTGTAGACTTGGACTAGCAGTGGGCATCGCGGTTTTAAGATGGACTTGCCACTACCGGATGCATGCGTGTTTTCTCCCTATAGACTATTGAATGTGACTTATGAGATTGAAGCATGTTTTATCATATACACATATGTTAAAATTTGTACACTCAGCATATAGCTGAGCAGTGGAACTTTACTCCATTGCAGGTAATAAGAAGAGAGGAAAGAAGAAGCGTGAGGAGTGAGGCCGAGGAATGTCGGGGAATCACCTCTTGTTTATACTTTTGTTTTCATTCCAAACTTGTAATAAGGATTTCGGAAATTTGTAATATGTCGTAATAGAATCTTGACATGGTTTGTAGTATTGTGACACTAGTAAAGACTCTTATAATTATGTTTTGATTCGTTGCAAATTTGCAATATAGTTGTGTTAATGTAGAAATTTGATCGGAGAACCATGGCTTTGGGTTGCTGCAGTTTGTGCAGGTTTGAGGGAGATTAGTCGAATGGATCCCCGACATAGTTTTTAGGACCCCTGTTTCACGATATATCTCTTCAGTTTTCAAAGGCAATAGTCGACTGAAAGATGGGAAACAGTCAATTGGTTTCATCACGAAAACATGACATTCTATTAGAATGGGTTCAGTCGACTGGACAAGTTCGACTGAGAAATTGAGGCCCCAGTCGATTGAGTCCCTGACACATTCGACTGGATGGGGCTATTGAACCTTCATACTTTTTGAAATTGACCTCCAGTCGAGTGGGGAGCTGCCACAGTCGATTGACCTCTGTTTTCAAAATAGATTCTTTTTGGACGTGTTTCAACTGAGCCAAACTATTTATAACTCTAATTTTAATGAATTTTATTTTTGTTTTCCGCTGCTATTTTACTTTATAGGAATTGGATGAGCCTTGGTGGCATGCCACATGTCCTATTTCCGCGCGTAGCGGAATGAGTCGTGACATATTTGAAAAATGGAAAACTAAAATGAACACATTTTAAGGGGAATGATATTTCACACTAATGCTTCTATTTCAATTCATTGCTTGAATTATTCAAATAACATGATTACATAGATCGATATTTATGTGATCCAAAACATAATGTATCTATACAAGTTCATGTATCAATTACATTTAATATAATTATTCTTCCAAGACTACTTTTAGACTAATACATTGAATTTATGTAATATAGGAATAAACAAATGCAAAAAATAGATACAATAAACTTAATTGTAGAAAGACATATCCTATATGCATGAACCATCTAAATATCTTATAAAAATACAAAAAAAATGTAAAAATGCCACGTAGGATTTTTGGTGCAAGGAGAGGTGATGATGTGAAAGCTTGTATAAGATTCATTTGCTTCAATCTTATATATATATAATAGATGTGAGTATTTAGTTTGTCAATCTTTCCCCTATTTGGTGTGTGTTTATTGCTTGTAGTGTTACACATGAGTAGTCTAATAAATTTCGCGAAAAATTGATTCTTTGTCAAACTAACGCAAGGACTTTTCACAAAACCAAATAGAAAGTAAAACGTGGTTTGCACTAGAACCTAAATTTTCAAATAGACCCAAGTCGTCAGTTAATTAATCAATTAATTAAGGACAATGTTATTCGCACTCCATTGATTACTAAATGCACTCTATAGATTGCATTGAGTGCATGGTACGACAGTTTGTCAGAGTGATACCATGGAGTGTATTAATACATTTTTGGAGTGCTAATAGTAATTCTCTTAATTAAAGGGTTAGTTATATTTTATCCCCAAATAGTTAGGTTCATTTTTACTTTACCCTCTGAGATTTAAAAGTGGACATTTATCTCATTGAGGTTTTGGACTAAAGTGAAACCACTAAAATTTCTCTTAAAATAGCCACATGAGGATTAGGTGTTAAAGGTAGCCCATATAGGAGAGTTTAACTGTAAAAATTAATCTCACATAAGCAGTTAACTCCAAAATTAGCCTCCTAAAGGGGTAAAATTTTAAAATTAGACCCACATAGGCGGGTTAAATGGCAATATTATCTCCATATAGATGATTAATCCCAAAATTAACCTCATAAATAGAGTTAAATGTTAATAGTTTTGATCAATTTTAACATTTTTATTAATTTAAAAAAAAAATTAACAGTTTCATTTAGCCTAAAACCACATGACTTAAATATTCACTTTTAAACCTAAGTAAAAAAAGTGAAAATGGTCGTAGGGAAAAAAATTGTTTAACCCTTAATTAAATGCCAACTGTGTACAGAATTTGAACACGAACATCTTCTCGAGTCGAGTTACAAATAACTGGAATAAGTAGTACAAATTACTTGCATGTACGAACAATCTGAAGTAGACAGTGGATAAAACATGCTCGGGCATGGGCCCACATGAGAATTGAAATTAGAATTATTGTGGAGCAGTTTTGCAGTAGGAGCAAAAAAGTAAAATTTTGAATTTTTAAAAAAATGTTAAATTATAGCACCACTTCTAGAACTATGACTATTTTTCTTCTAAATTTTAAAATTGAACAGACTCACTTTTAACCTTTTCAAAAATGAACAAACTCATTCCCTAAAAAAGAGGTTTTAGCATCAATAAATGATAGATTAAGGGATGAGTTTGTTCAGTTTTAAAGTTTAAAGGGTGTTAGTGAAAAATGATGATAATTTAGTGGGTGTTATTCTAATTTACCCTAAAAAAATGAAATACTCCAAGACAAAACAGCTACATATATCACTGTAGCAGTCAACCTCGAAAGTCAACCCCGGACAAATTCGACAAAGTAGAATCCAAGGCAAAAATAGTTTACTAGTATTAATCTATGGGTTTTGTTAACATGCGCTTTTATGGTATATGTTAGGTTCTAAAAGTGAAAATAAATAAGGGAGACAAACATTGAACCTCACATTGGACTCTGAAACCCACACTATATTCCTTATTTATTTACTAGTAATAACCCGTGCCCGTGGGCACGAAACAGAAAAAAAGAAAAAGAAGAAATTCATTACTTTAAAATATCAAATTTTGCGTAAAATTGTCCATGTCATTCAAACTCATGTGATGTTTAAGTGAAGACATTGGTTTCATGGGGACAACAATATAGATGCTTAAAGTATTAATTAGATACTTTTTTTTTGTTGTAAGATTCTTAGAATGTGTAGGAAGCATAGCTTTCATTTATAATGTTTTTTAATCCTCTCTTCTAATTTTCTTTTTTTTTTTTTAGGTTCCTCAACGTAAATTAAGATAAACTGTCAAAAGAAATCAAAGGATTACAATACGTACGTAGTGGGTATTGCACGCAAACACCAAAACTCACAACTCTCAAACAGTGCAAAAAACATCATGGTATAACTGTAGTTCTTCTAATACAAAACATGTATAAAATATGTATGAAATAGGGCTAAAAAAAACGCAAGAAACATACATGTAACCCATTGCTATAGACTATAGTCTTTAGGCACGAATTACAATTCTTTGTACCCTTACCCCATAATCACTTCCGGCCTATTGAATAAAACCCCACATGCAGTTTAGCATTTTTGCTTATTGAATAAAACCCCACTGAAACTTTTTAAGTGTCATGGTATTGTGCTCAAATACCAAAACTCTCAACTCTCAAACAGTGCAAAAAAATATCATGGTATAATTGTAGTTTTCCTAATACAAAATATGTATAAAATAGGATAAGAAAAAATCACACCCTAAAATATGTATGATTGGGGAGAGAGAATGATTGGAAGAAATAATGGAAGATTTAATTTTGATTGAGAAAAATAGCCACAAACTGATTCTAAGATAGTGTACATTTGTAAACCATAATGTCTTAGAACCATGAATGCACTGGAGTTAAAAAGGAAGGCTAAGGAAGGTGTACACTTTTCCACACAGAGAGAGAACCGAGAAATCAAACACATGGGTAATCAAGTTTTGAATTTAATTTCATGCATTAGGTGTGATTGAGAGAAATAAGGGAAGATATACATAGAATACCATTTTGAATTTGGATAGGATTAAGTTAAGGGAAGATTTCGTCAGTCTCACAAATCACACAGTAGGATTAAATTAAGGGAAGTTTTATTTTTGCCAAGTTTTAAATAAAATTTTTGGTAAATTTTAAATAAAGTTTCTCTCAAAATGAAAGTAACATGAGTTGATATCTCAAAACGAAAGTAACGTGAGTTTTTGGTATAAAAGAAAATGGTTTTCTTTTCCTCACAAAAAAAAAAGAAAAGAAAAGAAAAGAAAAGCAATTACGGAAATTTTCTTTTGACCCCAACCATGCATGGTAAAAAAAAAAAAGCAATGGCAATTACTTATAACTTATAAGCAATTTATCCAAGTAATTATTTGACCCCAACCATGCTCAAAATCAATATTATATACGAATGGGATTGAGGATACTAAAATATTAATCCATTCATCTCTCAATATTTTATTTCCATTTGACTTAGGTGAAAGAGGACTATTGTGAGGGTGAGATTTTGAGATATTCGGTGAGATTAAATCCGACGGTCTGAAATATCTAAACTTGTCTCATTGGTCAAGATTGAAAGTTGTTAATTTGGGAGGGACCCACACCGCTCTAACTTATTATATAGATATTTTTAGAGGGGTAACTTAATATATAGTCCTAATATATGCATCTAACTAGAAATATGCTCCTTTTTCAAATGAATCTAGAAATAGGTCCCTATAATATTTTAAGGACAAAACTGCCCCTGTATATATATATATATATATATATATATGAAATCAGGGTTTCAAATTCAAATCAGGAAATTTCTCACTTTTAACACGCTTCCCACTTTTTTTGTGAGAAATTATCACATTTTACACAGTCCGTTTTTTAAGGTCCACTTAAAAGTCGGACCGTCTATATATTTAGATAGAGAGAGAGAGAGAAAGAGAGAGAAAATCTGCTAGAGAGAGAAAGATGAAGACAGAGAGGGAGAAATAAGAGAGAGAGGGTCGCAACCCCTCCACCGCTACCGACGACCACCCACCACCTTCCTCCTCCTCCCCTCTCTAACTCCCTTCACCTATATCAACCATGCACCACCATCTCCGGCCACCACTCTCCACCGGTGACCACTATGTGGACAAATTACTTACTAATTCGTGAGAAAAAAAAATCAAAATATCTCACTGAAATCGAATCGTTTTAGGCGCAAAAATTTGATTTCACCTTTGTTCTCGGAAATGCGAGTGAAAAGCAAGGTTTCAAATTTGCAACCTATCATCAACAAAATCAATCGATTGCGAGACGAGACAGAAGACGATCACACCGAATTGGTTCATGGATTTGATGCATTCATTGACGGTTGTGCCATAAATTTACTCACTTCCATGAATTTGTATACACAGTCCGAATTGTTTAAAAAGTGAAAAATTCTCACAAAAACGTGCAAATTTCTCATATTTTGAAATTTCTTTAGGTCCGATTTTTAAGGTTCGCTTAAGATCCGAACCGTTTGTATACATACATATAGTATTGATGATGATCTCCGTATTGTATAGGCTGTAAGAAATTCCTCACTTGTTATGTAGATGGAGTTAGTGAGAAATTTTTCACTTTTATAGGCTGCAATAAATTGCTCATTTGTTATGTAGTGAAATTAGTGAGAAATTTCTCACTTGTATAGGCTGTAAGAAATTACTTCCTCATTGTATGTAGATTAAATTAGTGAGAATTTTTTCACTTGTATAGACTGTAATCAATAGATAATGTGTTATGTAAATGAAATTAGTGAGAAATTTCTCACAAAAAAAATAAGAAATTCCCACATCACTTTGTCAAACCGAAAATCCCTTGATTATAGGGATATTAATTCCTTTATTCATGATCTCCTAAAAATACGTTTCCCAAAACTGCATATAACATAATTTTGGAAGTTTTTTCAACTTACAAAACAGTATATACAAAAAAAAAAGTGAGAAATTCTCTCATTACTCTGTTAAACCAAAATCCCTTGATTTTAGGGATATTAATCCCCTTATCCATGATCTCCTAAAAATTCGTTTCCCATATCTATATATACACGATTTTGGAAGTATTTTGAATATACACAGCTCTCTCTCTCTCTCTATATATATATATGAATTTCGTACTATATTAAGAGAATTTCTCACCTTTTTCTCAGCAACCTTCAATAAGGAAACTTCTTGATTTTAGCACTTAGTATTTAGTCCTAATATAGACACTTAACTAGCAAACAAATTTGAAAGTTAAATAAAATAAGGAAACTTCTTGGAAAACAAAATGAAAAACCATGCATACGATATGTGAAATTAAATACATTCATGTGAATTTCTCATACTGTTTACAGAAACTCTCGCATTTTTCTTATCAACCTTTAAACTTCCACGCAAGATTATTTGTTATTTTTTTGATACGAAACAAATAACCATGTTTACATGCAGATTTAAAAAGGATCTTTTTTGAAACACAAATCAGCATAATTTTTGGGATACAATACATTATCCATGATCTCCTATAAATCGTCTCCATTTATTAACTACCTTATTTAGACTTTTTGAATTTCACATGTTTGCTTATATGTGAATACATATAATCAGTTATGTATAGATATCTATATATATCACAAGGGTATAATGGTCCAGAATTGAACTAACTATTTAGTAATAGGGACTAATTATTGATTCCTATTGCAAATTAAGGATTAATTTCTGAAAACCAAATCAAGTAAGGATCAATTTCTATTAATGGCCATAATTAGGGACCAAATCGTATATTTCTATTTTTAGAGCCTTAACGTATGTCCTAAGGGCACATATTAACAAAACCCTTAATCTAATTACTGAAAATCCACTTACTCCACCTACTACTTATTTTATTGCGTTGATAGATGGGTTAACTATTAGGTGTATGAGTGTATCTTTCTCAGAATAAGTTCAACTCAAGAAACTATTTAGTGATAAGTTTATAATTTTATTGGGTGATGTTATTGTCACTCCATCATTGAACCAAGACACTTTACGGTACCACATGGCATACATGGTACCATATATTTTAAGAGTTATGTGATACCATAGAGTGCATTAGTTTAATGATGGAGTGACAATAACAATTCTTATTTTATTTTGCGTTACACTATCCCTTCTATATCCAGACACTTTTCTCCTGCAAATCATCGCTAAAATCTTCAAATCTTCAAATTTAAACTCCAACACATTATATATAGGAGAAATTGGTGAAAAGGGGATTAGGACAAGCTAAAATGGAATGAAGGACATTTAATAAAACAACTTGTTTTTTCCTCCTAATTTTTTTTGGACCAAAATACCTCATCTTCGTCATCTAACCTTACTTTCAAACCCTAGCCACCATTGCCAATACCCATGCCTAGCCTTCGGCTACCACCACTTCCACCTCCGTCGACCACCACTACCATCTCCGGCAACCTCCGATGACCTCATGTGACCGCCACTAGCACCACCGGTGACCATCCACCATTGCCACCACCCATGCCCAACCTCTGGCCACTACCATTTCCACCTCCAGCGACCTCATACGACATCCGACGACCGCCACTAGCACCTCCGCGCGACCATCACTTATCATCTCACCTTCATTCAACAGTTCTGACCATCTTAACAGAAATTTCTCTTAAGATCAGTCATATTAAGAGAAATTTCTCTTAAGATGACTGGTCTTAAGAGAAATTTCTCTTAATATCAGTTGGTCATGGAGATTTGTGTTGGTGGTGGTGGCCGGCGGTGGTGGTGGCAATGGAGAGAGAGAGGAGAGAGATGGTGGTGGTGGTGGTGGTGGCTGTGGAGGGGGAGGAAAGAGAAAGTTAGAGAGTTGGTGATAGTGGCGATGGCAACGACGAGGATGGTTCTGGTGGTGGTGGTTGTGATGGTGGTGGCTATGCAGGGAGGAGGAGAAAAAGTTAAAGAGAGAAGAAAGTTGGTGGTAGTAGTGGCTATGGAGGGGGAGGAGAGAGAAAGTTAGAGAGAGAAGAGAGTTGGTGGTAGTGGTGATGGCGACGATGACGGTGACGATAATTCCGGTGGTGGCTCCGATGGTGGTGGTTGTGATGGTGGTGGCTATAGAGGGAGGAGGAGAGAAGATGGTGGTGGTGGTGGTGGCTATAGAGGGGGAGGGGGAGGAGAGAAGATGGTGGCTATGGTGGTGGTGGTCGTGATGGTGGTGGTGGTCGTGATGGTGGTGGCTATGGAGGGGGAGGAGAGAGAGATGGTGGTGGTGGTGACTATGGAGGGGGAGGAGAGAGAAAGTTAGAGAGAAAAGAGACATGGTGGTGGTGGTGGTCTCTTAGGTTTCCATGGACAATTTTGCCATTTAGAGTGAAATTTAAAATTTTATAGGACTAGGAGGGAAAGTAAAATTTTAGAAGACTTTGGGAGGGAAAGTTTTTTTAGAGTGTGTCTTTGTGTGGATTTTGGATTATGGCTTGTCCTTTAGTCCAACTTAGCCCAACTTTAGGGGTCTTACACCAAGTCTCCCATATATATATATATATATATGCATAAACCATAATATTACATACCAAGACCTATCCATATCCTCCCTCTGTCCCATTTTATGTGTCCTCTTGGGGAATCCAACTATTTAAGGAGACAAAAAGAATCTACACCTACTTTCCACAATTGCCCATAATCATTGCACTTTTTTTTTTGTTTGTTTTGGTGTTGATTGCAAGGAAGGGTAGTTGGGGAAACTAAGTAAAATTTGCATACTAATTTAGGAAAGTGGACAACAATTTTGGGACATCCCAAAAAAGAAAGATGGACACATAAAATGGGACGGAGGGAGTATAAATCTCCAAACCCTTTCTTTCTCTCCTCCTCCCCATTGGCGCCCCTGTTTGCACCTAAAAAAATACACTTTTTAAGTCAAAGTTATTTAAGGCCGATTGAATCTTTTTAATCGGACTCATGAGTCCGATTGCAAAATTAATGACTGATTGGTTAAAAATTGATCGGACTAACTACTGGTTGATCGGGCTAGCACCATTACTCAATCGGGCTGATCATCATTTGATCGGGCATCACTGTAATCGGACTGACCAAATTCAGTCCAACATAGGCCTTGTTTGTGTTGGGAATATGCCCTCAAACCAGTTAGTTGGACAATGGAATATCATAATGCATTTATGCATGTTAGTTCATGAGATGAATATTAGACTGGAATCCTTAAACAACATTGTATGTGGTTCATTTGTGTATGTGATTACACATGTGAGATATGAATCACAAATCCTTGTTGTTTCAAATAAGTCACAGTGGATGATAAGTCTGGATAACTTATCAGGTATACACTGTAGCATGATTAACGTCTACGGGGTAGAATCATGAATCTCATTCATAAGAGTCTTTGACTCTTGGTTAATATGCTAGTGCACTCGGTGCATTGACGGACCTGAGTTAAACCTATTGACACCTAAATGCTGTCACCGTCAATAGGAACTCAAAACTTGTATAGGGATACATGTCCTTAATCCTGAGACAATTATGAACGCAAGTTGTATGCTTGATTGCTTTGACTTACCAATCAGTGAGGTCTTGCAAGATCAACACCTGGGTATCTTAGGTTAAACAGGTATACAATGTTACGAACATATATTGTCAAGATGGAATTCTACCCTCTTCTATAAAACGAAGAGTAAGTATTCCCTCGAGAATGTCACTAGGAGTGATTACTGAGAGCTGGCCAGCCTTGTCAACAAAGTGTTATTGTTGACATGTTTAGTAATCCAAGCGTAGTGAATGATACTTGAGGAATATAAGATGTACTATCTATTGGGTCGACAGTATCTTAACACATACATCCCAATGATAGATACGAATACTGCCTGGTAGAGGGACATCCGTATCATATTATACAAGTCTAGCAATCACTTATGTATGTGTGATTATGTTCTTATGCACTGGAGTGCAATTATCATTTTATAGTGGCATTAATGATAATTGATTAATTATTGATTCCTTAGTCAAGAGTACTGACTAGATGGAATAATAATTAATCGGAGCCAGTAATTAAGAACCTAGGAGGTCCCACTCTTAGCTCCGCCAGAATGCTTGGAAAGGCAATTGAGGATGCTGTCAAGACTGGTTCGATCGATCGAAGTTGTTTCGATCGATTGAAGTCTAGACAGGTTCGATCGATCGAACTTGGTTCGATCGATCGAAGGTTCGATCGATCGAAGTCGGTTCGATCGATCGAAGAGTAAGGTCGGTTCTGGGAATCTATAAATAGGGCAGCTGCGTTCTGGGAAAGAGGTTCGTCGTTTTAACGTCCCTAAGCTGCTGAAACTATTTTAGGGTTCCCAAACCTCCTTCATCCTCTTCACTAGAGATCCCACCATCTCTAGCCTCTCTGGGAAGCGTTCAAGGAGACATAAGGGTGAAGATCTCTTAGATGTTGCTGCTGCACATAGAAGGAGAAGGACTAAATCATAATTGGGTTCAAGACCATAAGGTAATGCACCTGTCCCCTCTCCTGTACGCATCTATAGAGTTAACGAGTAGTAGATCCAGGCAACCAATAAAAGTTTTGAACTTTATTTTTCCGCTGCGCGTTTAGATTTAATTTTAAACCTGTTTTTCCTACAGTTTGGCAGTTCAATTCTTTCAGCCTTCCATTGTTTATTCTATCGGGCTGTGTATGTTGATGTCATCAAGCTGCCATTTGTTAGCCGTCATATATCATGGCATCAATGCCACGAACTGCTATTGTTTTTTAAAGCAATATGGTGGGCCACCTAAGCATGACATTAAATGGCCAAATCACTCATTTGGTTATATGGATGGTAATTGGAATTTTGTGGTTAAGTCAGCCATATCACCAATCGGGCTAGTATATATTCGGGCTGCTCCACTTTGGCCATGCAATTGTATGTTGATTAATTCATAATTTAGGCATGCTTGGTTGACCGTTTGGTAATTATGGCAATTGATAATAGCTTACGCATTCACCTCGGACTAAGGCCACCTTTGGCTATCAACTATTCGGCCAACAACTTTATTTGTTTGGTATGTTGATCCGATTATTTTGGAAAGTTGACACAGATTTGGTCACTCTATGGAAAGTGTATCATCCTACAAACTCTCTAAATATTGGTGATATATACTACAATATTATGATAAGGGAAAATATTATCTGACTGAAGGAGATAATATATGGTAATATTATTTGTTATGGTCAATATATTATCACTTTATGAAGTATATATCTTTACTTGGAGGGAAAGTCAGCCGAATCAAGACTGTATTTGGACCGAATTCAAGACACATATATATACTTGTATATACATTCGAAGATATGGCAGATTTTATCAGATTGGGGAGGTAAATCTGGTAAATTATACCATATTATATTTTGCAGATATTTCTTGCCTTATCTGTATCAGTCATGGCCGCTATAAATTAGCAGGCAGGCCAAGCGATCAAGGGACTCCGCGTCACTTCGACAAACCGCATCCCAATGCATTCAAAATGTGTTCTTAATTTTCTTTTAGCATTCTAGCAATTTCTTGTATTTTCTTTTCCATCAATTAAATAAAACATCCCTTTTATTTAATTCCTTTTTGTTTCATCAGTTGTATGGCTTGTGCGCTTCAGTACTGCCGTAGGACTTTTGGTGAGAATACTTTCCTACTCACCTCACACAGTCGTTTTGTTAGAAGTCAGATTTATTAAGTCTTGTGTATCACTCACACAAGCACTTAGGAAACTAGTTTGCACACACTCGAACCACTATTGGTTCTGGCACGCCCGCGCAAACTACTAGCAAACAGCCCCTTGAAGATCCGCACCTTCTTCCTAAAAAAATCCCAAACAACTCCAACTCGATGAGAGAGAAGGTAGAGAGAGTAAGAGAGAGGAAGGAAATCCATAGTCTAAACTTACTTCCTCCGCCGCGAATTCCTCTGATCCGAAGCTCAGGAACACACCTCTTGTACTCAAACCTATAGATCTTTCTTGCTATATATGTATATATGCTTCTATATATAACTAAACTAATTTGCATATATATATATTTTGCTAGTATTAGTAATTGTCTTTTGGTGGGTTTATTAGAGTTTTGTTTGCTTTTTGGAGTTCGGATAGTAATGGTGTGAAATTTCTCAATCATAAGTGGGAAAAATGGTGTGAAATCAAATTTATCCCCATTTTCAAATGGACATAAGTCAGTAAGAAATTTAACACTCTCAATTTCACTTTGCACATGAGTGAGGAAATTCTCATCTGATTGTGAACTTTCCCAGTCATATATGAGACAATTCTAATATGCGTGTTAAATTTTTCACTCATATGTGTAAAAATTGGTGTGCGAAATTCAACAGTACTTAGGTTTGAACTTTGCACATGAGTGTGAAAATTCTCATATGATTGTGAAATGGGTGATGCTAATGCCAAAGCAGAAAGTGTTAATGCCAAAGCAGAAAGTGTCGCTAAAAGTTTTAGCGACAGTTACCTAAGTGTCTTTTAGCGACACTTTCTGCTTTAGCATTAGCACTTTCTCCTTTGGCATTAGCACTAGCCTTGTGAAATTTCACACTCATATGTGATAAAATTACCACCACTACTTGCACTATTTCTCTTAAATGATAAAATTATCATAATATTGTGTGCTATAAATTGTTTGATATACATGCAGCTCTTGCTACAAAGTCCCTTCAAAAAAGTACGTTGAATGTTGGCAAAGACAATCACATGCTAATGGACTTCTCAACGTTACCACCCATGAGATAGAAAATCCCGTAGAGATTGTGATGAACTCACCCCAGGCCCAGCAGGTGCTTGGATCTTTAGATAGTGGCGTGATAGTGTGTCACGTGATAACATACACAGATTTTTAACCACTTACCTGTCACACTAGAGTGCAATGCGAATTAGGTGCATGGCGAATTGCAAAACATGAACCTAAGGTCCTGGACACTAGATGAATACAATGCCCAACAACAAGCTCGAAAAATCCAGGTGCAGGTTAGAATGTGAATGAACATATCAATGAAAATATCAATGCTGGATGTTAATTGAATTTTAATTTACTACTGCATTTTGGATTTTTGTACAAGCATACATATTTTGAATATGTTTTTTTTTGGTTGATACTTAAAATAGTTTGGTCATATTTGATGCACAGAAGCATATATATTGTAATCGATCTAGTTTATTATTCACTCTTGGGATATGTATGATTCAAGTGCAAATCAATCGTAACAAATAATACTCGGGTAGGTACGAGGTCGATTTCCACGGGAACTAGATTGGAAGATTAGAGCTTCAAGACTCAAATACACTACTTTAGTAACCAAAAAAGAAGGAAAAGATGGTTGATTTAAAATTCTCTAACACTAGAACTAGAACTAACATGCAAGTGATACTAAAATGAAAACGATAACTAATAAACTAACGAGTGAGAAAAACGACTATGATTAACTATTACAAGTGAGAAAGATTAACAAGCTTGATTTAATGAAGGGAGAATGGGCTAGGGGTCATGTTACCAACCTTGGATCACACAAGGATTAGTCTTAGGGATTTGGAGGGGGCTTCTTAAGTGAATAATGTTCTTCGGAGGCTAACAATCAAACATGTGGGTTGTCAACCCCACTATGAAAGATGAAAGCTTAAAGGGACTAAGGTCAAATGTTGGATTGATAATATAGATTCAATAACCCCCATTGCATGACAATGGAGGTAAAGAAATAAGCATATTACAAACCCAACACTCTTCAATCATTTAGGAAGATCCAAATCCTTTCGACTTTCAACAAACACAAGGATCCACATGTGGGTGCATGATCCCTAACCTAGAAAACTAGCTACACATGGATTTTACTATATCAACAACAAAATAAACAACAAATACGTAGAAATACATCACCATTAATGAAAGCAACTACTTCAAAAGAGAGAGAATCCAACAAAGACTTTAATAAGTGTTCCAATAAATGCTCCAACAAGTAACCAAGCTTGAAAGTACATGAATCTCTCACAAATCTTACTTATAAACCCTAAATATAAAATAATTTATGAACAAACAAACAAGAAACCAAGAGAAATACAAGAGAGTTAAGGAGAGAGTATCTAAGCTGCTCTATATTAGGTCAAGACCCTTAAATTCGAGTTACAATGTGGTATTTATACAAAGCCTTCGGAGTGGCAAACTTGTAATAGAAAGGATATAGAAACAGGGTATCTCGACCGGTCGAGTGGGCCCATTCGATCGGTCGAATGCCCCTCTGCATTAGATTATCACAACTTTCTGTGTAGTTTGTGCATCAATCGCTAAAAATGCCATAACTTCTTGCTCCGACCTCCAATTAAGTTGAAATTTGCGGCCACGCGAAGAGGACTCGCAGGGCTAGCTTTATCTAGTTAAGAACAAACTCCAAACATGTGGTCTTGGAGTCCAAAAGTGAGCAAGAAGTGGCTACAGTGGAAGTGATCTTCAACCGAAACTTTGCCTCTCAATTTGGATTGCCAAAATGACCTACAAAACACTAATACAACCCATGTAAAAGATGTAAACAATAGAAATAAGGGTTATGCACGTAATGTGCATAGATAATGTACTTAGAAGCTGCGGGAATGGTATTTTTTGCACAATTATAAATCTATACTTATGCAAAATATGTGATAAATCATTTATGTTAGATTACTCAACTTCATAATTAAAATATCCTGACTATTATTATATTACACTATGAAACTTTACATAGCATTTTTGATCCGCTAATGATAAACCCTATAGAATAAGTGATTACTGCATTACATACTGTTTCAAAAGGAATCGTTGAAATGTTTTGTAACAAATTCATTCAAACATCTAGGGAAATTTTAATTAAACACTGATCGTACAACACATCGATTTGTTCATCAGTGTAAAATTTCACACTATAAAACTAAAAAAAATATTACATTTATTCTGAAGAAAGGAAAGAACATAGATGACTAAGATTGAGGAATGAAAA
Organism: Hydrangea macrophylla; assembly: GCA_033977485.1. Taxonomy (NCBI): domain Eukaryota; kingdom Viridiplantae; phylum Streptophyta; class Magnoliopsida; order Cornales; family Hydrangeaceae; genus Hydrangea; species Hydrangea macrophylla. Next base: position 80,329,405 of record CM066995.1, on the reverse strand, counting down.
AAAATTGAAACGTAAGTGACTGAAATTGTGGGATATTATAACCAAGTCAGATATAGTAAATAAATAAATATCTTAGCTATCCTATTTAGTGTGCATATATATATATATATATAATCATATAATTGATGTCCATATTCAAAATCAGATATAGTAAGTCAAAATGCTATCATAACTATCCGAATTAATGTGTATATATATACATATGTATCAATATATTAACATCCATATATGTCATGGGGTAAAAGAGTCGAATAATTGAAATTTGGAGGTTGTGGACTTATTACAACATACTTTATATATATATATATATATATAACCATATAAGGAACTATTTATACAAATATATTTTGTTTGGACATTACCCAAAAAAGGTAGGTAGATAGGGACTTATTACTAGATCTCTATTGATGGAATTTTTCTTACATCCATAGTGAAACTTGGGTAGTTTAAAAAAAACACATTGGTAAAATATCAATGAGATGCATTTAAGTTTACTTTTATGTTGTATTTATCCACCTTCTCAGATTAAAAATAATGAACAAAGTGACTTTGAGGGTTGTAATTCATTAACGGATTAATTCCATAAGTTCAAATTACACTTTACACCCTTATATATATATAAATAAGTTCACTCAACTCTGTTCAATCTAGAGCCTGGTCATATATATATATATATATATATCTTTTGTTCCATCGAACCCTTGAACTTCAAATTGTCATTCAATTAGAATCAAAATCTGGGCTTAAACTAGTAGAACTTGTCTCGTGAGTTGCGCATAATGCTTACCTATCGCGAAATAGGTTAAGAAAACGAAAAAAATTGTGAATGGCTCTGTTAGCATTTTTATGGGTTATGAATCACCCACATAATCTATGGACCGGGTCCAATGGGCTTAGCTTAGGGTCCAAGAAATCCTATGTGGATTATAACTTGGTGTCCTAGGGCATGTATATGTGTGTGTATATATATATATGTGTATAACGCACACATAAACACAACTCTCTGCACACAATAAGGCAGCCACCCTCTTTCCCTCTCTCTCTTCAGTTACTTTCTCTCTCTAGTCAAATCACACTAGGGCTTGGGATTTAGCGCGTGGATACAAAGGGGGTGTCTCTAGTAGGCATTCTCACGACCCGTTCGAAGAACATGATCGTACACGGAAGCACTAAAGAGCAGCAGTTCGTGGGTATTATCGTCGGGCTAGTAACAACACCGCCAAGACGATCCGTGATCGGGTATATTCTGCAAGGTATGTCCTTTACCCGACCCGTATGCTTGTTTGATGCACATTTACATTGGTATCAGAGCCTATAGGTTGTTGATTCGCCCGTATTATGCCCAAAACAAATCTAACATTAAAGCTTGGTGAAGCTTTTAACATAAACTTGATAAAATCGATTTTGAAGTGGGTCTACGTGATAACTCCAATATAAGTCCGAATTTTTTATATGGTTGTATCCCATATGGTCCCTAGAGTCCCCCCTGCAAAGTACCATGGCTTGATTATCTCAAACGAGTGAGATATAGCAAACCCTAGATTCGGTTTTGGGTTAAAAACAATTTTTTTTTTAATAACTTTGCTCTCTGTTTTCGAAAGATTTACTTGATTAATCGATATGTTTTTTGGCATGATCTTGTAGTACTTCGTGAGAGCTTTCTAACGATATAAAATTTGTAAGTTTTCGACAAAAATTGAGTGAGATATGGGCTTGCAAAGTAAGAGGGTTGATCAGCCCCAAAGATTCAGATTGGTTTTGTTTTAGAGAAGATGAACCAGAGATTGGCTCTCGCTGAGGAGAGTGGGGCCCACTCGCTGGCTGGGGTTGGTCCGACGAGTGGAGGTCCGTCTCCCTGCCCCGGTCTTTAATATATATATTTCATATTTTTATTGAAAAAGTATTTAATTATTTAGTTATTAAAACAGTTTCTGTTAATTAAAAATAAGTTTTTAATGTTTAAAATATGTTTTAAATGCTTTAAAATTATGGAAATACATAAAAAAAATTCAAATTTTATTTTTCCTATATTAAGGACACTGTGTGAGACTAGAAATAATTTTGTGATAAGTTATTTCATAGCTTTTGGTATTTTAGAGCATTAAAGATGTGTTTTGTACGTGTTTTTAATTGCTTAAAATATCCTAAACAAAATATTAAGTTTTGAGATTAATATACAGTGTTTAGTACACTACAAGGGACTCTAGGATAACTTTTGTGTAAATTATCATCTATTTTTGTTATTTTAGGCATATAATTTATGTTTTTTAGACATTTATTTAATTTCTTAAAATAGCAAAGATGCATTATTAATTTTTGTAATTAATAAGGAACATATAGAGCACTAGTTTAAGACCATAAAAATTTTGTGGGACCCATAGATAATTTTTGGTAAATTATCCAAATCATATTAATATTTTAGAGCATATGATTATGTGTTTTTGTACATGTATTAAATTGCTTAAAATATTTATATTGATTATTAATTTGTGGAATTAACACAATGTGTTTAGTATACTATTTGCAATATGAGAAAATTATTTAGTAAACTTTCTCATTTTTTTGGGATATATTTTAGAGCATTTATTGTGTCATGTATACAATATTAATTGCTTAAAATATAGTAAATAAAGTTGTTAATTCTTGAAATTAATAAATAGTGTTGTGTACTCTACTTGGGGACTTGAATTTTTTTTTAGTAATTTCTCTCATATTTTTGGTATTTTAGAGCATAGAATTTGTGCTTATGGGCATTATTTTAATTGCTTAAAATATCCAAAATGAATTATTAATTTTCAAAATTAATATAGGGTGTTTAGAACACCATATTAGACCACTGAAAATCCTTGGAGAACAAATTGCTCAAAAGTTTTGTATTTTTAATAATTTAGTTGCTCATAGTTAATTTGTTTAAATTGATTAAAAATATTTTTTTGACTCCAATAATATTCTGGAAACTTTTATTTATAATGAAAATTAGTTTTTCAGTTATTTAAACTTTTACATGAGGTTTTAATATTATTGTGTTTAATTTAAAATCCCTATTTAATTAGTTTTGAATATTTGAGAGGTTTGGAAGGGCAAATTTAATGATTAGTTTATTATTTTTGCATTAGAGACTCGAATCATTGCACATTTTTAATGTTGTTTGTGATTGAATTACCATGAGACCTCTTGTCCTCCTCATTAAATGGAGAGAGGGATGAGTTTATTCATTCTTGTAATAAAGACCTCATGAGTGCTTGTCGTATGTGATTAATTAATTAATCTGGATTGAATGAATGGACAACTTAATTGACAGTTTATTTTGAGCTTATGTTGTCACGATGTATGTTCTAAGGTTGTTTTTGTATATATGTGAAAAACAAAGCATCTCTAATTTTTTTTTTTTATGGTTATAATTATAAAGTGAGGATGAGTTTCTATTTTATGTTTTGGAAGAGCCTTTTTGTAAATGGATGAGTTTTCTTTGTTTTCACAATATATGCACTAATTACTTTAGCGTGAGCTCTAGATTGTCAATTTGGGCCCACACATGGCCCATGCGCATTCATGTGTGTATGGCGCAATTTTACTATTATTGTGGATGATGATAGATAAGTTTAGTACTATCTATACATGTTTGTTTAGAAAAATTAGTTATTAAAATTTTTCTTGAGTTACAAGAGTAAAGTGATGACTACGAGCTTAGCGAATTTTCGATCTTGAAATTGTGATAAGGGAAAATATTTTGATAACTAGATTTTAAAACAAACATTTAGAGAAAGATGTGTATCATAATAATGTCAACCTCTTGTGCATATTATTGAATGTAGAAATTGGCACTAAAAGTAACATATACATTTGAATGAGCTAAGATCTCTTGGAGAACTTATCTCAATCAATGATCCAACCAACTAATCCTACATTGGACCTAGGGCCCAAAATTGCCAAAGGCCTATAGAATTTAATTATAGTAAGACCATCACACGTGCTCTATTTTGATAAAGTAGCATGTATGATGATGTAATTGGGGAGTATAAGAACAGCCCAATGACCTGTGAATGTGGAACCAGCTCGAATTTGTTTTTGGAGCACATCCACTACTAGATTGAAGAATTTGGTACCGAAGTTTGAAGTGAGAAAAAAATCCTAAACACTTGATGATCGAGAATTTAAGGTTGAAATCTGGTATGATTCAAGATCTATTAGGGACTACCTGCACTGATGAACATCAGGTTCAAACTGTGATATGTTTTCAGTCTGACTCGTGGATACACATGAAATTGGTCATAACATAGAATGAGATAATTAAGATTTGTTCAGATTATTTTCGTCATGTTTACCTGGCATCAGACCGCCATAAGGGAGGTTGTATGCTTGACCAGAATTTCCATAAGTGGAAGAATGCGCGAGGCCAATGGGCCCATATGCAGTAAGCATGCTAAGAGGTAGGGTGGGACTACAATAGGATGGATATTATGTTACATAGTTTATTTTTAATTGGACATAGTTATTTGCGTAATAATTTCTTAAGAGTTAAAATGTTAACTCTACGTTTTCTATTTCTTAAGTTACTGAGTCATTTGTTGATTCTATAACTTGGCATGCTAAACTCAGATACGTAGGACAAGAAAAGGATGACTCAATTAGCTCACTCGCTAAAGTTGACTTGCCCACGTGTGAGTCTTGCCTAGGTGGCAAAGCATGCTGAAAGCTTTTTCAAGTAAAGCTATAAGAGATAATCAACCTTTAGAGCTAGTTCACTCACACCTTAGACTTATGTTTGTAAAGGCATGTTGTAGTAACCTCATTTTTTTCATCTTGTCATCTCACCGCTATAAAACACTATATTACATCAAATGTTTTACAATTGAGGTTGAGAATCAGATTCAAGAAGACTTTGGAATCATCTCGTATGCCAGTAATTCTCTTATTAGTTCAGAGGAACTATGTTAGTTTTTCTGGTTAGTTCAGAAGAACTATGTGAGGACAAAGGGTACACATACAACTTTTTATTCTGGGAAATTCTACAAATAAATGTTATTGTGGAAGAGAAGAATAGAATACTTCTGGATAAGTTTGGATCATTGACAGCGCAAGCTAGCCTTCCAATTTGGAAGGATGCACTCTTAGTTGCTACCCTTATACGCAAAATTGTGCCTTTTTTTTACAGCCTGTTTGAAAATGTTTTCACAGTATTGCCATTGCTATATAAATCTTGACCTCTATGAGTTAGAGGAAATTGTAGACAACATACCATCTTTAAGCGAGCGTGGGGAGATATTGTGATTACACATCCAGTAGTCGATGAAAATGATACTATTCTACAACCGAGTGGAAGTACACCGCTAGACGCTAGTGGAAGTGTGCCAAATAGTGGGAGTGCACCACTGGTTACTCAAGATTCTTAAGTAGCACAATGCAGTTGACGAGGATGAGTTATCCGTTGGCATTTTGAAATCTGCGGGATGCGTTTTCCTATGCGCATTAGTAGATGATGCTGTGACAACTTCTTATGTAGAAGCGCTTTGTTCATCTGCTAAAATTGAGTGAATATTTGCTATGAAGGTTGATATGATCTTTATAAACAAAGAATAAGGTTTGTTTGGGAGTCAATTGATATTCCGTCCGAATATAAGACTATTGGAAACAAGCGGGTTTTCGAAGTTAGACTCAAGGCCAGGGGCGGAGCCAGGATTTCCCCATTGCAGGGGCCACCCAAATTTTTTAAATGAGATGTTATATAAAACATAAAGGTTATGCTCAAGCATTTTTCTCATGGAACAACCTATTAGCAAATCAAATCAAAAATATGTATATATTGGAACTTACTAATAGTGTAAGTACGTACAAAAGTATAAAGTTAGCTTTCAAAATTAATCTTAAAGGATCAACTATCTTAAAGGATCAACTAACTTTCAAAATCTATCTAGTCATGTATGACTTAGCTAAGTACAAAATACAATAACTATGAACTATATACTATCAAAGTTGAGCTCGACGATCTTTCAAAGAATAGAAATCATCTATTATCAAATTTGTACTGAAAGTCTCAACGATCTCTCTTTCAATGTAAAGAACCAAGCTATCTGCAAGAAACTCATCCTCCATCTTATTCCGGAGTCTAGTTTTGACAAGTTTCATAGCTGAAAATGCCCTCTCTGTCGTTGCAGTTGAAACCGGAAGAGTCAATACAAGACGAAGCAACCTATCAATCAAATAATAAACATTTGATTTTTCGGTTTCCACTAATCCTCGGCATAGTGCAGAAATTGTGGACAAATTACACAAATCTGGATGATTACGCACATCAAGCTGATAATGCTGCAACTGAAATTTCAAGAGAAGTCTCTCTTGATTTGTGAAATCTTCAGGATAAAACTTCTCCGCAAGACTGCAAATACTATCAATATTAAATGATTTGTATGCATCTTTAGGCTCCAAAGCCGAGCTAAGAGTAAGAAGTTCCGTTGTTTGATCGCTAAATCTGCTATCTAACTCTTGCAATTGAGTATCTATAGCAGCTATGAAGATATCAAACCGATAACGATGCTCAATTGTAATGTGGTCTCGTTGGCAACAAGACCTACCTCGACCCATTATATAACGTGCACTCATATCAGGGATATCAATGTTGTGTTTTCCACAAAATGATTTCACAACTTCCAGAAAAGCATCCCAACCATCACGTCTCAAATTTTGAAGGAGCTCTTTTGTAGTCAAGACTAGATTCATTGCATTTAAAATGTCTTGAGACTTTTGTTGCAAAGCTTGACAGAGGATATCAGTGATTCCCAAGATCTCTTTTACTACATGTAAGATAAATACAAATTCGAAAGATGTAATATTAGTATAAGCTGCATCAGCATCACCACGTTGAGAATAATTGGCTCCGTCTCTAATGATATTTTGAAGAACTGAACATGTTGCACTAAACAATCGTAATAGGCTAGAAACTGAAAAAAAGTGAGAACTCCAACGAGTATCTCCTGCTCGTTGCAAAGTGCTAGTCTGATTAGCCCCTCTACCCGTCTCAAGTTCGTCAATAGCTATCAAACGTGCAATTTCATCTTCTTGAGCTGATTGTAACTCGCTATTGCGCTTCGACGAAGCACCAACAACATTGACAATAAAAGCCAACATAGAGAAGAATTGGTGGATAGGAATTACTTCTCTAGATGCCACAACTAAGGCCAGTTGGAGTCGGTGAGCAAAGCAATGCACATAATATGCAAAGGGGCAATCTTTTAAAAAGAGTGCTTGTAATCCATTCCATTCACCACGCATATTGCTTGCACCATCATATCCTTACCCACGTAGATTTTTGACATTGATATTATGACGGGAAAAAATATTTGATAACACTTTTTTCAGAGTCAATGCGGTTGTGTCTTTAACACCTACAACATCAAAAAACCTCTCCTGTAGGCCACCATCTTTGTCAACAAATCTTAAGACAAGAGCCATTTGCTCCCGTTTAGATTCGTCTCGTGCTTCATCAACAAGAATGCAAAATTTGGAATCCCCAATATCTTCACGAATCTTGTTTCTCACTTTGTTAGAGAAAATGTGTAGAAGCTCCTTTTGAATCATTGGCGAAGTATACTTTGCATTTTTAGGAGCATTCTCTAAAACAGTTTCAGCAACTTTCTCATTGTAATCCGCCACATACTTTATTAGTTCAAGGAAATTACCACGATTTCTCGAATTTTGTGTCTCATCATGACCTCGAAAAGCATAAGCTTGAAAGGCAAGCCACCGAATGGACTCAATTGTGGTTTTAATCCTTAAACGATTCTTTAATTTTGTGTCTTCACTTTGTGCATGCATTATTTTGTCAATGTGTCGAGATTGGTTCATTAGATCATCACAAGATCTCACAGCAATACTATGTGGTGAAGAAGAATCTCCAATATGATTCAAGAAAGCGCATCTCTTTCCATCGTTGACTTTCTTCCAACCTTTAAATCCTATGACAGTAAATGCATTTGCTCCAAACCGTCCGTCTGGCTTACTAGCGAAAAGAAAGCATGCCAAACAAAAAGCGGCATCCTTGGTAGGTGAATACTCTAACCAAGTAGGAAATTGTGAGAACCAAGAATATTGAAATCGACGATGATGCTTTTCTGATGAAAATGGATACTCTGAAAGATGAAATTGGTATGGCCCCGCTTTGATATAAGCACGTCGAATTTCATCACGTTGGTTAACATCATATTCCCACATTTGAGGGCGTTTTCCTGGATCACGTTCTAAAGAAGAGAACTTGACTTCTTTAGGTTCGACTCCTGGAGTTTTACTTGAATGTTGCTCAACGGGAGTTGAGGTATCAACATTCGATGCTGAGGGTGCTTTGCTTTCTCTCTTAAAGAAGGCATCAATAGTACATTTTGCACGTTTTTGTTGACGTTTCTCTGACATTGCAACCTAGAATCTAAAATTATCCGAGTAACTAAAGTTAATTAACTAATCTTAGAAAAATAATCTATTGTAAGCACTAAGTTTTGATTCCTAAACAGGCTAAATTCCTAATCCAAACAAATAGTTAACAAATAATAAATCAATTATATTTCAATCTAAAGGATATTAGGAATAATATCAAGCAATCAAAATCATATCCCAAATTTCCAATCTTCCAATCTAAAGGAATTATATTTCAATACCAGTCTTGTTTTCTGTCTATGATCAACGAAAAACAAATGCAATGATAGTGGACTCTTTAACAATTAATTCAAAAACGAAAAAAGCAGTGGCTTTGCATGTTAGGAATTTTTTTTTTGACACAAGTAGAATTGTAGAAACAAGCAGAAAGAACTACAAGTAAGTAGCTAATTGGGACTCAAATTCAATCAAATATTATACCACAGTTACCACTAAATTTTTCCCAAATAAAATAAAATTAGTACCTAAACATTAAATGATTAAAACATACCTTTCAAAGGTAATGCTTCTGGAAAAAAATTAGATCACTGTAAAGGTGGACTGGTGGAGCAATCTTTCCATTTTCCAAGCCAATGTGCATTGACATTCTCAATATCCAAGACTTCAAGGACTACAAAAATAATAGGGTTCTTGAGAAAAGAATACATCACTAGGCAATAGATGAAATTATGAAAACAAATTGGAAGTAAAGAGAAGAGAAATTGAGAAGAGAAGAGAAGAAAAAGAGAGGTGCAAGAAAGAATTTGAAGAGAAAAGAAAATTGCCTTACTGTGAAACAATGAATGGAAGAAGTCCGAAGAAGAAGGAGCAATCGGAGAATGGAGATGACGCCGTTGCCTGAGATGAGGTCGCAGCCGTCGCCGGAGTTGACGCCATGAAGGGCGACGGCCAGTAGAGGGGACGATCTCTGTTAAAAGAAATTTTAGGGCTTGGGTTTGGATGAAATTTGGGGAAAGAGTGTATTGTCTCAACCTCTCACAGAGACGTCTGTTTTATTACTTTGTTTTAGGAAATTACTTAGGTAAGGTAGGGTGTAGGGTACAAAGCTGGGGGGCCAATTAACTACAAGTTTTCTGAAAAAAAAATTTAACACAACTACACATTATAATTTTTATAGCTTTGGGGGGACCATGGCCCCTGCCAGTCCCTTTGAAGCTCCGCCCCTGCTCAAGGCGGATGGTTCAGTTGACAAAGATAAAGGCGCACCTCATTGTGAGAGATCAAACCTTAGAGTGGGTGTAGACCTTAAAGATAGATTCCTTAATGGTGATATTTTGTTTTCATTCGCCTTATCTTAGTGATTTTCGCACATTTAGTTTTAGAACCCTTTTCAAATGGATGTTGATACTGCTTTTCTCAATGGAGAGCCAAACGAAGAGATCTACATAGATCTACCTATTGGTTTTATGACCGATGGGAATGAGCCAAAGTGTGGCATCTTAATTGATTTATTTACTATCTCTAGCAATCGTTTAGGCAATGGCACTTGAGGTTTCATGATTTGATCGATTTCTTTCGTTGAGATGATTAAAGAAGACCAATGTGTGTACATTAAGCAATCCATAAAAGGTGTTCTAATTCGTATATTGTATGACAACGATATCCTTCTTATTTAGATAAAAAGGCATGGGTCAAACCAACTATGTGTTGGGAGTTAGGATTGTGGGAACTGTTCATAGACCTATTTTATTTGTCTCTAGAGACTTACATAATAGATGATTCTTGAGCACTCTCGCATATAGTACTCAAAACCGACAAACACCCTAGTTGAGAAGGGAATACCCTTGATCCTACTTCAATGTCCAGAGAATGATGAAGAAGTAAATGTCCGAAGTGCCATAAGCATCCGCAATGGAAAGCCTGAGAAATACTATGTTGTATTCTTGTTTAGACATTTTCCACGCAGTTAGTTTAGTTAGTCGTTACGAGAGTAACCTTGGTGCAGTTCACTTGAGAGTAGTGAAGAGCTTTCTGTGATATGTTCGCATAATTGTGGATCTCACCTTATGGATGGTAGAGTTGTTGAAGTGATGAAGACGATGCAACACTCATTGGTTCAGCAATTGAGACGAGCGCGTGTCCATGTCTGTCTACGCATTCATATTAGTTGATGAAGCATTCGCTTGTTGTAGCGAGAAGCAGACATGCATTACCTTATCCATAATGGTAGCTGAGTATGTAGCTTATTCTGCAGCTGTTCAGGAGGCTGTACGGTTAAAGAGGTTCTTACATAGCGTAGGCTTCTTGCCTCAGGGCGATTAAGTAGTGTTAGTTTATTGTGACAACACGTCGACTCTAGTTTATGCAAAGGACCATAAGTACCACAGGAAGTCCAAGCGCATAGAGATCCACCACCACTATATTCGAGATATGGTTGCACAAGGGGAGGTTGTTTTACAGTGCATCACTACTGGTGATATGATGGCTAATCTTTTGGATCAAGCCAATTTCTAGAGTTTCGTTCTCGTCCCATATTAGTTGTATGGGACTTCGTAGGTTCTGATGTACTCTAACAACTTTATTCTTGACATTATTATTACCAGATATTTATTATTATAATAAAATCAATGATTTTCCAAATTCATTAGTTGTTAGTTGGATGGATGCACATTTTTTTTCCTTTAAAGTGTCACCAGGCTTGAATCGACTTGCTCACATGGATGATTCACCTTGGCGCTGAGATAGCAAAGTTGGACATGTGTGTCCATAGCGCTTAGATGGCGAGCAAGATGAGACATTTGTGTTCATGGCGCTTGAATAGCTAGCTAGGACATGTGTGTCTATAGCGCTAGGAAAGCAGGCTAGAACACTTATATCTACGCGGTATAAGAATAGTGAGCTAAATATAAACCTTGATATCCTTATATATCACCTTAGCTTAGAGATAAGATGAGACCTAAGCTTGGTGCTTGGTCGATCATAGTGAGCGCCCACTACTCTATGTAGCCCGTTTATAGCCAAATATGAGTTTTTAGACGGACGCTGATTGTAGCGACTATGCTGAAAATGTCAGGTTAGACGTTTATGTAACATCTAGACTAAAATTCGTATGACGTTACTTTTACCACGAAGTGACATGCCCATTTATATGGAAGAACGCCATAGCATACATATCATACTATATGTGCTATTTTGCGATCGTTTGTGGAGTAATGGATTAATCCCTATTTCATTGTTGTGTGAGCCACTTAGTCTCCCTGTAACGGGGATTCTACACAAGTTACCTTATGACCTGAGATTATGTCATGAAGAGGACGCTTGATGATGCTACTTTAGCGTACCATCCTGGGACGAAGAGACAAATACTGTCCTATGGGGCACGTCTAGGAAAGCGGTCGAGTTAGTTGGATTGACATTAGTAGGCAGGGAAAACTCTTCGATAACACACCATGTTTTGTGACTCATTAGCTGGCCAGCAACAATCGTATACTTATTGAGTGTCATGGGTACATTACATATTTGGGGGTGTAGCACTGCTTTCTGATGGATTAAGAGTGCTAGATCCGGTGTGGTTAAATCTCTCTGGGTAAATATACGAGAAGCTTCCGAGTGATGCGTTTTGCTAGTTATGTGATTGACTTAGCATCTCAGCTCCTGTCGCTATACGTTTCTTTTCGTGAGGTCGCACGTTCTATTTTCTATATGAGGAGATGATGAAAGTTAGAATCTGAGAGATTTTGTTTTAGCACAAAGCCCTATGTGGGTGAGTGTGGATATCGTAATTTTTCTCTTTTACCCATAGCTTTTCTTTTAAAATTTCAAATTCAAAACAAATGAGTCACCACGTAATTTTTCAAAGGAAAACTAAGAAACCATTTCAAAAGGAAACTGATCTTTTGCGAAACCAAAGATTAACTAGGTCCGGGGATTAAGGAATGAGAGATGAAGGAGCCCGTCGGACTAAAACATCCTCTCTTATCTTATCTTGCGATAGGCCTCTACTCAGCATCCTTTTAATTGAATTACTAATCTAAGCATGCCCTCGACTAATACATAGATATACGTATACACTACACAAACATGTCGAAATGGTGTAAAATTACAAATTTACAAAACATCATTCAAAAGCCACGTAATTCAAGTAGCAAGCAATATGATATGTAAATAGGGAACTAGAGAACTTACCCCGGATCCGGCCTTAAATATTAAACTTGCAAATGCATGCGAATAGATAAAACCTAGGAAAAGAGTCTCTAATCCATATATACAAGTAAAACAAGTCCTAATTCTAAGGTGTCGCGCTTGAAGTCGAAAATCAATTAAAATCAAAGAATACAATAAACTAGAGAGGGGCTGAGAAATCGTACCTCAATAGCTCTACAAAATAGAGGTTAGTGCACATAATATACAAGATATAAAGTTGGATCTTAAATAACAATCCTAGACTTCTAGCTTAAATCTATCAAGTGTAATTAAATCTAAAGCGAACAAGTCCTAATTACAAACATCAAGCCACATGGATGAATGCATACATGAACAAGAGTAAATTATGAAATATTCATTGATTTGGATCACGTAAACTTTGAATTCAAGTTTAATTGATCATTATTAAAATATGGTTTGAGCCCTAGGTCATAGAAAAGTCATTTGGACCATTATTTACAAAGTTGGTCAAATCTGTCATAAAATTCTAAAAATTACAGAGAGCAGATCAGAAAGTAAAAGAAATAAAAAACATGCTTCCCATGGTTTGATGTCGGTGAAATTTGGACACAAGATGCCTCTGTGTATCTAGTTTCCATCCCAAAAAGAAAATTAAAGTTTCAACGGTTAAATCTCTGGGAAATGGATAAAAACCAGACGTCATTAGAGATTTACAAATCTCTGTCCAGAGATTTTGTACGATTTTTTAAAAATAGTAAAAAATCAGTAATGCTTTGGTCTTTTTAGAGTAGCTTCCTAACACATTAAACTACCTATAAAAATTTATTTTGGATCAAGAAAGCTTGATTAAGATTTTGATTTGCTTATTTTAAAAGAGTGTTACTGTTCTGAAACTCTGGACAGATTGTAGTGACTTCACAAAACTCATGACCAAACCACTTAAAACATGAAATCTACTTAAAACAAAAATTATAGTGGTAGAACTTTGAGTTATAGACACTTTCCCGTTGGTTTCACTTAATTCCAACGGTTAGATTATCAACTAAAAATCTATGATCAAAAATAGTTTGTGAACTCACTGCTCCACTATTGGGCTTATCACCATTTTGTTACATCTATCATCAAAGCCATGGGTATTGGCTTATCCTAAACCCAATTCTCCTTTCCATTGAGGGTCATTGGAGATCAATACATGACTAGTACTCGTGAGTTTTCAAGAAATATAAAAATGATTCCATGGAAACTCCAAGTTAGAGAATCCAAACCATGGTAGGGGTTTGGATTCATCTATTTGTTCTTAATGAGATGGTGATCAAAGTTTGACTCCATGTGAAGCATAAGCTTACACAAGATTCAAAAAGATCAAACTCAAGAGATTCAAGTGAGATATTGAAGATCTCCAAGAATCTCAAGAGGAAAGCATAAAAAAGGAAGAAAACACAAGAATGAAAACATAACTAAAATTTAGAGGATCACCTCCAATTATCCTCAACTTCTTGGTGTTCTTAGGATATTCCAAAGCTAATCAACCTCTTCTTCTAGCTCTTACAATCCTTTAATTTTCTTAAGCTTCTTTTGGCATCTCTAACTATCAAAGCTTTTAGACAAAGAAGATTCAAAATGAGATTCAAGTCTAAAAATGAGACAGAGAGATAGAAATTCTAGAATCAAAGACTAGGAAGAAAAAAAGGATCTCATGTAATGGGATATTCATCCTCTATATATAGGCAAACTATAGAGGGTTATTTTTGTAACTTCATAGTAAAACACCCTAATTTCGGATGTCATTTTGAAGGTACAAAATGTGCTGTATTTACAGCTGGCTGCTAGAAAACGCGACACTCAATGGAGATGGAAGAGACACTTAGTAAATGCCTCATCGGCACTCAATGAATATCGTCACGGCATTCAATGAATGCTGATGCGGCACTCAATGAGTGCCGCGGACAACTCCAGGGACTGCCGCCTTTTTTAAAAATCTGTTTTTTGCGGCACTTGATGTGAAATTGCAGCAGTTACAGACTGCCGGTCCGGTAGACACAGAGTGCTGCTACGGCACCGCATGACTGCCGCAGCCCACACCATGTGCCGTTCTATTCCTTTTTCTTTTATTTTTCCTTTATATATTTTTTTTCTTTTTTGTTTGAATTGAAGAGCCTTTTGAAGAGCTTAAATCACCTTGGAAGCCTTAGTTTTGTTCGGACATTGTTATCATCGGACTTGGAGGTAACACTCCCCTTAATTCGACGTTTGATCAAAATTGAGGTGTCTACAGTGAGTGGGAGATGTTAGCATTTTTATGGGTTATGGATCACCTACATAATCTATAGACCGGGTCCAACGGGCGTAGCTTAGGGTCCAAGAAATCCTATGTGGATTATAACTTGGAGTCCTAGGGCATGTATATGTGTGTATATATATATGTGTGTGTGTGTGTATAACACTCACATAAACACAACTCTCTGCACACAATAAGGCAACCACCATCTCTCTCTCTCTCTCTTCAGTTACTTTACCTCTCTAGCCAAATCACACTAGGGCTTGGGATTTAGTGCGTGGATTCAAAGGGGGTGTCTCTAGTAGGCATTCTCACGACCCGTCCGAAGCACAAGAGCGTACACGGATGCACTAAAGAGCAGCAGTTCGAGGGTATTATCGCCGAGCTAGTAACAACGCTGCCAAGACGATCCGTGATCGGGTATATTCCGCAAGGTATATCTTTTACCCGACTCGTATGCTTGTTTGATGCATATTTACAGGTGCAAAAAATTGCATTTAATCAGACCCAAAATTGAATGCAATCAGATCCAAAATCACATTAAATCAGACTCAATCCCATCATTTGCGCTTAAAATATGTTTTATTGCGCAAATTTGTGACAAAATATACACACAATTTTTTTCGTTTGTCTTAACCTAATCTGTGGCAAAATATCGAGCTGCACTAGGGAACCCAAAGTAATGTCCAAAATGAGTCCAACTGATTATTTATTTATTTTTGGTGTTCAGAAGTTGAGCTAGTTTGGGAACCCATTTTTTGCAATTGACATAGGAAAAAATGTTTGAAGGATCCTAACCATCAGATTGTTACTAAAATAATGTTTTAATTGTATCTATGATTGAGAATTGAGATGCATCAACATATAACAAATACTAAAGTGACTCCCTTTTGGGCTACTATAGTTAGAATGGAGAGCATTTTTACGTACCCATATTTACTCATTTCATGGGGTAAGCATGTGTGACATATCACTTTTTATCTATGAAATGTGACGGGTGTAACAAAAATAAAAATAAAAATATGATGGATCCATATACTTACCCACTAAGGTGAGCAATAAGTGAATAAATTTTGGGTGAGAAAAAAAATACTCTTATTCCAATGCATGAGTTACATTTGACATTTTAGTAGCTAAAAACATGTTTCACATTTTGGCTACTTCAAATTTGGTAACCAAACAACTATGCATTTTCAATCCACTAGAATGGAGTACTGTACATCATATAAAGTACCCTTTGAAGTTTGAAACAAATGAACAACTTCAACCGTCTGATAGTGTCTATTCCACGGTGGGCCCACCACATAATGATCAATGATTTATTAGAGGGTTGTGATTGATTGGATAACATGTGGGCCCGGAAACACCAGATCTTCAAAACACTGTACTTGATTAGATATTTGTCTGCTACTCCACTTGCTTTCTGGTCCTCTTTTTTGTGCCTTTTTATGAAACCGACAAAACGGGTCGTGACTTTCTATAAATTTTGCCAAAAAATAATGGGGGCCCCGAGGTGCAATTTCGTAATATTTCAAAATATGGAGGGCAATACACGTGGTCCTCAACCCGTGTTGAGCGGGAATAAGCTCATCGTGTCCGTTTGTCATTTGAATTTCAAACGTTAAAACAGTTCAAAACTTCATTGGACATCGGACAACGCAGAGCCACGAGCCAACCACTAAAAGCAAACCACCACCCACCTCTCTCTCTCTCTCTCTCTGAGTGTGGTTTCAGTTTGAGCTCTTTGAAAGTTTGAAGCTCTAAAATCAGGTGTTTTTTGAGCTATTTGACGTTAAAAGCTCTGTTTCTTGAGGAATTACAGGGTCTCTCTCCCTCTGTGGCATACCCTTTATCTCTCTCTAAAAGGGTTTTTCAAATTTGAGCTCTTCCTCTCTCTGTGACATACCCTTTTTTTCTCTCTCTCTCCAAAGGGGTTTTTCAAATTTGAGCTCTTTGTTACAGCTCTATTCCAAGAAAAATTAGAGGTTTTACTGAAAATCTGAAGAGGGTTCGCTGAATCAAGAGCTTATCACAAATGGGTGCTTCTGGAAAATGGGTTAAATCATTGATAGGTCTCAAAAAATCGGAAAAAGAGGACCATGTAAACTCGCATTTTTTTTTATACGAGTCCATTTATACACACACACATATATATATATATATATATATACTATGTAGATTTATTTATGTTTATGTATTTTTCTGTGTAGGAGAAGGTGGGGGGAAAGAGCAAGAAGTGGAAGCTATGGAGGAGTTCTTCAGGGGATCTGGGGTCCACATGGAAGGGATTCAAAGGGACCCACAGGGGAGCTTCATCAGAAGGAGGGTCTGATTCATCATCAGTAGCCAATAATGATGCATTCACAGCAGCTGTAGCTACTGTAGTTCGAGCTCCCCCAAAAGATTTCAGGGTTGTGAGGCAAGAATGGGCTGCTATCCGGATTCAAACTGCCTTTCGCGGCTTATTGGTACATGGGTTTCTTCTTTTTCTCACATTAATCCTGAATTGTTTGGTTGCTGAGAAAAAAAAAAAAATATTAGGAGAAGGAAGGAATTTTAAACTTGATTTTGATATATCTCCTTAAACCAAAACTAGGGTAGATAGGATTTAATTCAATTCATCACATCTTACACTTACTTTTTGATAGATCTCCTTAAACACTCAACTATGATAGAATATAATCAAATTTTAATTATTCAAATCTAGTGTTAAACTTGTATTTGATAGATATCCTTGGACCACACAACTAGGGTTGAATAGAATCCAATTAAATAGGGTAGACTAGAATTTAATCTAATTCATCAAATCTTTAACTTATTTTTGGTAGATTTCCTGAAACCAAAACTCGAGTAGAAGAGAATTTAATTTATTCAAATTTTATACTCCACTTGTTATTGATAGATCTCCTTGGACAAAGTTTAGGGTTGAATAGAATTTAATCCTTCATATCTAAAACTCTATGAAGCACAACGCGCACTTAGGCTTAGTGTGGCCCCTATTTTGGTGCTTTTCCTTTTTTAAAGCACGATTTCATGTTAATTCATTTGGTAACTGATTTATGAGCTTTGCAAAAATTGAACTTGGGGCTTTTTTGGGGGAGCTTTTAAAAGCTCTTTGCCTTTTGGTTTCATGATGTTTTTTCGAGGAGTAATGTGTCACTTGTACAAAATTATCAAATGACTTAATAACAAATTTCATAAGCTACTTTTAAAAAGTCACGTGGGGGCCAAACTAAGCCTTAGTGCGTAGGGAGTGCTTTAGTGCGCTTTAGTGCTTTTGTGCAAGACTTTGTTAACGTTTAATATTAATTTACTGGCTGGTGATTTTGTTAATAGTTGAATTACATTTTTTATTATTAAGCAAGTAATTTATGTGTATTTTGTGTCCTAATTAGGAAAAAAATAGTGGTAGAATAGTTTGTATATAATATAAATTGTATAATAGTAATATATAAATGCTATATAAAATATACTTTTAGTATTTTTATATAAGAACCCCCGCGGCACTCACACTCTTGATTTTGAGAAAATTGCCGAACTCCCCGCACTCGCATTCCCGCATCCGCACTGGTACTTCCTTGCTAAAACTTGTTTTTATTGGTCTCCTTAAACATAACTAGGATTGAATACAGAGTTCTATAACTGTCCATTATCTGGACCCATTTTACCAAAACTATGGTTGAATAAACAAATTCAAAATTCCATTATTTGGACTAATTAAAAAGTAAACCTTCAGCACCCTTTTTACCTACACTCTCATCAACTAAGAGCCTGTTTGTGTATGCTTATGCTTATGCGATTTTGATCGTGATAGGTAGAAGTTTATTATAGCTTGAGAGTTTGGTTGATATGCTGTGGAAGTTTAAAATAGAGATAATCTTGAAAAACAACCCCCAACCTGCATATTACTGCCCAACAGTTTTTTTGACCAGATCTACCTTTTTTTTCCCTGGAACAACAGATCAGAAAGCAATAAAAAATAGGCACTAAGCTTCATCACTCTAATTCTGCAGCACATGAATTTTAGCTGTTTGTTGCAAAATTCTTGATGTTAATCATGACGTCTAGCTCATGCATTCTTCATAAGTTAGTTCTAACCTAATTTCAAGGATCTAGTCTATAACATCTAAGAATTTTCTCACCATTTTCATCTTGGACTTTGATCCATGCTTTCTAGCAAATTTCAAGCTCCTATTTTCTTAAATCTCAATTGGTTTCTGTTACAGAAAAATCTGTTCTTATTTTGGGGCATTTTATAATCTGTAAGTGGGTGTGATGTGATAATTGTAGGCAAGAAGGGCTTTGAGGGCCTTGAAAGCAGTGGTGAGGATTCAAGCTTTAGTACGCGGCCGGCAGGTGAGGAAACAGGCTGCTGTGACTCTGAGGTGCATGCAGGCCCTCGTTCGGGTTCAAGCACGAGTTAGAGCTCGGCGTGTGCGCATGTCCATTGAGGGGCAGGTTGTTCAGATCATGCTAAATGAACGTCGCAGCCAAGCTGATATGTTGAAACAAGCCGAGGTATAAAATTTGTTAGGTTTATTTGCATCTAGATAAAGATATATGATCCCCAGAATTATTGATTGACAAGCATCAATCTCCAACTGCTCGTTTAGATATAGAACTGGATTAAAAAAACTGCATATGCCTACTCTATATCTACTTCTGGAGGGGGTCGATCTCAAAATGGATCTGCTATAGCTAGTCTCGACATGCTTGGGACCCCGACTTTTGATGGATTTGGAAGCAAGCGAGATGATATGCTGAAACGGTTGCTAGCCTGTATAGCTAGTCTCGATATGCTTGGGACCCCGCCTTTTGACGGATTTGGAATCAAGAGAGATGATATGCTGAAACGGGTGCTAGCCTGAATTACTGTAGAAGGAAGCTTGGCCTTCGCCCCATGCCAGATATGACCTAGGAAATGTAATGTAGGACTAGGACATAAAGACGTTGGACACTTCAAAACACAGATGGTACATAGCCATAGTTCATGTCCAAGTGTGGTAATATTGAAAATTTGAAAACCAAAGTAGAAGTCAAAAGTGACTAGGGACAATGACAAATTGGGATTCTTAGACACAATTTGCATATTTGGGGATGAGTCTATGGTAATGGTACTTTTACAGATTGAGAACAATCGAGAGTTATGAAATCAAAGTAGCACGTCTGAAATGAGGTATAATTTGAACCTTACTGGTCCTGTCCTAATGTTTTTTTTTTAAACTTAACAATTTGCTGTATAACTGTATTGCGTTGTATCTTCTCGGTGTGGGGATATGCGTATATGTGCTTCTTGGACTTATCTATCATGGAAATTCCAGGAAGGATGGTGTGATAGCAGAGGAACATTAGAAGAGATTAGAACAAAGCTACAAATGAGGCAAGAGGGAGCCTTTAAGAGAGAAAGAGCACTTGCATACTCACTAGCTCAAAAGGTAATGAGTGCCCTTTATTCAGTAAAAATCTGTGTCTTTATGTCTCATCTAAAAGCAAATAAATATACATGCTTCATATATGCAGCATTGGAAATCAACCCAAAATTCAGATTCCCAAACAAACATCTCACTGTCCTATCTCAAAAATCAAGAACATGACAGAAGTACCTGGGGTTGGAGTTGGTTAGAACGCTGGATGGCCGCAAGGCCATGGGAAAATCGATTAATGGAAAAGGCTCCAAACAATCCTTTAGAGACAACACCACCGCCTTCTAAAACCCGTTCAAAATCTCCCGACCAAAGCTTGGTGAAAATCAAGAAAAATCACATTTCCAAACGGATTTCTGCGAAACCTCCCCTCGGGCAAGTTACTCGATCGTCTTCAAGCCCGAGTTCTGATTTGCGATACGATGAGAGTTCGCCTTCATCTTCGTTCTGCACATCTGCAACTCCTGTTTCTGGAAATACTGTCTTGGCTTCGGATAGAACGGAGGAGAGTAATAACAGTAAGCCAAATTATATGAACTTGACTGAAGCAACTAAAGCTAAGCAGAAGAACTCATCTCACAGAGTTCTAAGGCAGTCCATGGATGAGTTTCAGTTTCTTAAGAAATCCGGGATATACTGTCATGGGGATTCAAAAAGCAATGCTGGGTCTGATCCTTCTTCGGTTAATATGTCTAGGCCACTTTATCTCCCCACCCGAATGGATAGAACTTCGATGAATTTAAGGGAGATTGAGAATTGCTTTTATAATTGAGAAGATGAGTTGGGTAATGTTTGCTGCAAAGTTCAACAGCTTGTTGTTCGATTTGATCGAGAGAGTGTACTATGTCTGAAGCAGTAAGTTCTTAGTGGGTTCCCTATTTGTAAAATTGTAAGTTTTGGTTGTGGTATTAAAACACTGCTTTGTTATTTTTTGTGTGTTTATCTTAACAAGTTTGATTTATGAATTTTAGTGTTACAAACCCTATGTTTAATAACTCCGGGGTATTAAAAAGCCATTCTTTCTTGCTTCTTCTCTCGAGTTAAACATCAAACCTCAGTTGTCAAATTGACTCATGGACCTCATATCCCCCCTCAACGTTCTCGATGAATATGTACACTTTTATATCATGTTCTGATCTCAACCTTTCTTTCTCGATAAATGGGAGTCTAGTCTACGAAAAACAAATCTTTCATACATAATTGATTCATCTACATATAACTGGCTATTGAACTTACAAATATATTACGTGGGGGAAAAACATATACTCGAGAATTGGAAAACCAGCTTCAAATTGACTCGAACGAAACCCCTCAAATTCGTTGCTGGCAAACGACGCCTGCAAAATGAACCAAAGAAACAACATGACCAAAACTGTTAAAAACTTCCTCTAAAATGCACATGATGAAAAAAAATTAAAAAAAAAAAAAATCAAAACTTAAAATAATCATAATTAATTATATCAAAAGGATACAGAACAGCAACATTTCTTGGGCTCCTTGCAACTTTTACCATCCCTGCTTTGTTATAGAAAACGAACACTATATCAGCAAAAGACTCAGATAACAACTCATACAACACAGAAATTAGACCCATAAACGTAACCAAAATAAAAGAAGCAGGGATATAGTTGCAGAGACCAATAACCACACCATAACACCTAAAATTACTAGGGCCCCGTTTGGGTAATTCTGCGCTGGCTGGACAATTCCATGAAAGCTGTAGTCAAACTGGCCAATGTGTCATCAAAGCAAGTATTCATGGCTCCGAGCCGAGAAACTCAATTTGATCCATAAGGTCTTGAAAATCCTCGGGCCAATCAGGACTCTTTGCAACCAAATCTTCAACCTCCACATCAAGTTCTGAGTCATCATCCACCAAAACAACCTCTTCCTCTTCATTCCCACTTACAATATCTCCACCAAGTAATTCCTCCCAAATAGTCTCATTTACATGATCCAAATTGTCACCATTTGTGGGTATTGACACTACATTTTCGGTGCTAGATTCATCGTCCAATGCCAACGAAAACAATGTCTCTATCTCTTCTGCTTCTTTTTGCAAATTTTCCACACTAGGACTCATAGTTAGTTTCCGTTTCCGCCCAATTTGGATTCCTTTCAGCTCTTTATTCCCATCCACATATTGCTGCAAAAAAGAAGGATTACTAAATACTTTGACTAGGAAGCTCATTAATTGCTTTTCCTTTCTTTCCGTGATACGAATCCGATCCTCCATTGCAATGACTTGATTTATTGAATTCTGTTGATGTTGTTTGATCTTTACGATTTCCGACATTAATATGTTTCGATCCCTCTTTAGCCTTTCGAGCTCTTCTTCTAAGCCGTATTGGCCCAACTCAATACAAGCTGAAGTCCCTCCTTGTTGTTGAATACTATTTGAGATATTTCTTCTTCTCTTGATGGTTTTCAACAGATGTTTCTGACCTCCCAAAAACCCTTCATTTGCAAATTCCCATCGATCTGGATCAACCTTTCTGAAACCCTGATTTAGTTTCAAAAAATAAGATTAAAAGATCAGAACCAAAGTAAATGAAAAAAAAAACAGATAATATTAATCCAAAATTTGAACATAAGTTTCAAAAGAACCCAGTAAAGAATATCATCTAAAGAACCAAAAAAAAAAAAAAAAAACTAACTATGATTCTTCGAATTTAAATTTTTGAAGAATCCTGGTTTCAAAAAAACTAATTCTTCGAATTTTCAAAAAAGCAATAATATATCATAATAAAACCTCACTTCGTTCAGAATTTAAATTTATACCCAAGAAAAAGTAGAATTCACCCCCATCTCTCTCATTCAGCAAAGTATAAGAAGAAAAAAAAAATCAAGAAAGATAGGATTATGATTGGTGCAAATGTTTGAATTTATCAGAATCTAAGTACAAGTATAAAACTAAAAGCATCCCAGAAGGTCAAAAGTAAAATTCACAGAAAGTTAGAAACCCAACACACACAAACCAATCCATAAAAGTTACCAGCAATCCCACACAAATTTGCCACAATTGAAGTTTGAAAAAATAGAAAAAAAGTTCACATTTTGTTAATGGTTTGAGATAGTACTTGCATATGTGTTAAGCTTGATCAAAAAACCAAAACTAGGAGCAAAATTAAAATCTTCAGAAACCCAACACACACACACACACACACAAAAACACACACACAAAAGGCAATTCATACAAATTACAAACAATCCCACATAAATTTCCACATTCGAAGCTTAAAAAATGTAAAAAAGTTCACATTTTGTTAAATGGATTTGAGAGAGAGAGAGAGAGAGAGAGAGAGAGAGAGAGAGAGAGAGAGAGAGAGAGAGAGAGTACTTACATAAGTGTTGAGCTGTCGAACGAAGCTAGAGAAGTTACTGTGCTTGAAGAACTTAGGAAGCAGAGTGGTAGAGAACTTAGCAGAGTCCCAAACAATGAAGCTATTACGAGCTCTGCTCCACGAGACCACCGAATCAGTTGATAGGTCTTCCACTATTTCGAAGGTCTTGACCAGAAATGGAGGTGGACCCACCTCGTGAAGCCCCTCCATTGGCCTTGGTGATGTTGCAATGCACGGTATCACTGTCGACTCCAATTCCTCTTTCACTACTCTCACTCCTCCTTCCATGGATTGTTCTGTTTTGTATCTAAGTTGAGAGAGAGAGAGAGAGAGAGAGAGAGAGAGAGAGAGAGAGAGTTGAGTGTTTAAATTGTTAGATTGTCAATTGAGAGCTCTCAGGTGTTGTGATACTGATGGGGTGGATGAGAGAGACAGGGGATGAGATTATATGGAATTGGGACAGAAAGTTCTAGAGAGAGGGAGATTGTGTTTTTGTATTTTCCATAGAAGTTTCTTCTCTCTTTACTCGGATTTTGTGGGTCTCACCAAATTTGGGGAGTAAGATTGTAGAAAGTTCCAAATATTTCCAAGTAGTGCCAGCACAGTGTAAAGGAAAGAAAGGACGAATCTGGATCGTTGGATTACAGCAAGCAGTATGATCCAGTGATTTTTAAGGCCTTCCAGTGGTCTGTGGGGTCCAGTTTTGTGTTCTCCTCTCTAAAACAGGAGCAAATATTGTGGTACTGGTAGGATTTTTAACCCCTGTAAAATGTTTAAAGTTTTTGCTGAGTTTGGAGATTTTTTTTGCCGAGTTGGATAAGGATTATTTTAGATATAGAGGGCCACATAAATTCACCAACGCTATGATTGGGAGTTTAAAAAATGAGAGAAAAGAAGAGAAAGGGAGAGAAAGTAGAAAGTACCTCACTTTCTCTCGCTTTCTCTCGATTGCGAGTTTTAATGAGGAGAGAAAATAAGAGAAAATGAGAGAAAACTAACTCCCACTTTCTTTTAATTTCTTTCTCTTCAAATTGGGAAGAAAAGAAGAGAAAAGAAAGTGGGGATTAATAAATATTTCTTAATACCCATTATACCTTTCTAGTTTAGTCTACCTAATTATAATTCCATCTAAGTGGGGGTAGAATGGTAACTTTATTTTATTTTCTTTTCTTTTCTTCTCAACTTGCAATCAAGGAGAAAGAAAGTTACTTTCTCTTCTCTCCTCAACTCCCAATCAAGATGAAAGAAAACCCCATCCTTTCTCTTATCTTCTTTTCTCTCCTTACTGATGACTTTCCCTTCTTTTCTTTTCTCTCCTAAACTCCCAATCATAGCGTAAAGTATAATTATTGGTGCACATAAATTGTGCATACAAAGTGTACATATAAAGATTTGGATTATTAATTTCAATGGCTCCCATCACCCATGTATGCAGACACAGACTCTATCGAATTGAATAACCCAGATATTTATGTGCACACTTT
This sequence comes from Hydrangea macrophylla, assembly GCA_033977485.1. Taxonomy (NCBI): domain Eukaryota; kingdom Viridiplantae; phylum Streptophyta; class Magnoliopsida; order Cornales; family Hydrangeaceae; genus Hydrangea; species Hydrangea macrophylla. The sequence goes on along the minus strand of CM066995.1, from coordinate 80,304,348 downwards.
TTGTGCACATTTTATGTGCACATAGCATTACACTTAAATAAATGATGGTATTAGCTAGTGATACCAGATTATTATTTACAACCGTTACATTAATATTATTACCCTAAAACATATTGAAATTGAGTAAATGGGTTTGGGCTTTAGTTTTTACATGTTGTGTAGTAGGTTAAGCAAACTCATTGGGTTAATGGGTTATAAACGGGTGAAAGTGAAACTAGGGGTGTCATTTGGAACGGAAATTCTGATTCCGACCGATTCTGTTCCGAAAATTTTCAATTTTGAAAATAAAAAATGCTTTCGAATTTCGAATTCCAAAAAAAATCGGATCGGATTCGGAATTATTTTATGAATTCTGAAAATTCCGAAAGTTTTACGAAAAAAATTCCGAAACTATCTTTTCCGAAAACATTCCGAAGAAAATTTGAAACTATATTTTGCGAAAGTTTTCCGAAATATTTCGAAACTTAACTTCGTCCCACATCGGTAAAGAATGAAAAAAGGGAATGACAAGTGTTTCTATAAATTGAAAGACAAACGATGATGCCAAAAATTGGTATGATAAATTAAAGCAGTTTAAGGGGAGAGAGAGAGACAGTGAGAGACCGATTTTTTGTATGTGGTTCGACACTGTTAATGAAGGAACTTACGTCCACGTGTGTGTCTGAGCACGTGCACTATATTGTAAATAAGCCGGGGACCTGTGGTGAACCAATAATATTTTGGAGCTACCGTAGGTCGGCCGGGCGTGATGATGATTGCTATAGAGATGCTATGCAAACTGTAAAGTCGATCCATTTCTATAGGGGTAAGTGGTCTATTTTATAGATACAAGAGACATACTCGTACAATGAAATTAGAAAGATTAAGTAATACAATCTGATTTAGGATTGATTGGCATCAAACAATGGGGTTGGATTAGAAAACAATCTGTACTTTCCATTAGTCTTCTAACTTGTATAGAAAACAGGCTGGAATGTTCTGGATCATGCCTCGGGGCCCAGGTGAGCTGTCTCTATGATGGGCCAGGCTAATGCTATATTCCCGACCGGTTTGGTTAGGCCTCGGGTTGCCAGGTCTACCTCTCGATTTTAGTGTAGAGACAATTTTGGGTGTATCAGTTGCCCCCCATTTTCAAGGTTGGCTTGATGCTATATTGACTCAAGTTTGGAAATCTGTTGACTGCTCGGGAAAGTTGCCTCGGAGCTTGAACTCGCGGGAACTGGCTAAGTGTTTAGACTTAGCCTGATTCGAAATCTTTAAGTGCTCGAGAATTGGCTAAGAGTTAAGACTCAGCCTGATTCGGAGTCTTTTGCTTGAGTTAGCTCCCAGGATGGTCATCTTTTGCCCGTAAACCTTCGTCAAGATTGTGGGTAAAAGAATTTTACCATGTTGGAAAAGCCGACCTAAAGCATGTTGCTTTAAGGTCCTTTTTATGCTAACTCTCCTGGATGGTTATCTCCTGTCCAACAAGCCTTCGTAAAAACTGCTAAGAGAAGAGTTTGACCATGTTAGTGGAGCCGACCTAAAGCGTGTTGTTTTATGGTCCTTTTTTACTCCTCTATCGTGGGTCAACCTAAGAGGATAACCTCTATCGTCGGTTTGGACCTAAGCGAAGACCCCAAATGTATGGATTTTAGGGATTTCTTTTACTCCTCTATTGTGGGCCAACCTAAGAGGATTCAGTCACCACTATCGTCGGTTTGGGCCTAAGTGGAGTTTATGCCTCTGAATATTGTAGGTACCTGTGGACACGCTGCCTCTGGGAGTCCACCCTCGTTTCGTTTTTGTTTCCGGCAGGGTTTCAGAATTGATTTTCCTTTGTTTTGAAAGAAAGAAAAGAAAGGGTCTGTTGAAAACAGATACAGAGTCGCCACTTGGTCTATAAAGAACCAAGAAACCTAATTTTGACTCACCCAAACGGATAAAGGGCACCAGCCCTTCATAACTAAAGAACTTGGCTTGGAGTTTTGGTACGAGAGATGAAGGAGCTTTTGTCACGACTAAAACACCCCCAACTCACCCCGTCTATTGACACCCTCAATTAGCATCAAAATAATCATCTTATACTATGTTTGGTTCGACAATTAATACTATGATAGTATATTACATCTCATAAGAACATTGAAATGAAAGATCAAAAGATAAGATATCATTCATAAGATCTAAGCCAAATATCACACAATGTAAAGTGAAAGATCACCAAACAAACCTAGGAACAATGGTCTAATCATGTATCAAGTAATCAAGTTTTCCTAATCCTAAGGGGAACTGAATTGTTCTTGAAGCAAAAAAAAAAAAAAAACAAAGAAATCAAAATATGCTTAGTAAGCTAGAATGATGCATGTTAATCTTTGAGAAAAGAAGATCTTTCAATCCCCAGGATGGATGAGAAATGAAGATCAGATCGAAAGGGAGCATGAACGTGTGATCAAGTTCATTCCTTATAATCTTCTTAGATTAGGAGTCACAAAAAATCCCAAATCTTGTATGGATGTAATGTATGTTCCCAAAATGTGCAAAGGTTGTAGTATGTTTGTATACATGGATTTTCTAAAGTGGCTTAGAAGACTAGGATATGCATGAATACATGAAGGAAATTATTATAGAATGTACACAAATTTAGTATGAACTACTTCCTAAAATATGAGCTAATTTGGGAGTGCATATAAACATCAAATCAAAGAAAGAAAGTAAAAGCATGCTTGTTGTGAATAGTGGACAGAACAGTGAGTTGATTTTGTAAAATTGGAAAAGTGAAGTTAGGAATGTTTTTAATGCATGGTTTTTTTATGGAGATCATCCTTATTGTGTCTAGAACATATATCAAAAATCCAAACTTCAATAACTATTACAGATTGGGAGAAATTATATGAAAAAGAATGGTTACTTAGAAACAGAGTTTGTACTGTCGACTGAAATGTTGAAAAATCTTACTAAATGGAAACAAAACATACAGAGGTCCATATTATACATAAAGTTCCCTAAGGCACTGAAGTTCAAGGAAAAAATGAGTTGGGACCACCACGTTTGGAAAAGTTGTCTGAAAAACAAGTTGAAAGTCAACCTAGCTGCTGTGACAGCAAAAACAGAATGTCTAGAAGGAATGTTTGGACTAAAATGGAACCCTTCCAAGTGTTTTTAGGTCAAACCAAAAATCATGAGTGTTCAATAATGGGTTAGGAAGACTTTCCAAGTGGTCTTGTGATCCCACTTTGAGTATTGAGTTCTAGAGAAATCTTTGAACTCAAATCATTCATTGTTTTTGAAGATTTTTCGGAACATAAGGTGTATTATTTCTTGAAATCAAAATGAGGGGTTTAAGAAGGGTTTTGAAATAGAGGTTTTGAGAGTATATTTTTAGCACTTAGATGGAGATTATGACCACTTGAAATATCAACATTAAACTCATGTGAAGAAACTCCAAGATTGTTGGAGAGATTTACTTTCATTTGAATGTAGCTTCAAGAAAACCTAAGAATGTATTGAAGTTCTATCAAACATGTTTTTGAGGTCAAGAGCTACTATCCATAAGGATTTACTCACCTCAAACACCATGTCATCATTTAGATGATGATGAACTAGTAAGTAATTATAGAAAATAAAAAAGAAATGAGATTAAGAAGAGATGAGCATAGTGTGTAAACAAGCAAGTAAGTAATCAATAGATGATATTCAATGAGATTTTAGACTTGTAGCTTGATGTTTCACTCATATATGGTGACTTTAGACATGTAAGTAGCTTACTATCTCACAAATGCTCACTAAAATGGTGGTTGGGTGTATTGAATGTGAAGTAAAGAGGAGTAGTGAAGTAAAAACAAGGTTGAGAACTAACTTTCTTCTTGAAAATCAAAAGGAGGAAGCTCACTTTCACTATCCTAACCTTATCTCTACAACTTTCTCTAAACTTTGTATTTTCACCCCCCTAAATGAGAGTCAAGGGGGGTTTATATAGGCCAACTAGGGGTGAGTTATAAGAGTGCTCCCAATCGTCAGAAATTCACAGAAAATGCGTACGAACTCCAAATTGAGCTTGTGAAATACCGTTGGAAAGGTAATGGAGTCTACTTTTTCATGAAAAAATAGTTCGGAGTCAGGTCACTTTAAAAAGTTTGTGGTATTCGCGATAAAAGCCGATTTGATCATCTTTTTCTCCTTCGAAAATTCATAATAAATTTGTTTTGAATCCAGAAATTAAGTACGATATACCGTTGGAAAGCTATTGACCTCTAGTATTCATGAAAAATGTTTGAAAAATGACACAACGCTCCGGTTTCAAAGTCAACTTTTAGGTCAAATTTATCAAACCTGAGATCTCTAGGAAGTTCTGGGAACCTCTGGGAGCTTCCAAGAGCTGACTTTTTCGTCTGATTTTCTTTTAAAACTCATTTAATACTTTTCACATGATCTCGAATGATCTCAGAACTTTTTGGCAAATTTAGATGATTTCGGTCAAACCTGGGTCAAACCGGTTAATGGAGACTTTTTGGAATCTTTCGGGACTTCCGAGGGTCTCTGGGAGCTGATGATTTTATCTGATTTTGCTTTAAAACTCATTTTATTACTTCTCTTATGACGTTTAATGTTTCCAGAATTTTCGGTCCAATTTGGGAGTGTTTGGGCTTCATGGGGCATTTTGGTCATTTGTACCACTTTTTGACCATTTTGAGAGATAGAACTAACTTCCATGAGTCCTTTTGAGTCCTTTTGGTCATTGTGAACCACCGAGCTATGGGTCTCCTAAATCTGATAGCCGACAAAATGGGGTGTCTACAGTTTGCCCCTCTTTGGCATGAACTTGCGAGGCAACGCATGTCACAAGCGAGTGCCAAAGTTTTGAAGAGACAGGTCTTTTTAGAGGCTATAGATTTAGGATAAAAGCATTGCAAAAGATGTAGTGATGAACACATGATGTTAAGGCTAGTGCTGGTCGCGCTCTGCGTGATCTGCTTATGTATCCAGAGGAAAATCAGACCAGGATGTAGTTCGGGTGAATAAAGGACAAAACTTCACATGTAAATGCACAATGAAACAGGCGGATGTCATGCTATGAGAATGATATGCAATGCATGGATGTGATGTGGATTGAGTCCTATCATGCCTAGTGTTCTGATCCTAGCATGAGCCGATGTTGTGGGTGTGTGCCACTCCTAGTGGAGTTATGTCGTGTTAATGTTCACTTGACTCTTATGGAACAGTTGATTCTGATAAAGATATCACAATGTCGAAAACTCTGGGCCTCCGGGCAAACTTCTTAAACTTCAGGAAGTGCGTTTTGTGGATAGAATCGGATGTGAGGTCCTCGAGGATGACAACTAAAGGTAACTGATGGATACGGAAGTCCTGGATACCCAGCGATGGATGAGGAAGTTCAAGATAACTGTCAGGAGAGGGATTTTGCGATAACCGAGAAAGCTCACAATAGCTGATAAGTGAGGAAGCTCATGGTGACTAACAGATAAGGAATGACAAACAATGGCAGTACTAAGCAGCGCTTGACTTGGAAGCTAGATTTTTTGACTGTTGGCAGTGTTTTTCAATCATTGACCGATCCTTATGATGACCAATCCGAAAATTGGGTTTAGACTTCTGCTGGGGATGGTAAGGGATTCTCTGAGAATCTCCTTCAACTGTTGACCGATAACCAGAACCCATATTTGAATCTCTTGCGGTTGATCAAATTTCGCGATACTCAATCCAAAAGAGCCAGTCAAGGTCTTCGGGAGCTGATTTTGTCTGTTGTGGATAGCAGGTGACTCTCCAAGAGTCTCCCTTAACTGTCGATCGAGAATCAGGACCTATCTCTGAATCTCTTGCGGTTGATCAAATCTTGCTGATCGAGAACCCGGACCCATCTCTGAATCTCTCATGGTTGATCAAATCTTGCGATGCTTAATCCAAAAGAGCCGGTTATGGTTTTCGGGAGCTGATTTTGTCTGTTGGATTCTCTGATGATTTCTCCCAGTTATTTTCCTTCGTATTCTGACCGAGAACCAGGATTCGTTACTAAAACTCTCATGGTTGATCAAATCTTGTAACCGTTGATCTGAAAAAAAAATCGCTCCGGACCCTCGAGAGTCGATCTCTTTCAAATTTTGCCTGCCGAGGGTAGCCTTGACAACTTTTGAACCGTTGGGGGTAAAACCTCATAAATCTTGACTGAAATGAGCCGCTGGGGCTGATCGGGGCAAAAAATGTGCTGAAAAAGGCCAAAACGGGGCAAAACGGGGCCTACGGGGAGTAGTGTCGCGGCGGCACTGGGTGGCCGTACTCCGTGTTTGTATATTTCGGGTTTTTGAGCTCCACATGCTCATTCTTGGCCATTTTTGGGTGTTTTTGGAGCCAAAATTCGTCAAAAGACAGCTTATGCACACTCAGGTGAGTAATCTCTCCCCCTGATCGGAATTTTGATTAGTGTTTTATTTTCCTCTAATTTCCACAAAGAAATTAGTTTGGTTTTAACTTCCATTTTCTTTGCATATCTATGGCTTTAAACTTGAGTAGGCTCTCTAACAAGGCCAAGGAACGGGTAAGTGTCGAGAGCAACCCTCGGAGTTGATTTTGCATGACCCTCAACGTCATCTTTCGATCGCGGCTCTAGCGAGTTAGGTATATAAAACTTTCGATAGTTCAGGACTATCCATGCGCATTGTGCTAGTTTTGTGAACTGTTGTTGGAAGCTCGTTTTGTGATCATTTGTTGATTTTGTGAAGTTGGACTTCGGGTTGTGAATGATTTTGTGCTTATTTTTGCTATTTTGATGTGTGCAAGTGCCGGAGGTGACCTTGAAGGGCCACGGTAGTCTCGCCCATGCTTTCCTTTGGTATACTCAACTTTTGCTTGTCGTCAAACAAATGGTTGACGAGGCGGGTTTTGGCGGTTTTGTTCGTTGGGTTTCGAAGAGCACCAATGACCTGGCACACTTTTATGCCCTTGCTGAGAGATGGTGGGACACGACGAATATTTTTCATCTGCCTTTTGGTGAGATGATGATGACGCCCTTCAACTTTTCCATGATTACCGACTTGAGAATTGGTAGGAAGCGCCTGATTCTGGACTATTTTTTATGAGATCGATCCTGAAGCTGTTGAGATGCTGATCGGGGCTGTACCTCCTAATCTAGAAGGGCATCGGTTTCCTTGCGGCTGGCTTTATCGGGCTTACGGAACAGGGGGTCATAACCTGAACAATCGTCAACTGTTGAGGGTATTCCTTCTGTATGTCATTGGTTGTTCGATCTTTGCAACACGGAATGACCGGGTGAGCTTGAGGCTCCTTTCCTTCTTGGCGACTGTCGACGAGATCCCTTCCTATGACTGGGGTGGTGCTACCTTGGCTCATCTTTACAAGCATATGGGTGAGGTTTCCCGTGGGGGACTCAAATCGACCGGCGGGTTCTGGCGAGCTTGGGAGGTATGTCCTGTGACTTTTCTTTTTCTTTCGGCTCTTCCTTGCTTTTGTTTTCTGATTTTCATTTTCCTGTGCAGCTCTGGAGCTTTGAGTATCTGAAGATGTTGGCTCCTACCTCTGCCGATGAGTCGGGTGAAGATGAGGATGGCATGGCTCCTGTGCCTTTGTTCCCTCAGGGCTTGAGATGGCGGGGAGATGTTGTTGGGGTCAAAAGTGGGGCCCACTGAATTGTCCTCCTGAGGAATTTTTTATCCGAGTTGACGGTTGCTAGTGTTGATTGATCGCCTTGGGAATTGTTTCTTAGGCAGTCCTAGAGGAGATTCAGGAGGACAAACCTCTTGCCTTTTGCTGACTTCTGATGGAGAGTACTGAAGGCAGGCAGTGGTACCTTGGTGAGCGAGTGTCCCGGCAGGTGGTCCAAGATACCGCATTCCCTATACTCCTCCTATGATGGATGCTGACGACCTTTCTAGTGCTGCTTTGTTGGCTGCTTTGGCTGGTACTGACGCTTGGGATCATTTCCATTCTGAGACTGGTTATGAGACTTACGATGGCCGAATCCTAATGCCCAATTTCCCACTCCTGGCTATGAGTTCCTTTTACGTTTTTGTCTTTACTCGTCACTTATATTTTGAACTCATCTTTTCCTAACTTGTTTTGTGCCTACAGTTTCGCGAGATGTATAGGAGGCAAGCTTCTCCAGCTTCTGATCCTGTCCCTCATTGGGATTGGACCGTCAATAATTTGGGTGTCGATGGTTCCCCTCAGGTCATGGAGGTGCCACGAGTCACATGCAGGTATCCCACTTAGCCAGCAGGCGTCTTCAACGTCCTTTGGAATTATGTTGAGGAGGATCACGCCTTGGCAGCTAGCCTAAGGTATTTGGTCCTTACGCAAGACCATCGCGTATGTCTATAATTTTGTGCACCTTAAGGTTTATGAGGTTCTAACCCTAGATTTTACCACCAGTCAGATGGCGTCCTTGGTAGGTTTTTGACTCGATTATATTTTTATACTTTTTGTTGCTTCTCGACTGATTGCTTTTATTTGTGTGTATTATTCCAATCATATAATCTCTCAAGCCCGACACGTGTGTATTATTCCAATACAACTTCTACCAATCAACGCATGATAATATACAGTTTAATAGTTCATCAAATATAAACAAACTAAACATTTATTATTCTATCATGTTCGATCGATTGAAGTCATTCCAATTGATTGAGGAAATTAAAGTTCGATCGATTAAACTAAGTTCGATCGATCGAGATCAGTCTGTGTTCAATTGCTCGAAACCAATTTGATCGATTGAATGCTGGTTTTCTTCCCAAATTGAACTGAACCTTGTACTCACGTCCAGGGTCTATTCTATCTTGCCGAAACATATATATAAATATGCATCTATACTACAGAGTGAGTATGGGCACGTACCGGTAAGGACGGTGTCGTCGGCGAGCTTGGGGTGGTCGTGGGTGGTCTCGGGGTGTCTCTCTCTGCTCTTTTTCCTCCTCTGCTCCTCTGTTTCTTCTTCTTCTTCTCCTTTCTCTCCTTCTCCTCATCTTCTCCCAAAACCGAGAGTGTGTGAGGGAGTGTGTGGTTATGTGTTTATATATATACGGGTGTGTGTTTATATATATATATAATATATGAGTGTGTATATATAATCTATATATCTCTCTATCTCTAATCTCTCTCTCAAAGTTCAGAGCCTTGGGAATGTGTGTACATGCTATATATATATAGAGGAGAGGGAGAGTACAGGTGGTAGAACACGTAAACTGGAAATATTAAGTTCGATCGATCAAAGTGGGTTCGATCGATTGAGAACAGGTCGGTTAGGGTTCCATCGGTTGAGCTTGGTTCAATCGCTCGAGAAAGGGTTCCACATCATAATTCAGGTCGGCAGAGGTTCGATTGTTCGAAGTGGGTTCGATCGATTGAGGAAACAAAAGTTCGATCGCTCAAAAGAAGTTCGATCAGTTGAAACTGAAATTTGAAGAAAGGTAACTACAGGTATATTGAATCTTATTAATATTAAAAGTATTATAAAATTACAATGAGAGTATAGGGTATTAAAAATTATAACGGAGATAATATGTTCAGGGTGCAACATATTAACACTTGGTTAATTGGAAAGTGATAACAATAATAATAATAATAATAATAATAATAATAATAATAGTAGTAGTAGTAGTGAAATTATATGTTCAGAGTATAACATATTAAAGCCTGAAGTTTAGTTGATAATAATAAACAAAGGATTATATGGACATTAAACTAAGTATACCAAGTGAGTTAGGAACTCACCGCATGTTCGGGGTTGCGGTGTGATTTGAGATTTCTTCCTTTCCTTTCCTTTCTTTCCTTTTCTTTCTCCTTCACTCTCTCGGCTAACTCTCTATTCTTTTCCTTCTTTTTCAACAACTAATGGTAGGAGGTTTTTATAGGGAAAGGAGGAAGGCCACCAACATGTATATATTATACACAACACCTCACAAGCACTCAACTACACAAGATATCTCACAAGCACTCAAGTACACAAGATATCTCACAAGCACTCAAGCACACAAGACACCTCACAAGACACTTCACAAGCACTCAAGCACACAAGACACCTCACATAATACCTCACAAGCACTCAAGCACTTGATATGGGTTGTTTGGGGGTTGGCTTAGGGTATAAGCATGGTTGGGTAACATAGATATAATTACGGATTTCAAAATAATATTATTTGTAGTGAGAATCTTATAAATATAACCCGGGATTGGAAATTATATAAATAAAATATAATTAAAATTACAGGTATTATAGCCTCATTCCCTGAAACTACATCCATCTTCTCAAGGGGAACGTCCTCAACTGGTGCGGCAAGATCTCCGACTACCACTCCGATATCCCAATCCTCAACTACGTCCTCTGCCATCATCGCCTGATTAGCGACGTCGACAACCACAACAGTAAATCCATCAGCTAGATCCAACGCCCCTGCTAATGTAGCCTCTCCCATAATAAATCCAAATGGCTGAGCGACCATCTCAGCTATCCATCCTACTGCCATATCAGCCATGGCTGCCATATGTTCTATAGGCCCGACTGGTAATGCTGGCATAACATGTATCTCTGGCATAACTATCTCCTCGTCAGGAATGTCATCCTCTACTACTTCCATGATCACGTCTCCCTGTACTGGGTCCTCTGGCTCAAGCTCCTCATCGAGAACATACTCTGGGTCCTCCGAGTCATCCTCCGACTCGTCATCATCGTCATCGTCTACAGGCTCCTCCTCTGTTGGGTCCTCATCGTCTATCAGCTCCTTCTCTCCATCCCCATCAATATCTTTATCGGGATGCTCATCCTCTGGCTCTGGGTCCTTCTCACCCTGAATTGGCTCGGGTTCTGGAACTGGTACAATGGGTACTAGTGATGGTGAGGCTACAGGTGGTATTGTAGCTATAGGCTCTGGTGGAATATGCCTAGCTATAATCGATCACAACTCAATCTCATCCACCTTCGGCTTACTCTGGATTAATCTGGCCATCTCCTGGTATATGGCTGCTCGGGTCGTAGTATAGTGATACGCATCCATACATATCTCTATCAGGTGTGTTGTGCCCACAACATAGAGAGAAGTCCACATCCTCTCCTCCAAGTATCGACTAGCAGTCTGACGAATGTGGCTCTGGTATAGTTGGCTGCACTATATCGCCATGAATAACATGTCTGCCAAAAGAGTCATCCATAAATAGGTGGAAATCTAGATCCATGCTAATCTGCAAAGAAAAGTATCTATCGTCAGAGTGACGAACTTATTTTAATCTCATATCTCATCTCAGAAATCTTAAAAGACTAGGGTATGGAATCGCTAAAAGACTAGGACCAAATAGTGTAGAATCGTTAGTGAACGAAAGTATTACAACTTGGCTCTGATACCAAAAACCCTATCACGCCCTAGAGCAGCAAAAATAGAGAAAAATAAATTTCCTTTTTGGGTCCATAGGGAATGACTGGTGAATGTCACTAATTATCCACACCACGCAGTTCTAGTTAACAGAAAGAACAACCCATTGTAATATAAAGAAAACCAAGTATACTACCAACATCAGAGTTATTACAACAATAGAGCTATTAGAGAAAGTATATAAGGTTTGAAAGCAACATATGCCCAAGTACCAAATATAACAAAGCAGTCTAAACAGGAATAATAAACTAATAACTATCTCCAGATCTTCAGCTGGTGTAAACATCAACGTAGTAATCCTCCCTAGCATAGGCGTCATCAGTGGGGCCACCCTCTGCATATTCCCCTCCCGGATAGTAGCCGTCGTCGTAGGCTCCGTCACCTGCAGAATAAGGTATAGGATAGTCTGGACAGAGAAAGTCCAAGCTGTTAGAGATATATACTAAAAGCCATGCTTTATGTAGTTGATTTATTATTCATTTAATAAAATCAGTTAATCCATTTTTTTATGAGAATCTGTGTGGGCAATGTTTGTATTATATTATTTATTTAATATTATGCATGTGTGTCTCTCATTCTATATAGTAGGTGGTTTGGTGTGTAGAGTTCGGCTTACACACGGAAGATCAGGCCATCAGATATTATAGAATGTAAGATTTTGGTTTACAGTCTTAGATGGGATTGGACACACCATCGGTAGGACTGCAGCATGGTGTTGTAGTAGGTTTGTCTTGACTACGGAAAACGGTATAGTTTCAACTCACTATGCTGGTACACTTTGTGTATTAAACGGGACTGACTTGGGGTAATTATCTTTATACTGACTCATAAGATAATTAATACCTCATGGCTATTATGAGTGCTTATGCTCTAAATCCTAAGTTAATTTGTAGACACGTACATTTGATATTTACACTTTGATTCCCAAAAGGGCGAGATCCTTAAATGGGTCAATATCTCATTGGATTGGGTGGCAATATTAATTGTGTGGTGGATATTAATTAATGATGGAATCCATGTCTCAACTTTGGGATTGATGATATCCCCTTGAGAAAGCTTATAAGTTTTGATTATGTCAAACCCTGCAGGTGGATTTTGTATCCGACATATCAGATAAGTTAAGCAGAGGATCTCAAGGAATTTTAAGAAATTAATTAAATATGATTGTCAGTAATTATATTTAATTAATGGATATCTGTAATCTTAACATGGGGAGATAATAAGCATTTAATAACATGAAGCTCGAAATATATTTTTGAGATAAGGGCAGGAGTGCAATTATAATTCTTTAGTGGTATGGATTATAATTTATGGAAATAGGAATCTGATTCAGTTTGAATTAGGGTTTCCTAATTCCATAAGGAAGCTTATTCCTTATTGACTTCTTATGGTCCCTATCGTAGCCTATATATATGTGCTGCTTTGGTTCTCTCATTAGCTAGCGTTTTTCTATATAGAGAATTATAACTCGGAATAGAAAAGAGAGTGAAAAAGAGGGAGTGCAGAAAACAGAAAGGATTTCGAAAGAGCCCACACTCAGTTCGATATTCTGGCAGCGGAGGAATACGGTAGAAGATCATGAGCTGTTATCGAGCCCGTGTTCTCGATTCGTCTACTACAGCAATCCGTTTTAGCAGTTTAAGGTAACCCTAGTTCCGCCCTTGTAGGGTTATTGTAGTTTTCACGTAATTTTTTTTTGCAGTACCAACTTATATGCACTGTCAACGAATTCTGGGAACGCAGTTTCCTAACACAAGCAATAAAGGCCGTCAACTTATTGAGAGCTGAGTGATTAGAAATTCCCAAGGTACCAATTATATAACATAATAATAAGTTATGAAAGTCATAATATATAGTTCTACTACGTTATATCTTCTCTTTATTACAACGTCGATACTTACACTTATCGTCTTATTATCCAGAGACCGAAACTTGACAAGACAACCAACATATCTTGAATTAAAGAATAGACTCAATTGTTCATCTTATATCAACATACCATCATTTTGTCAATTGCTTGTTAAGGATATAAACCATCCACCACATATCATGGACACCACGTTAGTTCATCCCCTGCTCGTTAATGATATAAACCATCCACCGCATATCAGAGATATGACGCTTTGAACAACATCATGTCACATCTATTGCCACAACTCAACGATATATATACCAGTGATCCCCATCCACCGCTCGTTAAGGATATAAACCATCCACTGCTCGTTAAGGATATAACATGGATCATCTGGCTATCTTAGGACTACATGGTCCTATCCACTGTTCGTTAAGGATATAAACCATCCACCGCATGTGAAAGCATATAATGACCAGGCGTTCGCCCGCGTACTATTCTCGGAACTTATCAAACCTACTTATGTTTGTACTGCATTGATACATGACTTCCCATTGTGGCTTGACTACTCTGATTGAAAAGAACGAATATCAAACTCATACATGAATCTGATATCATCTAACATCATCATATTAGTCTATTATTATTAATTGCACTTATCTTTGTTGTTACATTATCCTTGATCAATCCATAATCGCATAAATGAAAATCCGAATTGAGAATCGAACGATTAAACCCTTTATAAAATAAACAACAGAAACAATCCATGTTCTGCCAATACCAATCGATTGAGACAAATGTCAATCGATTGGAAAACATGTCAATCGATTGGATCCAAAACAATGTAAATCGATTGTTAACTTTGGCAATCAATTGGGTTATAAATAATGGCAATCGATTGGGAATCTATCCAATCGATTGGGACTCATTGATGTCAATCGATTGTAAAAAGTTCAATCGATTGGGACTTCATCTTCTCCAGCAGATTCATAAAACAGACAATATAAATGTCTTAAGGACGTATTTATTATATCTAAACATCCCATAAGCTTGTAAAAACATTATACAGTGAGACCAAGTGAGTAAAAACTCACCTAAGGGTGTGTTTGGGTGTGCATGAGCTTAGAACCTCTAAGCTTTCTCGCTCCTCCTTTTCTTTCTCTCCTCTGTCTCTCCTTCTCTTCTCTAGTCCAAAGAGTGTGTGTTTGTGTGGGTGTATATATGTGTATATGAATGTGTGTATGTATATGTAACAATCTCTCTCTCTCAAACTCAATTGAACCAAACAGACCCAAGACCTGAAATGGGCTGGTATATATAGGAAATGAGAGTGCCACACATCTAATGCTCAAGCAAAGAAGAAAACTTGTCTTTGCTTATGCCAATCAATTAGGACTGATGGCAATCGATTGGTCACAGATATTTGAAAGAAATTGATTGAAAAAGATGGCAATCGATTGGTATATTGCCACGTAATGAATTTAGGTTAGCATAATAGCAATCTATTGGGAAGATGACAATCGGTTGGGATACAAAAAGTAGCAATCGATTGGGACACAAAGGCAATCGATTGGTAACCAAGATTGCCAAATAAAAGGTAAGGGTTAAATAAGCACAAATACAAAGTATTATTTATTAATTCTCTCCAGAAATTCAGGGTATAACATGAACGGTTCAATGAATCGAGGCGATAGCTTGCCTTTCTTCTGTCTAAATCTGACGATACCTCGAACTAACGAAACTTTGAGTAATACATGATCTCCAACTGTGAACTTTAGATCTTTGCGTCACTTTTTGGCATAACTCTTGTGTCTAGACTGAGTAGTCTTCATCTTCTCTTGTACAACTTGGATCTTCTCGATGGTTTCCCGAATCATCTCAGGCCCAAGTAGTTGAGTATCTCTGACTTCAGCCCAATATAGCGGTGATCAGCAAGGTCTTCTATGTAAAGCTTCAAATGGTGCCATGCCTATGCTCGTGTGATAGCTGTTGTTGTAGGAAAAATCAATCAAACGTAGGTGCGTCTCCCACGATCTCTCGAATTTAATAACACAAACTCGCAACATATCCTCCATCACTTGATTGACTCATTCTATCTGACCGTCTGTCTGTGGATGAAAGGCTGAACTCAAGTTCAGTGAGGTTCCTATTGCTGTCTGAAGGCTCTTCCAGAATTCTGCGATGAAGTACAAATCTCAATCCGATACTATTGAGACAGGTACACCGTCCAGTGGCACAACTTGCTCTAGGTACATCCGGCTCAATCGTTCGACTGGGTACGTCATGCTATAGGCGATGAAATGCACTGACTTGGTGAGTCAATCCACTATTACCCAAATACTGTCGTGGATTTGCCGAGATATTAGCAATCCAACCACGATATCCATGGTGATGTGTTCCCATTTCCATTGGGGAATCGGTAGTGGCTGTAAAAGTCCAGGTGGTTTCTGATTTCTACCCTCACTTGTTTGCAAAAACAAGACATTGCGATACGTACTCGGCCACTTCTCGCTTCATTCCTTCCCACCAGAAGTTCTTCTTCAAGTCCTTATACATCTTGTTTTCTCGAGGGTGAATATTCATCCTTGACTTGTGCGCTTCGTCCAAATTGTCCTTTCTGAGACTACCGTGGTTTGGCACACAGAGTCTACCTTTGCATCTCAATACTCCGTCCATACTAATACTCTATATTTCTAGTTCCTTTGTGGACATCTTAGTAAACCATAGGTTCAATTCCTCATTTAATTGGTGAGTTTAGGGGTGTGTTTTGGTCAGAACGGATCGGAATACTCTCGTTCGGAAAAAAAAAATTCCAAAAATTTAAGAAATTAAATAGGTGTTCCGATTTTCGTTCCAATTTAATTTCATTTTCCTTTTCGATTTCAAAATTTCAGAATTTTCAAAAAGGAATTCTTCGAAAATTTTTGGAATTGTTTTGGAATTTTCGGAATTGGAATCAGAAATTTTCATAATTTTTAGAGTTTTCAGAATACAAATACTATTGAAAGGGTAAGTCATACTCTTATAGAGAGTCCCCTAGTCTCTCCTTTATCTTCTTATACGATGTGGGACAAATAAATCCACATTTTTTCAATTTTTCAAAAAAATTTCAGATTTTTTTAGAAAATTTTTTCGAATTTTTTTTTTGGAAATTTTAGAATTTTTGGAATTCTAAAAACAATTTTGATTCCCTTCTGATTTTTTTTCCAGAATTTTAGGCATTTGAAATTTAGAATTCAATTTTTGGTACCAAAATCGAAAATTTTCGGATCAAAATTGGTCGGAATCGAAATTTTCGTTCTACTGGTTGAAGGTCGAATCCGACTAGTGTCTTCGATGCTCGCCATTCTCTAATCAAAATTAAAGCAATCAAAAGGCGGGGTCTTCAGCTCAATGTGCTAGCTACAACATTTGCTTTACCTGAATGGTATTGCAAAGAGAAATCGTAGTCCTTAAGCAGTTCCATCCATCTTCATTGTTGCATGTTCAACTCTCCAAATCTTCAGAGCAAACACGATTGTAGCTAGTTCCAAGTCATGCATTGGATAATTCTTCTCATGCAGTTTCAATTGTCTCGATCCGTATGCAATTACATTCTCGTCTTGCATTAGCACACAATTAAGTCCTTGGTGCGATGCATCACTGTAGATTATGAATCGCTCACCACTCCTGGGCATCGCAAGTACTGGTGCTGAGGTTAGTCTCTATTTCAATTCCTGAAATGCATCCTCATGTTTGTCAGTCCATTCATACTTCGTCTCTTTCCTTGTCAGGCTTGTCAACGGTCCTGTGATCTTCGAGAATCCTTCCACGAATCTCCAGTAATATCCAGCCAGACCAAGAAAACTACTAACTTTGGTTGCGTTGGTTGGTCTATTCCAGCTCAAGACTGTATTGATCTTAGATGAGTCTACAAAAATTCTATCCTGCGATATCACATGTCCTAAGAATTTGACTGCTTGAAAAACCAGAATTCACACTTGCTGAACTTTGCGTACAGACAACTGTTGTCTCGAAGAGTCTGCAGAGCAATCTGTAGATGCTTCTTGTGCTCTTCTTCTGTCTTCGAGTAAATCAAAATGTCATCGATGAATACTATAATGAATTGATCGAGATAAGGTTTGAATACTCTAATCATTAGGTCCATGAATACTGTCGGGGCATTAGTAATCCAAAAGACATCACTAGAAACTCGTAGTGCCCATACGTCATCCTCAAAGCAGTCTTCGATATATCTTCTGGTCAAACTAGTAACCGATGATATCCTGAACGCAATCAATCTTTGAGAATATCCTTGATCCCTGTAGTTGATCGAACAAGTCGTCTATCCGGGGAAGTGGATATCTATTCTTGATCGTGACCTTGTTCAGTTCTCTATAATTGATACAAAGACGTAGCTCTTCGTCCTTCTTATTCACAAATAGAATTAGTGCTCTCCAAGGTGACGTACTTGGGCGAACGAAACCTGAGTCTTCAAGTTCCTGAACTTGCTTCTTCAATTCTTGCATCTCTATTGGTACCATTCGGTATTGGGTTTTGTAAATTGGTAATGGTTTAAGTGCTAACTCAATGTAGAAGTCTATCTCTCTTTTCGGCGGAAGTCCTGAGATATCTCAAAATGCATCTTCAAAATCTTGAATAACAGGGATCTGGTTAAAGGTAAGCTTTGTGCTTGAACTCTCGATCGTGGCAAATAGCTTGTAAGAAACATGTCGCTCGACGGCTGGCATTGAAATCTGATCTACGGACAACCGGGTGTTGAAAAGACAATGGTCCGCCTAACACAATTCAGGTTGGCGCTATTCTTGGTAAACCAATCCATTTCTAGGATCACGTCAAACTTAGACATTGACAAGACTATCAAGTCTACCGGGAGATTCTTATCTTCTAGGGTTAAGGGACAATCCTTGCACACCTTACCTAACTTAACAGTTAATCCCAAGGGTAAAACGGCGCCAAGGGTCGGCTAAAGTGCTAGGGGTACCAAACCCAAATCACGCATGATCTTAATAGCTATGAAAGAACGGGCAGCACCAGTATCAAACAAAGCTCTAACTTGACTGTGAAATAAAATGAGTGTACCTTCCAAATTCTGCTGTTCCTCACCATTGTATCCTGCATTGTCAAGGATGATGGCATTTACCCTAATCTGTCCTTGCTGTCCTTATTCCCTGAGCAGGCACTCCATAGTATCCTCCACGAGTTGCTAAAAAATCTTTGCTCATGTGACTAGGTTTGTTACAATTGCTGCAGACGAGATCATTACGACAGTTGGTCTTAGGAGCTGTGCAATACCTTGCAATATGTCTGGGCACTCCATAATTGAAGCATCCATCAGTGTTCTGTCGCTGGGCGGCGGGCTGTGCCTGAGGTACTGAGGAATGTTGGCTTGGGACTTCCTTATCCTGTCCCAAGTACACTTGGTTCCCTGGTAGTTGTTAGTCTGGGGCTTGTATCCTTGATTGTTCTAGGGTGGCTGAGCGGGAAAGTTCCTATGTTGGAAGGTTCTAGGCAGTAGTCGATTCACTTATGGTCCTTGTATAGGATAAACATCCTTTTCCAAACTTGAAACAAGATGGACAATCCTTTTAAATGACTGGCTCAGATGGCTTATCATTATGTGTCGGAGGTGTGGGTTGAGTCATTGGTGGAATCGCTTGACCTTGTTAGCGGGGGTATCTATCATGTGCGGAGTGAAACGGGAAAGTAACTTGAATTGTGTGGTATATTTCCTGACCATCTAGTTAGCTCAGGAATTTTCTTTCTTGTTGGTCCCTTTCGTCCTCAGGGAAGTACTTCTCGAGAAATCGAGTCTTGAATGATTCCTAAGGCATTCTCTTTACAGCATCGATCCCAATTGTAGCTCTCTCAGCCTCCCACCAGTCTATGGTGGAATAAGTCAGCTGAAATGTGGCTAGATGTCTCTTGTCAAGCTCGCTGCATTCTAGGGCTTCGGAGATTATTAGCTCCATCTCTTGTATCCATTATTTGGCTTACCACAATTCTACCATGCCGTCGAACTTCTAAGGTCGTAGCCCTTGGAATTGTTCCAATAGCTTATCGCCTGTCTACCTTGGAGAAGCAACATGGTTGTTGCCGTTGTTACCATTATTGGTTCAATGGGTGGCATTGTTGTAGTGTCACCAACGTGTTCCATTCGTTGCATGAACGCTTCGAAGACTTCGGTTGGGTCCATACCCTCAGGAATGGGTGCTCCCAGTCGCGCTTGATATCTCGTGTTCCTAGCCACAGTGTTCCGTGTGAGGTGTACGTATGAAAGATCTAACAATTAGTTGACAATCTTTTCGGGAAAACAACCATAAAATAAAACAACGGAAGGTATAACACGAACCTAAATCATATGACATAAATAATGAGATGGCAAAAGAGATAATCAAACGAAACCGTCTGCCACATATATATATATATATATATCCAAAAGATGTACCGCAGAGTACATATCAGATCATCTATGTACCGCATAGTACATGATCCTATACCAGATCTAGCAAAATTTAAACAAGACCACCACTGGTGGCTACATATATAAAAAAGCCAGGATCAATAGCTGTCTATGTAAGCGTCAAAAGTAAGTGGACAACATGTCCTGAAGTCAAAGCAAAAGTCTAAGTCCTAAAGGTCTTGGACTCAAAAGTTGTTCACGTCAGATCTATAGAGAGAAGCCTCATCCTCTGGGGCAATCTTAGACAAGTCATCATCCTCGTCCATGTCATCGTCATCTATCATATGCTCATCCTCCATCAAAACCATCTCAGCTAGCTCGGATCCATCATGCTCCACAATAACTCCTAAATCACCCACATCGACCATATTAGCATGGGTTGTATCGAATGCAACTGCAAGTACCTTAGCCTCTGCCATAGCCTGTGCCAACTCTACTGCTCCTATCTCAAATCCATGGGGATATGCAACCATCTCTGCATCCTACTCTGTTGCTAGCTGTGGTATCACACCGCCAAGTAAGACTAGCACTACAGTGTCAGCACCCGCATCATCTGCTGCCATCTCCTTCCCATCTTTTATCAGGTAACCTTCTACTACTACAATATCTATGCCAACTGGCACATCTATACTAGCTGGGCCCTCCTCCAGATCATACTTCGGCTCCTCATCGTCGGTATCCTAATCCTCCTCATCCTTCATCTCCTCGTCATCATCCTCCGACGCATCATCGTCGTTGCCCTCACCCTCATTTGAATCCTCCTCTTCTGGGTCCTTATTTGCTCAGGGTGCATCAACCATATTCTCTTCTGGGGGTGGTGGAGGTGTCTGTGGTGGTGGCTCTGTCAAAGGAGATGGGGGCACTGTTCGAATCTCTATAAGTAAAGCCTGATATGACACACTGTCTCGTAGCATCTGTAGTGAATCCTCCTCAATGCGTCAGAAGGTGTACTTACAGTAGATCATCTCTTGATGTATCACCTTTGGATCCTGGGTTCCAAATCTGTGTTGCTCAATCTACATATCTCACTCCATCTCTGCGATGGCTCTTTGCCTAACCTTCCAAACATAGTACTGTGGATTTTCTGGCATAATATTGCCCTCACACACATAATGTCCTCCAAATTTGTCTAGAATGAACAACGGTGGTGCTATGCTACTTGAAAAGAGACTACTTTAAGTCAGAACTAATATTTATACTCATCTATAGTGATCTCAAGGTTCTAGGACCAGATAGTGTGAGACAATCTATGAGCGAAAAGGTATAACCTAGGTTTCGATACCAAAAATCCTGTTACGCCCTAGAACGGAAAAAATAGAGAAAAATAAATTTCCGTTTTGGGTCCACATGGAATGACTCGTGAAGTCACATGATTGTCCACATCACGCAGTACTAAGCAACAACTATGATAGATAACAAAATATAATCTAGGTCCTGGATAACAACATAACTTATAGTCAAAAGAAAGTCACTAAAGTCTCGAATCAATTAAAGCATAACTGAAATACAAATGTTAAGGGGCTAAATAACACTTTAGTACCCTCTGGTTTGGCGAAAGTTTCACTTTGGGCCCTCGACTTTCAATTTGGACACTAAAGACCCTGTAGTTTCAAGTTAGTTGCAAAGTGGGCCTTATGACTAACTCTGTTAAACAAAGTTAACGGAAAATACTTATAATTTTTGTTTTCTTTCAAAAACACCCACTCATATTTTAAAATTCTCATATTTGCCCCAAACCACCACTATCCACCGCCTCCACCTCTCTCCACACTCATTGCCACTAGGCCCACCACCACCACTTGTGTTAATATCTATTTTCATTTTAAGCACTCTACATATGCTTTTATATGTATACAGTACATACATATATGTTAACCGTTTTCTAAGAAAACTGAATCCTATGAGGCTACGATTCATAAATCAGTTCATGATTCAACAACCATGGTTCTAGACACTTACTTTCCATAGAGCAAAATCAGTAGGATTTTTCTTTCGTGAATCAACAGCCACCCGCTCACCTGCACGATTATCTTCTAATTTTCTCCCAGATAAACGTCCATATCCCAGAAAATTGTCCACAGAAAAGTACACATCCCCGTCAATTGTATAGGCATACCCACTATCAAGAATCTGTAATAAAAAGTATATTACCAAGTGTATTACTGATTCAAGGAAACCTGTGTAATAGACATACGAGAAAAATATTAAAATAGATGCGGGGGGGAATGTGATACATTATTGAGTGACAAATTTTATTCTTGGGTGGTGTCAAAGCAATAATATTATTCATGAAAAATGGTAGAATAAAATTAACTTAAACCCCTAGCACCTAATAAAGTCTAAGAAAAATACACCCAAAAAAAATTTCTTTGTTTCTGATGGCACACGAAGAAAAACAGAGTGTTATATAGGAATCTGAGTTCTATTGATCCTCTCTTCGGAATGGGTACATAGACCTAAACATGAATGAATTTATTTATGGAGGGCTACAACATATCTAATTTCATTGCTTGGCTTATGTAGAGGGACAGAGAGAACCCAATGGGATTGGGGATTTGTAATTTATGAACTCCCTATTTTCACTCTCTATTGGTGGTGTATATACATATGTGTAACTGTGTGGAGAGAGAGATAGAGAGAGGGAGAGAGAGAAAAGAGAGAAAGTGAGATTAAGTAGCGGTCGAGTGTGGTGGTGGTGGTGGGTTGGTGGCCGAGAGTGGTGGTGTTGGTAGCCGTGAATATGGAGAGAGGTGGAGTCGGTGAAGAGTGGTGGTGGGCCTGGTGGCAATGAGTGTGGAGAGAGGTGGAGGCGGTGGATAGTGGTGGTTTGGGGCAAATATGAGAATTTTAAAATATGAGTGAGTGTTTTTGAAAGAAAACATAAAATTATAAGTATTTTCTGTTAACTTTATTTAATAGAGTTAGTCATAAGGCCCACATTGCAACTAATTTGAAACTACATGGTCTTAAGTGTCCAAATTGAAAGTCGAGGGCCCAAAGTGAAACTTTCGCCAAACTAGAGGGTACTAAAGTGTAATTTAGCCAATGTTAAGGTAACATATGCCTTATCACAAAAAGGTCTGAAAAGCAGTAAGGATAATTAAACTATAATCTAGCCCAGTCTTCAATTAGCATAGGTGTAGTCCTTGCCATAGTAGTCCTCCTTCGCCACATTGCCCTCAGGGTAATCCTCCTCTGAAGCATCATCACCAGCATTGTATTCATAGACAGGGTGCGCTGGAACGTAGAAATGTCCAGTGGTATAAACGTTGTTAGCTTAATGAAAGCTGAGTGAATTACATACTAACAGAGTATCAATTATTGAAGTTATTGCAAGTTATGACCGATAAAAAATTATGTTCCATTTAGTATATCTTCTCTTTAAATCAAACCGATTATCTGATTACTAAAGTCTTACTAAATTAAGACTGACAACACATTCTGATAAGAGAACATACACGACAGTAGTTCACTTCTAAAGATACACTATTGCTTTGTCCACTGCTTTTAAGAACATATGCACAGTCCACCGCATGTCATGGACATCACGTCAGTCCATCTCCAGCTTTTAAGAACATATGATCAGTTCACTGCACTATAGGGATATAATGATTTAAGCAATAATACATCATTCTAATGCCATGACTTAACGTCATCTACTAGTGATCACAATCCACCGCTTTTAAGAACATATCAATGAATCAACAAGCTATCTTAGGGCTACTTGGTCCAGTTCACCAGTTTTAAGAACATATACTCAGTTCGCCGCTTTTAAGACCATATCATGACCAAGGCCTGCCCACGTAAGATTCCTGAATCCTGAACAAATCTACTTAAGTTCATCTCTAATCATTGATACATGACAATCCCCTGTGACCTGACTACATCGAATGAAACGGACGAGAACCCAAACGGTCCACGACTAATACATTATCTAACGTAAGAAACATTAACCGTTAATCTCAATGTCACTACGATCCTACGTCGTATTTTCTCATTATCACATCTGTATTACATACGGGGGTTTCAGAATAGTATATACGACCATCTCCAATGGACATGCTATAAGTCATGCTATTGCCAAATTATAGCATGATCTTGGAAAATCTCTCTCCAATGGCATGCCAAAGCTCATGCCAAATTATAGCAATGCTATATCCTATGCCAAATTTGGCATGACCTTTGGCATTGCTATAATTTGGCATGATATTTTGCACACCATTGGAGATGTGTTTTTGAAGGGTTATGCTATAATTTGGCATGCCAATAAGGTAATATCTTAACCTTTTCCAATACAAGGAAAGGAATCGAATTTCATTTAGCATGTACCATTGGAGCATATATGCCAAAACATAGCATTTTAGCACTATAGCAATGCCAAAATATAGGTTTAGCATGAAAAAAATAGCATTTACCATTGCAGATGCTCTAAACAACTAAACAGTTATAATATAAGCTAAACAAGAATATCAGTATTCTGTAACTGTCAACAGATTGGGACAGAGGTCTAATCAATTGGGATAAAAGCAGGAACAATCGATTGAAAAATAGTCCAATCGATTGGGTCACAATCCATACCAATCGATTGGGGCAACAATAATGGCAATCAATTGCATAAAATGGTAATTAATTGGGTTAAAAGAATGGCAATCAATTGGGAAAAGTTCCAATCGATTGGGACTTCGTCTTCTTTACAGTAAAGATAGTCTAGCAATATGAATACGAGAATTAATGATTTGAACGTCTTTCCTTCATCTAAACAAGATCTAAAATCAATATAGGGATACCAAGTGAGTTTAGAACTCACCTTAGGTGATTGATTAGGGTGTGTGTATCGAAGCTTGGAGCTTCAATGACCCTTCATTCTCTCTCTCTATCTTCTCTCTTTGTCTCTTCTCTCTTTCTTCTTTTCTTTCTCTGGTCTTCTTCTTTTCTTCAGTCCATGTGTGTGTGTGTGTGTGAGTGTATAAATGTATATGTATATGTGTATATATGAATAATGCTAGAGTCACAAAGAAATGCTCACAAAAGGATGTGGCATCCCATGTGACAGAGTTAAGTGTGGTGGATCCTACTGCCACATGGGTGCCACATCCTTTTGTGAGCATCTCTTTGTGACTCTTTTGTGACTCTAGCATTGTTCGTGCATATATATATATATAACATACACAAATACTCTCTCTCTCTCTCTCTCTCTCTCTAAAAACTAGTTTCTAGAACCCCAAACACGTAGAAAATGCTTACATACATATATATAGAGGGGAAGTGTTCAGGTGGACAAACTCCAGCCAAAGCAAAAGAATCTAAATTGTTGCTGCCAATCGATTGACCAAAGTGGCAATCGATTGGGGTAGGTGGTAAATGCTCCAATCGATTGGGACAATGGTCCAATGTTTGACGGTTGGTATTAATGATTCCAATCGATTGTAATGAAGTCCAATAGATTGGGTCCAGGTAGTAGGTACAAAAGTGACAATCGATTGGTATAAGATGCCAATCGATTGGTATCCAAACTAAGACAATCAATTGGGAAAACTGGGCAATTGATTGGGATAACAACATAAATCAAAGGTAAAGTTAAATTCATACAAATATTTAAAAGAAGAATACAAGGTCTTATACATATAAATACATAACAAAATATAGGGTATTACACCATATGATTAGATGTACATATGTATCTATGTACCACCAGCACAAATAAGGTGTATGAATGACGGTTATGGCAAGTGTAATCCATGGCGATCATAGATAAGAGATCATTAATATTGCTAAAAATCAAGGAGTTTTCTTATTTTGCTCAACTTTCAAATTTGTTTGATAAAATCAAAGAGTTTCCGTAATTTACTCAACTTTAAAATTCATTTGTGTTCCTCACGTTTGAACGATGAGATTAAGATTGGGATAAGTATTACAGTCTGTTAAGTTACTTTCTTCTGAAAATAATCGTAAGTGTATTCTTCATCTGCATATTTGATTATGTCAAGGTTTTACTTTTGAGTTTTGAAGGTGAGAAAATCATTTTTATTGGTGATAAATTATCATCATATCCATGCAAAATGTGAGAAATTTATTTAATATTTTGTGAACAATTCTCATAATATCCATTCCAAAGGTGAGAAATTTGTATAAGTGGGTAATATGGATGAGTGATGCATTTTAAAGTGAAAAGTATAGATAAGAGTGTCTTTTTAAAGTGAGAAATTCTTACGTGGTTGTAGATGCTTACAAAGTGAGAAATACTTGATGAGCATGTGAGAATTTCTCAATTTTTATACAGAAACGCCATTTTCAAAAAAATTTCTCACCTAAATTTATAGCATTTTTTTTCTTCCAGAAGAGTGGTGAGAAATGTCCATAGAGTGGTTGCCGTATGAGATTAGCCGGTTGCAGAGAGGGGAGGAGGAGGAGGAGGAAGGTTGTAGGTTTCGTGGTGTGGTGGAGAAGTGGTAGCGAGTGGTTGCCAGAGGGGCTGTCGACGGTGATGTGGTGGTGGTGCCACTAATCATTCTATCTCTCTCTCTCTCTCTCTCTCTCTCTCTCTCTCTTTCTCTCTCTCTCTATATATATATAAGAATTCTCTCTCTCTCTCTCTCTCTCTATATATATATATATATATATATATACAATTATATGGGTTTTGAATTTCAAAACCCTCATTATGAGGAATAAATATTATGTGTGTGTATATATATCTATATATTTCTAAAAATAACTAAATGAGGGTATTTAGGTGTTACAGCCCGGTCTCACAATAGCAGAACCGAAGTCTGTGGTACGCCACCGAGGCTAAACCAATTAATCAACATTCCCAAAAGATTTTAGTTTTAAGAACACACGCAACGGAAAACAAGATAAAACAAATCATTTTTGATAAACCAATTAATCAACTATTTTTTAGGTCCAGTCGACTAGGGCTTTAAATATTCAGTCGACTGGTACTGTCCGGTCGACTGAAGTTCAGCCTGGACAAACATATCTGAATTGAAAACACGATCCAGTCAACTGTTGTCGGGGACCCAGTTGACTGATTCTCTATGAAAAGATGCAGTGAGTTGCTGAAAAAGAGGGTCCAATCGACTGTTCCACAAACCAGTCAATTGATTTATGGCAGCAGCACACTTAGCAAGATTTCTAAGTTTAACAGTTTTCTGAAATCGTTTAGGGATTAAACACGCACTCCAAACTCAATTCAAAGTGATCTTAACTAGATTAAAACATCACTAAAACATAATTACAACAAGTTAATGTCTATTACAACATCATTAATCCGTTTTAAGATACTAAGTTAAACATAACCAAATGTTGTAAAATCCTTATTACAATAAGTCTATTACAAAATGACGAGATGGACGTGACAAGTCGCCTTCTATAGTGAACTCCCAAACCCACGTCCTCACTTTCAAACCCACGTCCTCACTTTTGCGATTCATCGCCAGTATTAATACCTGCAATGGTTATTTGAAAAAAAAATACATATTCGATTTGCTTAAGCTAACGCTTAGTGAATAAAACAACATATGCACATGAATGATAAACATGTCCGCATTCACATCTCTACAATTCATACTAGTCTCCGGAGCCTCACGTGTACGTCCCATACTCCCAATCCACGACTCCTTGCCAATAAGTCCACGCGAAAGGGTAAGACCCACAATTCTTCTCTTCAATCGTGTGACCTTAATGCCTATATCGGCTCCACAAAATGGCTCAGTAACCACGTGTTCCTTTGACCCAAATAAGCAACTCAACATGCTCAAATACATATCACCATGCTCGCGGTAAACAAAACATGTCACCATGCTATTGGGCCTACTTATCAATATAATTTTCTAATATGAACTACACAATGTATCGCTATGAATTAATACATGCTATTCACACAAAATATGAATACATGTCAAGAAATCATTCCTAAAACATAGTTAAATCACTCACCTCTGAATAACGCTCCTAAAGTTCATTTCAAGGAAAACCTGTGCACAAAGAACGTGCAGAAAAACTCCTAGTACAACTCCTATGGATCAAAAGTTCAAATATCAACTTTTATGAAAAATTCTAGTAAATAGCTTTTTGGAAAACCTAGCCAAACAGGCCCTAGTAGGTATCAAAACGAAGCTCTTACCTCGAGTAGCTCGAATATGAAATCTAGAAGGAATCAGACGGACAGAAGGTCGTCGTTTGGTGTCGTAAAGTTCTAAGCTCCTAAATCTCCCTTTTGGCCTCCTTAGAAACTTAGGTTGTAAGCTTTGTAAAAATATCTCAAGTCATCTCTATCTATATATATGCAAAACTTTCAAAAATTGTGTTTACCTCCCTACGAGTTTTCAAAACTCCTAATTAGTCTTTGAAACTTTCTACACAGCTAATTCATAGCTTTACCAGTGAAACCTTGAAATTATAAAAGTTTCTGACTAAATTCTGTTTCGTTGCTAAAACGCAAATTCTTATATGACTTTTTCGAAGTTGCTAATTAACCTATCAAATTAATAGTGTGTTAATTCGTCCTTATCAGGATACTAAATCTAACAACAGAAATGTATTCTAAACCAGAAATAATACAGATATTGAAATACACAGGTAAACATTTATTTTCAGATAAACATTTAAAGTATTCCACAATGACCGTCTCATACTCGGAGAGACTTCACAACCACAAACAACTCATTCCACAATGTCTCAAAGGGTTCTCTAACACAGACACCCAAATCGACTCGTGAGCCAAAACTCACTCACACATGTGCCAAAATGCACAACACATCACATTATCATGCACGACAATGTAATGAAATACAATAACACATATGCATATGTTATATTAGGCCCTCAAAATAAGTGAGGGACCTATTTCTAATTTCATTTTAAAAAGGACATATTTTTAATTAGGTGTCTATATTAGGACTAAATACTAAGTTACTCATAAAAATTTGAGAATTATAGAATTACTTTATTATTTTAGCTGTATGGGAAATTGTTTGTTTGGTATCTAAGGGCTTTTCTATTACGAGTAAAAGCTATGGTGGTTCTTCTTCTAGATTATTCTTCTTCTTGATTCTTCTTTGTGTAGTGGTATTATAGAGACTGTATAGAAACCTCATAGCCTCTTTAATCACCTCACCTGTATCCTAGGAAGCATCGGTACAAGTGCGGGTACGCGAGTGGAGAGAGTTTGGCAATTTTCTTAAAAGTAAGGGTGCGAGTGTGAAGGGACAGTGTTACAAAATATTAAAAACATATTCTATATATTATTATATAAATATGAATTATTTTGCCACTTCATCCTCAGTTTTATTTTTAATTAAGCCACAAATAATAGTTAACAAGCCAAAAAAAACATAAAGGCTACATAGGCATATAAGTAACGTCA
Source organism: Hydrangea macrophylla (assembly GCA_033977485.1). Classification (NCBI taxonomy): domain Eukaryota; kingdom Viridiplantae; phylum Streptophyta; class Magnoliopsida; order Cornales; family Hydrangeaceae; genus Hydrangea; species Hydrangea macrophylla. Next base: position 80,275,297 of record CM066995.1, on the reverse strand, counting down.
CCAAGCCACCCTTTAAAAAAAATAATAAAATAAAAATCTTAAATTTTTTTTAAAAATTTAAAAAGAAAGGAAAAATAAAAAATAACACCCGAGCCGCACCAAAAACGAGTCCCTCTACACCCACGCCGCACCCGGCTGCACCTCAGTCGCACCCAACACTCCAGAAGAACTCACGAAGCACCCAGTTGCACCCACTGTCGCACTAAGTGTGAGTGTTGCGACCTTTTTGGAGTGTTTGTCTTTCATAGCCTATCAAATCAAATTAGTTTATTGTGTTCTCTAAGTAGAACTAACTTTTTTGGAAAATTCTGAGTGTGTCATGAAGTGAATTAGTCCATCCGTCCCATAATAAGTGTCCACTTCCATTTTGCACAATGTTTAAGAAAGTTGTACTATTTTAATTTTTTTGGTTCATTAAAGAGTCACTTTTCAATTTTACCCTTAGATGTGATGGGTGTTTGACTTTTTATTTGTTTTGGGGCCATAAATGAATGCTACTTTGTCTTTACTATAAGGGTAATTTTGAAAAGTAAGTAAAAGTTATATACTAATTTAGAAATATAGACACTTATTGTTGACATTCAAAAAAGGAAGACGGAGGGAGTATATAGAATGGTAAGGTATCAAATGCCTTTTAGAGTTAGTTAGTACCTTCCATAGCTGGTCCTCCCAGAAGGGTAGTCTTTCATACTTGACAACAGCCTTTAAGAATGACCTTAAGACTCCTTAGCTACAAACCTACAACTTCAAAACCATTCTTAAACACAAGATTAATAATTCAGCCTTTAAGATTGTGGTTGTGCCTTGGAATAACATTTTTGCAGTGCATTTGTAATTAATTGCAGCAATGGTTGCTCCATTGTGACCTGGAGGTCACGGGTTCGAATCTGGAAACAGCCTCTCTGCTTGCAGGGTTAAGGCTGCGTACATCTCACCTTCCCCAGACCCCGCAATGGCGGAAGCCTCGTGCACTGGGCTGCCCTTTTTTATTTGTAATTAATTACAGCATCCTCTTTTATATAAAACTTATTCTAAGGACTCACCTAATGTGGGTTTTTTTTTTTGGTTTAAAAGCAATTCTTTCTTGCTTGTTCTCTCGAATTGAACGTCAATTGTCAAATTGAACGCCCAAGAGTTGTTGACTCATTGACCTCATCCCCCCAACTTTCTCGATGAATATATACACTTTTATCGGAAATGCTAGATGCATAAAGAAAGTGGACAATGAAATGTACAATTAGCTTAAAATTGTTGGACTTCGTGTTGAAAAGTCTGTACACACAAAAAGACAAAAAAAAAAGGAGTGTACAGCTTTTTCAGCACAAGGTCCAATAAATTAAAACAGATTGTGCATTTCGTTGTGCACTTTTTTTGTGCATCTAGCATTACTCCACTTTTATTATCATGTTCTGATCTCAATCTTTCTTTCTCGATAAATGGGAGTCTAGTCAACAAAAAAGAAATCTTTCATACATAATTGATTCATTTACATATAACTGGCTATTGAACTTACAAATATATTATGTGGAGGAAAAAGCATAACACTCAGAGAAATTGGAAAACCAGCTTCAAATTAACTTGAACGAAACCCCTCAAATTATTTGCTGGCAAGTACACCTGCAAAATGAACCAAAAGAAACAACAATACCAAAACCACTAAAGCTTCCTCTAAAATGCACATGATGAAAAAAAAAAAAAAAAAAAAATCAAACCTTTAAATAATCATAAGCATAATTAATTAAGTATATCAAAAGGATACAGAACAGCAACATTTCTTGGGCTCCTTGCAACTTTTACCATCCCTGCTTTATTATAGAAGACAAGCACTGTATGAGCAAAAGACTCAGATAACAACACAAAACAACACAGAAATTAGACCCAAACAACATAACCAAAATAAGTGAAGCAGGGATATAGTTGCAGAGACCACTAAGCACACCACAACACCTAAAACTACTAAGGCCCCCGTTTGGGTAATTCTGCAGCTGTAGTCAAAAGGGGCCTATGTGCCATCAAAGCGAGTATTCATGGCTCCGACCCGAGAAACTCAATTTGATCCATAAGGTCTTGAAAACCCTCGGTCCAATCCGGACTCTTTGCAGCCAAATCTTCAACCTCCACATCAAGTTCTGATTCATCATCCACCAAAACAACCTCTTCCTCTTCATTCCCACCTACATTATCTCCACTAAGTAATTCCTCCCAAATAGTCTCATTTACATGATCCAAATTGACACCATTTGTGGGTATTGACACTACATTTTCGGTGCTCGATTCATCGTCCAATGCCGACGAAAACAATGTCTCTATCTCTTCTGATTCTTTTTGTAAATTTTCCACACTGGGACTCATAGTTAGTCTCCGTTTCTGCCCAATTTCAATTCCTTTCAGCTCTTTTTTCCCATCCACATATTGCTGCAGAAAAGAAGGATTACTAATTACTTTGGCTAGGAAGCTCATTATTTGCTTTTCCTTTCTCTCCGTGATACGAATCCGATCCTCCATTGCAATGATTTGAGCTTTTGAGTTCTGTTGTTGTTGTTTGATCTTTACGATTTCCGACATTAATATGTTTCGATCCCTCTTTAGCCTTTCGAGCTCTTCTTCTAAGCCGTATTGGCCCAACTCAATACAAGCTGAAGTCCCTCCTTGTTGTTGAATACTAGTTGAGATATTTCTTCTTCTCTTGATGGTTTTCAACAGATGTTTCTGACCTCCCAAAAACCCTTCATTTGCAAATTCCCATCGATCTGGATCAACCTTTCTGAAACCCTGATTTAGTTTCAAAAAATAAGATTAGAACCAAAGTAAATGAAAAAAAAAAAAAAAACAGAAAAAAATTAATCCAAAATTTGAACACAAATTTCAAAAGAACCCAGTAAAGAAGATCATCTGAAAAAAGAAAAGAAAAAAGAACTAACAACGATTCTTCGAATTTTCAAAAAAGCAATAATATATCATAATAAAACCTCAATTCGTTCAGAATTTAAATTTATACCCAAGAAAAGGTAGAATTCACCCCCATCTCTCATTCCGCAAAATATAAGAAGAAGGGGAAAAAAAAAAAAAATCAAGAAAGATAGGATTATGATTGGTGCAAATGTTTGAATTTGTAAGAATCTAAGTAAATGTGTAAAACCAAAAGCAACCCAGAATTTGATTAAAAAAAAAAAACCACAACTGGGGTCAAAAGTATAATTCACAGAAAATTAGAAACCAAACACACACAAACCAATTCATAAAAGTTACAAGCAATCCCAAACAAATTTGCCACAATTGAAGTTTTTAAAAAATAGAAAAAAGCTCACATTTTGTTAATGGTTTGAGATAGTACTTGCATATGTGTTATTAAGCTTGATAAAAAAACCATAACTAGGAGCAACATTAAAATCTTCAGAAACCCAACACACACACACACACACACACACACAAAGCAATTCATACAAATTACAAGCAAGACCACATACATTCGAAGCTTAAAAAATGTGTGTGTGTGTGTGTGAGAGAGAGAGAGAGAGAGAGAGAGAGAGAGAGAGAGAGAGAGAGAGAGAGAGAGAGAGAGAGAAATTACATAAGTGTTGAGCTGTCGAACGAAGCTAGAGAAGTTATTGTGCTTAAAGAACTTAGGAAGCAGAGTGGTAGAGAACATAGCACAGTCCCAAACAATGAAGCTATTGCGAGCTCTGCTCCACGAGACCACCGAATCAGTTGATGGGTCTTCCACTATTTCGAAGGTCTTGATCAGAAATGGAGGTGGACCCACCTCGTGAATCCCCTCCATTGGCCTTGGTGATGATGCAATGCACGATATCGCTGTCGTCTCCAATTCCTCTTTCACTACTCTCACACCCCCTTCCATGGATTGCTCTGTTTTGTATCTAAGAAGTTCAGAGAGACAGAGAGAGAGAGAGAGAGTTAAGTGTTTAAATAGTTATATTTGTCAATTGAGAGCTCGGGGTGTTGTGATGGGGGTGGAGGAGAGAGAAAGGGAATGAGCTTATATGGAGTTGGGACAGAAAGTTCTAGAGAGAGAGAGATATTATTGTGTTTTTGTACTTTCCATAGAAGTTTCTTCTCTCTCTTTACTCTGATTTTGTGGGTCCTACCAAATTTGGGGACTAAGATTCTAGAAAGTTCCAACGATTTCAAGTAGTGCCAGCACAGTGTTAGGGAAAGAAAAGACGAATCTGGATCGTTGGATTACAGCTAGCAGTATGATCCAGTGATTTTTAGGGCCTTCCAGTGGTCTGCGGGGCCCATTTTTGTGGGGGCCCATAGACTGAATAGGAACGAATATTGGGTATTAGGATATACCAAATGTTAAATTTTTTTGTTGAATTGGAGATTTGTTTTATTAAGTTGGATAAAGATTATCCTAAATATAGGGCTAGATAAATTAAATAAAGAATAATATTAGATGGGTGATACCAGTTCATTATTTACAACTGTTACATTGATATTTTTATTACGAAACAGATTGAAATTGTGTAAACGGGTTTGGGCTTTAGCCTTAGCCCATTTGATATGTTAAACAAACTCATTGGGTTAATGGGTTATATACGGGTAAAACCGTTAACAAGATAAACTGATTTAAATGCTATGTTTTCCGAAATTCTAAATATAATTTTCGAATATTCTAACAGTTGTACCACATATTTTAGTAGTGGTCCGTTCAATTGTTAAAGCAAGTGTCATGTTCAACCCATCAACTGTAGTTTACCCGCTCAAAACCCACTTTGTTATGAACGGGTTTGGATTAATTAATGGGCTGAATTTTGAATAGATATCGGTTGTAGGTGTAATCAGTCGGTGACAATTCAAACGTACAGAATGATCAAAATTCAATACCCAAAAATTGAATATTTTGGAGATAATTGGTAGGAATTATTTTAGCTGTATGGGAAATTTGTTGTTTGGTATCTAAAGGCTTTTCTGTTATGAGTAAAGCTATATGGTTCTTAAATATAGGAAATTCCAAATACTATAGGAGCAATACCGCTTTGAGTGATCTGAGGTACCACGATCAGTACTACATGTGACACTACTGTGAAAGCATTTAAAAAAATATATATTATTCAAAATAGAGGATTCAAATGTGAGAGTTATAGTACTACGTATTAGTGCTTGGTTATTCTGAAAAAATTAGAGTCATGAACATCAAATTATTTTCTTTATCAAATTTTGACGTCAAAGCTAGTTTCCATTTCAGAATTGTATGATTATCTGAAAGTTAGTGGTGTTTACCAATAGTAAGTGCATTCTCCAAAAAGGAATAGCAAATTGATGATTTTTTTTGGGGTAATATATGGGACACATTCATTCACATAATTTTTGGGACATAATCCAAAGGATGTGTCTATCTCTCTCCTGTATCACTGTAGGGTCCACTGACATCACATGAGAGAGATAGACACATTTTTTAAATTGTATTCCAAAATTTGTGTGAATGAGTGTGTCCCAAACTACACCCTTTTTCTTTTCTTTTCTTTTTTAATCGAATAAAATGGAAAACATAGTAAGTTAATGTGAAAAGACTTGACAATTCTTTTTGTTGGTTATCTGGGCCTCAACAAATTACAGTGGTTCAGATGGTCTCTTCTCTCTCTCTCTCTTCTTTTTTTTTTTTTTTTTTTTTTTTTTTTTTTATGGAGTCTCGTCTCTTGGAGAAATTTTTGGGTACTCCAAGGTACCATGTGGCATGCCACTTGATACCTCGTACCCAATAAAAACGCGCCACACGAATAATAAAACTTACCACAAAAAATTTAAATAACCCCAACAATCCTGTGTGGCACTACCTCATTGGGTGTGGAGCACCACATAAGCGCTACCTTGAGAGTACACAAAAACTTCTCCATCTCTTGACACTACAACATAAACATTTTGAACAGCAGAGACCTGTTTGTGGACTCTAACCCAATCACCATATTAACATCTATGAACCCATGGTCCCAATCCAAAGGTAAAAATTTGGGTAACCCAGTTAGAGGTGTCAAACAGGCTGGGCTGGGCCGGGCCGGGCTAGCGGGCTACATCAATTTCCTTCATGTTTTCAATCGGGCCTTGGCGGACTTTGGGCCGGGCAGGGATTTCTCTCCATTTCGGGCAGAGTTGGTTCATGGACACCAAAGGGGGTGTCCGCCCCGGACCGGTGGTAGAGGGCAAGGCCTAGCGGACTAGGCAGGGCTTTTGACCCAAAAAAGCGGGTCGGGCCAACCCGACCCAATTGACACCTCTAAACCCAGTTTATATTTGCTCAGGACATAAGCGTTACATACAATTGTCATTGTAATTCAGGGGCTTGGTCAGGTGTACATTTGTTCTTTCCAGGGCACCCACTTAGAGAAACCCTCTCCACAACCCTTAAAGTTTATCAACTAAATTAGAGATAGTCTTGTGTAGTCCTTTGTAACATTTATTACGAATGTAAAAGTTAGATTTTAAAGTTTGAACTAAAGTCTATTTAAAGGGACTTCACCTTAGACTTGACAATCAACTATCAACTACCGCTTGTATCTATCATTTATTTAAAAAAAAAAAACATTTCCCTCTTCCATTTACCTCTTCGTTGTGTGCAACTGGTATCAGAGCCTATAGCATCAATGTTCCTTCAGTAAAATATAATATAAATTGGAGATCTATATAGCATCTTTGTAAGTATTCTGTTTTTACGGTTGTTATTTCTCTTGATTAGTAGTTGTTAAAGCCCATATACCCGTCTGTTCATGTCACGACCCAGCCCGCTACATGCGAAAATAGGACACGTGGCACGCCGCCAAGGCTCATTCAATTCATTAATAACTATACATAACGGAAAAAAAAACTTAAAAGCAACCTTAAGTATTTAAAACTTTAGGAAACGATACCCTCTGAGTAGTAAAATCTGCATAAATTTGAAAACGTAATTGTACTTTGAAACGGATGAATTTATATTGAAAGGTCCCAAAGGTACCCTAAGAACCAATCAAAACATTAAATAATTTTCGGAAGGGGTAGAAAAAGCATTCATGCGTCATTTCGACTAGTCGAACGGTCCCCTTCGACAGGCCGAATGTCCCTTGGCAAAGATCCCTTATGGGACCGGTCGAGTCACCCCATTGGACTGGTCGAATACCCCTCTGGCAGAACTTTGCCAAGAAGTCATCCAACCTTACTCCTCTACAATATCATCCTTGAGTTCAAACCTTCTCAACCATATCACGTCTTCAAGAATGTAATTGAACAATACTAATCCATGAAAAGAAAATGATGATGGATAAACTAAGGCTTGTTTGGCTCGATTCATAAAACACTACAACATTCATTTATAAATTCGAATCCAAGTAGTTAAGTATTTAAAACGCGAATCCATAAGTTCAGATTCATTACAACCATAACCCAAGTAGTCCTGACTAACTATTACAACATACATAACCGTTCCATGGTTCCCAAGTTAATCCAAAACATAATTTTAGTTCTTCAAACATAGATTACACATTGGAATGGAAAAGCAAAAGTGTTTACAAGGCCTATCCCGTTGTCCCATCAGCCTTACTCTTTTCTCTTCTTTTTTTCTTTCTTCTTATCACCTTCAATGGAGTAAAGCTCTACTGCTCAACTATATGCTGAGTGCACAATTCTAAGCATACGCTTATATGACAATTCATGTTTAAGACATCAAAACATATCAAATTAGTCTCTAGGGAGGGTGGTACGTTTCTATCCGATAAATGAGATCGACGCCGTGGAAGGCCTTCCTCTTACCACGCACCCAGTGAGCTGGGACTTCTTCCAAACCATGCACTGTGCCCTGGATGGGCCTTCCTCCAAACCAGGCACAACACTATTGATACCAAAATCCTCAAACATCGAGGAGCTTACCTCCGGATAGAATTGTACCAAACCTCCCTTTGACCCACATAGACATATAGCACGCTCATATAATCACATACACGTGTTTTATCGCATGCAGTTTCACGTGCATAGTTAACGGGCCTAATTAATACATGAATTTCGCCTGGATCCAAAATATCAAGTCGTATATCTAAAATATGTAATTTTCTATAATTCATAGGTTTAGAATTCATACCTCGTGTGAACTTCCTACAACTTTGAAGGATTAACTAGAGGCCCGATTAACATCGAATCTCCGATTGCAAGTTAAACCTACAAGTATTACATAGTTTTCCCCAAAATTCTAGGATTAGGAATTTATAAAAACTTAACCAATCATGGCCTAACAACTATCAAATCGAAGCTTGATTCGTGTCCAATATTGCTTTCTTGACATCATGATTATACTCTTATTGAACACGAATTATCACCTAATTGGGGAGATTTATTGGATAAATTGTACTTATGTTAATCCCCTTTGTTATACTACTATTTTTACTAATAATAAGCTCTTTCTTGTAGGTTTTGTGAACTTGTTTGAAGTGGAACCAAGCCCTTACGACATTTATATCATAAAAAGGCAAGGGAATGCAAGTCAGCAGAGGCGAATCGATCCGGCCTTACACTACGGATCGATCCACGGTTTTAAAGGAAGCTACTACCCAATAATGTCAATTCGGATTGATCCGGCTTCGAAAGGCGGATCGATCCGCGAGTTCACGCAATGATTCTAAGGCCCTAGATGAATGGCGGATCGATCCAGTTCTAAGTCGCGTATCAATCCGTCCCTGCTATTCTTTTCCCCTTCTTTTTACAAATTTTCCATTATGTATTGAGGGTATATATAGTTAGAGATTAGTTTTTGTTAGGGTAAGCTTTTCTTTTCCCTAGCTTTTGGAATTGTAAACTCTCTCTCTTTCTCTCTTAGGTCTCCTCCCCCATCTCATTTACTCTCTCATCTATCCCATTTTAGTTATAGTAAAGACTTAGAGAGAGAAGATTCTTCTTGTATTGAATACTTGGAAGCTCTACTTAGACTTGTATTGAAGCTCGATTGAAGTTTTTCTAGTATTTATGATGAGTTCTTCTAGTTGGTATTATTCCTTCCTCACCTTCTTTAATGTTTATGGTTTTACATCTATGAGTAGCTAAATAATGTAGGTTGGGGATCATAAACCCACCATTGGACCCATGTGTGCTTTAATGTAGGATTTTCATGTTTTGTAGCATTTATAGAGTTCATGTGTGCAAGGTTAATTTTCTAGGACCCCACTTACAATGTCAAGCATTATAAGTTGTTAAATCCTTAGATTTCAAACCTAACCTCATGTATTTCATTAGAACCTCTATCTAGTATGTAGGTTGACCACCACATGTTTGATAGTTTGTCTCAATGGAATTTTCTACTCTAGAATGTGCTATAAGCATGGAATCCATGTATTGTTTGGTCCAAGGTGGGAGAATGCTCCCTAACCTCGATTTCTCCATTTGGAAGACCCCAAATCTTGAATTAAAACTTGGCTTTGATTAAAGCTCACCTTTCATTTTAAAAGTGGCATTGTAGTTTAAATAGTTGTGATTTGAGAACCACCCGTAGTAAAAAAGACTTAGTTTTATTTCTTAGCATGTTAACTTCTAATCGCATTGTAATTGGTCATTAAGCTTCTGTAAGAGTTGTTGCATTCCAATCCCTGTGGACTCGACACCCTACTTCCAAATACTATATTTCTAATAGGGTTAGCAAAGAACTTGATTTTGACATAATCAAAATGGCATCGTTGCTGGGAATTGGCAATTGGCAACAACCTTTGGTTGCTTAGTTTCGAATTATATTGGTTGTCTTTGAAGGAATAGCCTTCACTTGAAAATCGGTAAGCCACTTCCATGTTGAATGAAAGTAATCAAGGTATGAATAATCCCTTTGCTAATCCTAATAATGCTAGTTCTAGCTCTAGTGGTAGTGCTAGTGGATCTTTTTGGCGATCCTCGCCTTCCCAATCAAATCCATACCCTAACAATCTCTCACCTTCAAATTCACCAAATTCTTCCACATACACTCACTAAGACTTAGATTGGGACCCGTTCTCGGGCCAAGCGACTTTCGCCACCTCTAGCTTGAATCCTATGGATAGATTCCCTCGGGAGCAATGGGGTCAACATAACCCCGTACCTCCTCCCGTCTGTCCGGCATTTCCGCCGCATCCACCACCACCTTTCCAACAACAATATGCGCCTCCACCTCTTCCCATTGATCAAAATTTTGGGAGAACGATCGGGGATTACCTTCAACCCGAGACGGTTTCTTTCCCATCTTGTATAACATTCTACAATGCGGGAGTGTTTCTCTTTAAACCCGGAATGATCAATCTTTTACCCAACTTTTATGGGCAAGAAAATGAGGACCCTTACAAGCACATTAGGGAATATGAGGATATTTGTGGGACTTTTGAACAATAACGATGCACTCCCGAGCTAATAAGACTCAAGTTGTTGTCCTTCTCACTTAAGGATAAGGCTAAGGATTGGCTTAATTGTAATACTTCTTCCAAATTCCATCAAATCATGGCCGAAACTCCAAAAATAATTCTACAAGGAGTTATTTCCCATGCACAAGACACAGGCATTGGTAAAACAAATCCAAAATTTCTCCTAAGGAGAACATGAAACCTTTGCCGAATGTTGGTTGAGATTCAAAGATCTCCTCCGAAAATGCCCACATCATGGTTTTGATAAGTTTTGTCAAATTTCCATTTGTTATGGGGGGTTAAACCCCTATACCAAATAATTAATCGAAATCACATGTTCCAAGAGTTTCTTGACTCTTGAGGCCAAGCAAGCCGAAGCTTATCTTGAATATGTTTATGAAACTTCTCGCGGTTGGGGTACATCTTGTTAGGAAACTACGTTCCTAGAATTCGTTGACAGTGCGTACAAGTTGGTACTGCAAAAAAAAATTACGTGAAAACTACAATAACCCTACAAGGGCGGAACTAGGGTTACCTTAAACTGCTAAAACAGATTGCTGTGGTAGACGAATCGAGAACACGGGCTCGATAACAGCTCACAATCTTCTACCGTATTCCTTTGCTGCCAGAATATCGAACTGAGTGTGGGCTCCTTTGAAATCCTTTCTGTTTTCTACTCTCCCTCTTTTACGCTCTCTTTTCTATTCCGAGTTATAATACTCTTGATGGAAAAACGCAAACTGAAGAGAGAGCCAAAGCAGCATATATATAGGCTACGATAGGGACCATAAGAAGTCAATAAGGAATAGGCTTCCTTATGGAATTAGGAAACCCTAATTCAAACTGAATCAGATTCCTATTTCCATAAATTACAATTCATACCACTAAAGAATTATAATTGCACTCCTACCCTTATCTCAAAATATATTTCGAGCTCCATGTTATTAAATGCTTATTATCTCCCCATGTTAAGATTACAGATATCCATTAATTAAATATAATTACTGACAATCATATTTAATTAATTTCTTAAAATTCCCTGAGATCCTCTGCTTAACTTATCTGATATGTCGGATACAAAATCCACCTGCAGGGTTTGACATAATCAAAACTTATAAGCTTTCTCAAGGGGATATCATCAATCCCAAAATTGAGACATGGATTCCATCATTAATTAATATCCACCACACAATTAATATTGCCACCCAATCCAATGAGATATTGACCCATTTAATGATCTCACCCTTTTAGAAATCAAAGTGTAAATATCAAATGTACGTGTCTACAAATTAACTTAGGATTTAGAGCATAAGACTCATAATAGCCATGAGGTATTAATTATCTTATAAGTCAGTATAAAGATAATTACCCCAAGTCAGTCCCGTTTAATACACAAAGTGTACCAGCATAGTGAGTTGAAACTATACCATTTTCCGTAGTCAAGACAAACCTAGCTACTACAACACCATGCTGCAGTCCTACCAATGGTGTGTCTAATCTCATCTAAGACTGTAAACCAAAATCTTACATTCTATAATATCTGATGGCTTGATCTTCCGTGTGTAAGCCGAACTCTACACACCAAACCACCTACTATATAGAATGAGAGACACACATGCATAATATTAAATAAATAATATAATACAAACATTGCCCACACAGATTCTCATAAAAAATTGATTAACTGGTTTTATTAAATGAATAATAAATCAACTACATAAAGCATGACTTTTAGAATATATCCCTAACACATCTAACCCACATGACCGAACTCTGTCGGTCACCGTAGCCCCTTTGAGTTAAAATCTCTATCAAGTGTCAAATGAGACCGATCCCATTTCTTAACTCACGAGAAAAGCGAAAGCCTTGGAATCACAAAAGGTCACCGAGTCTACCACTCATATCTTGATTCTTGCACTGATCATCCATCACATTGCTACCTTTGTTATGATCTGGAGCACTCAACTAACGAGTGCCCCGTCCTTCCTATTCTTCAAAGCCAAGCTTTGGAGAAGGCATGTGCACTTGGGATGAATATTAGGCCCAAATATAATCCCTCTCAAAATGATGCCTACAATCCTTCATGGAGGTGGGGTACACAGGGACAGAACTACCACAACAACAAAGGGGTGATTGTAGCACCCAACGTTCCTCCACAACCATATTACCTGCATAAACCACCTACAACATCTTATGCACCTCCAAACTTTGGTTCACCCATACCTCAACCTCAAGGATACCCATTCATCAAAAACCAAGGGGCACCACATCCTCCACCCCCTTATGTGACTCTCCATAAGAAAAATTTTGGGGACCTTAACCATGGCTTATCCCAAAGAATGAGCCAACTTGAGCAATCTATACAAGCGATGCAATCGTTGCACGCTCAATTCATGCAAACATTACAAGCTCAATTGGCTCAAATGAGTTTATACGTTAAAAACCAATCTGAGACACTCCAGACCATGTCTGAGTAGTCCTAGAGTTGGGAGATCACAATGAAACAGTGATCTCCAGCCTCTGCCATGCAGCAGTTTGAAACCTACGTTCGATCGTTTGAAGTTGTTTTGATCGATCGAACTAGAGGTATAGTCAAGCGATCGAAGACATTTCGATCGATTGAAAGATAATGATGTTCGATCGATCGAAAGCGCGTCAATCGATCAAACCTTCAGATTCTTGAGAAGGTCCTTTTTAGTATTCTTAGACTTTCTATTTTTGAGATTTGTTATCAGACTGTCCCCAAATGCTCAGTTTGTCAAAACAGTTTCTAAACTTTAAGCCTTAAGGCATTTTTCCTCAATAACTTTTGCAAACCACTTTGAATGCTAACACCATTCAGAGTGCGAGTCATGACTATTGTTTTAAACCGCTTTCATTTTAGGCCGTCCATTCTTAGCAACCGCTAACGCACGTGTTAACTGCCGGACGGGGGTAATGAAAGTGTCGTTTGGGAACATGAACTTAAATTTAAACGTTTTTAACGCTATTGATCAACCTCCTAAAGATGACGATTACCTATGTGAGGCGGAAGGTGAGGTAAGACGGAATATTGAGCCTAACAAAGCAATAAATTTGAGTAACGACAAAGATATAGCGGATGATGAGTGGATGAACCCTAATACCTCGGACCCTAATGCTGAATTTACTCGAAAGGTAAGAAATCGATTTGAACATACTGACAAACCGTCGATTGAATTAATTCGAAGCGACGTGATTTTTGCTTACCATCGAGCTCTACCTGATATTCTTAGGGGTACGAAGTCTGATTTTCAACCTCCGTAAGTCTTGAGCTAGAACGGTCTAGCTGAAGACGTAAAAGTTAGCGCTTCTTGGGAGACAACCCAAGCTTTATTTCGTTCATTTTTCTTATTTTTGGTCGTTTTTTAGGCTGTTTGAGTCTGTTTTGGACATTCTGGACAGGTTTGGGGGTTGGAATTAATTTATTTTAATATTATATACATAATTTTAGCCACAAAATGGAAAAAACTGAACTCGCGTGAGACGTCGCTCGCGCGGCCCGCTGGCGCGAGTTTGCCCCTTAATGGTTTTTCTTTGCTTTTCTTTATATGATGCCTCTGCTTCTCCTCGCGCCTGGTTTCGCGGGCGCGAGGTAGCTCGCGAGCGCGAGGGGGTCCCGTTGGCGCGATTTAAAAAAAAAAAAAAAAGAAAAAAAAAAAAGAAAAAACTTGGGATTCGTGCTCGCGCGACCCCCCATTTCTGCATTTTCTTCTTTTGTTTTCTTATATCTTCATCCCACACCTGTCACACAGTTTTTACTTTTCTGTTTTTGTTTCTTAGGTACTTTTAGCTCGAGTCTTTGATTGTTTTCATAATTCTGGTTATGTTTTATTTCCTTTTATAGCTTATTTTCGTGTTGTCTTCATAGTTTTGTTTCTTCTTATAGTTTATTTAGTTTCGTTTAGCTTAGTTATAATTCTTTTAGCTGTTTTTATTATTTTGTTTGTTTAATTTTTTTTTTGTTAAGAAGTAATAGGTAACATTGAACTTTATAGCCATATTCCTTTGTGTTCACCTGTTTTATGCTTGTCGAGATCGAGGTACTATCGTTCCTTTATTACCTACTCTCCTTTCTTTCATTTTATTGTTTCATTGGGGACAATGAAATGTTTAGGTTTGGGGGTATGCACACACATGCACATTATTTTATGCAAAATTTTAAAATTTTTCAATAAGTGTGTTTAAATAGACGATGTTACCGACGTTTTTACAATCTCAATTTGATACTTCTTGTTCAATAACTTTGATTGTTATAGAATGGTAAACAAGAGAAGATGTGATTAAACATTTGCTGAAGTTATGATGTAACGTTTTAAGTTATGTATTGTTTGAATCGTAGTTTTATATCATAGATTTGCACATAAACCTATGCACTGCACGTAGTTGATTGAATACATGTCTGATGTGAACTATAATATGATTCGGATTTCTAGATAACACATGGTGGAGACTAGACCCTGTGAGCTTTTGAGCCTATCTTTTCTGTTTTGAGGGTTATAAATACACATTGTGTTTGTCGAATTTCATTAAAATAGCGCATCTACTTGTTGTTTAGTCTCATTATTCTTGTTTTGGTTGATAAGTCAAGTTAAAATATTTGCTACCATGCTAAATAATCTTCCGTTGTAAACATTAAAGAACCATATGACCATAGGAGATGATTTTTAGGCCTTCTTTGTTTACTGACCGATAAATGATAAAAATTTCCTTAGTTCTCCCTTTGAGCCGTTAAAATGCCATTTCTTTCTTTAATTACCATTATCCTTGTTTTTGCTCCGACTTGACAAACTTGGAGTTCACCACTGAGAGATTTGTCACCTTTTAGTGGTGTTAAGGCAATGTGTGATTGGGAAGAAGAAGACAAGATGCTATTGGGGTAGTTGCTTAGAAATCAATGAATAATCATCCGACAAGCAAGAATTAAGAAAAAAAAAAGGTTAAAAAAAAAGAAAAAAAAAATTGAAAAGAAAAATCAAAAGAAGAGAATGAAATGATGAAGTTGGTGGAAGAGCGAATGAAAGAAATCGAACATGCCTTACAATGCCATTCTAAAACCTTTTCCATTGTCTGAGCCACATTACAACCTTTGAAAAGTCCTATTTGATCCTAGGAAACATGGTTTGGATATGAAAACGATGGGAGGGGGATTAAAACAAGGTAATGATTAATTTTTCTTGATTATTGGCATCCTATCCATGAGACTACTGTTCTTTCGTGTCATGCGTCTTGTTCGAGTCATATGTGAGCATTTCTCGTTTTGAAAACATATTTTCTTTACTCACATATTTTAGAAAAATTACACCTGTTTCTGAGTGTTTCATTTTAGAGTGTAATTAACATTGTGAGATTCGTAGTCGAAGCATAGATTGATGGTTATCCGAATTATATTCCAAGTTCATAACATACGCGTGTTCATTTGACTACAACATCACACACGTGCACTTTTATGAGAAACTCTATTGATTTATACGATTCATGTACTTGGGATTGTTTTTTTTTCAGGACGTAAGTGAACGTTTGATTCTGTTTCTTCTTGTTCGTTATTCTATTTCGAATCATTGTTTTATAATAAGGAGTATTGTTTATTAGTTTTTCGTTTTAATAAAACTTTTTAAATTTCTAAGTTAATAAAAATGGTAGTGGGAGACTTGTTGATGAGAACCCTCACGAGACTTCACTCGTCCGACTAGGGACACCTAGAGGTTTAAAAGGCTTGTTGCATACGCTAAATGCAATCGTGATCCATGCGAAAATGGAGTAGTATTTTATTAGTATTAGTTTTTATTTTAGTTTTGCTCGAGGACTAGCAAAATGTAGGTTTGGGGGTGTGATCGGGAGAGAACTAATCCTAATTATACGCCTTAACGAGCATTTGTTAGTACCTTTTTATCCTGTTTTTGTATATTTTTACTTCGTTTTCTATTTTCTGACAGGTTTTGGAAGAAATCACCTAAACTAGGCTAAACAGGATGAAAAAGCATAAAGAAAGAAGCTGAAAAAGCTCGCGCGCGCGAAAAATCGAGAATCGCTCGCGCGAAATCCCAAAATCGCTCACGCGATCCGCGCGCACGAGGTACCAAATGTCGCGCTCGTGCGACCCGCTCGCGCGATATGTGCAAAAATCAAAGTTGCGTATTTCAGTATACTGAAAACTCATGTGCAAACGAAACTGCTGAACGACGTCTAGACTGTAAATTACATCAGTTTCAGTTCGTTTCGGGTTAGGAAGGCTTCCAAAACTTGTTGTAAATCTATATATACCCTATTTTATTACAATTAAAGGGTTAGACATTGTTAGCAATTATTATACACACATACTTCCAGCCATTGAAGGGAGGGAAGCAAGGAGAAGAAGAAGAAGACCAAGGGTTTCCATGGCCTCCTCCATCAACTACTTGCCATCCATCACTTCCATGGACGGCTAGATCATAGATCTAGGGTTTCAATGAAGCCCTAGACGAGTAATAGGGTTTTATTCATGTTTTTATTTTAGTTTTATTATGTATGGATGACAGTCACATGTTTAGAGGATTTTTATAAACAAATCGTACTTCTATTGATTAAATCATTGCTTTCAGAATTTATTCTTGTCTTAGATCTATTTTGACTGTGATGTGCTCAACGATCTATTCTTGCTGTGCTTGTTTAGATTGTTTACATGTGATGGTGCTTTATTGATTTGTGCTATCAAGTATCCGAATAGTCCATGCCTAGGTTAGACTGATTAGATCACAACCCTAGTTTAGTGTGGGATAATTCATGCTAACCGAAGATGGATTATGTTGGTGTTTGAACCATGAATATCTTCTTATCAGAGGAATTGGGCTTGTAGCTACAATTCCCCATAATCATCCAACTTAATAATCTAATTGAATGCATAAATATTCCTATTATGAAGCTAGTGGTGGATTTGCAATCCTAGGTTCCTTTAAACATATTTACAAAAACACTTTTAAATCGCTTCCATAATTTAGATCTATTTTATTGTTCTTAGTTTAATTAAATTCAAAATCAAAATCTCGTTTTTATAATTAATTAGATTTAGGTTTTAAAATTAAGAGTCGTAGTAATTCAATCTCTGTGGGTTCGACCTTTGCTTTCACTACTACAAATCCTTAGAAAAGTAAAGTGTACTTTTATATCTTGATATTGACAACATCAATACCTCAATCATTAAACCAAAGCACTGAGTCGATAAGTAAAACATTCAAAGCGTGAACTCGAGGGTTCGGATTCATAATAACTTAACTAACCCATTCCATGTTTTCCAAGTTAATACAAAACGTAGTTCTAGTTACACGGAAGTAATTCCTTACAACGTTTGGAAATGAAAAGAAATATATATATATAAGGCTATTAACCACTTCAATTACAAAACTACAAGATGAAACGTGATGAGTTGCCCTCTAAGTGAATTTCCAACATCTCGTGATCACCTCCTTGGGAATATAACAGATTTATATTCTCGATCCTTGTAACAGATTTACGTTGATCCTTCAAGAGTGTAACAGATTTGCATTCTCGGTTCTCGCAACAGATTTGCGTTAACCCTCGTCTTGGGAATTTAGAAATGCATTTTCTCGACCCTTGCAAACGAATCTTTGCATCAGTCAACATTTGGTAAATCTTCTCTGGCTAAGCGTATAATGAAATATGCATCACATATAGAGAAGACATGACATAAAATAAGCATGGTGGCACTTGCTCGGTCGAGTTTATTTGAAGAATACCATTGCATGAGCATGTGCATCACGACAGGATAGGAGCATTCATCCGTATGATTACTTGTGCTTGCATGTGCCTGATTCCCGCCCAAACTACGTCTTGGTCTGATTCCTGAGGGGATACGTAGGCAACTCATCATGGAGTACGACCAATTGGAATTTTGCTGCGCACTGGCTTTCTTTTTGCAAAACATTTTGTTTTTACTTGAATCCGATCGTTTGGTCAAAGGCTTGTCTTCACACAGGCTTCGACGTTCACTTGTGGTTCGCGTTGCTCCACGAGCTCCATCAAAGAGGGGCAAACTGTAGACACCCCAATTTTCACCAAATAGTCGAGTTAAGGGGAGTGATACCTCCAAGACTCGATAATGACAACGTCCGGCCAATCTAGGACTTCCAAAGATGATTCAAACTCTTCGAAAGACTCTCTAACCTAAGCAAAAAAGCAAAGAGAAAGAAAGAGAAAAATAGAGGCAAAACAGCACTTAGGCATATATGCGACAGTCACGGGTTGCCGTTGCGGCACTCCCTAACTGCCAGACCAACATTTAGGGAGAGCCGCAACGGCATCCACTAACTGCCGCTAAAATGCTTCAAGTGCCGCTAAATTTGAAAATCCTGAAAAGACGGCAGTCCATGGAGTTGTCCGCGGCATTCTATGAGTGCCGTTGCGACATTCACTGAGTGCTGTTCTGGCATTCAGCGAGTGCCGCTTCCATCTCCATTGAGTGCCGCATTTTTGTAACAGCCAGTTGTAATACAGCACATTTTGTACTACCAAAGGACAGTCCAAATTAGGGTTTTCTACTCTAAAATGACTGAAATACCCCTTCAAATTTGTCTATAAATAGAGGATGAATATCCTCTTGCATGAGGTTGGAATTTTCTTTGAATCTAGAGGTTGTATTAGTTCTCCAAGTTTTAAAACTTTCAAAATTTCTTCTCTAAACACAATTAGAAGCTAGTTTTAGAAGAGTTGAAGATGGTGGAAAGCTTGATTAGTCTTTGGAAGTTCTTCAAAATAAAAAACTTGAGGATATTTTGGAGGTAAAACTTTGAATTAATTAGTCTTTCTAATCACAAATATACTTAGAGTTTTTGAAATTTTCCTTTCCTCTCTCTTTTAGTCTTTGAGATTCATGAGACCCTCAATGTCTTACTTGAATCCTTAGACTTGAAATCCTTTAATTCCTTTGTAAGCTCATGATTTACATGGAAGGTGAAATTGATATTAGTACACTTGATTAATAAATCTAAACCTATCTCCATGGTTTAGGTTTGTTATGTTTAGGTCTCATGAAATTTCTCCATATTTCTTTGAGACCTTCATGATATGAATGTAGTTAGTCTCCCATGACCATCAAATGGTAGGAGAGGTGGTGTGGTTCAAGCCAAGTTCCATGACTCAAATTAGTTAACAAAGTTGTATTTGAATAAATGATGTAGTGAGTTCACAATCTGTTTTTGATCATAGATTTTTGTTGAACATCGAACCGTTGGAACTGAATGAAACCAACGGGAAAGTGTTTATAACTCAAAGTTCTACCACTGTAAATTTTTTTTAAGGTAGTTTCATGTTTGGAGTGGTTTGGTCAAGGATTTTGTGGAACAACTATAATCTGTCCAGAGTTTCAGAACAGTAACACTCATTTGAAATAAGCAAATCAGAACCTTAATCAAGCACTCTTGACCCAATTTTTTTTTTAATAAGTAGTTTAATGTGTTTGGAATCTACCCTAAAAAGACCAAAGCATTTCTAAGTTAGTTACTATTTTTATAAAATCATACAAAAACTCTGGATGTGGAGTTGTAAGTCTCTTAGTGATGTCTAGTGTTTGTCCAATTCCTGGAGATCTAACCGTTCAAACCTTGATTTTCTTTTTGGGTTAGAAACTAGACATACAGAGGCATCTTGTGTCCAAATATCATCAAGATCAAACCACGGGAAGTATGTTTTTTATTTCTTTGAAATTCTGATCTGCTCTCAGTAATTTTCAAAATTCTGTCACAACTTTGATATATTTTGCAAACAATAGTCTAAATGATCTCTCTATGACCTAGGACTTAAACCATGTGTTAATAATGATTAGTTAAGCTTAAATACAGAGGCTAAATGATCCAAACCAAGGAATAATACAATAGCTTATTCTTGTTCATGTAATCATGCACATTCATCCATATAGATCGGTATTAGAATTCATAACTGCGTCATTTCTTCTACTTGACAGAATTAAGCTAGACATTTAGGAATAATTATCCGATATTATACATTCTTCCTAAAGTATGTGGACTAACCCTTGTTTTGCAGCGCACTTGAGGTACAACTTCTCAACCCTTTCTTTAGTTTACTTAATTCCTTGATTTTTTATTGATTTTATGACCTCATGCGTGACGCGTTAGAATTAGGATCTTGCCTTATGTGAATACATGTGATTAGAGACCTTTTCTTAGGTTTTACTTTTTATTCGTATGCATTGCTCATTTAATATTTGTGGCATGGATCCCGGGTAAGTTCCATAGTTCCCTATTTGCATATCATATTGCTTGCTACTTGAATTATGTGATTTTTGAATGATATTTTATCACTTGCAATCTTACACCCTTTAGATATGCTTTTGTATTGTATATTTATACATATGTATTAGTTGAGGACATGCTTAGATTATTAATTTGATTAAAAGAATGTTAAGTAGAGGCCTATCGCGAGATAGGATAAGAGGGGGTGTTTTAGTCTGTCCGACGGGCTCCTTCCCCTCTCATTCCATAATCCCCGGACCTAGAAAACCTCTGGTTTCTTAAAAGACCAGTTTGCTTTAAAATGGTTTCTTAATTTTCCTTTTAAAAATTAAGTGGCGACTCATTGTTTAATGTTTTGAAATTTGAAAATATTTTTAAATAAAAAAGGCTGTGGGTAAAAGAAAAATTGCGATATCCACACCGGCTCTCTCTTCTCTGTCTCTTCTTCTTCTTCTTCTTTCTTCTCCCTTCTTGTTCTTCTCTTTTTCTTTATCTGCCCAATGCAGAGTGTGTGTGTGGTTGTGTGGGTGTATACATATATAGATATATGTGTGTTTGTGTGTATAAACCCACAGGGTGTGTCTCTCTCTTTCTCAAGACTGTGGAAATTGGCCCAAGGCCATAAATACTGTCACACCCCAACCCGCCACGGGCGAATTAGGACACGTGTAACAATGCCACCGAAGCACGTCCCCAATAGATATAACATAAATCAAATCTAAACTATCTTTTAAACTCGTTATAAAACTCATTAGCATGTAACCAACCCCAAGGGTAAAATGGTCATTTTAAAATTTTTTGTTGAGTTTCCATCTCAAAAGGTGGCTTTCCAATCAAAGAACTCAACGTTGAAAATGGTGTGTGAATACGAATTTCCTAGACCAAGTTATGTTCATTTAAATTTTGAATTTGAGTGCACAAATTACTCTCAAGCATTCTGCCAAGAGTTGGATCAATCCAGGGAAGAGTTTGCTTGATCCAACTTTCAGCAGAAACCATTCTGCCCAGAGTTTGCTCAACCCAGGGAAGAGTTTGCTCAGTCCAACTCCCTACAGAAACCATTCTGCCCAGAGTTTGCTCAACCCAGAGCAGAGTTTGCTCAATCCAACTTCCTACAGCAAGTATTTTGCTGCTGCTAAAAATTCTTGCTGCTAAAAAAAACTATTGCAAGTTCAAAACCAGTCCAAACTTGACTAAACTTTGTGGAAACATCAACAACTACTCTCAAATCATTTCTAAGTGTTTCTAAACATTAATACAAGATATCCAAATATAAGATGACAATCAAAACAACAAAATTCTTCCATGGATCATGAATTGGCATTAAAAGTCTATCCTCTCCCAATAAGCCCAACCAACTTCAAAAACATAAGGAAGGCATTTCAAACTCATTCCTAATCACACTTAGATATGTACAAGTCATATCTAAGTGTGTCCAAACATCAACCAAACATGTAAAACTCCACTTTATCCACAATTGGATCATATTGAGCCATTAAAATCTCAAATGTTGCCAAACTTGCACAAACATAGAAAACTTGTTGAAAAGGAGTTCATAAACTTTGCAAATAACTTATTTACAATCAAAATTCACTCAAAACATATACACAACTTCTTTTGAGTCAAAACAATCCATTTGGAAACATCCAAAATCATTTTAAAAGTGTTCCCAAATGTCTCAAACATTAACCAAACACCATGAGAGTTTTCAAAAGCACTTCAAAACAGTTAAGAAGTTGGTTTAACACTCAACTCACATCAATCCTTCACTAGCAACCTAAACTTGCATCAAACTCCTCATCTTCCCCAACATGAGTATAACTTGTCAAACAAAAGATCTTAAATCTAGTTTGCCTTCAAGGTTACATAATCTATGAAGTTCTCTCCATACATACACAACTTGTGGACAACAGATTACAACCCATACCACAAGATACAACCAACACTAAATTGATCCTTACATATTACAAGTTTTTCAAAGCATGAGTTAACTATACATCTCCAAACCATAAGTTGCATTAGGAAACTTAAACATCAAAATTTATGCACATATTAACACACATCTCATAACCCTCACGCCCACCCATCGTATCGATCATTTCCTTTCCTTCTCCCGTGTTGTACCTGCGGTGGTTATTCAATAACCACAACAGAAAATAATATTTGTTTAAGCTTTCGCTTAGTGAGTAAAACTAATTACATGTATGAGTGTAATGTCATATTCGGTGCACAAGTCAACAATCAACATATCATTTAGTCTCCAAAAGACCAAATATCAATTCACCGTGACGTCGTTCTTGCCTTTTGCCCTTATGTGCATATAGCACCTCTAATTCACACCATCTCACATGCCCTTCCACAGCTGGGTCGCCACCCACACACCTTTACACAGTTAGTGTGGTGAGTACCCTTACACCGTTGGGTTTTTCCACACCTCCTTATTATGGAGTAAATCCACAGTGAATCAACATAAGGCTTTCTTCAACCCACATAACACATAATCACATAATCATCTCAAGTATGACAATTCTTGCAAAATTAAGCATGTTAAGCTTCTAATTTACACTATCATGTTTTAACCAACATAATTCAAGATAAGAACATCATATTCAACATAATACATCATAACTTGTAACATTAAACACAATAATACATTCAGTCCATGGATTAGAGTCACTCACTGTGGATATCGCAGGTTGACTTACCCACAGCTTTTCGAAATCAATTTCAAAAACAAAATGAGTCGCCACTTAATTTTTAAAAGGAAAAATTAAGAAACCATTTTAAAAGCAAACTGATCATTTGCGAAACCAAAGATTAACTAGGTCCGGGGATTATGGAATGAGAGAGGAAGGAGCCCGTCGGACTAAAACACCCTCTCTCATCCTATCTTGCGATAGGCCTCTACTCAATATCCTTTTAATCAAATTTATTAATCTAAGCATGCCCTCAACTAATACATATATACATATACATCACAAAAGCATGTCCAAAGGGTGTAAAATTGCAACTGACAAAATATCATTCAAAAGCCACATAGTTCAGGTAGCAAGCGATATGATATGCAATAGAGAACAAGTGAACTTACCCGGGATCCAGCGGCGATAATAAACGTGCAATGCATGCGAGCAAAAGAAAATCCTAAAAAGAGTCTCTAATTACATATACACATTAGGCAAAACCTAATTCTAAGGTATCGCGCATTGAGGTCAAAATCAAATAAAATCAAGAATTTTAATAAACTAGACAGGGATCGAGAAATCGTACCTTGATAGCGCTACAAAACAAAGGGTTAGTCCACATGATATGCAAAATACGATGTTAGAAATAACAATCCTAAATTTCTAGCTTAAATCTATCTAATGTAATTAAATCCAAAGCGAATAAATCCTAATTACAAGTGTCAAACCATATGGATGAATATGTACGTGGGCAAGAATAAACTATGAAATACTCTTAAACTTTGAATCTAAGCTCAACTAATCATTATTGAAGCATGATTTAAGCCATAAGTTATAGAAGAACCTTTTGACCCATTATTACCAAAGTCGGTCAAGTGTATCATAAAACTCTGAAAATTGCAGAGAGCAAACCAGACCTTTAAGAAAATAAAAAGCACGTCTCTTATGGTTTGATGTTGATGAATTTTGGACACAAAATGCCCCTGTGGGTCTAGTTTCCAAATTAAAAAGAAAATCAAGGTTTCAACGGTTAGATCTCCAGGAATATGGAAAACACTAGACATCACTCAGCATCTTACAATCTCCTGTCCAGAATTCTTGCACGATTTATTAAAAATAGTAAACAAATCAGAATTGCTTTGTTCTTTTTAGGGTGGCTTCCTAACACATTAATCTACTTGGAAAAAATTATTTTGGGTCATAGAAACTTTGTTAGAACTCTGATTTAATTATTTCAAAAGAGTGTTGCTGTTCTGAAACTATTCTGAAATTCTGGACAGATTGCTGTTGCTTCACAAAAACCATGATCAAACCATTCTAAACATGAAACCACCTCAAAACAAAAATTACAGTGGTAGAAAAATGTGTTATTAATGCTTTCCCGTTGGTTTCACTTAATTTCAACGGTTAGATTTCGAACTAAAAATCCTTGATCAAAAACAGTTTGTGAATTCACTGTTTTTATTTTGCTAGTTCAACTTTTATTTGGTAACTCCAACTATTAAACCATGAAGTTGGGTTTAAACCAAACCATTTCTCCTACCATTTGATGGCCATGGGAGACTACAAACCTTTGTTTTTCATAGATTTCAAATGAAACATGGATTGACTTCATGAAATCTAAAGGATAGGGAAATCTAAACCATGGAGATGGATTTAGACTCAAAACTATATTCTCCTACCATTTAATGGTCATTGGAGATGAAGGTGCAACTAATACTTGGTAGTTTTCAAAGGAATATGGAAATGATTCCATGAGACACCAAGTTTAGAGGATCCAAGTCATGAATATGGACTTGGGTCCTATCTATGTGAAATAAAGTGATGATCAAGTTTTGACTTCCATGTAGAGCATGAGCTTACATGAGATTCAAAGGATCATGCTCAAGAGATCAATAGAGATATTGAAGATCTCCAAGACCTTTAAGAGAAGAAGATAGACACAAAAAAAAAAAAAGAAGTATTGGGAACAAAAAGACTACTAAGTTTAAAACAAAGAAAGATGATGAAATATTCTAAGATTTAAAGATTTCAAGAGAAGAAAGAGTAAGCTAATAATCTAGGTTTAGAGGATCACCTCCAGATTATCCTCAAAGTTTTCTTTTGAAGATTATCCAAACTCTCCTTCAAGCTCTCCCAAAACTCTCTCTTTTCCTTCTCAAATGTGGTGTAATGGAAGTGTTTCTTGTATATGTTTCCCCCCCAAATGCCTTTTCTTTTTTTGGTCCTCCCTTACCAACAAGATCCCTTCTCTTTTATAGGCAAGAATACCAGCTATTTTTGGTGAATTTCGGAGCAAAAAACAGGTGTAATTCTCTCATTTGGTGGTACAATGTGTACTTTCTGAAATTAGACAGACTGCTGCCCAACGCGGCAGTCAGAAACCTGCCGCGGCAGTCCGTGAATGCCGTTGCGGCACTCAACGTCTGCCGTTGCGGCACTCCGTGAGTGCCGCGCGGCTCTCATCAATTGCCGCGGCATTTACTTAATTGCCGCGTTTTTGTCAGTCTTACTTTATCAGTTTTTTGTTCTTATCTGCATGCGCATACATATTGCTCTGCAAAATACAGACTTAAAAAGTGAACGGCAGTCAGAAATCTGTGGCGGCACTCGGAGAATGCCGCTGCGGCACTTTCTGACTGCCGCGCGGCACTCATCAAGTGCCGCGGAATCCGCCGTGTGCCGTTTTTTGGTAAGATTCCCCTTTTTAGGTCTTTTCTCTTTTGAAACAAATTATTTTTGAAGATCCTTTCCAAAAAATCATGTCTTTTTCCTGAATTCTCCTGAATACCTGGTATTTTTCCTCTTTCTGTGAAATTTTATCGCGTTTTGGAGATTTTCTGAAGAGCTTGGAATACTTCAATTTTTTGGTCCTTGTCATCATCGGATACGGAGGTGACACTCTCCTAAATTCGACGTTAGGTCAAAATTGGGGTGTCTACAGTTTGCCCCTCTTCGGCAGAGCTTGTGGGGCAACGCGTACCACAAGTGAATGTCGAAGCCTGTGTGAAGACAAGCCTTTGACCAGACCGTCGAATTTAGGTAAAAACAAAATGCGTTGCAAAAAAAAAAGGGAACATGCGCGGGGCAATGGTTTACGCTGGTCGTGCTCGATGATGAGCTGCCTACGTATCCGTTCAGGAATCAGACCAAGACGTAGTTCGGGTCAAGGGTCAAACGCACACAAGCGCAAATAGTCATACGGATGAATGCACTTATCTTATCGTGATGCACGTGCTCAAGCAATCTCGTGCTTTCTGAATTAACCTGGTTATGTAAATGTCATGCCTATCACATTTTCTCTACGTATGATGCACATTTCGTGGCGTGTTAGTCAGGGAAGATTGTCTATTGAGAATCTGTCACAGGAGTCATAAGAGTGCTTTTGATTTGATCACGAGGGGTAATCGCAAGTCCGTTGCGAAAACCGGGAATATAAATCCGTTATATTCTCAAAAACGAGGGTTGACGCAAATCCGTTGCGAAAACCGGGAATATAAATCCGTTATATTCTCAAAAACGAGGGTTGACGCAAATCCGTTGCGAGAACCGGGAATATAAATCCGTTATATTCAAAAGACAAGGGTTGACGCAAATCCGTTGCGAGAACCGGGAATATAAATCCGTTATATTCTCAAAAACGAGGGTTGACGCAAATCTGTTGCGAAAACCGAGAATGTAAATCCGTTACATTCTCAAAAAAACGAGGGTTAACGCAAATCCGTTGTGAAAACCTGGGAATATAAGTTTGGGCCCACAGGCTCGAATGTTGCGATTTTCAAAATTGGGAACCCAACGGGCCCAAATATCTTAATTTTCATAAATTGGGCGTCCACGAGCTCAAACATCTCCAATTTTCAAAAATGGGGGCCCATGGGCTCAAATATTTTTTGAATTCCAAAATTTGTAGTCAAAGTGTACCTATGAAACGACCCTGAGGGCCAAAAGCGCAATGGGGCAATTTTTGGGGCCTCAAATTCAATTTTTGGGACTTGATTTCAATTTTTGGGGGGAATGTAAATATCTTTGAACCGCCATAATCGCGGCACACGCGGCTTTCTGCGGCAGTCCGTGACTGCCGCGCGGCACTCACGGAGTGCCGTTGCGGCACTCGGCGAGTGCCGCGCGGCAGTTGACTGACTGCCGCGCACGGAAAAATGAGTGCCGCGTTGAGGGGCAGTGGCTTAAACCGTCGGGGTTCTCTTCCCATTCTCTCATTCTCTTCATCTCGAGATCTCTCTGGAGGAATTTTTCCCTCATTCTTTCTTTGCCTCTATATCGATCCACGACATTCACAGGTTAGTTTTGCTAGATCAGAGTTTGATTAAACTTGTTTATTTCACTGTTTTTCCAAATTTTTTTTACTAATCTACGCGTGGATTCTCTCTTTTTCTTTGACAGATTATGGCGAGTGGTTCAGGGCGCAAGAAGAGGGCCAGGTATACTGCCACGCATCACCCAGACGCCACGCTTTTACTGAGGGATCCTGACGAGCATCTGTCGGCCCGCGCGTTCAAGCGCGAGGTAAACACTCTTCTTCTCTTATTTCTCGTATTCCTTTCTCGCATTTCCTTTCCTGTGTGGATATATCGTAGGGTTTCTATAACTTTAGATACCCTGTTCCGAATGACATGCTCGTGGTGTCTTGAACGCCCCATTTCATGCCCCTTGCAAAGAAGTTTTTTTATTTCGAAAATAAACTGGATGTTACATTGGAATTCTTTTGAACACTCATCCTTTTATTTGTCACTATTTTCATTTCTTTCAACTTTTAATTTTCATCAAAGGTTTTGAAAATCAAAAATTTCAAACATCCAATGTCCATGAATACAAGATCCTGAACCTTCTCCTGTATCTTATTATACTTGTGAATTTCTCTGAATGTTCCAGACACCCTTTTATTATTTGAAATTGACTCCTGAATGCTTGCGACCACGTACTTCCTTGTACTTATTTTTGGATTCAGAACCTTATATATGCATGTATTTCAAAAATGCGGACAAACTACTTTTTCTCTTTCCTTTTCTTTTCGAAACCTTGCTATAACATTGAATGTTTTTCTTTTATTCATTTCTGCAAACAAATGTGAAATCCTTTATGAACACTTCTGGACTTTCCATTTATTAATTATTTATTCGCTGTTGTTGCTCTCTTCTTTATCTATCCCCTAACAACAAACTTTTTATTCTTTCCTTGCAGCTACAGCCAAAGGTGCTGAAGGGGCACGGCAGCCTCGCCCACGGGCACGAGTGGTATACAGAGCTGAGCCCGACTGTGAGGGCTCTGGTGGATGCCGCAGGGTTTGGAGACTTCGTCAAGCTTTTGACGAAGAGCTCCAACGACCTTCAGCAGATACATGCGCTGGCGGAGCGGTGGTGGGATACTACGAGTACCTTCCACTTCGATTTTGGGGAGATGACGATGACCCCCCTAGACTTCAGCATGATTACGGGGATCCCATTCGGAGGAGAGCCTCTGTGGCACCTTACAGACCAGGAGTGGGATCAGATGGAGCCCTTGCTAGGGGTGGTCCCGGAGGAGGCCTTGGTCACTGCTCGATGGTTCATGGATACTTTCCGGGGAAAACCCGGCTTTTCGGACGAGCAGATGGCCCGCGGCTTTTTGATGTACGTGCTGGGGTGCTCTTTGTTGAGCACCAAGGGAGACCGGATTTCTGCTCCCCTGGTGGCGTCGCTGGAGCATCTGGATCGGGTCACCGAGTTTGATTGGGCTGGTACAGGTTTAGCTATCCTGTACAGTCACATGAGCGTCATCTCCCGGGGCAAGTCGACAGCTACCGGCGGGTATTGGAGAGCGTGGGAGGTACACATATATTTTATTTATTTTTCACATTCCATCGCTTATTTACTTTCAGAAATTTATTTGCATTGCGATACTAATTTCTCCTTTCTTTCTCTCTTTTTATTACAGATTTGGTCCCATGAGTATCTCCGCATGATGTCTCCTGAGACACGTGCTGCGGACGCCCTCGTCATGCCCCAGGGGCTGAAGTGGGCGAAGGACAGGGTTGGGCGGAAGACCGGGGCCCACGACTTTGTTTCGTTCAGGAACTTCCTGACGAACCTACGGGAGGAGCATGTACAGTGGCAGCCGTGGCTCAGGGCGCTACCCGAGGCTAGCGCGGGGATTCAGGAGTCGGCCGGGTATGACCCGATGAGACTGCTACTCGATGGTAGGTCAGAGGGCATGGCGTGGTACTTGGGAGAGAGGGTGACCAGGCAGTCTATAGCGGCTCCCAGATTCGTTGTGCCGTTCCCTCCTCCCGACTCTATGAGAGCTACAGACACTCTTCAGGGCGGCGACTACTCGGCTGCTCTAGCCGACTTCGGTATCCACGGCTTCTTGGACGACCCTGACGGTTATGCGGCCTTTCGTGCCGCCAAGCTGATGCCGAACTTCCCGCTGATGGAAGTGACTCGGGTGAGTAAATGATTCCTTTATTATTTTTGTGAGTTCTTCCTTTTACTCTTCACCCATGTTTTATTACTTTTGTTGGCAGCATGTCCCTGCTGCGCCCCGTCCCCCTGACCTACCTGAGTGGGACTGGACTATGTCTACCGTCTCATTTGGCGAGCCCCATGTGACGACGGTCCCCCGACTCTCCCAGGGCGCCCCTACCATTCCTATTCACTATGATCTTGTCCCGCGCGCTTACGCGGAGGAGGGCCTGGCGTACGCCCATAGCGTGCGACAGTGGGTTCTTGGGCGCGAGTGGATGGTAAGAAATTCATTCTTACTCCTATCTTTGACTGGAATTGTATCTTTTTTTTCTTTTTACTGATCTTTATTTCCGTTTCTTGTTTTCAGGCCGAGGGAGCTCGAGCGACCGCCGCGGTTCAGTCGAGGGCCCTGGTATGATCTCTACCCTTTCCATATTCTTAGCATTCCAAATCCCTTTTCAATGATTTTCATGGACTCATCCCTTCTCTTCCAGATGGAGGAGAACAAGGTCTTATCTCAGCAGGTGGGGCAGCTCCAGCATCGGCTTCAGCAGTTCGGCATCTCTTTCAGCGACGTCCCCAGAGGTAGCGGTGCTGGGCGTGGCGGAGGCGTTGGCGAGGGCACTAGCGGTGGCAGGGGCCGAGGCAGCGGGCGTGGAGAGAGTGGAGGAGGCAGCGGGACTGAGTCAGAGGAGGAGCCTCTCAGACGCACGACTCGCCAGACTCGCGGCCGGGGTCGGGGTCGGAGTTGATCCTGCTTATATTTTTGCTTTCTTTTGAGAGGATTTTTTTTTTTGTACATATTTGGGTGGATGACTGTATAAATATACAAATATGCTTTATTTTGATGGCTGCTTCCTTTTATTATGCTTTCTGCTTTATTCACCGTATGTGTGACCATAGCTTGGTCCAAATTTTGCCGTATGTGGGACCATGGCTTGGTCCCGATTTTATTTCTATCTTTGAATGCTTCTGCTTCTTTTACTTATTCGATATATACAAATGAATGAAATGAATGAATGAATGTATGTATTTGCACGTGCTGCATGATGCGCACGTTTTATTGCTTCTCAATTAATTTTCTGTTTGCAGGTGGGCTGATCGTGTTACAAACAGATTCTGGCCAATGAAAAACTCAGAACGGCACTCGGTTAAGCCTCCGCGGCACTCAACGAATGCCGCAACGGCTGTCAGTGAAAGCCGTGCGGCGCTCACGAACTGCCGCGCGGCACTTCATGGAGTGCCGCTGCACTTTATCGAGTGCCGCGATCTAGTGGGCAGCTCTATTTCCCTACTTATACCCCTCCTCCTCTAACACTCCGCAAAACATCTCTCTCTCTTCCACCCTCCTTTCAAATGGCCCCCATTAGCTCCCAAACCCTCTTCCCATGGATGGATACTCTCTCGGGTATTGAAAGGCTCAATTTTGAATGCTTCAGATTGAATGATCTCTTCTCTTTCCGGCACATGAACTTGAACGAGGGCTTACTTCGAGCTGCTATTCAGTGTTGGGACCCTGCTCTGAACGTCTTTCGTTTCGGCTTTCAGGAGATTTGTCCTTTGTTCGAGGAATTTAGCGCTATTCTCCACACTTATCCTTTTACTGAACTGACGGTTCCTCAGATTCAGGCTGGGTATGTCCGCGACTTAGCCACTCTTCTCCACATATCTCGAAATGCGGCGGGCTCCCTTATTTGTGACAGGCGTATCGATTTTGAGCGCCTCGCCTCCGTTTATGCTCCCATAGGGGACCCTTATAATGGTGAGTATCAGATCATTCGACGTGGTGCCTTGTCGATTGCTATGCTCTCTTACTTCCTATTCCAGTCATCTTCTGACATTCTCATACCCATCGCCTGTGGTTTGCGGGAGATGAAGAGTGCTGTTATGCTAGTTCTCGGTGAAACTCTGATCGGGCTGGCCCATGCTCATGCTACTGGGGTTATGTTATCTGCCGGGGCACCTTTTGTTCTGCAAGTTTGGCTCATGGAACGCCTTGATCTCTTCATTTACCCCTCGCATCTTCGTGGGCCGTTTTCTTACGACCGCATGGAAATCCATTGCTTATTCCAATCTGCCGATGCATGGCTCGGTTGGCTCCAAGGCCTCTCTTCTGGTGACATTTGCTGGATCTGCCCTCAGTGGACTCATCGTTCTGTTGCTGTACGCCTCCCTGGGCATCCTGGCATCTGGCTGCCGGGTTTAAACGCTACGACTTTCTACATTCCTGACCGAGTTGTCCGTCAGTTCGGACTTTTGCAAGATACTACTGAATCTGTGGCTGCTGATTTCACCAGGGGTTCTACTCTGCGTCCTCCCATTGTGAAGGCTTTCATAGAGGCTTGGTCGAGTAGGATGGCTGCTCCGTGCCCGAGGGTCCCTGCTTCGATTGTGCCCACCATCCAGTATCTTCTGGAGATCCAGGCCTTGGTCGTGAGACAGACTTGATGAGACACGTGCACAATAAAACAGAAAAAAATAGAGAAAAGTTGGCCCTTTCACAAAACTTTCTGACGGACCCTGCCTACTTTTTAACGCTTTCCGAATGTGATTGACTGATGTTGTTATCTTTTAGGGAAATTTCTAGCATGCTTAATCAAAGCGCTCAACCTTTCGATTAATCTTTTATGAGGAATTCTCCTTTTAATGTCTTTATCTGGCTCCTTACTTTTCTTTTTGTTTTCTACTCATTCTTTTCCATGAATTCTTATTTGTTTCTTTATAGTACTTATTCTGACAGCCAGGTGACCTGAAGGATGGTTTTATTTCTGGGTTCTTCGGCTAGCAAACGAAATTTGCCCCTGGTTTTAGGGCTTCGAAGCGATTCCGGGCAAACGCCAGTTTGCCCCTAGTTTAGCATTTTTTTTTTTTTTTTTTTTGAAATGACCGAACCAAGTTGGTTGCCTACGTATCCCCTAGCGGGAATCAGGTCAAGCGTAGTTCATCAAGGTAGGAAGCTTTGAAAGAAATGGTTTCAAGCAAAGTATTTCTTGAGGCGATCGAGGTTAATCGGCTGTTTAAATTCAACCCCGTCCAGGTCCATGAGATAAGCCGCTCCTCCCGAAAGGAGGGTCTTAATGATGTATGGTCCGACCCAGTTGGGTTTGAATTTTCCTCTGGGGTCATAAACGGGCACTTTTAGTTCTTTGAGGACCAGGTCACCCTCAGCAAGCTTCCTTGGGCGAACCTTTTTGTTGAAAGCACGAGCTATCCTCTTTTGGTACCCCCGAGTATGGTTTATCGCGGTCAACCTCTTTTCATCAAGCAGCATCAACTTCTCATATCTTCCTTGTATCCATTCTGATTCTGCCACTTCACATTCTGTCAAGACTCTGAGAGAGGGTATTTCCACCTCGACTGGAAGGACTGCTTCCATCCCGTAGACCAACGAGTATGGCGTAGCTCCCGTTGAAGTCCTTACTGATGTCCGATACCCCCATAAAGCAAATGGCAACTTCTCATGCCAATCTTTGTACGTATCTGTCGTCTTCCCCAAGATTGCTTTAACATTCTTATTTGCTGCCTCTACTGCTCCATTAGTCTGGGGTCTGTACGGGGATGACTGATGGCGAGTGATCTTATACTTCTCTAAGAGCGGGATGACTTCCCCCTGAAAATGGCTGCCATGATCGGAGATCAACTCGTTCGGGACTCCATATCTGCAGATTATGTTCTTCTCAATGAAACTCACCACATCTTTGGCTTTCAAAGTCGCATATGAGGCCGCCTCCACCCATTTTGTAAAATAATCGATCGCCACGATTATGTACCGGTGCCCATTGGAAGCCTTTGGAACTATCTCACCAATGATATCAATCCCCCATACAGAAAATGGCCAAAGGGTGGTCATGCTATAAAGCTGCGACGGTGGGGTGTGCATCAAATTTGCATGAATCTGACACTTGTGACACCTTCTAACATATTCACAACAGTCTTTGTCCAAGGTCGTCCAATAGTACCCTTGTCGGATGATCTTCTTCGCCAGCATGTGCCCGTTCATGTGGGGCCCGCATACTCCCTCATGTATTTCCTCCATCATTCTCTTAGCTTCCTTCCCATATAAACACTCCAAATTATACCCGGTGTAGGACTTCTTCCATAATTTATCTGCGTAGATCACGAATTGAGCGGCAAATCGTCGTATCGCCTTCTTGTCCTTTTCTGAGGCTCCTTCGGGGTATTCTCCTTCTTTAATGAACTTCCATACGTCCACATACCAAGGCATTTCATCTTCTCTCTCTATGGCTGCGATCATCTCAAATGACGGTTGATTCCTTACTTCTATGGACAGCGGAATCATGGCAATTTTGGAAGGGATTTGGATCATCGAGGCTAAGGTAGCCAAAGAATCGGCTAGTTGGTTTTCTTCACGAGGGAGGTAGTAGAAGGAAATCTTTTGGAATTGCGCTTTCAGACTTTCTAGATAGTCATGGTAAGGTCTCAATTTCTCATGTTTTACCCTCCAATCTCCTCGGACCTGGGATATGATCAAGTTGGAATCTCCGAAGACATCAATCCGTCCGACTTTCAAAGCCAAGGCCGCTTCCATTCCAATTATGCAGGCTTCGTACTCCGCGGTATTGTTGGTTGAGTCGTATTTGAGTTTGACAGCTAATGGGGTAGGGACCCCGTCTGGTGCCATGAGAACAATTCCGACCCCGTAACCTAACTGGTTGGCTGCTCCATCAAAGTACATTTTCCACAACTCTTCCTTTACTTCCATTATTCCTTCATCTGGGAACTTGAAGTCTCCCTTATCCTCAGATTCTACAGCGAGGTCGGCTAGAAATTCGGCGACGGCCCTTCCTTTTACAGACTTGGAGGTGACATATCTGATATCGAACTCAGCCAGCATCATGGTCCAACGGGAAATCCTACTGGTCAAGACGGGTTTTTCGAACAGGTATTTTAACGGGTCCATCCGGGAAATTAGGATCACGGGGAAGGCTAACATATAGTGGCGGAGGCGACGGGTACACCAAACCAAGGCCCAACAGGCCTTCTCCAAGGGCGAATACTTTAACTCATATCCTACCATTCTCTTGCTTAAGTAGTAAATGGCCTTCTCCACGTGCCCCTCTTCTCCTTCTTGGGCCAGCATACATCCCATCGAATCTTCGGATACAGAGAGATAAAGTAACAGAGGTCTCCCGGGTGAAGGTGGTGACAAGACAGGTGGATTCTGGAGATAGGTTTTGATTTTGTCGAAGGCTTGTTGACATGGGGTGTCCCAATTGAATCTCTCTCCCTTTCTGAGTAGCTTGAACAGCGGGTCGCAGGTCATGGTGAGCTTTGAAATGAAACGACTTATAAATTGTATTCTACCCAGAAACCCTCTCAGTTCTTTCTCATTTTTCGGTGGGTTCATCTCGGTTAAAGCCTTTAGTTTGGTAGGGTCCACTTCTATTCCCCTTTGGGTAATGAGAAATCCTAGCAGCTTGCCAGTAGTGACTCCGAACGTGCATTTCTGTGGGTTCAGCCTCATCTCGAATTCCCTCAACCTCCCAAAGAACTTTCTCAAAGCCTCTAGGTGTCCTCCTCTCTCCTTGGATTTCACAATCATATCGTCCACATACACCTCTACCTCTTTGTGGATCATGTCGTGCAGTAAAGTGGTGGCAGCCCTTTGATAGGTTGCGCCCGCGTTCTTGAGTCCGAATGGCATGACCCTATAGCAATATGTTCCCCACGGAGTGATGAACGTGGTTTTCTCTCTATCCTCGGGAGCCATGAGGATTTGATTATACCCGGAGAACCCATCCATGAAAGATAGAAGTTCATGTCCCGCGGTGTTATCAACCAACACGTCGATGTGGGGTAATGGGAAATCGTCTTTAGGGCTTGCTTTGTTCAAATCCCGAAAATCCACGCAAACCCTAACACGACCATCCTTCTTTGGGACAGGCACAATGTTGGCAATCCACTCGGGATACTCGGTGACCATCAAGAATCCAGCTCTTAATTGCTTTTCAACTTCCTCTTTTACTTTGAGTGCCCATTCTGGCCTCATTCGCCTCAATTTTTGTTTTACGGGTTTGGAATTAGGAAAGAGGGGGATGTGGTGTTGGACTATTTTTGGATCGATACCTGGCATATCATTGTAAGACCACGCAAAAACATCTTTGAATTCATTTAATAGACTGATTAGTTTTGTTCTTTCTTTATTGCTAAGTGTAGAGCCGATGAAGACATTTTGAGGATTGTTCTCATTTCCAAGATTAATTGTTAGGGTGTCCTCAATGATTTTACATGCAGATTCTTTTTCTTTTTCAATTAGTTTTTGCAGTTCAATAGGTATTTCATGATCATCACATTCATCACATTCATTAAGCGCGTTCGAGTAGGCAGAATCAGTCATACTTTCATTGATTTTCTTTGGAGTGATTACAACAGACATAGAAATTGAAAGGCGCCTCATTTGGGCCATTACAGACTCTGGGTGTGGGGGGAACCTATCACTAGACTCAAAAACCCACTCCTTCTTGTGCTCTCCTCCCAGGCCAGTGATGAAGTATTCTTCCGGGCCTCCTGTCTTGGTGATTTTCTCCATCTCTTCTTCCTCAGCCTTCCCTTCCTCACCTTCTTCACTTTCGGCAGCTTCCTCCACTATTCCCTCGATGTATTCACCTTTGGTCTTTCCAGGATCCTCCTTTATGACCTCTGCGTTTCCTTCGCCTAACAGATCTTTCATGGCCGGACCGTCCAGCATACCAACCCAGTCCTTGGCAGCAACAGATTTTTCAGGCATTTGCAAAAATGGGTCTTTGTACCCAGAAAATTCATGGGAGAAGAAGATCTCGAACCCCGGCTTCATGCATTTGTCTTTTTGGTCCATCCATGGTTCTGGGAAACCACAGAAGGGGAAATCTTCTCCTTCCTTCACAAAATACCCGTTGAGGGTCTTCAAGTAAGGGTCTAGTGGCGCATTGACGTCCTTCTTCTTTGCTCTCAGCTCCTTCTTCGTTGGCTGATACCCGAGACCGTGAGTGTGAGTTTGAGTAGGGATTCTTGGGGCCTCTGCCAGGCCTTGAAGATTCTTCCCCAACCCCAATCCTGGAAAGAAACCCATCTTCTTCATGATTCCGGCGACGACTGGACTAGCATATTGATCAAAATGGGGTGGTAGGGACTCTTTCGGCTTTCCCTCTTCTATCATGCTGATGAACTCGAATCCTCCCATTTTTGCTTCTTCTTCTTGCAGCTGTAATTCTAGAACCGGTGCACTTGACGACGCTTCAGATGACCGAACCCAACTGTCCCCGAGGATATCACAGACTTTGTTTTCCCAGACATACTTAACCTTTTGATGAATTGTTGATGGTATAGCGCCCAAACTGTCCAACCAAGGTCTTCCCAGCAGCAGATTGAAAGAAGCGGGGATATCGATGATTTGGAACTCAGCTTCTTTGTCCATTGGCCCGATAGCAAGGTTAAGAAAGATGATGCCCATGACTGCTCTTTGGGTGTTATCATATGCCCGGACCTTTTGCTGAGACGGCACAAAAGAAGATTCATCCAAGCCCATTCGTTTGGCTGTGCGGAAAGGACACACATTAAGAGCAGACCCGTTGTCAACGAGACAAGCGGGTACGGTGTTCCCCAAACATTCAACAGTGATGTACAAAGGCTTATTGAGCATGGGCCCTCCCGGTGGTAAGTCATTTGATGAGAAAGCAATAGCCAAAGTCGGAATTTTATTGATCAGCCCTACAAGGTCTTTCGGGGTGGTGTCGATAGACACGTCAGATTGATTAAGGGCGTCTAGGACCGCCTGCCTATGACGTTTGGAGGCAATCAGCAATCCCCAAACAGTGATGTTAGCCTGAGTCTTCTTCATCTGCTTGAGGACTCTATCCTCTTCTTCTTCCTCGTTCATCTTTCCTTTCCCTTTCTCCAGCTCCCTCCCCGGGTGATCTTCCTCTAATTCATGTGGCTTAAAGTGCCTACCAGACCGAGTCAAGTGGTCAATTTCTTCTTTTGCCCAAATATCGTCGGTTTCTGAAACGGTCTTTGGGCCCTCTGCTACCTCTTCGTCGCTTTGGTACCATAGATCATCTTCCCCTACCAGGCCTATGTTCCGATCATTGCTTTCTTGGGCCCACCAATCTGACTGCCTCGTCATTTCGTTTTCCCGTATCCCTGGCTGGCTTCCTATCTTACATATTCCCAGATTCTCCGGTGACTGATAAAACTTCCTTGGTTCCCCAACTTTGGTGATTAGCTTGGACGGATCGAATGTCACTTCTTCTACTCCCAAGAAGTAAAGACCCCTTGGCGGCGGTACGGCACGATGGTTTGGCAGTGGATTCTTGGTGACATTGGGAGCCTTGACAGGTGGCTCGGATATCACTTTGTTGTCAATGAGGTCCTGTATGTCATGCCTTAACCTCATGCACCGATCGGTCGAGTGGCCCTTTTGTTGGTGATATTTGCAGTAGAGGTCTCCTTTGAAGTATGGCGGGAGTGGACTCGGCGGGGGTCGAGGTTCCAGCTGGCGGAGATGCCCTTTTGTTAACAGCCTGTCGAGGGCGGTTGATAATGATACTCCTAAATCTGAAAACTTCCTCATTGGCTTGTCTTCCCCTCCCCTTGGATGACTTCTGGTGATATCGAATTTCTTCTCCGGCTCGCTAAGCGCATTGACATCGGTGGGGCCAGAGTGACCCCCCGAATGCCCTCCATTCGACCCATAGCTAGGCCTTCGATATCGGTTCTGTGGTTCTTCCTTCTTGATTGTTCCTTCTTGGATTGCATCTTCGATTCTCGTCCCTACATCGAATACCTCAGCAAAGGTATTGATTGACTGGAACCTCATCTTTTCCTGATAAACTGGCTGTAGATTTTTCATCAACATTCGGATCTGGTCCTTCTCGGATGGCCTTTGCACCATTTTCGCAGCTTTCCCTCTCCATCGGCTTAAATACTCGGCAAATGATTCTTTGTTCCCCTGCCTGGTTGTTTCCAAATCTCGGATAGTAACATCCAAGTCCTGATTGTATTCGTACTGTGCCACAAATGCCTTAATCACTTCTTCCCATACTCTGGTTTTGCTTGGCTCAAGTGTAAGATACCACGATAAAGCGGCTCCTGTTAAGGTTTGTTGGAAAAGGACAGCCATCATGGTAGTGCTCAGCCCACTAGGCTGAAAAGCCCCTATGCACATTCGGACATGACTGCGGGGGTTGCCTGTGCCATCAAATTTATCAAAGACGGGCATTTTAAAACCGGCCGGCAGCGTCTCATGGACTCCGTCGTACAACCCTTCCAGTTCCATCAGATAAGTATCCACCCCTTGAGCTTTGCGCATTACCCTCTCCAACTTTTCTATCTTCTCGGTCAGCAGCTTCTCCTTCTCATCTTTTTCCCTGTCTCTGTTGGCTCTCAGTGCATCATTCCAATGCGCCTCTTGATCGTCGAACCAATCTCCGTCTCCTCCTCCTAAAGGCGGGTCCATGACAGGTGGAACCACATGCGGCGGTCGGCGGTTCAGCTCCTCTATCATTCCCATCATTCGGTTCATGTTTTCAGCCTGTCTTCGCATCTGTTCTGCCTGCTGCTCAACTAGTACCCTCAGTCCGGTCATCTCTTCATTGTTTCTCTCTTCAGTCATGTCGACATATCTTCTTCTCACTAACCTTGCCGTAGGACCTCTAAACCACCCTTGGTTTGCTATTTTTGCTCCTACAATAAATTTTGGAAATTTCTTTTTAGAAAAACCTTTTTATCTTTATTTTAGCAAAACCTTTATTTTGTAAGTCATGCGGATGCAATGCATGTGTGTGTGTGTGCCTACTCTATATGCAAAAGAAAGGAAAATTCTAGTCCTAGCACATATAACATATAAGCACATAAAATCCTCATTCATGTCAAGTGCGCTTAACTCCTCCTTTCATCGTGATCCTCATTACCCCTTCAAGGTTTGAAAATTTTAGAATTTTTTGAAATCCATTTGACAAGTATTTCCCCTAGATGATGGGCTCTTTTAAATTTTTAAGGAGTTTTCCCTTGAAGGCAACATTTCTGAACAAAAGATGATTGGGTTGAAACTTTGCTTTAAAATTCATTTGAAAAGCATTTCTTTAATTGGGGAGATCTTTCAAAAACAACTCTCAAGGATTTTGAATCTTTTATTTTTAAAAAAAATGAGGATGTGAAAACATTTCTCAATGAAGATGATTGGATTGAAATTTATTTGAAAAGCATTTCTTCCAAAAACAATTCCCAAAGATTAGTTTGGAGTTTTAATCAAAAGTGAACTCCAAAGATTTTTTTGAAAGAGCAATTGAAAACTTTGGAATAAAGATTACAAAAATCCACTTGCTTTCAAAGATGGTCTTAAAATTCCTTCAGGGTAGAAGGATCACATGATCGGATTATTACCGTACTTTTCATAAATTTGGATGCATACAAGGTCAATGATGCTTAACTAAACATGATATAAGAAGTATAATCTTATAATAAAGGTTCGGCATGATCTCCAAAATGTCATGTAACACGAGGAGAAATTGCTAAAAGGTGATTAAAAGATTATTCATCTTTCATCAAGCAAGTATCGTCATCATCTCAAGTAATCCTTTCCGGGCATACAAAATTTCCTAACACATAACCCTAATCAAGAATTGATTTCCTAAGATTGAAATGTTCTATAGAAACTACAATGCAAAGGCTGGGTTTTGGTCAAATAAGGGACCCTTGACACACACCCGATAGGATGCTTCATATACCAAATCATGGTACGAGATCAAGGGTGATCACACAGTCCCATGATGACTTGACCGACCGGGTTGCCCCGAGCCTTCAAGGTCATAGTTCCGTGCAATCGACTGGCTAGACATGCAAGTGAAATGCAACAGGCACACAAAGATTAATTGATTCGATTAAAAGGATATTTTTCAAGTCTAATCCTCAAGTGAACCCAAAATCAGAATTCTGGTCTGCGAAACCAGAGATTCTGGGTTCGATCCCCAGCAGAGTCGCCAGATTGTGGATATCGCAGGTTGACTTACCCACAGCTTTTCGAAATCAATTTCAAAAACAAAATGAGTCGCCACTTAATTTTTAAAAGGAAAAATTAAGAAACCATTTTAAAAGCAAACTGATCATTTGCGAAACCAAAGATTAACTAGGTCCGGGGATTATGGAATGAGAGAGGAAGGAGCCCGTCGGACTAAAACACCCTCTCTCATCCTATCTTGCGATAGGCCTCTACTCAATATCCTTTTAATCAAATTTATTAATCTAAGCATGCCCTCAACTAATACATATATACATATACATCACAAAAGCATGTCCAAAGGGTGTAAAATTGCAACTGACAAAATATCATTCAAAAGCCACATAATTCAGGTAGCAAGCGATATGATATGCAATAGAGAACAAGTGAACTTACCCGGGATCCAGTGGCGATAATAAACGTGCAATGCATGCGAGCAAAAGAAAATCCTAAAAAGAGTCTCTAATCACATATACACATAAGGCAAAACCTAATTCTAAGGTATCGCGCATTGAGGTCAAAATCAAATAAAATCAAAAATTTTAATAAACTAGAGAGGGATCGAGAAATCGTACCTTGATAGCGCTACAAAACAAAGGGTTAGTCCACATGATATGCAAAATACGATGTTAGAAATAACAATCCTAAATTTCTAGCTTAAATCTATCTAATGTAATTAAATCCAAAGCGAATAAATCCTAATTACAAGTGTCAAACCATATGGATGAATATGTACGTGGGCAAGAATAAACTATGAAATACTCTTAAACTTTGAATCTAAGCTCAACTAATCATTATTGAAGCATGATTTAAGCCATAAGTTATAGAAGAACCTTTTGACCCATTATTACCAAAGTCGGTCAAGTGTATCATAAAACTCTGAAAATTGCAGAGAGCAAACCAGACCTTTAAGAAAATAAAAAGCACGTCTCTTATGGTTTGATGTTGATGAATTTTGGACACAAAATGCCCCTGTGAGTCTAGTTTCCAAATTAAAAAGAAAATCAAGGTTTCAACGGTTAGATCTCCGGGAATATGGAAAACACTAGACATCACTCAGCATCTTACAATCTCCTGTCCAGAATTCTTGCACGATTTATTAAAAATAGTAAAAAAATCAGAATTGCTTTTGTTCTTTTTAGGGTGGCTTCCTAACACATTAATCGACTTGGAAAAAATTATTTTGGGTCATAGAAACTTTGTTAGAACTCTGATTTAATTATTTCAAAAGAGTGTTGCTGTTCTGAAACTATTCTGAAATTCTGGACAGATTGCTGTTGCTTCACAAAAACCATGATCAAACCATTCTAAACATGAAACCACCTCAAAACAAAAATTACAGTGGTAGAAAAATGTGTTATTAATGCTTTCCCGTTGGTTTCACTTAATTTCAACGGTTAGATTTCGAACTAAAAATCCTTGATCAAAAACAGTTTGTGAATTCACTGTTTTTATTTTGCTAGTTCAACTTTTATTTGGTAACTCCAACTATTAAACCATGAAGTTGGGTTTAAACCAAACCATTTCTCCTACCATTTTATGGCCATGGGAGACTACAAACCTTTGTTTTTCATAGATTTCAAATGAAACATGGATTGACTTCATGAAATCTAAAGGATAGGGAAATCTAAACCATGGAGATGGATTTAGACTCAAAACTATATTCTCCTACCATTTAATGGTCATTGGAGATGAAGATGCAACTAATACTTGGTAGTTTTCAAAGGAATATGGAAATGATTCCATGAGACACCAAGTTTAGAGGATCCAAGTCATGAATATGGACTTGGGTCCTATCTATGTGAAATAAAGTGATGATCAAGTTTTGACTTCCATGTAGAGCATGAGCTTACATGAGATTCAAAGGATCATGCTCAAGAGATCAATAGAGATATTGAAGATCTCCAAGACCTTTAAGAGAAGAAGATAGACACAAAAAAAAAAAAAAAAAGAAGTATTGGGAACAAAAAGACTACTAAGTTTAAAACAAAGAAAGATGATGAAATATTCTAAGATTTAAAGATTTCAAGAGAAGAAAGAGTAAGCTAATAATCTAGGTTTAGAGGATCACCTCC
Organism: Hydrangea macrophylla; assembly: GCA_033977485.1. NCBI lineage: Eukaryota > Viridiplantae > Streptophyta > Magnoliopsida > Cornales > Hydrangeaceae > Hydrangea > Hydrangea macrophylla. The sequence continues at coordinate 80,232,488 of CM066995.1, read as the reverse complement.
AGATTATCCTCAAAGTTTTCTTTTGAAGATTATCCAAACTCTCCTTCAAGCTCTCCCAAAACTCTCTCTTTTCCTTCTCAAATGTGGTGTAATGGAAGTGTTTCTTGTATATGTTTCCCCCCCAAATGCCTTTTCTTTTTTTGGTCCTCCCTTACCAACAAGATCCCTTCTCTTTTATAGGCAAGAATACCAGCTATTTTTGGTGAATTTCGGAGCAAAAAACAGGTGTAATTCTCTCATTTGGTGGTACAATGTGTACTTTCTGAAATTAGACAGACTGCTGCCCAGCGCGGCAGTCAGAAACCTGCCGCGGCAGTCCGTGAATGCCGTTGCGGCACTCAACGTCTGCCGTTGCGGCACTCCGTGAGTGCCGCGCGGCTCTCATCAATTGCCGCGACATTTACTTAATTGCCGCGTTTTTGTCAGTCTTACTTTATCAGTTTTTTGTTCTTATCAGCATGCGCATACGTATTGCTCTGCAAAATACAGACTTAAAAAGTGAACGGCAGTCAGAAATCTGTGGCGGCACTCGGAGAATGTCGCTGCGGCACTTTCTGACTGCCGCGCGGCACTCATCGAGTGCCGCGGAATCCGCCGTGTGCCGTTTTTTTGGTGAGATTCCCCTTTTTAGGTCTTTTCTCTTTTGAAACAAATTATTTTTGAAGATCCTTTCCAAAAAATCATGTCTTTTTCCTGAATTCTCCTGAATACCTGGTATTTTTCCTTTTTCTGTGAAATTTTATCGCGTTTTGGAGATTTTCTGAAGAGCTTGGAATACTTCAATTTTTCGGTCCTTGTCATCATCGGATACGGAGGTGACACTCTCCTAAATTCGACGTTAGGTCAAAATTGGGATGTCTACACTCACCTTAGCAAAATCTATCCAAATTAAACCAAGAAGATTCTGAATTTACCAAATCCTAGCCCAAATCTTACTCCAAAGTAGTTCTTACACGTTTTCGACAAGCCGCATGTCACCATTTAGAGTGAGCTACCAAAATTACGATATTCAAAACTTAAATTAAAGGTATAGAAACGTTCGCCTCACCTCCATGAGTTTGAAAATGGCTTCGATTCGTGAATCCGACGAACGGCGGCGACGGAACGGCTGAAAAACGGCGTCGGCGTCTCGTCTCCGTCTTTCTCTCCCGAGCTCTCTCTTTCTTTTATCTTGATTTTCTGTAAATTGTTTTGAGAGTCTCTCACTCTCTATTGACACATACACACATGTACAATGTGTGGTGTCAATCCCACATTTTTGCTACTTTTCATTTGCATCCCTAAATTTTCTTAAGTTCTTATTATGACATCCCCAAACATTCCATTAACTACCCAATTATTTAATGAGTGTTTGTCTAAGTTCCGTATGGGTCCCCACGTGGGTCCTACATATTTTGTGAATTTGCTATCACACCTACTAATTATCAATCTTTTTCAATTATACCCTTATTTGGTACCAAGTGCGAACACATAAATCATCATATGATATGAACGCATTTAAGCAAATATTCATGTAATCACATAAATGTATTTAACATATAAAATGCAATTTCATTTTATCCGAGCCCTTCACTGGGTCCCACTCCAATACCTGTCCCACCTCACTAGGGACTTTTCCGTATGGTGTCCTTTTCTGAACACTTTTTTCACGGGCGAGTCCAAGCCTCCCCTTAATCCATTTTATACACTAATTATATTAATTAATGCATATAAAAATGATAATTAACCCTTTCTCCGGGTACAGGTGTTATAAATACTCTCATATATATAGAGAGAAAAGGTGCCACGCATCCAAAGCCCAAGCAAAGAAGAAAACTTATCTTAGCTTATGCCAATCGATTGGCAAATATGGCAATCGATTGGTTACAGATAATTGAAGGCAATTGATTGGAAAGAATGTCAATCGATTGGTATGTTGCCAAGTAATGAGTTCAAGTCAGTAGAATAATAATCGATTGGGAATCATGGCAATCGATTGAAAACTAAAAAGTGGCAATCGATCAGGAATAAAGCCAATCGATTGGTAATCAAATTTCACCAATTAGAAAAGGAATGTTATACAAGTGTAGAAATGAAATACCAGGTCTTCTTATATATCAAAATACAGGGTATTACACAATATAATCGTCCAATATGAACTAAACAACATATAGCTGTGAATCGAAACATGCTTTTCGTACAAAACATGAATACACATCAAAGAATCATTCCAAAACACATAGTTGAATCACTCACCTCCGATTAGTGCTCCTAAATCCCATTCCAAGGAAAACCCGAGCACAAGGAACGTGTAGAAGTCCGTCTAGTAAAATTCCTATGAATCAAAAGTTCGATTATCATTTTTTATGAAAATTTTATAAAATGAGTTTTTAAAAAACTTATCCAAACGAGTCCTAATGGATATCAAAACGATGGCCTTACCTCGAGGAGTTTGAATATCCGATAAAATATTTTGGCTCACGAACGGATTGCCGTACAAGTGCATCGCAAGCTCGAAGGTTGCAAATCTCCTTTTTCTCTCTCCTCTCTCCTCTCTCCTCTCTCCTCCTTTAGAAGTCAATTTAGGTTTTGCTTTGTAAAATATCTCACACTTATGTATTTATAGCCTTTACTTTTCAAAATTCCATTTAACTCCCCTCAAGGTCTTAAACCTTCAACGACCAAAAGGGAGGCCAAAAGGGAGATTTAGAAGCTATGGTCTTTACGACGCCAAACGACAACCGTTTGTACGTTAGTTTTCAACAAAAATCATATTTTGAACTCCTAGAGGTAAGAACTTCGTTTTGATATCCACTAGGATTTGTTTGGCTAAATTTTTCGGAAACTCATTTTTTAGAATTTTCTTAAAAAGTTGTTAATCGGACTTTTGATCCATAGGAATTATACCAGACGGACTTCTGCATGATCTTTGTGCTCGAGTTTTCTTTGGAACAAATTTTATGAGCGTTAATCAGAGATGAGTGATTCAACTATGTGTTTTGGAATGATTTCTTGACATGTATTCATGTTTTGTATGAAAAGCATGTGGTAGTTCATATATATTGTTTAGTTCATATTGGGAAACTATATTGATAAGTAGGCCCAATAGCACCGTGAAATGTTTTGATTATGTCGAAAGCACAGTGAAATGTGTTTAAGCATGTTTAGTTGCTATTTGGGTCAAAGGAGCACGTGGTACCAAGCCATTGTTGTGGAGCCGTTCTAGGCATAAGGTTGCACGTTTGAAGAAAAGAAACATGGATCTCACCTAGTTGCGTGGACTTATTGGCGAGTAGTCCCAAACTAGGAGTGTGGACCGTACACGTGAGACTCCGGAGACTAGTATGAATTGTAGAGATGTGAATACGAGCATGTTTATCATTCATGTGCATCGTTGATTTATTCATTAAGCATTAACTTAAACAAATCAAAATATGTGTGGTTATTCAAATAACCATTTCAGGTGTTAATGCTGGCGAGGAATCGGGGAGGTGATCACGAGATGTTGGGAATTCGATCACCTAGAAGGTGACTCATCACGTTTCATCTCGTAGTTTTGTAATAGTAGCGGATAATGTTAGGAAACTGTGTTCCCAGAATCCTTTGATAGCGTGTATAAGTTGGTACTGCAAAAAATTATGTGAAAACTACAATAACCCTACAAGGGCAGAACTAGGGTTACCTTCAACTGCAAAACCGAATTGCTGTAGTAGATGAATCAAGAACACATGCTCGATAACAGCTCATGATCTTCTACCTGTTGCCAGAATATCGAACTGAGTATGGGCTCTTTCAAAATCCTTTATGTTTTTTGCTCTCTCTTTTTATGCTCTCTTTTTTATTCCGAGTTATAATACTCTTGATGAAAAAATGCAAACTGAGAAGAGAGTCAAAGCAGCATATATATAGGTTACGATAGGGACCATAAGAAGTCAATAAGGAATAGGCTTCCTTATGGAATTAGGAAACCCTAATTCGAACTGAATCAAATTCCTATTTCCATAAATTACAATTCATACCAACACTAAAGAATTATAATTGCACTCCTACCCTTATCTCAAAAAAAATTATAATTCATACCATGTTATTAAATGCTTATTATCTACCCACGTTAAGATTACATATATCCATTAATTACCTAAAATTCCTTGAGATCCTCTGCTTAACATTTTTGATATGTCGGATACAAAATTCACCTGTAAGTTTGACATAATCCAAACTTATAAGCTTTCTCAAGGGAATATAATCAATCCCAAAATTGAGACATGGATTCCATCATTAATCAATATCCACCACACAATTAATGTTGTCACCCAATCTAATGAGATATTGACCCATTTAAGGATCTCACCCTTTTAGGAATCAAAGCGTAAATATCAAATGTACGTGTCTATAAATTAACTCAGGGTTTAGAGCATAAGCAATCATAATATCTATAAGGTATCAATTACGGAGTATCTTATAAGTTTGTACAAAGATAATTACCCCCAAATAGGCCCCATTTAATACACAAAGTGTACCAGCATAATGAGTTGAAACTATACCGTTTTCCACAGTCAAGACAAACTTACTACATCACCATGATACAATCCTACTAATGATGTGTCCAATCCCATCAAAACTGTAAACCAAAATCTTACATTCTACAAGATCCGATGGTATGATCTTCCGTATGTAAGCCGAACTCTACACACCAAATCACTTACTATGTAGAATAAGAGACACACATGCACAATATTTAAAAAAATAATATAATACAAACATTGCCCCACCAGATTCTCATAAAAATGGAATAATTGATTTTATTAAATGAATAATAAATCAACTACATAAAGCATGACTTTTAGTATATATCCCAACAAATATTAGCCTTGTATATGTTTTATTTCATTTCCAAACGTTGTAAGGAATTACTTTCGAGTAACGAGAACTACATTTTGTATTGACTGGGAAAACATAGAATGGGTTGGTTAAGTTATTATGAATCTGAACCTGGAGTTCACATTTTGAAATGTTTTACTTGTCGAATTCATGTCTTGATTTAATGATTAAGGTAGTTAACGATTGCAAGGGTTGCTTAACCTTAGGCAATATCCTAGTGCAAGAAGGATTGCTGTCAGGGGGTTATTCGACTGGTCGAAGAAGATAGTTCGACCGGTCGAAGTGCCCTCTGCTGTGAAAGATTATTTGTCACGCCCCGGATACACTCATATGAACCTAGAACACGTGGCACGCCACCAAGGCCTTCAAACACCAAGTTACGAATAAAAAGGAAGGAAAACAAGCACATTTACACTATTATATTAGACAAATCGCCCAAGGGCAAAATGGTCATTTAAGATTTTTGTCGAGTTTCCATCTGAAAAGGTAGCTTTTCAAATAAGGAATCCAACGTTGAAAACGGCGCATGAATACGAACTTCCTAGACCAAGTTATGTTCATTTTTATCTTGGTTTTAATTATACTCCAATACAAAAACTTCATGCCAAGAGTTGGATCAAAACTTTCTGCAGAATATGTTTTGCTTAATCCAAATTTCTGCAAAACATACTCTGCCCAGAGTTTGCTCAACCCAACCAGAGTTTGCTCAGTCCAACTTTCTGCAAAATATACTCTGCCCAGAGTTTGCTCAATCCAACCAGAGTTTGCTCAGTCCAACTTCCAGCAGAATATGTTTTGCTGCTGCTAAAACAAATTGCTTCTAAAAACACTCTAGTTTGCAAGTTTAAATCATCCCAAGCCATACCAAAACTCATGGAGACTTCTAAAACATTTTCAAATCACTATTAAACCATTTCAAAACATTCCCAAGAGACTCAAGCATGATTATAAACATCAAATAATATGTGAGTTGCAATCTCTTCCAAAAACTCCCCAAATCTCTCCCAAATCTCTCCCAAATACTCCCCATTCTCACAAGATCAAACAAAACAAGTTTCTTAACCAAAATTCCCATTCAAACATGTCCCAAACTATATTAACAAAGCATAAAAGATACCATTAACATTCTAAGCTCCGATTATAACATTTACACGCGTCTTGGAGCGATTATACCAAAAACTAACATAATTTCCCAAGTTTTAGCAAAAACTCAAGTTAGCTATTACAAACTACAAGTTTAACACAAAAACAACTATAGACATAAGCTACTACAAATGTACAAGTTTCCTCGCCACTCGAACCCCAAGTTCATCTTCCCAGATTCTCGCCGCCGTGCTCACCTACAATGGTTATTCAATAACCACTACAATATATAAGCTATATGCTTAGTGAGAGATATTAATCAAGCACACGGATGACATATCAATGTTTATATTCAACTTAACAAATAAAAATGATCTCAGGGTAAGCAAGTATTTCCTCCGCCACTACCCGCAAGTCTGCGACTCCCCCAATAGTCCATGGCACAAGCCAATGACCCACGCCACACATGTGCGATCTAATGCCGTTGTCGGAAACAAGTGGTCGTCACCACAGAACAATCTCGTGACGAATTCATACGAGCTTTCCTTTGACCCAAATAGGCAACTAAGCATGCTCACATAAACAAAACACCGTGCTTTTCACATAATCATAGCTAAACATGGGTAATTAGCTAAATAGGCATGTAATTTACATCCAAATGAACAGAAACACAAATCTCATCCAAAAACAAGATTGAAACCACTCACCTATTCACAATTCGTTCCTAGTTGCAAAATTAAAGCCCAAATCTACTCCGATTTCAAATCCTACATGAATTCGACAAACTACGAATTACCGCTTCGAATTGGGTCGCGAGAAATACGACGATGAAGCTCAATGAAAATAGTATCAAAATGTAGAACTCACCTCTACGAGTCCAAATCCGATCTCGGAATCGAAATTGGGTGTCAAACGGCGCGCCAATCGTCGTCGAGAAGCTCCGGCAACCCCCGTCTCCTTTCTCTCTCTCACCGACTCAATTTGGATAAGAAGAAGATATAAATATCTCCTTGTCTCTACAGCTCATATATGGGTTATTAGTTTTATTATGAAATCCTCCCATCTTATGGTTATTTGTACTTTTACCCCCAATTAGTTTTATAACTAACTTTTTAATCCTCCAAACCTAAATGGGTATTTGTCTATGTCTCGCGTGGGTCCCGTGCGTGTTCCCACATAATTTTATGGAGTTGCTAATTAGCCTACCAATTATATAACGTGTTCAATTCGTCCTCACCAAGGTATCCCAAATAACCACATAAATGGTCTTTAACAATAAGCGATATATTCTAAACAACATGTAAATATTTCACATATGCCTTAATAAACATTTAAGCACATATGGGTGATTCCACAACTTTGTTCCATCTTAATGGAACTTTCTCAACTCATGTCCCAATTTGGGACTGCCACATTGGCTAACATTGGGTTCCCAAATTGGACACCCACAATAAACTAGCGAGCTAATACTCGATTAAACATGTGTTGATAAACACCAATTATGTATGTTAATGCATTCTAAATCACGTTTAACGACTGATCGCGGGAGCGGGTGTTACATCTCTCCCCTCCTTAAAAGAAGTTTGTCCCCAAACTTAAAGTACCTCAAGTTTCGAATAGGAATGGGTATTTATCACGCATTCCATCCTCTCATTCCCATGTAGCCTCCTCAACCGAGTGATTCCGCCACAAAACCATAACCAATGGAATAGTCTTGGTCCTCAGAACTTGAACTTTTGCATCGAGAATTCTCACTGGATGTTTTATATACGTCAAGTCTTCTCTAATTTCCACCATTTCTGGCGTGATTATATGACGTGAATCTGACACACAACATCGCAACATAGATACGTGAAACAGATTATGAACGTTCTCCATTTCCTGTAGTAGCTCTAGTCGGTAAGCCACTGGTCCAACTCTACCAATAATTTCAAACGGTCCAACGTACCTCAGATTCAGTTTTCCACGTTTTCCAAACCTCACAATTCCTTTAGTCGGTGACACCTTTAGAAACACGTAATCACTCACTTCAAACTCTATTAGTCTCATTTTCAAATCTGCGTAGCTCTTGTAACGACTTTGGGCTGTTTATAATCGTTGTTGTATCAACTTCACTTTCTCGGTGGTCTGCTGAACTATCTCAGGTCCCAATAATTTTCGTTCCCCTACCTCAGCCCAACAAATTGGCGAACGACATCTACGCCCATATAAAGCCTCAAAAGGTGCCATCCCAATGCTGGATTGAAAACTATTATTGTAAGTAAATTCCGCCAATGGTAAGTGTTGTTCCCAATCATCCTTGAAATCAAGAACACATAGTCTAAGCATATCTTCTAACATCTAAATTACTCGCTCTGACTGTCCATCAGTCTAAGGATGGAAAGCTGTGCTAAAATTCAACTTCGTGCCCATAGCCTCTTGTAAACCCTTCCAAAATCTTGATGTAAATCTACTATCCCTATCCGAGATAATAGACACTGGAACTCCATGAAGCCTTACAATTTCTTGAACATACAACTCTGCTAATTTTATCGGACCATTAGTCTTAATCGATAGAAAATGTGCAGATTTGGTTAATCGGTCAACGATTACCCAAATACTATCGTTTGATCTTCTAGATTTTGGTAAACCTGCCACAAAATCCATCGTGATGTTCTCCCATTTCCATTCCGGTATTGGTAATGGTTGTAATAACCCCGCTGATCTTTGATGTTCCGCTTTTACTCGCTGACATACCATACATTTTGCCACGTATTCGGCTATTTCTCGTTTCATTCCAAACCACCAATAGTTTTCCCGTAGATCACGATACATTTTGGTACTCCCTGGATGAATAGAATATTTGGTATTGTATGCCTTCTATAGAATCATCTCTTTAATCCCATTAACATTGGGTACACAAATTCGATTTTTATATTTCAATGCACCATCCACACAAGTGAAATCCGGTTGCTTACCCTCAGGAATTCCGTCACAAATCTTCCTCAAACTTGGAAACTTAAGCTGTCTCATTCTAATTTCATCCATAAGTGTCGGTTGTGCTATAATAGCTGCCATCAAAGCTCCCTCAGTTCTTGGAATTACTTCGAGTTCCAATTGCTCCATTTCATGAATCAGCTTTTCTTGAAAAGTCAAAACATAAGCTAAGTTACCGGTTGATTTTCGGCATAATGCATCGGCCACCGCATTAGCCTTCCCCGGATGATATTGAATCGATAAATCATAGTCTTTCATTAACTCCAACCACCGTCTCTGTCTCATATTCAAATCTCTTTGAGTGAATATATACTTCAAGCTCTTGTGACTCGTGTAAATTTCACACTGTTCCCCGTATAGATAATGCCTCTAAATCTTCAAGGCAAAGATTACCACTGCCAATTCCAAGTCGTGTGTTGGGTAGTTGGTTTCATGTGGTCTCAGTTGTCGTGAAGCATATGCAATTACTTTGCCATTCTGCATTAGGACACATCCTAGACCCCGATGCGAAGCATCGCTGAAGATAACAAACCCCTCAGTCCCCGACAGAATTGTCAATATCGGTGATGTCATAAGTCTAGTCTTCAATTCCTTGAAACTTTCTTCACATTCCAAACTCCAAACAAAAGGAACATCTTTTCTCATTAATTGAGTCATTGGCATTGCGATTCTTGAGAAATTTTCTACAAACCTTCGGTAATACCCGTCCAAACCCAAGAAACTTTAAACTTCTGACACATTTTTCGGTGGATTCTAATTGGCTATTGATTCAATTTTTTGCGGGTCCACTGAAACACCTTCTTTAGAAATCACATGTTCCAAAAATGCTATTTCAGTTAGCCAAAACTCACATTTTTTCAATTTACCAAATAACTTCTTCTCGCGAAGTCGTTGCAATACCAATCGTAAATGCTTCTCGTGATCTTCAACACTTTTAGAGTAGACCAAAATATCATCGATGAAGACAATTACAAATTCATCTAAGTATTCCTTAAATACCCGGTTCATCAAATCCATAAAAGCTGCGGGTGCATTGGTAACTCCGAATAGCATGACCATAAACTCATAATATCCGTATCGCGTCCTGAAAGCTGTCTTTTCCACATCTGCCTCTTTAACTTTCAGCTAATGGTAGCCCGATCTTAAGTTGATCTTCGAGAAAACTTAGGCTCCTTGAAGCTGATCGAACAAATCATCAATCCTTGGTAATGGGTACTTGTTTTTAATAGTCAACTTGTTCAGCTCCCGATAATCAATACACATACGCATGGTTCCATCTTTCTTCTTAACAAATAAAACTGGTGCTCCCCACGATGAAACACTAGGTCGAATGAATCTCTTGTCAAGCAACTCTTGTAACTGGTTCTTTAACTCTTTCAGTTCCACAGGTGCCATTCTATATGGTGTCTTTGATACCGGTTGCGACCCAGGTGCTACGTCAATGGTAAATTTAGTCTCTCGCTCGATCAACACGTTTGGTAGATCCTCAGGAAATACATCTGGAAACTCCCGTACTATCAAAATATCCTCAACCCGAGTTCCGTGACACGTGTATCAATTACCGTACATATGAACCCTTGACAACCCTTTTTCAACAACTTTCCAGCCTGAATTGCTGATATCATATACAGTGGTGATACTAACCCCAACCCCTTGAAAGGTAAACTCTTTTTGTCTCAGTAATTGGAAATTAACTATATTCTGTTCACAATTAATGGTAGCCTAATTTGTAGACAACCAATCCATGCCCAAGATTACGTCAAAGTAGTTGATGGTTAACGGAATTAAGTCAACAGTCAATACTCTATCACCTACTCTGATTTCACATGCTTTGAACACTGAAGAGGTTACTAACGGTTTATTTAACGGCAATGACATAGATAAATCATACCCTAAGGGTTCCGACATGCTATTCAAATATTTAACAAATTTATGTGAGACAAATGAGTGTGTTGACCCTGAATCTATCAAAATTCGTGCCGGATGTGAACAGATATGAAGTATACCTGATACCACGGAGTCTGTAGCTGACACATTTCCCGGTGCACTTTGAAAAGACTTCTTTTGCCTCTGCTCCACTTCTTTCCCTTTATCAGTGGACGGTCCTGATCTTGCCCCGCTGGATGCCATAGAACTTGCCCCTTGTTGTCGCCTCTTTGGACAATCTTTAGAAAAGTGTCCCAGCTGCCCACAATCAAAGCATTTACCCCTTATATCTGGGATTGAGCTCATAGAGCTAGGCGATCACGATCTAGCTTGCGGACGATTCTTGGATATGTGCCCCACTTGCTTACAAATGTTGCACGTGCTGAGTAAATAACAAACTCCCCCATGTCGGCGATTACACGTAGGACACAACGGTCGAGCCCCCTCAGAAAATGAACTTCCACCTTGACTACTTGAACCTGACCCAGGCCCTCGTGAAAATGGTTTCTTGAAGAAGCCTTGTCCTTTCCCTTTATCTTCACCTTGCCGTTTCCCTTGTTGGCCTTGCTTGTATTTGTTAATATCTCGTTCAGCTATGAGAGCTGCATTCTGAACTTGAGCCACAGTTCCAAATTCATGAGTATCCACCCTACATTGGATATTATCCCTCAACCCTTCTTCAAACTTTCGAGCTTTGTGTTCCTCGGTTATCACTGTCTCCTTTGCAAATCGAAGCAATTCACTGTACTTGGAGATGTATTCATTCACTGTCATATCTCCTTATTGGAGATTCATGAATTCTCGACGCTTTTGTGCTTTAGCTGCTCGAGGAAAATATCGTTTATAAAACTCCTCTACAAACTTATCCCAAGTGGTCGGCCTACCTTGTTCAAGTAAATTCACCCACCAATTCTGAGCACCTTCCTTTAAAGTATCTGTAGAAAATGTAATCTTTTGCTCCTTGGTACATTCTATAGCACGAAATATTTGTTCCATGTCCGATACCCAATGAATAGCTATCATCGGATCCGGACCCCCATCAAACGTAGTCGATTTTCTCTTATAGAACTGCTCAATCATAATATGATCCACCCTTGGTTTAGGATTCAGATTCGCATACCTTACATCTACCGGTGGCACTCGATCACCAACGGCACCAACGAAATTAGTTACCAAGTCCACCAAACGATCCATTCTTGCATTGAGTTCTCGATTTTGGTCCATTTTTCTCCAAATTCTTGCCTGCCAATCAAATATGCATAAATACTATGCATGCTATGCCATATGCCATATGATATAAATGATTAAACAATCATAACATAGCATCAATAATCATATGTATACATGTGGTGCACCTGTATGCTCGACATTTACATGTTACTCTCAAGTCGTCGTCTCTCGTCCCAAAGTTTCTAAGCCTATTGCTCTGATACCACTAAATGTCATGCCCTGGATCCACTCATATGAACCTGGGACACATGGCACGCCACCAAGGCCTTCAAGCACCAAGTTACGAATAAAAAGGAAGGAAAACAAACACATTTACACCATTATATTAGACAAATCAAGCCCAAGGGCAAAATAGTCATTTAATATTTTTGTCGAGTTTTCATCTGAAAAGGTAGCTTTTAAAATAAGGAATCCAACGCTGAAAACGGCTCATGAATACGAACTTCCTAGACCAAGTTATGTTTATTTTTATCTTGGTTTTAATTATACTCCAATACAAAAACTTGCTGCCAAGAGTTGGATCAATCAAATTTTTTGCAGAATATGGTTTGCTTAATCTAACTTTCTGCAAAACATACTCTGCCCAGAGTTTTCTCAACCCAACCAGAGTTTGCTCAGTCCAACTTTCTGCAAAATATACTTTGCCCAGAGTTTGCTCAATCCAACCAGAGTTTGCTTAGTCCAACTTCCAGCAGAATATATTTTGCTGCTGCTAAAACAAATTGCTTCTAAAAACACTCTAGTTTGCAAGTTTAAATCATCCCAAGCCAAACCAAAACTCATGGAGACTTCTAAAACATTTTCAAATCACTATTAAACCATTTCAAAACATTCCCAAGAGACTCAAGCATGATTATAAACTTCAAACAATATGTGAGTTGCAATCTCTTCCAAAAACTCCCCAAATCTCTCCCAAATCTCTCCCAAATACTCCCCATTCTCACAAGATCAAACAAAACAAGTTTCTTAACCAAAATTCCCATTCAAACATGTCCCAAACTATATTAACAAAGCATGAAAGATACCATTAACATTCCAAGCTCCGATTATAACATTTACATGCGTCTTGGAGCGATTATACCAAAAGCTAACATAATTTCCCAAGTTTTAGCAAAAACTTAAGTTAGCTATTACAAACTACAAGTTTTACACAAAAACAACTGTAGACATAAGCTACTACAAATTTACAAGTTTTCTCGCCACTCGAACCCCAAGTTCATCTCCACGGATTCTCACCGCCGTGCTCACCTACAATGGTTATTCAATAACCACTACAATATATAATCTGCATGCTTAGTGAGAGATATCAATCAAGCACACAGATGACATATCAATGCTTATATTCAACTTAACAAATAAAAATGATCTCAAGATAAGCAAGTATTTCCTCCGCCACTACCCGCAAGTCCGCGACTCCCCCAATAGTCCACGGCACAAGCCAATGACCCACGCCACACACGTGTGGTCTAATGCCATTATCGGCAACAAGTGGTCGTCACCACAGAACAATCTCATGACAAATTCATACGAGCTTTCCTTTAATCCAAATAAGCAACTAAGCATGCTCACATAAACAAAACACCGTGCTTTTCACATAATTATAGATAAATATGGGTAATTAGCTTAATAGGCATGTAATTTACATCCAAATGAACATAAACACAAATCTCATCCAAAAACAAGATTGAAACTACTCACCTCTTCACAATTCGTTCCTAGTTGCGAAATTAAAGCCCAAATCTACTCTGGTTTCAAATCCTACATGAATTCGACAAACTATGGATTATCGCTCCGAATTGGGTCGCGAGAAATATAACGATTAAGCTCAATAAAAATAGGACCAAAACATAGAACTCACCTCTACGAGTCCAAATCCAGTCTCGGAATCAAAATTGAGTGTCGAACGGCGCGCCAATCGTCGTCGAGAAGCTCCGACAACCCCTGTCTCCTTTCTCTCTCTCACCGACTCAATTTGGAGAAGAAGAAGATATGAATATCTCCTTGTCTCTACAGCTCATATATGAGTTTATTAGTTTTATTATGAAATCCTCTCATCTTATGGTTATTTGCACTTTTACCCCCAATTAGTTTTATAACTAACTTTTTAATCCTCCAAACCTAAGTGGGTATTTGTCTATGTCCCACGTGGGTCTCATGAGTGGTCCCACATAATTTTATGAAGTTACTAATTAGCCTACCAATTATATAACGTGTTCAATTCGTCCTCACAAAGGTATCCCAAATGACCACTTAAATGGTCTCTAACAATAAGCGATATATTCTAAACAACATATAAATATTTCACATATGCCTTAATAAACATTTAAGTACATAAGGGTGATTCTACAACTTTGTCCCATCTCAATGGAACTTTCTCAACTCATGTCCCAATTTGGGACTGCCACATTGGCTAACATTGGGTTCCCAAATTGGACACCCATAATCAACTAGCGAGCTAATACTCGATTAAACATGTGTTAATAAACACCAATTATATATGTTAATGCATGCTAAATCACGTTTAACGACTGATCGTGGGAGCGGGTGTTACATTATTGCTTAGGGGTAGGGGTGGCCATGGGTCGGGTGAGGGTTTGGGCTCAACCTGTTCATCACCCCGAACAGCATCGGGTTCTAGGCTCGTCACCCGTCAACCATCCAAGTTATCCAGTGAAACCGACTCATCAGGCTTGAGTTGAGTCAGGTCGGGCTCTGGTCAAAATCGACAGATTTCTAACATTCCACAAATTAGAGAATTCTTACTATTTCAATATGAAAACAAGACCCAAAATCATTATTTTACAAACTAAAATGATGCTAATTACATCAATGAAATCAAGAAGGGAAAAAAGAGCAATCACATAGGGATCAAATCTACTACATCTCGGATCTAGCAAAAAATACAAATCCAAAGTAATGGACCAATGGTACTTACCTTGACGATAAAAGGAGGTAGATGATGATCTACACGAAGTAGCGACGCATGTAAAAGGTTCACAGAATTTGGACAGAGATCGGCAGCATTTGATTGTGTACTGCTTCTCATAATCATCCAAATGCGTCCAAGTCTGAGGAATCGATGGGTTCTTGAAGGCTTGAAGCGATGGGTGTATGTATCAGTGTATGTGAGAGAGAGAGAGAGAGAGAGAGAAGGGGGTCTGATGGGGTTTTCATTCTCACGAAATGAAAAAGAAAAGAGGAGGCAGTGATGATTATAGGGTTTTTTTTTTTTTTTTTTTTGCTTCTTATCTATATGTCGGGTCGGGTCAGTTATTGTCGGGTTTAGAGATTAAAAACCGTGACTCACCCGTGAGTTGGCGGGTAACTTGACCTCAACCTGTGACTCACCCGTGAACTCATTCAAACCGATAAATTCCTTTTGAGTCGGTCGGGTCGGGTCGGTTTTGTCGGGTCTCGGGTGATGTTGGCCAGCCCTACCAAGGGGTCATCTCGACCGGTCGAAATGCCCTCTGCATATTTTCTTTTTCTATCACTTTCGAAAATTATTTAAATATTTTGATTGGTTTTTAGGGCATATTTGAGACCCCTTTGAATATAAATTCATTCGTTTCAAAATTATACGAATTTTTACAACTTCAGGTGTGTTGTTTCAAAGGAACGATTACTCATTGTTATCTTTATAGTTCTTTTTCCGCTGCTACAACCTTTAAATGAGTAGGAAGAGCCTCAGTGGCGTGCCACGTGACCTAGATTCATATGCGTAGATTTAGGGCGTGACAATAATATAATCGAGGGATTTTATTATCACTTGGATTATTCATACCATTATCTATTTTTCCGTTAATTGGTTTCTCCAAACTTTTGATCAAGAGGCTAATATATATATATATATATATATTTATTTCTTTTTCTAGATCAATACTAGTAATAAATCCAAGATTATCTATTTTATGATCTATTGAAGTAACTATTGACGCTAAATAGTTTTGGTTTGTTTGTTTGGGTTTTTTTCTAGTTTAGAAAAAGAGTAACACATAATATCCATTATACTATTTAAACTAGAACACATACTACCTATTGTAGCTGATTCTTTTTCAATATGAAGTGCATGATCATATGAGTCATTTATACATTCTACAGTTTTTCCTACACACGTTTGTCTTATACTTATCTTTAATTATGGAAATTTGTTTCTCAAACTTAGTAATTGTCTAGTACCTAAGACCTCCCAAGAGTTCACCAAAGACCTAAACAGGCCTAGCTATGGCAACAAAACGGTCATGAACAGACGGGTATATGAGCTTTGACAACTATTAATCAAAGAGAAATGACAACTGTAAAAACAAAATAATATAAGTAAGATGTATATATAGAAGATACAGACTACGAGAATACTTACAAAGATGCTATATAGATATCCAATATATATTTGATTTTACAGAAAGAACACTAATGCTATGGGCTCTGATATCAGTTACACACAACGAAGAGGGAAATATTTTATTTTTACATTATTATTAATGATAGATACAAGTGGTAGTTGATAGTTAATTGCCAAGTTTAAATGAAGTCCCTTTAAAATACAATTGCATTTTATATCAAGAAGTTTTTTAATAAATTAAGAAGCATGGACCCCAAACTCTTGAGAATTACTTTCGGAGCTAGATTTAACAAATAATAATTGCTAATGAAAAATTGAAAAAGTATACAGCTAGATTATATAAAACGGGAAGATAGAGTGAATGAAACTCCCCCGTGCATCTAAGGTCTGGCTACAATGTATATCATCATTTCAATTTTCAAATCTATCAATGAGTAGGCAATTTCATTTTCGGGTAAATTGTAGTATCACCCTTTGAATTATGGTCGTTTTTCCCTAACACCCCCTAAACTTTAGAATTGAACAAACTCATCCCTAAACTATACTTTGTTGACACTAACATCCCCTTCTTCAGGGGTGAGTATATTCATTTTGGATACTTCAGGGGTGAGTTTGTTCAGTTTTAAAGTTAGAGAGTGTTAGTGAAAAAGGATCATAGTTCAGGAGATGGTGTTGTAATTTACCCTTTATTTTATTAATTCTCGTACAATTTAATAATTATTGATACGTCGTGCATGGTGGAGGTGAAAGACAAATAAATTGAAGGGTAAATTGTACTTTTTACCCCTATAGTTTGTGAGTTGTGATACTTTAGTCCTTATAATTTTAATTTTGGCAATTTTAACCCTACAATTTTATTTTTGTGCGCAATTAGTACTTTTTGCAATTGTCGTGAAACACATGTGACGGAGCAAGGGCAAAATGAACATTTCACATTCCACTACACTATAGGTGTGTTTGATAACCCAATTAAGTGGTAAAAATGAAAACTTTCAATACTTATTTTGTTTCAGTGCGTTTGATAACGTATCACTTAATTGAAAAGGCAACCAATAATCACTCAAAACTTTAAGCGAAAAATTTCTACTGAAAATAATCACTGAATGCAGTACTCTATTTCAATATTTGAAAAACTGTTTTCAGTACTATAAATTCAATCGCTTAAAATTTTTAGTACTTAAAATTCAGCACTTAATTTTCAGTTTTATCAAACGCACCCTATGTCTTTGCTAAGTTTTTTGGGATTTTTCTGCTTTAATATAAAAATATTTTTTTTACTACTTTATGGTTATTTGGACACATGATTTTGTTTGGTTGGATATTTTGGGTTAATATAGTGAATCAATTGAATATGATGATCGGTCATTATATGACTAAAATAATAAAATGGCTTTGGCTCATACATAGTGGAGCACCATTTGGTACTTACTTATTCATGATTATATGTGAGTGTATTTGGTATAGTATATATGATGTGACCATATTTAGTTCATTTGAATATTGGGTAAGTTACCACCGAGGTGGTAGCCCAGTTGGACGGGGCCAATATTCCTTACCCCAAGGTTAGGAGTTCGAATTCGGACGTAAGTTGAAAGCGCTTGCGTGAGTAAAGCCTGATTTCTGTGGTCTGTGGATAGGCTTCTGGCTCACTGGTCGCTTCGGTGGGGGTGTGGTGACGGGCTCGCCTACACAGGCAGTAACTTTGGCTCAAATCGGACATTCCACATCGGGGAGGGGCTCCAATGGTCACGCCCAGGGAGGGTTGCTACGCTGGTTGCCCCCTTCTCCCTTTTTCTCTTAGCAAAAAAAAAAAAAAAAAAAGAATATTGGGTAAGTTGTTGAAGTATATGATATGATGTATATATTATCAACAATGTTAGGGGTACAAACAAGTTTCACAAATACTTACAAACACACTCTATCTCTCTCTTGAGTGGTACTGTGGTGTCCACTAAAAATATCCGGACCCCATAGTGCCACCCAAGAGAGATAGAGTGTGTTTGTAAGTGTTTGTGAAACTTGTTTGTGCCCCAAATTACTCATATATTATATTATATTTTATTTTCCACCACGATTCTGCAAAATATTTTTATATTAAAGCATGAAAATCTCAAAAAATTAGAAAGACAAAGTACAAAGAAATGTGAAATATTCATCTTACCCTTGCTTTGTCATATGTTTTTCACGGCCGTTTGAAAAATGACTGATTGAATACAAAAATGAAACTGTAGGGTTAAAGTTGTCAAAATTATAATTACAGAGAGCAAAGTATCACAAACCTCAAACTACAGGAATGAATACTATAATTTATCCTAAATTAAACCTTAAAACTAAAACTAATGATTGCAGCACCTTCACATATGACTAGTATGAGCAAAAAGCTAAGGAAAAGATCAATTGGTACCCTTAGAGGCCAAGATTATTTGGTTTATATAAACGTTCATGTTCGCATGTTTTATGGAGCAATTTTTTTGTATTGCAACTTCTAATAAAGTCATCTTCTTAAACAGTTTACATGTTGATGTGGATTTTTTTAATTAGTATACAAAAAATATATATATATATATATATATGTTTAAGGTAGATTTTATTCTAAAATTGTCACTAATCCATCAGTAAATAAACTATTTAGGTGTTGCAGGACTTAGTGTACTTAGCATTTTCAAAAAGAATAGGCAAGAAAATCCATCCAAATTACCTTCCTTTTTCTAAGGTACGTTAGGTTTGGGCCTAGCAATGATGTAATTCCTCATAATGAGTACCCAACTGAAGTGTTTCTCATGGTGGGGAAGCCGTCAACCTGTCGTGGCACTATGCTCTCTATTATGTGTGTTTATGCATAGAATCTAAAGATATAGTTAAATATTTATTTGCTTTTATATATACACATGCATATATGTGATGTGTACATTTTGGCCATTATTGGTAGGATCCAATTAAGTGAGTAATGTTAGGTATATTTAAAATATACATCTAAAAGAGATCAATATTAGTTTGTGTTCTTTTTAAATATACTTTTTTTTTTGTATTCGTGAGTGTCCGGGCCAGCTTGCGCGCACCTCAACTAATCCCACGAGGCCAAGGCGTCCGGAAGAATCACCTGTGACCACCCCCTTGAGATTCGAACTTGAGACCTCTGGGTATAACACCCAGAAGCCTTGTCATCCAACCACAAGAGAAGTGGTTTTTTTCAGGTGTACTTTTAAGTGTACATAGCATTACTCTTTTCTTAACCATTCCTAATAATAATAAAAAAAAAAAGAATTACCCCCCTTCAATAGCTCACTTGATGAAAGACCATTTGTTAATCTTTGGGAGTAGTTTCTGCAGATTCTAAAGGTTTCAAGTTTTTGGGGGGGCTGCTTATGTTTCTTGGTGCTGCTGCCATCTTGATCTCAGAAGTGTTGCATATGTTATGAATGTTGGCAGTTTTGCTTTCTTTAATTTGTTAGTTTGCTTTGTTGCTTTGTCTTGCTCTTCCTCTGTTAAGGTCTGATGTTTGAGCTTTGTCTTAGGAGATGGTCTCTACTGTTTTTTTTTTTTTTTCCTTGTGGACATTGGGGGTGTCAAGGTGCTGTCTTGACCTTTTATGTGTACTCCCTTTTAGCTTTTGCCAATAAAGTTCTATTTCGCTAAGCAAAAAAAAAACGGTATCAAATTCAAGCAGACAATATATGTAAGCATATTGTAATCTCAAGTATAGTAAAAATCCGATGTAAAGAGACCCATTGAGAAATGCATAATGGTAAATATGGAGCCTTAAAATTGATCCACATTATCTATTAATTATCTATCACATTATTTAATTGATATGTAAATTTATCTACCTAACATTAACCCCCCTCCCCCTAAAAAAAAAAAAAAAGAAAAAAAAGAAAAAAAGAGTAGAAAAGAACTATTGAATAAATCAGATTAATTTCTGAACTTTTGCCTTTGATCAGAAAGATCCACTTGTGTACAAGCTATTCTCACAAGCCACCAGAACAATACACTCCACATAGTTTCACTAGGGACCCACATCCCTAATCTTCATCTCCAGTACTGTCTTTTTTCTTTCTCCTTTTGATAAACTTTTTAATAATGATATATGTTTGTGCTGAATGAAGAAATTGGAAGAAAGAAAAGATAGGTGTGGGGGGGGGGGGAGAGAAGGCCAAAAATCTCCATTTGGTAGAGCGGCCGGAAGAGGGGGGGAGGAAAATTAAGAGAATAGGAAAACGGCATCACATATTCTCAACCATATTCTTTCTACGAGGACGGATTGAGAAAGAAAAGAGGAGAATTAGCTTCCCTCATCTTTTGCTTTTCTCATCTTTTGACTTTGTTAGTCTTAAATCCTTACTCATAACTCATAACAATTTAAAAAGGTACTAAAAATACGTACGTACATCCTTTAATCTTTTCTCAAACTGATTTCAAATTGAGTTTCATTAAAATTTAAGCCCAAAAGTCACAATATATATATATATATATATATATATATATATATATTGTCCACATGCTCAAGTTTGGAATGACTTTGAGTCAATTTTGAAGATTTTTACTCAACTTTTTTTTCTTCGCTGAAAAGATTACTCAAACTAAAATTTTTGTTACAAGTTTGATGACAAGGTCGGAGATGCACTTTAGTTTTGGAGATGCACTTTAGTTTTGGAGATGCACATACTAAAATATTATACGTCATTGAGATTGGAGTGGTAGAGGGGAGCATTGGCGCAACGGTAAGGTTGTCACTGATTCAAATATTGAAACAACCCCGATCTCTCTGCTTGCAGGGTGAAGGTTGCGTACATCTCTTCCTCCTTAGATCCTGCAATGGCAAGAACCTTGTGCACTGGGTTGCCCTTTATTAAAAATGAAGGGTAATTTTATGGGTATGTGTACTTCTTTTGGGCTTAAGCCAGCAATATCACATGAATCTTTATTCAAATATGAGAAAAGAACTCGAGTAAGGGTTGAAAATGCATTACGCTACACTATGCTAAAATTTTAATCATTCTCTTCTTCTTCTTTTTTTTAATCGATTGGTGTAATGGTTTGTGTGAGAACCCACAGGAGGGGTACAGGGGTGGAGTTCAATTCCATTTTTGGTGGACTCGTGTTGAAAGTTCGTCAGGTCAATGCTGTAAAAAAAAATCTATGCATTTGTAGAATTCGAACTCATGATCTCATGCGCCAAATAGAAACACTCGTCTATTTTTCGTACTACAGCTATTGCTAATCCCTTGGAATTAAGTGAGATACAATAAAGATAAAAGAAAAAATTTTGCTCATCATTTTTGGTTTATCATTACTCATTTAGATCTTTATTAAATAACAAATATCTTATTTTATTTTTATTTTACTCTTGTACTATTAACATAATCAATAAAATAATATACATGTTACTCAATAAATATCTAAATGAACAACGTTGAACTAAAATTATATGCCGAAAATGCTCTCCAAGATAAAAATGTCATCTCAATTCTCACCTCATCCCTAAGAGAAGAAGGTGTTTTAATCCTTGTGGGCCACAAATGTGCCCACAAATCTACATCACAAAACTCATTCACGCAACTCTTTGATTCGCATGCCACGTGTACAGATCAAAGAATTGACAACCCTAATTTGGCACATTATATTGTACACCTTCACAAACCCTGTAATAATGATGTGGAAAATTGCTTCTTGCTACGGACCATAAATGAGAAGCAGCATACTAGTACTACTCCAACTAATATTTATACACTTATAAGCCGATATAGATTCAGACGTGACGTTGTCGTTGGTCCCACTTGGGGAGTTATATCGATCAGGTATTGCGTCATCCATCTCTCTCTTTCTCTGCTCTTTCTGGAGAAATTATTCTATGATTCGAGATTATTGACACGTGGTTATCCCGGATACTATTGCGCTGCTACTTGGCTAAGTGGCATAGTCTGATAAAATGGGAGATGATAAATCTATTTTTAGTCACATAACAGTCTCATATTAGTTGTCATGGGACCATATAACAATTTCTCTCCCTTAACTAATGTTTCGAGGAGCTTAACGATAGTGCCAATCTTGTATTAGTTGGGACCACCACACATATATGATCCAGCAGGCCGGGTCATACAATAATTCTCTAAGTTAAGGTTGTGAAGAGCCAACCGCATTGTCAGTTATTGGTTTTAATAGCAAGACACCAAAATCAAACATAGCATGTTTGGTAATAGTTTTTACCTCTGTAATTCAATTGTCTTCTTAACTTGCCTTTTTGACTTATGTAGCGCTTATGTTGAGGATTGTTACACGTGTCTAAGATTTGTCATTTGTTGTTTGTCCTATTTTGATAGAATGGTGTTGGTAATTTCGTTCGAAAAATGATGATAAACACAAATAACGTACAAGTGGAGGGATTTAACCATGTCTCTAAAAAACCGTTCAAGGTAATTGTGGTGAATTGATTGTGATTGACTCAGATTTTTCTGCAATTGAATGATACAAGCTAGTTGCCGAATCGATTCATTTTAACTTTTAGAATTCCATGACACTGATGAATCTAAGGAGTTTGGCAATAGCTTCTAGATTTCTTAAGTGGTTATGAAACTTTAAAAGCTATAATTAAACAGCAAATTTTGCTATCCATGCGAGTCAATTGAAGAAATTTACGATCTAGCCAAAAATTATTTTGAGCAGCTTTAAGTAATCAGTAATGCTAGAGGTGCCGAAAATGTGCACCGAAAAATCAGGGCCATTCATTTTGGTGGTCCCATGCCAATTGTTAAAAAAAAAAAAAAAAAAAAAAAATCTCTCAAGGAATCAAGTGATCAATTACGAGAGAAAGGAGTGGAACCTGAAAACACAAAAGTGTTTGTAACATTGGGTTTGAGTTACTTTATCAATCACCATTTGGTGTTTGTTCATTTAAGAATCCATATATATATATATATATATATATTACCCCTTTCTCCTAAATTAATAAGTATACTTAAAGGGTATATCGCCAAATTAGTTTATCCTTCATTATATAAAACTCTCCAATTTTTAATTTGATTTGATATTAAAATTTTCAACTGAAAAAAAAAAAAAAAAAAAAAGTTAAAAATTTCACAACAATTTAAATGATTCCTCAAAAAGTTTAAATTTCCAAGACTCTTAATTAATACAAATATAACTAAAGCCTAAAATTGCATGTGTTAGATGTGTGTAGGGGTGTTAATCAGGCCGAGCTGAGCCGGGTTTAGGGTTGAGCCGAGTTTAAGTGAGCCCGAGCTCGGCTAGAGTGGATTTCAGGCCGAGCTAGCCTGAACATAGGCTTTCACTTCACAGATTTCTTTAATTCGTACACTTTAACTTTGAATACTTGAAGCCCAATTGAACACAGACAAACAATGGGAGACAAAATATGACCAAATTAAATCATGGAAGAAAACTAAAACAGTTAGTTGAGCTATGAGGGGTTTATGCTTGAACTCCTCATAATAACAGTAAGCCACAATATCAAACACAAGGTCTAGAAGTCAGAAGACTTTGAACTCCTCATATATGTATATATATATATATATGTATAGTGAGATCAGGTGCGGGTGTTAAGAGGCGGACTTTAGCGACGAAAAATTTCATTGTTAAAAGTGACATTTTCGTCGCTAAAAGTGATCCGTCCGAAAATCCGTCTTTTGACACCCGCTTAAGATCCGGACTATATATATCTGTAAATACAAGGCTTGGAAATATAGGATATGATTATTTAAAAAATTCGTAAGGTACCACACCACGTTAGTATAATGACATGCATGGTGTGACGAGCTCACCAAATAATTAATTTCTGTATATATGGGCTTTATTTCATTTACAATTAATCTACATATTCCATTTCCGCTTTTAATCGTAATAATAATGTGGTTGTGGGCAAAACAAACCCCACCAACTTCAATAGCATACATGCGATGTGTTTACAGCCACTTGAATAGCATGACGTACACATTGTTTAGGCATCTTTTCTTATAACCACCTAACATGTCCAGTATTTGAACCTTATGCGCTAAAAAGAAAAAAAGAAATATGTATATATATATATATATATATTAAACCACACTAATTCTGGCTATGATCTAATGTGAATGTTTTCAAATTTTCATACACACATATATCCTAACGGCACATGTTAATAAAACCTTATATATATATATATATATATATGAAAATTCTATAGAGAGGGTGTCCTCTTTTTAATAAAGAGAGGGCCTTGTTTTGATCGTCAGATCATGTTTAAAAATTGTGAAGTGACAAAACTGCATTTAATGAAAACACGATCCGACGGTTAAAACAGAAGTCTTCTCTTTATTAAAAAGAGGACGATCTCTCCATAGCCTGACTATATATATATATACACGTTTTGACAATAAAGTTTGTGAATCTGAAGTGATGACATTGGGCATGACGACAGCAACAATTATAACATTGAAGATGACAATGACAATGAACATGGTCATGAATTCATATTTACATTTGACCTTGTTGTGCATGGTGACCACGAGTGCCACTTCCATTAACACAACAACTTGGTCATAATGGGATCTTGGTCTCAGTACCCCCTCCGCTATTCAATTCGTTTAGCTACCACACTTTTTACATGTGTGTACGACTCAAACATCATACTCTCTATACACAAGAGCGGAGCGACTAATTTTTTTTTTTTTTTTTTTTGGGATTGAGGAAGCTAAATGAAAAAAAAATTGGAAGGTTTATTTATGCATCTTTGATAATAAAATACATATATATGTTGTCAAATTGAGTTTATTCGAGAGTAATATTATCTTGTGGGTTAATATTTATATATTTTGGGGTTTATTTATCAACAATATATAGTGTAAAAAAAAAACATCACATGTACTAAAAAAATGATTAAATTATCAAATATCACATGTACTTAATTGGAGTGGATTAGACTACATTTGAGCTAAAATATCACGTATACTAAAAAAATTATCAAATTTTGGGGTGACCTAGACTGTATTTGGGTTAAAATATCACGTGAGGCTAAATAACAATTGGGCTAGAAAATCATACATACTAAAAAGAATTTCCAATATATATATATATATATTTAATTTAGGGGGAGACTGGATTTGAGTTAAAATATCATTTGGGGCTAAACTATAATTGGACTAGATTATAGGTACTTAAAAAATAAAAAGTCCAAATTTTTTTTTTAATTTTTGGGAAGGGTGGGGGTGGGTTGGTCCTAGTGGCACCGGCCTTTTCTATATATGTATGTATAGTGAGAAATGCTAAACTTACAATAAAGCTAACAGTATCTATTTTTATTTTTTGCTTTTAATAAAAAAAGTCTCTGCCACGTAATTAAAGGAAGGCATTTTCGCTCATTCAAAATTTGTTCAATCATTGCTTATTCAAGTACCATATTTGATGAGCATGAGGGATTCACCAATTTTTAACTTTTTTTATCTCCATTTTGCTCATAAAAAGTGGAGGACCTCACATACTGAGCCAATAGAGTGCTTGGGTGACCAATTTTAGGGTGAGCAAAAATATTGTCTAATTAAAGTATTCCCTTCGTCCCTAATTAAAAGTTCTTGATCTCATTTTTTTTAGGGTCTTGCTAGGGGCACAAACAAATTTCACTAACACTTATTAACACACTCTATCTCTCTCCTAGTGGTACTGCGGGATCTACTGCGGACCCCACAATACCACTAGGAGAGAGATAGAGTGTGTTAGTAAGTGTTTGTGGAATTTGTTAGTGTCCCAAATATTACTCTCTTTTTTATGTCTCATTTTAAGAGTCCATTTAAAAAGTCAATGTACTTTAACTAAACACTCTCCAAGTTTAGCTTTTACTAGACTCACACAAAATTCAAGAGTCTGAATTATTTTGTATGAAATTTTGTGTCTAGCATTACTTTTTAATAAAAAGTCAATTTATTTTTTTTATTATTAAAGGTGACACTAGAATTTTAAAATTCCAAAGAACAATAATGGAAGTTGTAAAATTTGACAACAATCAAAGATGTTCCTTTAAAAATTTTCCAAAATGACTTTTAATATGGGATAGATGGAATAGCTTTGCAAATGAGCTAAAATCGGCTAACTTAGTGCCGCCGTCATTGCAAAATTACTCTAATGCTCCTATTTTAATTAGATTGCACGCACGCGCGCGCACACATATATATATATATATATATATATACACATAGAGAGAGTAGTAATTGCCGATGCTTGTGAGAACCACTCAAATAAAATGAATTTGTCGTAACTGCGTCAATGGTGTAGTGACAGTTATACATCAAATGTGGCAGAAACGGTAGTTGTGGTGACATCAGCGATGGTGAATTGGTGATATAGCGGCAGTAACAACACAAATCAAGGATATCATTTGCCTTGTCATTTGGATGGTTGAGATACATAATTGCATTCAAGACAAAATCTTAGTAGTTAGATCAAAATTTTGGAAAAAATCATTTTCGATATAGGTATATGAAACATATTAACCTACTGCGTATCTAAAAGAACCTTTTTTGTTAAAAAAAAAAAAAATTATTATGCACTACACAAAAAGAGATTGTGTTCTCTCAATCTATAAGAGCATAAACTTAGTGTTAATTTCGCTTGTACATCTGCAGTGGTGTAGCATGTACAATAGAAAACAATAGTTAAACTTAACGAAAACCAAACTTAGTGTTCCGCTAAGTTTAGCTAGAGTACGCCATATACGGACAACACAGAGCCGCGAGAAAGAAGACGGCAAAGGGAGTGCCGTCTCCAAAGTAGGCGGCATTGTCTAAGCCGCTTGGGTGCTAGGCGGCTAACACTAGGCCGCACGGCTCAGTGTGTGCCGCCTGATTCCCCACGGCCCACCCTATGCCGTTTGGTTTGATATGTGTGTTCACGGCATACCTTCTGCCGTCTATTTTCCAACGGCTTTATTCTCATAATCAAGAAAAAAATTTCAGCTTCTCATGACACTTTTTAAGTCAAACTGAAATTAATTAAATTAGATATAATATATATATATATATATATTAAGCACATAATTTTTTCTTACTAAAATTAAATAAAATAAAGATAAAGGAAAACCTCACGCAAATTTTTTTTTTTTTTTTAAACATTAGTAAACTCAAAAACTTCATGTATAAATTGAAGCATTTGCATGTATATATACATAATTCAAATAGCCGTTGTAAAATAGCCGTTGGAAGGAGAGCAAACCGTTGCAAGAAAACCGTTGGGACCACACGGCAGTGGGAAAGCCGCCTAGACCCACGCGGCATTGTCTAAGCCGCCTACTAAGCATGCGGCACACTCTAAGCTGCCTAGAATCACGCGGCATTGTCTATATATGCCGCCAACTAAGCATGCGGCACACTTTAAGCCGCCTACTTTTAAACGGCTTTCCCTCCGCCGTGTATTCTATGTGTCCCACTGCAAGTACCCTTTATCTGTACATTAAACTTAAACCTCAATACCCCTTAAATTTACTATACCGACTGCAGATGCTCTAAAGAATAAAACTTCAAATACATCCATTTTCACAACCTCACCTCCCACAACCTGATGTGGCAACCATGAGATGATGTATTGAGTTAGTTGGTTGAATTAAATAGTGGATCCCTTACCCTCCCATAATTACCACATCAGATTGTAGGGGATAAAATTATGAAAATGATTGTACCTAAAATTTTGCTCCTCTATAAATCCCCCACCCATAAGACTCAAACCCATTACAAGCTACAAATCGCAAGGATAGGTACATTTGTACATGGCCATGAATTCATATTTACATTTGACCTTGTTGTGCATGGTGACCACGAGTGCCACTTCCATTAACACAACTTGCTCATAATGGGCCCCCAGCCAATTGATTTTTTTTTTTATATATATATATTAAATGTGACACAAGAATTTTAAAATTTTAAAGGACAATAATGGAAGTTGTAAAATTTGACAACAATCAAAGATGTTTCTAATGATGTCGAAAATTGGTAAGAGAGATTCAGAGAGAGATATTGTGATGCCATCACTTGTATATGGTTCGGCCCCGTTAATGAGGTGATCTACGTCCACGGTTGCGTCAGTGCACTTCACTAGCAGATCACCGGAGGGCCTGGTGAGCCAACAGTTGGACGGCACTACCAGTAAGACCGGCCGGGTGTATACATATGAAAATGAATCTATTCTTTAGGTTAAGAATGCGATCCCCCTAAATGGGGGTGAGTGGCCCCTTTTATAAGTGCAAGAAACCACCCGCACAATGCAACTGATTAGATAAGGAAGCGCAATCTAATTACAATTTAATGAGCATAAATCATAAGAGGTTTCCTAAGTGGCTTAGGAAACTATTCACACTTTTCATTAGTCTTCTGATTGATTTAGGAAACTGCTGAGCGGATTGGTTGTCAAACTGCACGTCGTGGAGAGCTGTTGCGTTGTACGCCCGGGCTGCGCAAGTACCACGAACGGTAACAGTCGAAAGTCCTCGAGATTGGTGGGCCACAAACGCCCATTCCGGATAATTTGGGTCCCTCGCTGCTGATGTGGCGATTTAGATTTAGCATAATATTTCTGGACGTATCAGCTCCTTTAAAAAGTTAATTTCCAAAATGACTTTTAATATGGGATAGATGGAGTAGCTTTACAAATGAGCTAAAATCCACTAACTTAGTGCCGCCATCATTGCAAAATTACTCTAATGCTCCAATTTTAATTAAGTGGCATGTGTGCGCCCACATACACAGACATACACACACAAATCAAGGATATAATTTGTCTTGCCATTTGGTGATATAGCGGCAGCAATGACACAAATCAAGGATATAATTTGTCTTGCCATTTGGATGGTTGAGATACAAAATTGAAATCAAGAAGAAATCTTAATCGTTAAATCAAATTTTTGGAGGAAAAAGCATTTTCCCTTGGTTTATAGTTATATAAAAAATATTAACCAACTGTGTATTTAAAAGAATCTCTTTTTGTTTTTTTTTTTTTGATAATTGTTATGCACTACATAAAAGGAGATAGTGTTCTTCCAACCCATAAAATCCCCACCCTATAAAATTAGAACCCATAATACCTAGAAATCGGAAGAATAGGTACATTTGAACATCGTCATGAATTCATATGTACATTTGACCTTGTTGTGCATTCGTTCAGCTACCACACTTTTTTGCATGTGTGTACGACTCAAACATCATATTATATTATATAGTCTATATACAAGGGCGGAGGCAAATTTTTTTTTTTTTTTTTGTAATTTATACATATTTGTTAATAAGATATGGAGAGAAATTGAGTTTATTCAAGAACATTACTATCTTCTGGGTTAATATTTATACAATTTGGGGTGTATTTATTAACAAGGTATAGTGTGTCAAATTGATTTTAAAACACTTAATTGGGATGAACTAAACTACATTTGATATAAAAAATCACATGTACTAAAATTATTTTTTTTCAAATTTTGGGATAACCTAGACTACATCTAGATTAAAATATCACCTTTATTAATTTTTTTTTTTTTTTTTTTTTTATTTTTCAAATTTGGGGGGCGGGGGACGGGGGGATGCTGCCCTAGTGGCTACGCACTTGTTTATGTATAGTGAGAAAGGCTAACTTAATTATAATAAATCCAACTATATCTATTTTTATTTTTTGCTTTTAAAAAAAAACTCTACCACATAATTAAAGAAGAGCAATTTTGCTCACTCAAGCACCCTATTGGATGAGCATTCCATTACTTTTTAACTTTTTTTTATCTCCATTTTGCTCATGAAAAGTGGTGGACCTCACATACTCACTCAATATGATGCTTGGTTGAGTAATTTTTGGGTGAGAAAAATGTTCCCTAATTAAAGTATTCCCGCTGTCCCAAATTAAGAGTTCTTGATTTCATTTTGGAATGTCTCATTTTAAGAGTCCATTTGACAAGTCAATGTACTTTAACTAAACAATCTTCGAGTTTACCCTTTACTGGACCTACAAAAAATTCCACACTAGCCCTTATTCCAGGAGGCACATGGATCCCACACTGACCCATCAGAATTAAGGGTCATGATTATTTTGTATGAAATTTTGTGTCTAGCATTACTCTATAATAAAAGTCAATGTATTTTTATTTTTATATTAAATGTGACACTAGAATTTTAAAATTCCAAAAGACAATAATGAAAGTTGTAAATTTTGACAACAATCAAAGATGTTTCCTAAGAAGTTAATTCCCAAAATGACTTTTAATATATGATGGAGTAGCTTTACAAATGAGCTAAAATCAATTAACTTAGCGCCATCATTGCAAAATTACTCTAATGCTCCTATTTTAATTAGATGGCATGGGCACGCACACACATATATTTTATTATATTATTATAATATGGAAGTATCAAGTACCACATAACACAAAGAGAGACAATGCTAGAAATTTTTTAAAATTTTGCTCATTAAATTACTACAAATATATCATTATTAACATCAATACCCAATACACCATTTATTACACACACACACACGTATATGCACCTAGATATAAAAAAAAATACTACCACCAAAACTATACGATTATGGTAGGATTTTCTACCACCTGTGATTAATTTATTGACTTTTTTTGTTTACATTTTTCTTAAAATCAAAATATCATACCAACACCAAAAAATTTTGATTAAATATTTCTCTCGTGCATTGCACGGGTCAAGAGCTAGTATATATATATATATAGAGAGAGAGAGAGAGAGAGACAGAGAGAGAGAGTAGTAATTGCATGTGCCTGTGATAACCACTCAAAAAAAAAAAAAAATTGTCGTAACGACGTCTGTAGTGTAGTGACAATTTGACAGTGAATGTGACAGAAACGGTAGTTGTGGGAATAGCAGTGGTTTCTTAAAAAAAAATTTAAAATAAATAAAGGATTTGTCGTAACGGCGTAAATAGTTTAGTGAAAGTTTGACAGCGAATGTGGCGGAAACGGTAGTTGTGACAATAGCAGTGGTGGTGAATTGGTGATATAACGGTAGCAACCTCACAAATCAAGGATATAATTTGGATTTCCATTTGGATGGTTGAGATACATAGTTGCAATCAAGATGAAATCTTAACCGTTAGATCAAATTTTGGAGGAAAAAGCATGTCACACCCCAATCCGTCTTGGGCGGATTAGGACACGTGTAACAATGCCACTAAGACACGTCCTCAAAACATATAACATAAAACAAGTTTTAACTTTTAATAAAACTCATTTGTAAGTAATTAATCCCAAGGGTAAAATGGTCATTTTGAAATTTTAGTCAAGCTCAATGTCAAAATGTAATATTTTTCATTTTAAAACCAACGGTGAAAACGGCTTGCGGATCCGAGCTTCCTAGCCCAAGTTATGACCACAAAGCATAGTTATTTGACAAAAATACCAGGCCGACTGACCAGATAGAGAGTTAAAAATATCCGGTCGACTGGACAGAGAGCCTTTCTGCAGAATAATTCTGCAGCAACTTTTCCCAATTCAGCAGTAACTTTCCCCAACTTGTTTTTCATGAACTTAAGTACCAAAACATGCCCAAATCATTTGAAAACACTTTCAAAACCATTTCAAAACATATAGTTGCTATCAAAACTCATCCAAAAACATCAAAAGAGTTCCTAGAGATCATTTCCAAATAGTTACAAGTTCCATCAACCATCAAAATCTATGGAAATCCATTTGAAAGTATCAATTTGCATTATCTCCCAACTCTTAACTCAAAATGAGTCCAATTGCTCAAAAACATAACTTAAATTCAATGGAAATGACCCAACATATTAACAAGCTCCCAACCACGTCTTAAAGCATTAAAAGTTGCTGCTTAGCATTTTACAACTTACAAAAGAAATTTGCAACCCAATACAACTTGTTCTCCCAACGAAACTATTTACAACTACAACTTTACAAGCATGAGTTCCAACTCCTTCAAGGCTAACCTAATTACAAACTTATGAACATATAAACAAAATGTTCCTTCACCTGGATTGCCAATCACCTCCCTCTCTCATCATGATCCGTACTTGCGGTTGGTTATTCAATAACCACACAGAAAACAGTTTTGTTTTAAGCTTACGCTTATTGAATACTTTAACCGTGCCATTGGAGTATGAAATGCGGCATATGCAATATCTAAATAACACAACGATAAAACTAGTTACCGGTATGTCAAGTAACTAATCACCATCGCAACGGACCCAAGATTCCTGGCCTTTTCTCACTTTAACGTCGCATATAGCGAAAGCACACACTCTCATGTGACCGTAGTCAAATCGATGTGGTCGTCACCATCGTCCCCTTTTTCTTGAGGAAAACATCGTCCCGTTAGCACGGAATAAATATTGGTGATTATCACTTGACATCCGTTGACCCAATTAAGCACGTAATCAAATCAACATATCACATAGGCATTTCAACAAATTGACATTATAAGCTCTAATTAACACATGCTTTATCTGCAAATTTAAGAACTAAACATTCTATCATACTCAATATCACATAAACATCATTTAACAACCAATTTAGGATTAGAGTACTCACCTTACAAATTGCTCCAATTAAAGCCTAGAAATCCCAAATTCCTTGTAAATTTTAACTCCAGTTATCTCCGGTGATAATCCTACATGTAAAAACACGTATATGTGTCGTCACCTCAAAGAGGATCGCAGAACAACGTCAACGAAATGGAGAAAGAAAGTATATAAACGATCCTCTCACCTCCACTATTCCGAATACGGCTTCGGTTCCCGAAACAGTGTACCGTCGGCGAGGAAAAGGCGTAGTCGGCAGAGCTCGTCTTATGGCCGAATTTTACTTCTCCTGTAACTCTTTTCTTGTTTTGATTGTAATGAAGGAGATGAGTCACTCAAGAGGTGTCAACTTCTTTGAGCTTCCTAAGCCAAATTTTAGTTATTTCTATTTACACCCCCAACATTTCTTAAAGCTTTATTATGAAACCCCCCTAAGCAATTATGTTAACTACCCAATATCTAGGTGGGTGTTTGCCTATGTCACGTGTGGATCCCAAACGTGGTCCTATATATTTTATAAAGTTGCTAATTAACCTACCAGTTATAAATCTGGTTCCAATTCAGTCTCACATGGATACCCAAACTGGCATCATAAAAGATTGCGACTAACAATAAGATATTAAAGTAATTAAACAAATATTTACTTAATCACATAAATGCAACTAAATGCAATTTAATTCGGACCTCTAGTGGGTCCCACTTCATATCGTTCAACTGTGCCCTTTTCGGAACACTTATCACGTCGAGGTAACTGGAACTTATCCAAATTATCTCATGCTATTAATTATACTAATTAATGCATGCAAAGCAAATGTTATCCCATTTCTCTGGGTACGGGTATTATAAAGCATTTTCCCTTGTTGTATAGATATATCAAAAATATTAAACTACTGCCTATGTAAAAGAACCTTTATTATTATTATTATTAATTGTTATGCGTTATAAAAGGGGAGGTAGTGCTTTCCGAACCCATAAAACCCCCACCTCATGCATGAGACTCGAACCCATAACTACCTACAAACTGGCAGGATAAGTACCCTTACCACTGAACCATTCCTTGGTCTCTAAAAGAACCTAGTTTTGAATGAAGGAAAGTTCCATGACCTCTTAAGACTCTTCTTATCAAATTACTTTAATACACCCAATTAAAGTATTTGCAACCACTTTCATGCGCAAATAAACTGGAAAAAAAAAAAACACACTTGTAGTAGTAGGTTAGCAAGACCAGATACATATGTATGAATGTGTAAAGGTATTGATGTCCTACTTAATTTATTTGTGGAGTATATATACCATTATTCCATACTTAAAAGAATTTTAAAACTCTCTGACTTTGAATTCATATCAAATGGAGAGTAAAATTATTCCCATATATTTCTTATTCTTTCTAAATAAAATTAGCTTAGTATACCCCAATTTTAATGAGTTTACATGAACCTTTATCAACTATCCGGAAATGGATAGAGTGCCATCCTACTCAATATATATGGTAAAACCCTATAAAGATTGGTGACAGACGAAAAAAATGAGAAACATAATTCACAAAATAACAAATTAATGTAGTTCGTCTAAAATTAGAGTATGTCCACGGAGTTGCTGAGTTCAAAAGACCGAAAGCAATCACGAAGATCAACAACAATCATCTTTAAATAACATAAAATTATTGATAGATGTTACGAATTAGATTACCGAGAATGAGTCTAATTGTACAATATTATCAGACTCAACACTACGTATATATGATAGACCCACGTGCACATGAGTATCATTGATCTCATAAAAAAAAGTTGTTTTATACCTTACATATGAAACTCATATTAATTCCATATTGGAGCATTAAAACGTGATCTTAAATATGATTAG
Source organism: Hydrangea macrophylla (assembly GCA_033977485.1). Lineage (NCBI taxonomy): Eukaryota > Viridiplantae > Streptophyta > Magnoliopsida > Cornales > Hydrangeaceae > Hydrangea > Hydrangea macrophylla. The sequence goes on along the minus strand of CM066995.1, from coordinate 80,197,690 downwards.
TGTATAGAAAAGTATTTTCGGTAAACTAATATTAAGTCCTATTAGGGCCATGTTATTCATAATAGGCCTAGCAATAAAATGAATTCACTGATAAGTCCAATAAATTTAATATGACATATTCGCCCTTCCCCAAAAATTGCGCGAATCAAGAGCAAATATTTCATCTGCAATTAATCCCATAATGCACTCCTAAAATCACGCGCCTAAACATATATTCCAATCCCACTAATTCTCTCATTTCCATATCTCTCTCTCTCTCTCTCTCTCTCTCTCTCTCTCACACACACACACACACACACATACACACACACACACACTCATATTTTCTCTGTCTAAAAATTTTTTAGAGAAACCATTGACGCTCAGAGACAGCGATGCGAAGTTGCGATTGAAGATGATAAATCATGACTGCCTTCTCCATCTTCATCAGAATCATCGGTTGATGTTCGATTACGCGAGAAGCTGTGGGGCCCAGGTCCAGGTCCAGAGTGACTCTGACTCTTCCTTTGTTATCGATGCTAACTAGTATGTTGTGATGATATAATCAGTTCGGTATAGTCAGTTGGGATGAGTACAGTCAGTCTTAGAGTTGAAAGGTGATGAGAATTGGTTTATGATGTGTCTGAATAAAAAGGATAAATAAATATATTTAGTATCACTGCTTATTATCGTTCAAGACTGGTAATTACATTATTTCTATAAGACTGTATTAGTTAGTTCTCACTCAGCTTTCAGTAAGCTGACAGCATTTATTGCCTCGACATTCCCCGTCCAGACTACCCTGTCCCTAACAATGCAGGTGCTGGAACTTTCGGCGATGAATACTACTCAGGGTTAAATTATGCAAAGGGTGGACCCATTGATGCCGATTATACATGAGAGGAGTATTATGCTGATGATTATCCTTACGCTAGTTGAAGACTGAAGATAGTTATCTAGTTTATGTTTAAGCTTTACTTTACTCTTGAACTTTATTACGTTAATGGGTACTTGGGCATATGTTGTCTCTAGACTTGTTGTGATCTTGTGGACCACACTCTGATGTTTGTAATAGTGATACTATTATTATATTACCATTTGTTTATTGTTCCTGTTTGTCTTGTGGACTAGTACTACGTGGAGTGGATAATTAGTGACTTTCACTTGTCATTCCCTATGGACCCAAAAAGGAAATTTATTTTTCTTTATTTTTGCTGCTCTAGGGTGTGATAGGATTTTTGGTATCAAAGCCTTGGTTTGCTTGTGATACTTGCGTTCACTGATAGATTCCACACCATCTGGTCCTAGTAATTGAGTTTCCCTAAGATAAGATATGAGTTTAAGATAAGTTCGTCCATCTGATGATAGTTAGTTTTTCCTTTGCAGGTTAGCATTATAGATCCAGAGTTCCATAAGTTCATTATTGATGCTTATGGAGGACCTGTGATCCATGGGGATAACGTAGAGCCCGCTGACCCGGAGTTTTATCATGACCGCATACACTAGACATCTAGTAGTGTCACGACCCATCCCGCTAACATGCGGAAATAGGACACGTGGCACGCCACCCAGGCTCATCCAACCATTTAATAACTATACGCAGCGGAAAAATAACTTTAAAACAACCATGAGTATTAAAACTTTAGAAAACATTACCCTCTGAGTTGTAAAATCTGTATAAAATTAAAAACGTAATTATATTTTGAATCGGATGAAGATATGTTAAAAGGGGTCCCAAAGGTACCCTAAGAACCGACCAAAACATTTGAAATATTTTCAGAAGGTATAGAAAAAGAATCCTGGCAGGGGTCACTTCGACCGGTCGAATGACTCTTTAACAGAATCCTGCACAAAGCTGCAGAATTTTGCCTAAGGCATCAAATAACCTTCCTTCCTTTCATTCTACCAAACATGTTTGCACTTTAAACTTCACAATCTATACTAGCCTTTCAAGAACATCACTAATACATAGTAATCCACAAAAAGAAACAACAATAGAACAAGTTAAGGCTTGTTTGGCTTTAAAACATAAAAGTTCTATTACTTACCTCCAAAAACACGAGTTTGACGAGTTAAACATTCAAAACACGAATCCATGAGTTCGGATTTATGATAACATAACCACAAGTAGTTTTAAAACTTATTACAATATCCTAAGTCACTCCAAACCTCCCAAGTTGAAGTTAACAGTTTTAACTTCTCAAAATTTTATTTTACAACATTTGGAATTGAAAACAAAAACATATACAAAAGAAGGTTCCTCGTCACTCCCACGATCTCACTCCTCACGCTTCTTCTTTCCTTTCTTTCGTTCACCTGCAATGGAGTAAATCTCTACTGCTCAGCTACATGTTGAGTGCACAATTCTAAACATATGCTTATATGACAATCCATGCATTAAACATCTAAATCACATCAAATAGTCTCTAGGGAGAGTGACACGCATTCATCTAGTATATCGGTAAGCCCAAAGTCTATCAACCGCGATGCCAATGGCAAGCCAAGAGTCTATCAACCATTGCACCCAACTGCTCTGGCAGGGCCGGTTCCAAAACCTAGCAAGTAGGCATCGCTACTATAACTCTCAAACATCGAGAGACGTACCCCGGCATGAACTTGTATAAAACTCCCCTTTGACCCACATAAACACATAACATGTTCATATAATCAAATATACGTGCTTTCATGGCATTTTCATGTGCATAAATTAACAAGCCTACTTAATACATGAATTTTGCCCAGATCCAAAATATCAAGTCCGATAATTAAAACATGAAATTCCCTATAATTCATAGGCTTAGAATTCATACATCGTGCGATTTCCCTATAACTTTGAATGATGAATTAGGAGACCAATTAAACGTCGGATTTCCAATTACAAGGGATTCCTACAAGTTTAGACATGTTTTTCCCAAAATTTCAACATTAGGACTTTTATAAAAAACTTAACCAAACGAGTCCTAACTAGTATCAAAACGAAGCCCTTACCTCAAGGAGTTCAAATCTAGAATTTGAAGAAAAAAAAACTGACAAACGGAAGGTCGTCGATTTGTGTCGAAATGCTCATAGCAACCAAATCCCCAAATCTCCCCTTTTCTTGATTTCTAAATTAGGTTTGAACTAATGAAACCAATTCATGAGTTTCTATATATAGGCAACACTCTCAGAAATTGTATTTACCTCCCCACGAGTTTTTCAAACTCCTAATTTGTCACGCCCCGGAGCAGCATAAATAGAGAAAAATAAATTTCCTTTATGGGTCCATAAGGAATGACAGGTGAAAGTCACTAATAATCCACACCACGCAGTACTAGTCCAAAAGAAAAGCAACAGTAATCAACTGAAAATAGCACACAGTGCTAACTATTACAAAATATCAGAGTATGGTCCACAGGATCATAACAGGTCTGAAGACAACAAATGCCCAAGTACCCGTTTACAAAAGGTTAAACTGAACAACTGGAATAGAAATCTAATTATAACATCTTCAGTCTTCAACTGGCATAAGGATAATTCTCCCTGGCGTAACCGTCATCGGTGGGACCCTCCTCTGGATAATAGTCATCAGTGTACTGGTCCTTACCTGCAGAATAAGGGGCAGGATATTCTGGACGGGGAATGTCCAGGCAATAAAAGGCCGTCAGCTTACTGAGAGCTGAGTGAGCAAAAACTAACGAGTTACCAGTTATCTGAAATAAACACAAGCTTATGAAAACACGAGTTAACATCTTATTATAACCATATCTTGTTTCTCTATTCATTCTTGTAAACCGACCCTTATCGTCTTGTTAATCGAATACTGAACTCAACATATTCTGATCTTTCATGAACAGACTCAATCGTTTAACTCTAGGGATACACCCTTATTCTGTCCATCGCTTTTAAGAGCAATGGTCCTGCTCACCGCATGTCATGGACTCCACGTCAGTCTGTCCCCAGCTTTTAAGAACAATGGTCCTGTTCACCGCATTTCAGGGATATAACGTTTTGAACAAGGCATATCAATCTATTGCCACGACTCAACGTCATCTACTAGTGATCCCAGCTCACCGCTTTTAAGAACCATGGTCCGGTTCACCGCTTTTAAGAGCATATCATAGATCATCCAGTCTATCTTAAGACTTCTTGGTCCAGCTCACCGCTTTTAAGAGCATATGCACAGCTCACCGCTTTTAAGAGCATATCATGACCAATCGTCCATCCACGTACCATTCCCGGAACTTACCAAACCTACTTACGTTCCATTCTACATCGACACTTGACAAACTCCCAATGTGGCCTGACTACTCGGATTAAAAGAAATCGGATATCAAACTCATATCAGAATCAACACGTCACCCATGTCTTCATATTCTTTTTATTCATTTTCCATTAATCTTTGGTGTCACATTACTCCTGTCTACCCCATAGTCGCATAATGGAATTCCAATCAGGAATCGAACAACTAAACTTCTTATATAATAAACAGGCAAAAGAAACCATGTTCTGATCATGTCAATCGATTGGAACAGAGTTTCAATCGATTGGAACAAAAGTTATATCAATCGATTGATAAACATGTCAATCGATTGGAATAATGTCAATCGATTGAAAATCCTATTCAATCGATTGGGATGCAACTGATGTCAATCGATTGAGATCATGTCAATCGATTGGTACTACGTCTTCTCCAGCAGATTGTAAAAACAGCATATAACAACGTACACAACATGCATGTAACCCATCTAAACATCATAATAGCTTATATAAACTTCATATAGAGGGACCAAGTGAGTTAGAAACTCACTTAGGGTGCGTTTGGGTGTGTTAAGCTTGAAACCTCCAAGCTTTCTCTCTCTTCCTTCTCTTTCTCTCTTCTCTGTCTCTGTCTTCCCTCTCTGTCTCTTTCTTTCTTCTTCTTTCTTCTTCCTTCTCTGTCTCTCAGCTGCCAAGGTAGTGTGTGTGTATATATGTATATAGATATGGAGATATAGATAAATATATGTATGTATATATCTCACAAGAGGTATATCTCTCTCTCTCTCAAGCTGCCAAAGTGACCCAAGGCCACAAATGGACGAGTATATATAGGGATATGGGAGTGCCACGCGTTTAAAGCTGAAGGAAAGAAGAAAACATTTCTCAGCTTATGTCAATCGATTGAGACACCAGTCAATCGATTGGTAACAGATATTTGTAGTCAATCGATTGGAAACAATGTCAATCGATTGGGATGAATGGCAATCGATTGGAAATGTTGACACGTAATCACTTTTAGTCGGTTGAATGTCAATCGATTGGGAAACTTATCAATCGATTGGTATCAGAAAAGTGTCAATCGATTGGAACAATGTCAATCGATTGATATCAAAAATTCACCAAAAGGAAGGGAAAGTTTATACGAGTATAGAAATGAAATACCAGGTCTTATTAATATACCGAAATACAGGGTATTACATCATCCACCACTCAACAAAAGATTTCGTCCTCGAAATCAAAAGCAACAAGGTTTAAAACAAAAATGAAAACTTCTCGCGCATCTCTGACTCTAGCTCCCACGAAGCTTCTCCTTCATCGTGATATTTCCACTGAATCTTGACTAACGGAATCTCCTTGTTCCTGAGTTTCTTGATTCCTCGATCTAGAATACGAACAGGTCCTTCATTGAACGTTACGTCGCTGTTGACTTCGATATCCTCAAAGTTGATCTCATGCGCTGGGTTGTGAACATACTTCCTCAGCATACTGATGTGAAAAACGTTGTGCACTCCTGACATCTTTGGTGGCAATGCAAGGCGATAAGCAACTTTTCCAACACGCTCCAGAATCTCGAATGGTCCGATGAAACGTGGCGATAATTTGCCCCTTTTCTGACCAAATCTAACGATTCCTCGAACAGGTGAAACCTTGAGTAATACGTGATCTCCAATGGCAAACTCCAAGTCTTTGCGTCGTTTGTCAGCATAACTCTTGTATCTGGTCTGGGCTATCTTCATCTTCTCACGTACAATTCGAATCTTCTCACTGGTTTCTCGTATCATCTCTGGCCCAAGAAGTTGACTATCTCCGACTTCGGTCCAACATAACGGCGATCGGCAAGGTCTTCCGTACAAAGCTTCAAATGGCGCCATATCTATGCTCGAATGATAACTATTATTATAGGCGAACTCAATCAGAGGTAAGTGTATCTCCCAAGTACTCTCAAAATCAATGACACAAGCTCGTAACATATCTTCCATCACTTGATTAATTCTTTCAGTCTGTCCATCGGTCTGCGGATGAAAAGCTGAACTCAAGTTCAATGTCGTTCCCATCGCTGTCTGGAGACTCTTCCAAAATTCTGCAGTAAAGCGCGAATCTCGGTCTGACACAATAGATACAGGCACTCCATGTAATCGTACAACGTGTTGTAGATACATTCGGCTCAAACGTTCTACTGAATACGTCATGCTATAGGCAATAAAATGTGCCGTCTTAGTAAGTCGATCCACGATAACCCATATAGCATCGTGATTCTGCTGTGACTTCGGCAATCCTACCACGAAATCCATGGTTATGTGTTCCCATTTCCATTGAGGAATAGGTAACGGCTGTAGCAGTCCAGGTGGTCTTTGATGTTCTGCCTTTACTTGTTTACAAGTAAGACACTGAGAAACATACTCAGCCACTTCTCGCTTCATTCCTTCCCACCAAAAATTTCTCTTCATATCCTTGTACATCTTCGTACTTCCAGGATGAATCGTCATTCGTGACTTATGTGCTTCATCCAATATGTCTTTCCGGTGACTTTCTTCATTAGGTACACAAAGTCTACCCTTACATCGTAAGGCTCCATCTGTACTTATACTCCAGACTTCTGGTTCTTTGGCTGTCATCTTGGCGAACCATAACTTTAAATCCTCTGCTGTCTGTTGAGCCTCTATGATACGACTGATCAAAGTTGGTTGTACCATAAGACATCCAAAATGTTGTCCTTTCATTGGTCCCACTGGCTGAAGATCAAATTCAGCAATTTCTTCTAATGCTCTCCATTCTCTAATTAGTAATGCAGCGATCACTAATCGAGGTTTACGGCTCAAAGCATCTGCTACTACGTTTGCTTTGTCGGGATGGTATTGCAAAGAAAAGTCATAGTCTTTGAGTAACTCCATCCATCTCCGCTGTCGCATGTTCAATTCCTTTTGAGAGAACAAAAACTTCAGACTCTTATGATCGGAAAACAAGTCAAACTTTTCTCCGTAGAGATAGTGTCTCCAAATTTTCAATGCAAACACTATTGCTGCTAATTCCAGATCATGCGTAGGATAATTCTTCTCATGTACCTTCAATTGTCTTGATCCATATGCGATAACATTTCCATCTTGCATAAGCACACATCCAAGTCCTTGGTATGATGCGTCACTGTAGATCACATACTTTTCTCCACTCCTAGGTAATGCGAGTACTGGTGCAGAAGTCAATCTTTCTTTTAACTCCTGAAATGCACCCTCATGCTTGCCTGTCCATTCATACTTCGTCTCTTTCCTTGTTAAATTCGTCAAGGGTCCTGCTATCTTGGAAAATCCTTCGACAAATCTTCTGTAATATCCTGCTAAACCCAGAAAACTTCTGACTTCGGTCGCATTTGTCGGTCTGTTCCAGCTTAAGACTGCATCAATCTTAGATGAGTCTACCGAAATACCTTCCTGAGATATAACATGTCCCAAGAATTTGACTTCCCGTAGCCAAAACTCACACTTGCTGAACTTTGCATACAACTTGCTATCTCGAAGTGTCTGCAAGGCAACTTGTAAATGCTCCTTGTGATCCTCTTCTGTCTTTGAGTAGATCAGTATATCATCAATGAACACTATAATGAATTTATCCAGATATAGTCTGAATACTCTATTCATCAAGTCCATAAATACTGCTGGTGCATTCGTCAATCCAAAAGGCATAACTAGAAACTCGTAATGCCCGTATCTTGTCCTGAATGCAGTCTTCGATACATCCTCTGGTTGAACTAACAGCTGGTGATATCCAGAACGCAGATCGATCTTGGAAAAGATCCTAGATCCTTGTAACTGGTCGAATAGATCATCTATCCGAGGTAGTGGATATCTATTCTTAATCGTTACCTTGTTCAACTCCCTGTAGTCTATACAGAGTCGAAGTGTTCTGTCCTTCTTCTTTACAAACAGAACTGGTGCTCCCCAAGGTGACGTACTTGGACGAACAAATCCTAGATCTTCAAGCTCTTGAACTTGCTTCTTCAGTTCTAACATCTCGGTTGGTGCCATCCTATATGGAGTCTTAGAAATAGGCAATGTACCAGGTACTAATTCCACACAGAAGTCTATTTCTCTTTTCGGTGGAAGTCCTTTAATATCCTGAAATACATCCTGAAAGTCTCGTGCAATAGGAATTTGATCCATCGTAAGCTCCGTACTCGTATCCCCAATTGTAGCCAAACAATTGGTAAGAAACATATCGCTCGTCGGCTGGCACTGGAATCTGATCGTCGGCTTCCCTTGTATTGGAAATACAATCGTCCTAGTAGGGCAATCCAAATTAGCACTGTACTTATTTAACCAATCCATCCCTAGGATAACATCAAATTCTGACATCGACAAAACGACTAAGTCTGCTGGCAGATTCCTATCTCCCAAAGTCAAAGGGCAATCTTTACACACTTTACTTAACTTAACTGTCACTCCCAATGGTGACACAGCATTCAGTGTTGACTCAAGTGTCTGGGGTTCTAAACCCAACTGACGCACAATCTTAACAGCAATAAAAGAACGTGCGGCTCCAGTATCAAATAAAGCTTTAACTGGACTATGAAAGAGTACAAGTGTACCTTCCAAATGTTGCTGCTCATCAGCATTAAAGCCTACTTCTCCTGGAATAATAGCATTCATTCTCGTCTGATCAGGAGGTCCTTGAATTCCTTGCACTGGTGCTCCGTAGTATCCTCCTTGTGGCACACGACAATCCTTGCTCAAGTGTCCTGGTTTGTTGCAGTTGCGGCAGACAATATCCGGCCTGCGATTAGATTTATGGGCAGTGCAGTTCCTTGCAATATGTCCGGGCTTTCCACAGTTAAAACATCCTCCACTATGCTGGGTGGGGCTGTTAGTACTGCCTGTGGCTGTGACCCCTGCTGGCGATATTGTTGAGGTCGATTATAACTCTGCTGCGGTTTCCTGGTTCCTTCCCAGGTTCTCTTGTTTCCTTGAAAATTTTCCTGAGGTCTCCATCCTTGGGTATTTCTCGGTGGTCGATTATAGAAATTCCTCTGTTGAAACCCTCGTGACGACTGAGGTCGATTTGTCTGTGGTTGCTGTACTGGATTAGCATCCTTTTCTAATCCTGTAGCAAATCTAACAATTTCCTCATACGACTGGTTCAGATGACCAACCATCATATGTCTGAGGTGGGGGTTCAGTCCTTGGTGAAATCTCTTCACCTTCTTCTGCGGCGTGTCTATCATATGCTGAGCAAATCTGGATAAACGCTCGAACTGTGTTGTGTATTCCCGTACATTCCATCCTCCTTGGATCAAATTGAGAAAGTTCCTTTCCTGTTGATCTCTCTCATCTTCTGGAAAATACTTCTCCAAAAATCTGCCTTTGAATGTCTCCCACGACATAGCTCTAGCAGCGTTGATCCCAATAGTGGCTTGTTCAGCTTCCCACCAATCTGCGGCGGCATAAGTAAGCTGAAACGTAGCAAGGCGACGTTTCTCTTGTTCGCTGCATTCCAATGCTTCAAATATTAACTCCATCTCTCTTATCCATTGTTCTGCTTTCCATGGTTCTGTTAGTCCATCAAACTTTTCGGGACGTAACCCACGAAAATTTGCTAACAACTTATCTCCAGTCTGTCTTGGTGGCGGGGGTGCAAAAGGTCTCTGATGGGTGGAGTGATTATATGTATCCCCCACATGCTCCATCCTCTGCATAAATGCTTCGAAAATTCCGGTTGGGTCCATTCCCTCTGGAATAGGTGCTCCATTACGTGCTTGGTGATTTCTCAAGGGTCCTACCATGATGATAACGAGTATCGCCTACAAGAGACATATTGATCAGCTGAAAGTCTTCTCGTAGAAACGAAACCGAGATAGAACGAAAAGCAACCAGAACTAACAGTTCTACAAAACAACACATCAAACAACCAACAATCAATATCAAAAGTACTGCTCGTATATATATAGATATCAAAAGATGTACCATGGAGTACACAGTAACCATACCATGTACCACGTGGGACATAAGCAAACACAGCACTAAGGTCAACTACTAATACTACTGCTAACATCTATACAAAGCTATGGTCAAATAGCTATCTCTCAAGCTCCCAAAAATCTAGTGGACAACATGTCCTGATAAAACTAACAAAATCTACACCCTGCCGATCCTGACTCAAAAGTCGTCAGCATCTGATCCTGCTGGTGGTGCCTCATCCTCTGAATCAATCTCCATCTCCTCGAGTGGGTCATCCTCAACTGGTGCAACAAGATCTCCAACTACTACCCCTATATCCCAATCCTCTATCATCTCTGCATCATCGTCCTCCATCACGTCTGCTATCGCTTGGTTAGCGACATCAACTGCTACTGCGGCAAATCCGTCGGCTATATCAAGAGCTCCTGCTATCGCGGCCTCTCCTATAACAAAACCTGCTGGCTGAGCGATCATCTGAGCTATCCATCCTACTGCCATATCGGCCATAGCTGCCATATGCATAATGGGTCCAGCTGGTATCTGAAGCACAACTGGTATCTCTGGCACAACTATCTCCTCATCGACTGCATCCTCATCTACTACTATGTCTGCCTCAATAGCCTCTGGGTCTGGTACTGGATCCTCTGGCTCAAACTCTGGCTCCTCGGGGTCATCCTCAGGTTCATCATCATCTGCATCGTCTGCATGCTCATCCTCCACTGGGTCCTCGTCATCTATCGGCTCCTCCTCTCCATCTCCGTCCATATCCTCATCGAGATGCTCATCCTCTGGCTCTAGATCCTCCTCATCCTCAATCGGCTCAGGCTCTGGGACTGGTACTGGTGATGGTGGAGCTGCTGCTGCTACTGGAGCAACTACAGGCTCTGGTGGACCGGCTACAATAGCTCTCAACTCAATCTCATCCATCTCTGGCTTACTCAAAACTAGTCTTAACATCTCCTGGCAAATGTCTCTACCGACTCTCGCAGTATGGTAAGCATCCATGCGCATCTGTGTCGGGTGAGTACTCCCGGTCACATAAAGCGCTCTCCACATGTCCTCCTCCAAATGTCGACTAGCTATCTGGCACACACGCTCATGATAAAACTCTGGGTCAACTGGCTCCACGGTATCTCCATGGATAATATGTCCTCCATAAGCGTCAGTCACAAACTGGTGAAACTCCGGATCCATGCTATCCTGCAAAGGAAACTATCTATCGTCAGGAAGACGAACTTATCTTATACTCATATCTCATCTCAAAGAATCTTAACAACACTAGGACCAGATGGTGTGGAATGATCGGTGAACGACAGTATCACCCCCTAGAGTACCAAACTCAGGCTCTGATACCAAAAACCCTGTCACGCCCCGGAGCAGCATAAATAGAGAAAAATAAATTTCCTTTATGGGTCCATAAGGAATGACAGGTGAAAGTCACTAATAATCCACACCACGCAGTACTAGTCCAAAAGAAAAGCAACAGTAATCAACTGAAAATAGCACACAGTGCTAACTATTACAAAATATCAGAGTATAGTCCACAGGATCATAACAGGTCTGAAGACAACAAATGCCCAAGTACCCGTTTACAAAAGGTTAAACTGAACAACTGGAATAGAAATCTAATTATAACATCTTCAGTCTTCAACTGGCATAAGGATAATTCTCCCTGGCGTAACCGTCATCGGTGGGACCCTCCTCTGGATAATAGTCATCAGTGTACTGGTCCTTACCTGCAGAATAAGGGGCAGGATATTCTGGACGGGGAATGTCCAGGCAATAAAAGGCCGTCAGCTTACTGAGAGCTGAGTGAGCAAAAACTAATGAGGTACCAGTTATCTGAAATAAACACAAGCTTATGAAAACACGAGTTAACATCTTATTATAACCATATCTTGTTTCTCTATTCATTCTTGTAAACCGACCCTTATCGTCTTGTTAATCGAATACTGAACTCAACATATTCTGATCTTTCATGAACAGACTCAATTGTTTAACTCTACGGATACACCCTTATTCTGTCCATCGCTTTTAAGAGCAATGGTCCTGCTCACCGCATGTCATGGACTCCACGTCAGTCTGTCCCCAGCTTTTAAGAACAATGGTCCTGTTCACCGCATTTCAGGGATATAACGTTTTGAATAAGGCATATCAATCTATTGCCACGACTCAACGTCATCTACTAGTGATCCCAGCTCACCGCTTTTAAGAACCATGGTCCGGTTCACCGCTTTTAAGAGCATATCATAGATCATCCAGTCTATCTTAAGACTTCTTGGTCCAGCTCACTGCTTTTAAGAGCATATGCACAACTCACCGCTTTTAAGAGCATATCATGACCAATCGTCCATCCACGTACCATTCCCAGAACTTACCAAACCTACTTACGTTCCATTCTACATCGACACTTGACAAACTCCCAATGTGGCCTGACTACTCGGATTAAAAGAAATCGGATATCAAACTCATATCAGAATCAACACGTCACCCATGTCTTCATATTCTTTTTATTCATTATCCATTAATCTTTGGTGTCACATTACTCCTGTCTACCCCATAGTCGCATAATGGAATTCCAATCAGGAATCGAACAACTAAACTTCTTATATAATAAACAGGCAAAAGAAACCATGTTCTGATCATGTCAATCGATTGGAACAGAGTTTCAATCGATTGGAACAAAAGTTATATCAATCGATTGATAAACATGTCAATCGATTGGAATAATGTCAATCGATTGAAAATCCTATTCAATCGATTGGGATGCAACTGATGTCAATCGATTGAGATCATGTCAATCGATTGGTACTACGTCTTCTCCAGCAGATTGTAAAAACATCATATAACAACGTACACAACATGCATGTAACCCATCTAAACATCATAATAGCTTATATAAACTTCATATAGAGGGACCAAGTGAGTTAGAAACTCACTTAGGGTGCGTTTGGGTGTGTTAAGCTTGAAACCTCCAAGCTTTCTCTCTCTTCCTTCTCTTTCTCTCTTCTCTGTCTCTGTCTTCCCTCTCTGTCTCTTTCTTTCTTCTTCTTTCTTCTTCCTTCTCTGTCTCTCAGCTGCCAAGGTAGTGTGTGTGTATATATGTATATAGATATGGAGATATAGATAGATATATGTATGTATATATCTCACAAGAGGTATATCTCTCTCTCTCTCAAGCTGCCAAAGTGACCCAAGGCCACAAATGGACGAGTATATATAGGGATATGGGAGTGCCACGCGTTTAAAGCTGAAGGAAAGAAGAAAACATTTCTCAGCTTATGTCAATCGATTGAGACACCAGTCAATCGATTGGTAACAGATATTTGTAGTCAATCGATTGGAAACAATGTCAATCGATTGGGATGAATGGCAATCGATTGGAAATGTTGACACGTAATCACTTTTAGTCGGTTGAATGTCAATCGATTGGGAAACTTATCAATCGATTGGTATCAGAAAAGTGTCAATCGATTGGAACAATGTCAATCGATTGATATCAAAAATTCACCAAAAGGAAGGGAAAGTTTATACGAGTATAGAAATGAAATACCAGGTCTTATTAATATACCGAAATACAGGGTATTACATAATTAACTCCCGAAACGTCGCACACGTCCATTTTATTACTTCACAAGTGAAAACTATAAAGTACACAAGTTCTCGACTAATTCTCGTTTGTCGTCGTAATTACGGCCGAAAACTAGTTTTTATGGAATCTCTAGATGTGACACCCGCTCCCGCGGTTTATATTTAATATTGCTTTAGCATGCATAATCATGAGTTAATGTTAATTAATGTGTTATGTGACACTTATTGGAGGTAGGATTAACCCACTAACTTGATTATGGGTGTCCAGTTGGGAACCCAATTATGGCCAGTATGGCAATCCCAAGTTGGGATATGCGTTGATGGGTCCCAGTTGAGATGGGACATTATATGTGGAATAACCTATGTGCCTAAATGTTTATTAAGGCTTAAATGATTTATTATTTCATTGTTAATAATATCATGTTATTAGGTAGTGACCACTTTTGAGGTCAATTAGGGGTACCTTTGTGAGCATGAATTGAACACGTTACATAATTAGTAGGCTAATTAGCAACTTCATATAATTATATGGGACCACTTATGGGACCCATGCGAGACATAGACAAACACCCATTTAGATTTGGGATAGTTTTAATACAGTTTCATAACTAATAGGGGTGTAATCGCAAAACTAGTAAACTTTTGGGGGTTTCATAATAAAAATTGAAAACTCATATAATAAGCCACGTTGGGGTCTTGGATGAGTCATTCTCATCCTTGTTCTTCATTAGACTTTCAGTAGCAAGGAAAAACGAGATACATGTGTTAACAAGTTTCGTCGGTGACGTTCTCGACGACGGTTGTCGAGCCGAACGACGTTGGTTTTTAATTCTGATCACATATTCGGACTCCTGGGGGTGAGTCTAATCTATTGGTACTAATTTTATTGAGTTTTGTGACAGTTTTTCCGTGACCCTTTTTGGGGTTTAAGCTCACAACTTGTAGTTTTTGTATAGGATTTGTACCTGGTTCATAGTAGGGCTATAATTTCACAATTAGGAGCGAAACATAAGAGGTGAGTGATGTTAATTTTGATATTTGGATGATTTTCATGTTGGGTTCAATTGTGATGCCAAAGCATGCCTAATTTGTTTAATTTAATTTATTTAGATTATAATTGGGCAAAATTCATGTGGCTAAATTAGGCCCAATTTATTTGTGAAAGCATGGTGCAATGATTAAATGAGCATGTTCAGTTGTCTATTTGGGTCAATGGAAATTGCTAGTTCTTTACCACCATGAGGTAATCTTTGTGGTGACGACCACGGCCACCAGAGGCCTATGGGACCGCACGTGTGAGGGCGTGGGTCATGACTAGTCACGTGGGCTTGGGGAGTGGTGCCGCGGGCTAGCCGGTAGTGGTGGGAGTGAACTAGTAATTGCCAGAGACTATAGTTATTTGTAATATGTTGAATTGAGCGTGTTTATTATCTATGTTCATGATTAACATTACTCACTAAGCATATAGCTCATATATTGTAATGGTTATTGAATAACCATCGTAGGTGATCGTGGCGAGGAATCGGGGAAGTGCGCTGGGAAGTGGCTTGGCTAGTTCATGGGTTTTTGGGAGTTGCAGTGGCGTTGTTTATAATTATACTTGCTATTAGCTTAAAATTTGCAATATAGTTGTAATTAGTTTTAATCTGGATTGTACGAGTCATACTTTGGTTGGTTTAAGCTTATGTAATATTTCTAGTTAAACTTTACACTTTAGTTGGATTGTAACTTAACTCCTGTAATATAAGGTTGGACTGTGTTAGTTGGGATTATTTGATCATAGTGTTACTATGACTAATGTTATTAGATTGGGACGTTTGAACTTGGAGTTTTATTTATTGGGTTGGTTGTAAATGATTATATTTAGTATTTTCCTTAAAGTATTTAAAAACTCTTGCTTGGACTTTGGGAGCTCATGACTATGATTTGGTGGTGTTATTTGAGAAGTTACTATTTGTTAAAACAGGGTTATTTTGGCTGATTGCAAAAACAGGATTTTGTTTTTTTTATTTTATTTATTATTGTTGAGCTTCTTTGGTTTAAGTTTATTTTAAATTTATTTTTGGAACTTTAATGATTGGGGTTAAGCCTTGGTGGCGTGCCACGTGTCCTAGGATCATCTGGGTAGTTCCGGGGCGTGACATTTAGTGCTATCAGAGCATTAGGCTTAGAGCCTTGGGTACGAGAGACGACGATTGAGAGTACGCATAGATGACGAGCATGTAAATGCATTTCATGAATGCATATGAATAATTGTTGCTATGTTGTTATATAACATATTGGCATAGTATGCAATATATTTATGTCAATTGACTGACAGGTAAGAAAATGGATCATAATCGGGAACGTTCACCTTATTCGAGGATGGACCACCTAGAAGATGTGGTAAGCAATTTTGTGAGGGCAGTAAGTGATCAGATGGGACGTGATAGACCTGCAAACCCACAACCACGGCCCGAGCTGGGAGTCATTGAACAATTTTATAAAAGAAAACCAAGTCAATTTGATGGAGGCCCAGATCCATCGCAAGCGGACCATTGGGTGATGGATATGAACTGTATCTTTCGGGCAGTAGAGTGTACAGATGAGGAAAAGATAATGTGTGCTACTGATACATTGAAAGGTGAAGTCCAGAACTGGTGGGTAAATGTGATTGAACAAGGGGCACCAAAGACGTGGGACAGATTTGTGAAGGTCTTCTACAAGCGGTACTTTTCAACATCTGTTAAGACACAGTTGGGCCATGAGTTTGCAAATCTACAACAAGGGGATATGACAGTAAATGAGTACACAGCTAAGTACAACAGTTTACTTCAGTTTGCATATCGAACAGTACCAAGGGAAGTGGATAGGGCACAGAAATTTGAAGAAGGCCTACGAGATAATATTAAAAGCCGAGTGGATACACATCGACTCAGAAAGGTGGTCGATGTGCAAGATGTTGCTTTGATCGCAGAAAGGGATATTGACAAGTATAAACAGAGCCAACAGAATAAGCAGCCAGCCGAGGGAAAAAGTAAAGGACAAGGTTTCTTTAAGAAGCCGTTCTCGCGAGGTTCTGGTTCTAGCTCAGGAGTTCAAAGGCGAAGTTCCTTATCTGGGGAGAGTCGCCCATTATGTCCAACGTGCAATCGTCAACATTGGGGTGTATGCCACTTGACGTTAGTATGCAATATCTGCAAGCAGAAAGGGCATATAGCGAGAAATTGCTCACAAGCTCGAACTCAAAGTACGGGGAGCATAAATCTAGACAATAGGGGAAAATGCTTTGAATGTGGCCAGCTAGGACATCAAGCCAAAGAATACCCAACAAGACAACAGCGAGGGACAAGTTCTGTGGCATCAACTGGGGTAAAACCAGGGACAAGTGTGGACAAAGGGAAAGGGCCAGAACAAAGATAAGGAAGGTATTATCGACTAACGCCGGGGGATGCTGCAGCAGCCGATTCTGTCGTGTCAGGTACATTATTCATTTGTTCACACCCGGCGTATGTTTTAATAGATTCAGGTTCAACACATTCTTTTGTTGCACATGAATTTGTTAGACACTTAGACAATATGTCAGAACCTTTGGGGTATGATTTGTCGATATCTTTACCCTTAAGCAAATCCATGGTGACTTCATCAATATTTAAAGCATGTGACATCAGGGTAAATGATAGAATGTTGACAGTGAATTTAATTCCGTTGGCCATTAATTATTTTGAGGTGATTTTGGGTATGGATTGGTTATCCGCGAACCAAGCTACAATCGATTGTGAATAGAAAAGAGTTACTTTTCGACCAATGGGACAAGAGGAGTTTAATTTTCAGGGAACTGGTGTTGTAGCACCACCATATTTGGTTTCAGCAATACGGGCAGGCAAGTTGTTGAAACATGGTTGTCGGGGGTTCTTATGTTCAATAATTGACACACGGGTCACAGGGACTAAAGTAGAAGATATTTCAGTTGTACGGGAATTCCCAGATGTGTTTCCTGAAGATCTACCTGATGTACTAGTTGAACGAGAAATTGAATTTACCATTGAAGTAGCCTCGGGGTCTCAACCAGTATCGAAAACACCGCACAGAATGGCACCGGTGGAGTTGAAAGAGTTGAAGATTTAGCTACAAGACCTTCTAGATAAGGGATTCATTCGACCTAGTGTATCACCATGGGGTGCACCAGTTTTGTTTGTCAAGAAGAAAGATGGGACTATGAGAATGTGTATCGATTATCGAGAACTCAACAAGTTAACTGTCAAGAACAAGTATCCGTTGCCTAGAATTGATGACTTGTTTGATCAACTTCAAGGAGCCCAGGTCTTTTCTAAGATTGATCTGCGATCGGTTTACCATCAATTAAAAGTCAAGGAAGAGGATGTGGAGAAGACAGCATTCAGGACTCGTTATGGTTATTATGAATTCCTTGTTATGCCTTTTGGAGTTACAAACGCACCAGCAGCATTTATGGATTTGATGAATCGAGTGTTCAAAGATTATTTGGATGAGTTTGTAATTGTCTTCATAGATGATATCTTAATATATTCCAAGAGTGTAGAAGATCACGAGAGGCATCTACTGTTGGTTCTACAACGACTTCGTGAAAAGAAGCTGTTCGAAAAGTTGAAGAAATGTGAATTTTGGTTAACTAAGATAGCATTTTTGGGACACGTGATATCAAAAGAGGGTGTGTCAGTGGATCCACAAAAGATTGAAGCTGTGGCCAATTGGAAGTCGCCAACAAGTGTGCCAGAAGTACGAAGCTTTTTGGGATTAGCTGGATATTACCGAAGGTTTATGGAAAACTTTTCAAGGATTGCAATGCCAATGACACAACTTATGCGAAAAGATGTTCCTTTCATTTGGAGTCCGGAATGTGAAGAAAGTTTTGTTGAATTGAAGACTCGTTTGATGACAGCACCAATATTGATCATTCTTTCTGGTACTACAGGGTTTGTGATATACAGCGATGCTTCATACCGAGGTCTGGGTTGTGTATTGATGCAAAACAATAAGGTGATTGCATATGCCTCACAACAATTAAGGCCACACGAAGTGAATTATCCGACTCATGATCTTGAGTTAGCGGCGATTATCTTTGCTTTAAAGATTTGGAGGCATTATCTCTACGGGAAAAAATGTGAAATTTACACTGATCACAAGAGTTTGAAATATCTGTTTACACAGCGGGAATTGAATATAAGGCAAAGAAGGTGGTTAGAGTTAATGAAGGATTATGACTTGACAATCCAGTATCATCCAGGGAAAGTTAATGTGGTGGCCGATGCGCTGAGTCGAAAGTCTACAACTAATTTGGCCTATGCTTTGACTTCACAAGAAAAGTTAATTCGGGAAATGGAGCAGCTAAAGTTAGAGGTAATTCCAGAAACTAGAGGTGGTCTAATGTCAGCCACTATTGCACAGTCGTCTCTTATTGATGAAATCCGAGCTAAACAGCTTCAAGATCCAACATTGAAGAAAATTCATGATGCTTATATGACAATCCATGCATTAAACATCTAAATCACATCAAATAGTCTCTAGGGAGAGTGACATGCATTCATCTAGTATATCGGTAAGCCCAAAGTCTATCAACCGTGATGCCAATGGCAAGCCAAGAGTCTGTCAACCATTGCACCCAACTGCTCTGGCATGGCCGGTTCCCAAACCTAGCAAGTAGGCATCGCTACTATAACTCTCAAGCATCGAGAGACGTACCCCGGCATGAACTTGTATAAAACTCCCCTTTGACCCACATAAACACATAACATGTTCATATAATCAAATATACGTGCTTTCATGGCATTTTCATGTGCATAAATTAACAAGCCTACTTAATACATGAATTTTGCCCAGATCCAAAATATCAAGTCCGATAATTAAAACATGAAATTCCCTATAATTCATAGGCTTAGAATTCATACATCGTGCGATTTCCCTATAACTTTGAATGATGAATTAGGAGACCAATTAAACGTCGAATTTCCAATTACAAGGGATTCCTACAAGTTTAGACATGTTTTCCCCAAAATTTCAACATTAGGACTTTTATAAAAACTTAACCAAACGAGTCCTAACTAGTATCAAAACGAAGCCCTTACCTCAAGGAGTTCAAATCTAGAATTTGAAAAAAAAAAACTGACGAACAGAAGGTCGTCAAATTGTGTCGGAATGCTCATAGCAACCAAATCCCCAAATCTCCCCTTTTCTTGATTTCTAAATTAGGTTTAAACTAATGAAACCAATTCATGAGTTTCTATATATAGGCAACACTCTCAGAAATTGTGTTTACCTCCCCACGAGTTGTTTAAACTCCTAATTAACTCCCGAAACGTCGCACACGTCCATTTTATTACTTCACGAGTGAAAACTATAAAGTACACAAGTTCTCGACTAATTCTCGTTTGTCGTCGTAATTACGGTCGAAAACTAGTTTCTATGGAATCTCTAGATGTGACACCCGCTCCCGCGGTTTATATTTAATATTGCTTTAGCATGCATAATCATGAGTTAATGTTAATTAATGTGTTATGTGACACTTATTGGAGGTGGGATTGACCCACTAAGTTGATTATGGGTGTCCAGTTCAGAACCCAGTTATGGCCAGTATGGCAATCCCAAGTTGGGATATGCGTTGATGGGTTCCAGTTGAGATGGGACATTATATGTGGAATACCCTATGTGCCTAAATGTTTATTAAGGCTTAAATGATTTATTATTTCATTGTTAATAATATCATGCTATTAGGTAGTGACCACTTTTGAGGTCAATTAGGAGTACCTTTGTGAGCACGAATTGAACACGTTACATAATTAGTAGGCTAAAGAGCAACTTCATATAATTATATGGGACCACTTATGGGACCCATGCGAGACATAGACAAACACTCATTTAGATTTGGGATAGTTTTAATACAGTTTCATAACTAATAGGGGTGTAATCGCAAAACTAGTAAACTTCTGGGGGTTTCATAATAAAAATTGAAAACTCATATAATAAGCCACGTTGGGGTCTTGGATGAGTCATTCTCATCCTTGTTCTTCATTAGACTTTCAGTAGCAAGGAAAAACGAGATACATGTGTTAACGAGTTTCGTCGGTGACGTTCTCGACGACGGTTGTCGAGCCGAACGACGTTGGTTTTTAATTCTGATCACATATTCGGACTCCTGGGGGTGAGTCTAATCTATTGGTACTAATTTTATTGAGTTTTGTGACAGTTTTTCCGTGACCCTTTTTGGGGTTTAAGCTCATAACTTGTAGTTTTTGTATAGGATTTGTACCTGGTTCATAGTAGGGCTATAATTTCACAATTAGGAGCGAAACACAAGAGGTGAGTGATGTTAATTTTGATATTTGGATGATTTTCATGTTGGGTTCAATTGTGATGCCAAAGCATGCCTAATTTGTTTAATTTAATTTATTTAGACTATAATTGGGCAAAATTCATGTGGCTAAATTAGGCCCAATTTATTTGTGAAAGCATGGTGCAATGATTAAATGAGCATGTTGAGTTGCCTATTTGGGTGAATGGAAATTGCTAGTTCTTTACCACCATGAGGTAATCTTTGTGGTGACGACCACGGCCACCAGAGGCCTATGGGACCGCACATGTGAGGGCGTGGGTCATGACTAGTCATGTGGGCTTGGGGAGTGGAGCCGCGGGCTAGCCGGTAGTGGTGGGAGTGAACTAGTAATTGCCAGAGACTATAGTTATTTGTAATATGTTGAATTGAGCGTGTTTATTATCTATGTTCATGATTAGCATTACTCACTAAGCATATAGCTCATATATTGTAATGGTTATTGAATAACCATCGTAGGTGATCGTGGCGAGGAATCGGGGAAGTGCGCTGGGAAGTGGCTTGGCTAGTTCATGGGTTTTTGGGAGTTGCAGTGGCGTTGTTTATAATTATACTTGCTATTAGCTTAAAATTTGCAATATAGTTGTAATTAGTTTTAATCTGGATTGTACGAGTCATACTTTGGTTGGTTTAAGCTTATGTAATATTTTTAGTTAAACTTTACACTTTAGTTGGATTGTAACTTAACTCCTGTAATATAAGGTTGGACTGTGTTAGTTGGAATTATTTGATCATAGTGTTACTATGACTAATGTTATTAGATTGGAACGTTTGAACTTGGAGTTTTATTTATTGGGTTGGTTGTAAATGATTATATTTAGTATTTTCCTTAAAGTATTTAAAAACTCTTGCTTGGACTTTGGGAGCTCATGACTATGATTTGGTGGTGTTATTTGAGAAGTTACTATTTGTTAAAACAGGGTTATTTTGGCTGATTGCAAAGACAGGATTTTTTTTTTTTTATTTTTATTTTATTATTATTGTTGAGCTTCTTTGGTTTAAGTTTATTTTAAATTTATTTTTGGAACTTTAATGATTGGGGTTAAGCCTTGGTGGCGTGCCACGTGTCCTAGGATCATCTGGGTGGTTCCGGGGCATGACACTAGATAACCTACCTTTTATATAACATATCACTCACGTTCTCACCACAGTTCTCCAAATGCTATACAGCGACAACAAAACTACCAGAAATTATACTACACAGATATAATTTACTATTTAGAGGAATCATGTAAATTTAAATAATATTTAATCCACATAAATGTCATTTAATCACACAAGTATCTCAATGACTACCGAATCACCGTGTCCTTACTCGATACCGTCCGTTGACCACAGTCAACCACTTATCTCACTTATTAATAAATAGTAATAATTCACATGTTACCACATCGTCATATTCAAAACATGTAATTTCTAGAACGGGTATGACAACTCTCCCCTCCAAAAAGGAAGTTTGTCCCTAAACTTATACCTCATATGACAAACAGATGCGGATACTCATTCCTCATCTCTTCCTCGTTCTCCCACGTAGCTTCCTCAACTGAATGACTATGCCATAACACTTTCACCATCAGAATTGTCTTAGTTCTCAAGACTCGTTCTTTCTGATCTAGTATCTCTAAGGGATGCTCTATGTAACTCAAGTCCTCTTGAATCTATAATAATTCTGGCACTACGATCTTACTCGTATCTGTCATACATCGTCTCAACATCAACACATGAAATACGTTGTGCACATGTTCTAACTCTGATGACAGCGCTAACTGGTAAGCCACTGGACCCACCCTTTCTAGGATCTCAAAAGGTCCTACGAATCTCGAATTGAGTTTTCCTTCTTTTTGAATCAAACAATGCCTTTTGAAGGCGATACTCGCAAGTATACAAAGTTACCTACTTCGAACGTCATCGGTCATCTCTTCGAGTCCGCGTAACTCTTATAACGACTCTGAGCTACCTAAATTCGCTCTTAAATTAACTTCACCTTCTCAGTAGTCACCTGTATTAGCTCAGGTCCTAACAACTTTCTTTCCCCAACCCCGGTCCAACAAACCGGTGATCGACACTTAAGCCCATACAAAGCTTCATACGATGCCATTCCAATACTTGACTGAAATCCGTTGTTGTAAGCGAATTTAATTAACGGTAGTGTTTTTCCTAGTCATTTCCAAAGTCTAGTACACATAAACGAAACATATCCTCTAACGTCTGAATCATTCGTTATGACTGTCTGTCGGTTTGAGGATGAAACGCAGTATTGAAACTCAACTTTGTACCCATAGCCTTTTGTAAACTTTCCCAAAACCTCGATGTAAAATTACTATCGCGATCTGATACAATCATTGCTGGAACCCCGTGTAGTCTTACAATCTCCTTCACATACAACTCTGCTAACTTATACGGTTTGGTCATCTTGATTGGTAGAAAATGAGCTGACATTGTTAATCTATCAACTCTAACCCAAATCTTGTCATTCTTGTTCAGCGATCTTGAAAATCCCGAAACAAAATCCATTGTGATCTCATCCCATTTCCATTCTGATACTGGTAATGGCTACAGCAGTCCCGCAGGTACTTGTCTTTCCGCTTTGACCTGTTGACACGTCGAATATTCAGACACAAACTTGGCAACTTCCTGCTTCATACCTGTTTACCAGAAGTTTCCTCGCAAGTTCCAGTACATCTTGTTACTTCCCGGATGCACTGAATATTTCGTACTATGAGCTTCTTCTAAAAGTCGTTCCTTCGGGTCTTTCACATTCGATACGTGTAGACACCCCAATTTTGACTAACCTTCGAATTTAGGAGAGCTTCGCCTCCACGTCCGATGATGATAAGGACTGGAAGATTTGAAGTATTCCAAGCTCTTCAGAAAGTTCTCCAAATGCGATAAAATTTTCACAAAAAAAGGAATACCAGGTATTTAGGAAAATTCAGATATAAAACACCGCTTTTGGAAAAAAAATCATCAAAATTAACTTTGGAGAAGAAAAAGAAGAACAGAAAAGATCTAGAAGAAGAAGTTTAACAAAAAGCGGCACATAGAAGTTTGTGCGGCACTCAATAAGTGCCGCACGGTTCTCCCAAAGTGCCGTTACGGCATTCATTGAATGCCATCGACATTTCCTGACTGACGCCGCTTTAAAAGTCTATATTTTATGGTACAATATGAATATATATGCAGGTAAAACAAAAAAAACTGATAAAGTAAGGTTGAGAATAACGCGACGTCAATATTCTGGCACGGCTCTCATTAAGTGTCACACGGCATTTATTGAATGCCGCGGCAGCTATTACGGAGTGCCGTTCTGGCTTTTTCTAAGTGCCGTAAATTTTTTTCTGACTGTCGTTTGATTTAACAGTTTGTTTTTTCAAGAAGTACGCATTGTACCACCAAATGCTGTCTTCACAGTTGGTTTTTACTCTGAATTTACTGAAATTACCTAGGTATCTTGTCTATAAAAGAAGAGAGATCTTCATTGGAAAAAGAGGGCTAAAAGAGGAAGAATTTTGGGGGACTACAACCACACATTTTTGGGAGAAGGAAATTTCAAGAAGAAAACAAAAAGAATTTTGAGATAAAGAGAGTTTTGAGAGCTTGAAGAGCTTGGAAGACCTTCAAAATATAGAAGTTTGAGGATAGTTTGGAGGTGATCCTCTAATCTTAAGTTGTGTTTTCTTTCTCATGAACCTCTAATCTTCAAATCATTTAGTTCTTCTTGATTAAGTTTTTTTTTTTTTTTTTTGTAAGTTTTGTTAGTAAACTTGGAAGTCTTAGCTTCCTAGTTCTTTTATTCTTCTTCTTTTTTGTTTGTACTTCTCTCTTGAGATTCTTGGAGGTCCTACATACTTCACTTGGATCTCATGAGCTTGATCTCTTAGTCTCATGTAATCTTATGCTTCACATGGGAGCCAAAGTTGATCATCTTTTATGAAAGAACAAGTAGATGAATCCAAACCCCCACCATGGTTTGGGTTCCCTAACTTAAAGTTTCATGGAATCTCTTTTATATTCCTTGAAAACTCATGAGTACTAGTCATGCCTGTTTGTACTTCTCTCTTGAGATACTTGGAGGTCTTCTATACCCCACTTGAATCTCTTGAGTTTGACCTTTTAGTCTCATGTAAGCTTATGCTCCACATGAGATTGAAAGTTGACCATCATTTTATCAAGAACAAGTAGATGAATCCAAACCCCCACCATGGTTTGGGTTCTCTAACTTGGAGTTTTCATGAAATCACCTTTATATTCCTTAAAAACTCATGAGTATTAGTCATGTTTTGACCTCCAATGACCCTAAATGGAAAGGAGGGTTAGGTTTAGGATGAGCCAATATCCATGGCTTGATGGATAGATGCAACAAAAGATGATAAGTTCAATAGTGGTGCAGTGAATTCATGATCCTGTTTTGAGCAAGGATTTTTAATTAAATCTTGATCCGTTGAAATTGAATGAGACCACTTGGAATGAGTTCATAACACAAAGTTCTACCACTGTAATTTTTGTTTTAGTGAGATCTTGTGGTTAACATGGTTTGATCATGAGTTTTGTGAAATAATAATATTCTGTCTAGAATTTCAGAACAGCAAGTCAGTTTCAAAATAAGTAAATCAGAATCTTAATCAAACATTTTTGACCCCAAATAATTTTTTATATGAAGTTTGATGTGTCACTAAGATCCACTAAAAAGATCAAAGTGATTCTGATTTTTTACTATTTTTAAAAAAATCGTACAAAATCTCTGGACAGAGATTTGCAAATCTCTGAGTGACTTCTGGTTTTTACCTTTTTCCTAGATATTTGACTGTTGATCTTTGCTTTTTATTTTTGGGTTAGAAACTAGACTCAAAGAGGCACCTTGCGTCCAAAAATCATCAAGATCAAACCATGGGAACCATGCCTTTTCTTTCTTTGAAATTCTGATATGCTCTTAGCAATTTTCATAATTTTGTCACAATTTTGACCAATCTTGTAAATAATGGTCCAAATAACTTTTCTATGACCCAGGGCTTAAACCATGCTTTAATAATGATTAGTTAAGCTTAAATCCATAGGTTAAATGATCCAAATCAATGAGTAGTTCTTAGCTTACTCTTGTTCATATTCGTGTATTCGTGTACACTCATCCATGTAGATTGATACTTATACTTAGAATTCTTGGTATGCCATTTCTTCTACTTGATAGAATTAAGCTAGACATTTAGAGATGGTCATTTGATATTGTATATCCTTTCTAAAGCATGTGGACTAACCCTTGTTTTGTAGCGCCGATGAGGTATGATCTCATGTCTCTTCTCTAGCTTAATTAATTCTTAATTTTATTGATATTTCGACCTCATGTGTGACACCTTAGAGCATCTCCAGCAGTGAAATAGTACATAACATGTTATTTTAACCAAAAACTATTTTAGCTATTCAATATTCAGCCTTCAATTCAAGCAGTTCTCTTTATTTTATCTAGTTATTTTAATTTATTATATTTTCTATGGTTGAGATTTGTGCCATTTAACTTTAATGGAAGATTTAAAGGTTGAAATTTGGAGAGAGAATATAGAGAATCATTCTTGACTAGACAAATTTATCTAGTAAAAAGGATAAATGTTAGAATAGCTCTAGCCATATGGCTAGCCTGCTGGAGCACAAAAAACTACATCTGACTAGCTATTTTGTCTAAAAAGTTAAAATAGCTACTCTGCTGGAGATGCTCTTAGAATTAAGATTTGCCTTATGTGTATATATGTGATTAGAGGCCCTTTTATTAGGATTTATTCTTTTGTATGCATTACACGTTTAAACAATCGCGGCTGGACCCTGGGTAAGTTCTCTTGTTTCCCATTGCATATCATATTGCTTGCTAATTGAATTATATGATTTTTGAATGATATTTTGTCATTTGCAATCTTGCACCCTTTTGACATGCTTTTATAATGTATATCTATAACTATGATTAATTGAGGGCATGTTTAGATTAATAATTTGATTAAAAGGATGTTGAGGGGGTGTTATAGTCCGCCGGACTCCTTCCCCTCTCATTCCATAATCCTCGGACCTAGTTAATCTCTGGTTTCCAAAAAGATCAGTTTGCTTTAAAATGGTTTCTTAATTTTTCTTTTAAAATTAAGTGGTGACTCAATTTTGAATTTGAATTTAAATTTGGAAAAGATTTTAAATGAAAATGTTGTGGGTAGGATAAAATGCGATATCCACAGTACGCATAATCGGTTCCCAAGCATTAACACTCCTTGTTCTAAGGTAAAAGCCGGTCGTTTCTCCAAAGGTATCTCGTCCCTCATTTTGCACAAGTAGACATCGTTAAACTGTTCCCTCTTGATCTCATCAATAATATCTGGGTGTGCTATAATCGCCATCATTAAGCCACCACTAGTCTCTAGTATCACATCCAATTATAAACATTCCATCTCCTTTACCAACTCTTTTTGCTAGGTTAGCTCATCGGCTAAATTCCTTGTCGTATTCCAGCTTAACGCGTCGGCTACTACCTTAGCCTTTCCCGGATGATACTCTATCGAAAGATCGTAATCCTTCCATCTTCTCTGTCTCATGTTCAAATCCCGTTGGGTGAAAATGTATTTCAAACTCTTATAGTGCGTGAATATCTCACAATTCTCCCCATACAAGTAGTGTCTCCAAATCTTCAAGGCATAGATCACGGCGGCCAATTCAAGATCATGAGTCAGATAGTTAACCTCGGGTGTCTTCAACTGCCTAGAAGTATAGGCAATTACTTTACCACCTTGCATTAGCACATACCCCAACCCTTGATGCGACGCATCACTATAGATCACAAACCCGTCAATTCCCAATGGTATTGTTAGGATAGGTGCTCTCGTTAACCGTGACTTCAACTCTTGGCTCCATTCAAACGTAATGCCCTTTCTTATTAACTTTATCATAGGTAGCGAAATTCTTGGGAAGTTCTCAATGAAACAGCGGTAGTATCCCGCTAATCCTAAAAAAACTTCGAATTTCAGATACGGATGTCGGTCTTTGCTAATTCGATACTGCTTCTACCTTATGAGGATCAACTGAAACTCCATTCTTGTCAATCACATGCCCAAGAAAAGTGATGCTAGGCAACCAGAATTCACATTTCTTAAATTTCCCAAATAGTTGCTTCTCTCGTAATCTCTGAAGTATCAACCTCAAGTGGTTCTCATGCTCTATCTCACTCGGTGAATAGATAAGAATGTCGTCGATGAATACGATCACAAAGTCATCAAGATAGTCCTTAAAGACTCGGTTCATATGGTCCATGAACGCGACTGGTGCATTGGTAACTCCAAATGGCATGACTAAGAACTCGTAATGTCCGTAGCGCGTTCTGAAAGCTATTTTCTCAACATCTTCAGCCTTTACCTTCAACTGATGGTAGCCCGATCTCAAGTCTATCTTGGAAAATACTTGTGCCCTACGAAGTTGATCAAGTAGATCGTTAATTCTGGGCAATGGATACTTGTTCTTGATTGTCAGATTGTTTAGTTCTCGATAGTCCACACACATTCGCATTGACCCATCTTTCTTCTTTACAAACAACACTAGAGGTCCCCACGGCGATATGCTAGGTCGAATGAAACCTTTGTCAAGTAGTTCCTGTAGTTGCAGTTTTAGTTCCTTCAATTCCACTGGTGCCATTCTATATGGTGCTTTCGATACTGGTCTTGAGTCTGGCATTGTTTCAATGGTAAACTCAATCTCCTTCTTTATAAGAACATCTGGTAGGTCATCGGGAAACACATCTGGGTATTCTCGTACTATTGGAATATCTCTACTTTTAATTCGGTCACTATCGTATCAATCACTGAACACAGAAATCCCTGACATCCTTTTCTCAACAACTTTCCTGCTCGAATAGCCAAAATCAAGTATGGCGGCGGTGTAACCCCACTCCCTTGGAAATAAAAGGTTCCATGTACTAGTGATTGAAAATTGACTTCCTTTCGTTTACAATCTATCGTGGCTTGGTTAAGGGCTAACCAATCCATCCCTAGTATCACATCGAAATGGTTCATCACAATCGGTATAAGATCTACAGTCATCAACTTTTCACCTAGTTTGATCTCACAATCCTTATACACCGTAGACGTCACTTTAGATAATTCATATCCAAATAGCACTAATCTAACATTCAAATGTCCAACAAAATTATGCGATACAAATGAATGTGTAGATCCTGAGTCAACAAGTATGTGTGCTAGATATGAACATATGGGCACCATACCTGAGACCACTGTCTCTAAAGCAGCCACATCTCCTCGGTTCATCTGAAATAACCTTCCCTCGCGTTGCTCAGTCCTTGGTCTCCCGTCATTAGTCTGTCTAGGCTTCGAACCACTAGAAGCCATAGAGCTAGCTCCTTGTTGGGGATGCTTCCTCGGGCAATCTCTAGATCGATGTCCAAGTATCCCTCAATCAAAGCACTTACCCCTCATATCAGGTGTAGAATTGGGACTACCCATTCCCTGGTTCTTATTCTAGAAGTTAGTCATGAAACAACGACTGGCATGTGCTTAATTACAAAGTGGACAAATCGGTATGTTGCTCGTTGTCCTTCCTTGTTCGCGAAAACTGGAACTAGAACCAGGACTCCTCGAGAAAGGCCTCTTGAAAGATCCACCTTGGTTTCGATCACTACCGTCATAATTTTTCTTCCCTTATTGGCCTGACTGTTATTGACTCGATCTCTCCATCCCACTTTCAGCTACAAGTGTCGTTTGTTGTATTGCGATAGTCATTGAATGTTTATAGGTTTCGACCCTCAAATGGATATTCTCTCTCAACCCATCCTCATACTTCCTTGCTCTATCTTCCTCTGTGAACACAATCCCCTTTCCAAATTGTAATAAGGCATTGTACCTCGAAGTGTACTCAGTAACAGCCATATCCCCCTGTCGAAGAATATCAAATTCTCTCTTCTTTGCATTGAGAGCAGTCCTTGGAAAGAATCGTCGATTAAATTTTGCTTTAAATCCCTCCCAAGTTATCCGTGCTCCTTGTTCCAGAACATTCACCCACCAGTTTTGAGCTTCACCTCTGAGTATATCACTAGCGTTCTCAATCTTCTCCATATCGGTCATCGGAATAGATCGAAAAATCCTTTCCATGTCCATGACCCAATGCTCTGCTAGTGTCGTGTCAGAAGTCTCAAGAAACTCTGTCAATTTCTTCCTGGAATATTGTTTAGATATTGATCTCATACCTCTTTTCTTAGGTGCTGGTACCACGATTATCGGTGCTGGCTCAAATGGAGGTGTGGGAGGCAATCGCTCTGCTATATTCCGTATCATATCTCCCATGTTCCCCGTCATTTCTGCCATTTTATTCATCCGTCGGGTATGCGGTGATAATTCTCGGTCACCGATGATTGTAACTCCTGTAGGTCTTGATGCATAAATACTATGCATGTACAACAATATTTATAACATGTATGTAAAATAACATATATATGCATCAAACATCTCTACCATGTATGGATGCATTCTAGAATATGTGACAATTCTCTCAATACTCCACTCGACGTCGAACGTTCCCAAAGTTTTGTTACCTATAGTTCTGATAATAATAAATGTCATGACCCATCCCACTAACGTACAGAAATAGGACATGTGGCACGCCACCAAGGCTCATCCAACCATTTAATAACTATATGCGACGGAAAAATAACTTTAAAATAAACTTGGGTATTAAAACTTTAGAAAACATTACCCTCCGATTTGTAAAATTTGTATAAAATTGAAAACGTAATTATATTTCGAATCGGATGAAGATATGTTAAAAGGGGTCCCAAAGGTACCCTAAGAACCGATTAAAACATTTAAAATATTTCCAAATGGTATAGAAGAAGAATCCTGACAGGGGTCATTTCGACCGGTTGAATGACCCTTTAGCAGAATCCTACACAAAGCTGCAGAATTTTGCCTAAGGTATCAAACAACCTTCCTTCTTTTCCTTCTACCAAACATGTTTGCACTTTAAACTTCACAATCTATACTAGCCTTTTAAGAACATCACTAATACATAGTAATCCACGAAAAGAAACAATAACAGAATAAGTTAAGGCTCGTTTGGCTTTAAAACATAAAAGTTGTATTACATACCTCCAAAAACACTAGTTTGACGAGTTAAACATTCAAAACACGAATCCATGAGGTCGAATTTATTACAACATAACCACAAGTAGTTTTGCAACTTATTACAAGATCCTAAGTCATTCCAAACCTCCCAAGTTGAAGTTAACAGTTTTAACTTCTCAAAATTTTATTTTACAACATTTGGAATTGAAAACAAAACATATACAAAAGAATAATCCTCGTCGCTCCAGCGGTCTCACTCCTCACGCTTCTTCTTTCCTTTCTTTCGTTCACCTACAATGGAGTAAATCTCCATTGCTCAGCTATATGCTGAGTGCACAATTCTAAACATATGCTTATATGACAATTCATGCATTAAACATCTAAATCACATCAAATAGTCTCTAGGGAGAGTGACACGCATTCATCAGGTATATCATCAAGCCCAAAGTCTATCAACCGCGATGCCAATGGCAAGCCCCGAGTCTACCAACCATTACACCCAACTGCTCTGGCAGGGTCGGTTCCCAAACCAAGTAATTAGCCATCGCTACTATAACTCTCAAACATCGAGAGGCATACCCCGGCATGAACTTGTATAAAACTCCCCATTGACCCACATAGACACATAACATGTTCACATAATCAAATATACGTGCCTTCATGGCATTTTCATGTGCATAATTAATGGCCTACTTAACACATGAATTTTGCCCGGATCCAAAATATCAAGTCTGATAATTAAAACATGAAATTCTCTATAATTCATAGGCTTAGAATTCACACATCGTGCGATTTTCCTATAACTTTGAAGGATGAATTAGGAGACCAATTAAACGTCGGATCTCCGATTACAAGGGATTCCTACAAGTTTAGAAATATTTTTCCCAAAATTTCAACATTAGAACTTTTATAAAAACTTAACCAAACGAGTCCTAACTAGTATCAAAATGAAGCCTTTACCTCAAGGAGGTCAAATCTAGAATTTGGAGAAAAACTGACGATCGAAAGGTAGTCGATTTGTGTCGGAAAGCTCATAGCAACCAAATCCCCAAATCTCCCCTTCTCTTCATTTCTAAATTAGGTTTGAACTAATGAAACTAATTCATGAGTTTCTATATATAGGCAACACTCTAAAAAATTGTGTTTACCTCCCCACGAGTTTTCCAAACTCCTAATTAACTCCTGAAACGTTGCACACGTCCATTTTATTACTTCACGAGTGAAAACTATAAAGTACACAAGTTCTCGACTAAGTCTCGTTTGTCGCCGTAATTACGGCCGAAAACTAGTTTCCGTGGAATATCTAGATAACCTACCTTTTATATAACATATCACTCATGTTCTTACCACAGTTATCCAAATACTCTACAGCGACAACAAAACTACCAAAAATTATACTACATAGGTATAATTTAATATTCATGTGAATCAGGTAAAGTTAAATAGCATTTAATCCACATAAATGTCATTTAATCACACGAGTATCTCAATGACTACCGAATCACCGTGTCCTTACTCGACACCTTCCGTTGACCACAGTCAACCACTTATCTTACTTATTAATAAACATTAATAATTCACATGTTACCACATTATCATATTAAAAATATGTAATTTCTGGAACGGTTGTGACAAGTAGATATCTAGAGAAAGATATGTGGAAGGCTCTCTACGTGACCAGGAAGACCCTACAGAGATGCATATGGATGCTTATCATTCAACAATGATTGGTAGAGATATTTATCAGGAGGTTTTACGTTTAATCCAGAGTAAGCTAGAGATGGACGCTATTGAGATTTGAGCTATTCTTGGAGGACCTATCGAGGCAGCACCAACAGTGGCACCACTATTACCAATACTTGAGGTACCCATTTTAGAGCCACAGGAGCAACCTGAGGAGCCAGAGTTACCAGAGGCCGAGCCAATGGTGGATGCCGACCCAGAGGAATATCCTATAGAGGACATCGAGCCAGTTGAGGATGACAGCAACCCAGAGGAGGATCCAGAGGAGGATCCAGAGGAGGACATAGGAGTAGTAGGAGATGAGATTTTTGGAGGACATTGCAGTTGAGCCTCAGGTAGAGGAGGTAGTTGTACTACCCGTGGTGTTCAATTTACCAGTAGGACCTATACTTCATATGTCAGCTATTGTCAATATGGCAGCGGAGTGGTTCGCAGCAATGGTTGCACAGCCAGCCAGAGTTATGATAGGATAGGCTGCATTAGCAGATGCTATAGCCCTAGTTGGAGATTTTGTACAGTTGATTGCCAATGTCACCGAGCTAGCATTTGACATTGAGGATATGGGTGTTGACGAGATGATCATTGATGATTAGGATATTAGGGTGTTAGTAGGAGCAGCAGCAGCACCAGCTGAGTACGACCCACCTATAAAGATGGACATTGCACCCGAGGATGAGACACCAGTAGGATCGGATGCTGACGACTTTTGAGTCAGGATTTAGAGAGGTTTAGATTTTTGCTAGTTCTATGTCAGGACATGTTGTCCACATGATTTTTGGGAGCTTGAGAGAAAGCTATTAGACCATAGCTTATATTGTATAGCTAGATGCCACTAATATAGTTGCCCTTAGTATTGTATTTTGCTTATGTCCCACGTGGTACATGGTACGATTACTGTATACTCCATGGTACATCTTTTGTCTTATATATATCTGAGCAGTACTTTTGATATTTATTGTACGGTTACTTTGATGTGTTGTTTAGCAGAACTGTCCGTTTCTATAAGAAGACTTTCAGCTAATCAATGTGCTCTTGTAGGCAACACTCGTTATCATTATGGTAGGACCCTTAAAAAATCATCAAGCACGTATTGGAGCCCCAATCCTAGAGGGAATGGACCCATCTGGAGTCTTTGAAGCATTTATACAAAGGATAGAACATGTAGGGGATACCTACAATCATGCTACAAATCAACGACCTGTCCAACCCCCAATTGCACCATTCCAGCAGAGGCGAACAAGGGACAAGTTACTGGCAAATTTTAGTGGGTTACGTCCCGAGAAGTTTGTTGGACTAACATAACCATGGAAAGCCGAACAATGGATAAGAGAAATGGAGTTGATTTTTGAAGCATTGGAATGTAACGAACAAGATAAGCATTGCCTTGCTACGTTCCAGCTCACCTACGCCATCGCAGATTGGTGGGAAAAGTCACTATTGGGATAAATGCTACGAGAGCAATGCCTTGGGAGACGTTCAAAGGAAGATTTTTTAAGAAGTATTTCCCAGAAGATGAGAGGGATCAACAGGAGAAGAACTTTCTCAATCTGGTTCAAGGAGGATAGGCTGTCCGAGAATACACAACACAGTTCGAGCGTCTATCTCAATTCGCCCAACATATGGTAGACACTCCACAGAAAAAGGTGCAGAGATTTCATCAAGGATTGAACCCCCACCTCAGACATATGATGGTTGGCCATCTGAGTCAATCATTCAAAGGCATTGTTAGACTTACTACAGGACTGGAGAAGGATGCCTATCCAGCACAACAACTACAGATGAATCGACCTCAGTTGTCAAGAGGATTTCAACCACGGAATTTCCATAACCAACCACCAAGAAATACCTAGAGTTAGAGATCTCAGGGAAATTTTTAAGGGAACAAGAGAACCTAGGAAGAACCAGGAAGCCACAGCAGGGTTATTCTCGACCCCAGCAATAGCGCCAACAAAGACCACAATCGCAAGCATTAATGCTAATAGCCCCACCAAGCAATAATGAAGGATGTTTTAATTGCGGAAAGACAGGGCACATTATCGAGTTTTGCACAACCGCCAGGGTATACCGTCGAATGGATCTCGTCTGTCTGAATTACAATAAGCCGGGACATTTGAGCAAGGATTGTCGTACACCATGAGAAGGGTACTATGGAGCACCAGTTCAAGGAATTCAAGGACCCCCAGATCAGATAAGGATGAATGCTATCATTCCAGCGGAGTCAGGCTTTAATGCTGATAAGCAGCAACATTTAGAAGGTACGCTTATACTCTTTCATAGTCCAGTTAAAGCTTTATTTTATACTGAAGCCGCACATTCTTTTATTACTGTTAAGATTATACGTCAATTGGGTTTAGAACCCCAGACACTTGAGCCAGCACTTAATGTTGTGTCGCCATTGGGAGTTACTATTAAGCTAGGTAAAGTATGTAAAGACTGCCTATTGACTTTGGGAGATAGGAATCTTTTAGTGGACTTAGTAGTTCTGTCGATGTCAGAATTCGACATTATCCTAGGGATGGATTAGTTTAATAAGTACAACACCAACCTGGATTGCCCTATAAGGACGATTGTATTTCTGATACAAGGAAGATCGATGGTTAGATTTCAGTGTCAGACGACGAGTGACATGTTTTTGACAAGTGGTTTAGCTACGATCAGTAGTAACAATATGGAGCTCACGATGAATCAGATTTCTACTATACAAGACTTTCAGGATGTATTCCAGGATATTAAAGGACTTCCACCAAAAAGAGAAATAGACTTCTGCGTGGAATTAGTACCTGGTACGTTGCCGATATCTAAGACTCCATATAGGATGGCACCAACTGAGATGTTGGAACTAAAGAAATAAGTTAAGGAACTCGAAGATTTGGGATTTGTTCGCCCAAGTACGTCACCTTGGGGAGCACCAGTTCTATTTGTGAAGAAGAAGGAAGAAACACTTCGACTCTATATAGACTACAGGGAGTTGAACAAGGTTACAATCAAAAATCGATATCCACTTCCTCGGATAGACGACCTATTCGACCAGTTACAAGGATCAAGGATTTTCTCTAAGATTGATCTACGATTCGGATATCATCAACTTTTAGTTCGACCAGAGGATGTATCGAAGACTGCATTTAGGACAAGATACGGGCATTACGATTTTCTAGTTATGCCGTTTGGACTGACAAATGCGCCAATAGTATTCATAGACTTAATGAATAGAGTATTCAGACCATATCTGGATCAATTCATTATCGTATTCATCGACGACATACTGATCTACTCAAAGACGGAGGAAGACCACAAAGAACATTTATAGATTGTTTTGCAGACACTTTGAGATAACAAGTTTTATGCAAAGTTCAGTAAGTGTGAATTTTTGCTACAAGAGGTTAAATTCTTGGGGCATGTTATATCTCAAGATGGTATCTCTGTGGACTCATCTAAGATTAATGCAGTCTTAAACTAGAATAGATCAACAAATGCGACGGAAGTCAGAAGTTTCCTCGACTTAGCAGGATATTACCGAAGATTTGTAGAAGGATTTTCCAAGATAGCAGGGCTATTGACAAATTTGAGGAGAAAGGAGATGAAGTACGAGTGGATAGACAAGCATGAGAGTGCATTCCAGGAGTTAAAGGAAAGATTGGCTTCAGCACCAGTACTTGCAATACCTAAGAGTAGAGAATGTGATCTATAGTGATGCATCACACCAAGGACATGGTTATGTACTTATGCAAGACAGGAATGTGATTGCATACAGATCAAGACAATTAAAGGTACATGAGAAGAATTATCTGACGCATGATCTGGAGTTAGCAGCAATAGTGTTTGCATTGAAGATTTGGAGACACTATTTTAACGGAGAGAAGTTTGATCTGTTTTTCGATCATAAGAGCTTAAAGTATTTGTTCTCTCAAAAGGAGTTGAACATGCGACAACGAACATAGATGGAATTATTCAAGGACTACGACTTTTCATTGCAATACCATCCAGGTAAAGCAAATGTCATAGCAAATGCTTTGAGCCGTAAACCTCGACTAGTGATTGCTGCATTACTAATTCAAGAATGGAAAGCATTGGAAGTTTTAGCTGAAGTCGAGCTTTAGCCAGTAGAGCCAATGGAAGGACAACATTTTGGGTGTCTTATGGTACAACCGACTTTGATCAGCCGTATCAAAGCAGACTAACAGACAACGGAAGATTTGAAGTTATGGTTCACCAAGATGTCAGCCAAAGAACAAGAAGTCTGGAGTTTTAGTATAGACGGAGCCTTACGATGTAAAGGTAGACTCTGTGTGCCTGAAGAAGAAAATAACTAGAAAGAAATATTGGATAAAGTACATAAGTTACGAATGACTATACATCCTGGAAGTACGAAGATGTACAAGGATTTAAAGAAGAATTTTTGGTGGGAAGGAATGAAGAGAGAAATTGTTGAGTATGTATCTTAGTGTCTTACTTGTAAGTAAGTAAAGGTAGAACATCATAAACTACCTGGACTTCTACAGGCGTTACCGATTCCTCAATGGAAATGGGAACACATCACCATGGATTTTGTGGTAGGATTGTCGACGTCACAGCAAAACCAGGATGCTATTTGGGTAATTATGGATCGACTTATGAAGACAGCACATTTTATCGCCTATAATATGACATATCCAGTAGAACGTTTGAGCTGAATGTATCTACAACACGTAGTACGGTTACACGGAGTACCTGTGTCTATCGTGTCAGATCGAGATTTGTGCTTTACTGCAGAATTCTGGAAAAGTCTCCAGACAGCAATGGCAACAACATTAAACTTGAGTTCAGCCTTTCATACACAGACTGATGGGCAGACTAAACGAGTCAATCAAGTGATGGAAGACATGTTATGCACTTGCATTATTAATTTTGAGAGTTCTTGGGAGACGCATTTACCTTTGATTGAGTTCGCCTACAACAACAGTTATCATTCGAGTATAGGAATGGCACCATTTGAAGCTTTATATGAAAGACCTTGGCAATCGCCGCTATGTTGGGCCGAAATAAGAGATATTCAACTTGTTGGGCCAGAGATGGTTTGAGAGACCAGTGAGAAGATTCAAATTGTACGTGAAATAATGAAGACAGCTTAGACCCGACACAAGAGTTATGCTAACAAGCGACGTAAAGACTTATAGTTTGCCGTCGGAGATCATGTGCTAGTCAAAGTTTCACCTATTCGAGGGATTGTTCGTTTTGGTCAAAAGAGGGGCAAGCTATCACCGCGATTTATCAAACCATTCAAGATTCTAGAACGTGTTAGGAAAGTTGCTTATCGTCTTGCATTGCCACCGAAGATGTCAGGAGTGCACAACGTGTTCCACATCAGTATGCTGAGGAAGTGTACTCATAACCCAGCGCATGAGATCAACTTTGAGGATATTGAAGTCAACAACAGCGTTACATTCAACGAAGGACCGGTTCGCATTCTAGATAATGGGATCAAGAAGCTTAGGAACAAGGAAATTCCATTAGTGAAGATCCAGTGGAAGCATCATAATGAAGGAGAAGCTTCGTGGGAGCTAGAGTCAGAGATGCGTGAGAAGTTTCCATTTTTGTTTTAACTCTGTATGTTTCTGATTTCGAGGACAAAATCTTTTGTTGAGTGGTGGATGATGTAATACCCTGTATTTTCAATAATTATTTAATGCACAAAGATTTTATATACTTCCCTTGATCATTCTTGAAATTTTACCTTCGATCGATCGAGGCTCTTTCGAGCAATCAAGCATTTCCAAAGTTCAAGCGATCGAACATTGTTCAATCGATCGAAACCCTACCGACCTGAATTTAATACGTGGTCCTTACTTCAATCGATCAAAGCCCTTTTCAATCAATCAAACTGGCCGATTTGAGTTCAAGCGATCGAACTACCTTCGATCGATCGAACATGTAATCATTTGAATTCCCAGGTTTCCCGCAAACAATGCCATCTACCCATCCCTCCATTCTATAAATACAGCTATTCGTGTATGTGTGAAGTTCAGAACACTGGAGAGTTTGAGTCAGAGTGTGTGTGCTTGTGTATTAGTATATATATACACACATACATCTCTATATACATACACACACACCTATATATATACCCACAGCTGGGAGAGAGAGAACCAAAAGCAAGAGAAGAAGAAGAAGAAGAGAAAGAGATGGAGACAGAAGAGACTGAGACAGATAAGAGAGAGAGAAGACCGCCATTAAAGCTTCAAAGCTCACGCTTGCCAAACGTGTCCTTACGATCTTTTGGTGAGTTCCAAACTCACTCGGTAGCTTAGTTATGATGCTTTATGAATTCTGGATGTATTAATAAGGACCCAAACACACCCTACCAAATTCTGCACGTTTACTACAGAATTTGAAGAAGACGAAGTCGACCGATCGAACTACGCTCAATCGATCGAACATCCCTGAGTCTCAATCGATCGAAATGGCTTCAATCGATCGAGACCACCTTGATTTCAATCGATCGAGAATACTTCGATTGATCAAACTGAACTTTTTTCAAGCGATTGAGATGACTTCAAGCGATCAAACCTAGCAGAACATAGATATGTTCCCTAAGTTTATGATTCATAATGCGTAGTTGTTTAATCGTTGTTTCGTGTTTCTATTATGTGATATTTTGGATTACGGGGGTAATGGTATACGATAATGAGACTGAGATAATATGGTGAGTAACGTAGTCAGGTTTGGAACGTTAGTAGTAATATGATGCGATAACGAGATAAGGTTGGAGATAATAACAGTGGATAGCATTGAGTAACTAGTGTTTGAGTCAGTGGGTTGTTGGTTATTTTTGAGGTTACGTGAGTCGAGCTGATGATTCGCTTAGGTTGGATCCGATAAGTGTGTCGGAAGGATTTGACCAGAATTGTGGAAGCTATGGGTGCATAGTAATCGCAAGCGTTCTTAAAAGCGGTGAAGAGTAAGAGTTCTTAAAAGTGGTTAACAAGAGTAGTTGTGGCACACTCATGGTTTATATTTTACCAGCGCTATGTATGTACCGTACTCGCAAGCGTTCTTAATAGCGGTGAACAGTAAGAGTTCTTAAAAGTGGTGAACAAGAGTACATGGTACATCCGTAGACGAATCGTTATATGAGATCGATGGCTAGTGTTCGTAAGAGTTCTTAAAAGTGGTGAACAGTAAGAGTTCTTAAAAGCGGTGAACAGGAGCACTAGCATGTTATGATAATATAATCAGTTCGGTATAGTCAGTTGGGATGAGTACAACCAGTCTTAGAGTTGGAAGATGATGAGAATTGGTTTATGATGTGTTTGAATTAAAAGGAGAAAGAAATATACTTAGCATCACTACTTATTATCGTTCAGGACTAGTAATTACGTTATTTCTATGAGACTGTGTTAGTTAGTTCTCACTTAATTTCAGTAAGCTGACGGCCTTTATTGCCAGGACATACCCCGTCCAGACTACCCTGTCCCTAACAATGCAGGTGTTGGAACCTTCGGTGATGAATACTACCTGGGGTTGGATTATGCAGAGGGTGGCCCCACTGATGCCGGTTATACGGGAGAGGAGTATTATGCTGATGATTATCCTTCCGCCAGTTGAAGATTGAAGATAGTTATCTAGTTTATGTTTAAGCTTTACTTTACTGTTGAACTTTATTATGTTAACGGGTACTTGGGCATATGTTGTCTCTAGACCTGTTGTGATTCTGTGCACCACACTCTGATGTTTGTAATAGTGATACTGTTATTATATTACCATTTGTTTATTGTTCCTGTTTGTCTTGTGGACTAGTACTGCGTGGTGTGGATAATTAGTGGCTTTCACTTGTCAATCCCTATGGACCCAAAAAAGAAATTTATTTTTCTCTATTTTTGCTGCTCCGGGGCGTGATAAATATATTTTGGTTCAATGGTCGTGGTTCAAAAGCTACAAAGTGCTAGTTATATTGTGAAATTTTATATTATAAATAGCAAGAGTCTTTTAGTGTGAATTTCAGTGTAACGATTGCTTAATTGGAAGTGTGAATTTTAGTGTGATATTTAATACTGTCTTAAACGTTATATTGCTCTTGTACACTACTTTTTTGGTTCATGAGTTCTTTTGTAACATTTTTAGTGTAAAAATTACAGCCAGCAAGATTTGACTCGTGTTGATTTTCAGTGTAAATTTGTTCACTGATTTTCATTGTAAGATTTGATGGTCAGTGTAAAATTGTTCACTGCAGTATAAATTGTGTGAGCTTTGGAGTGTAAAAATGAGTGAGCAAGCATTTTGTGAGGATTTTTATGTTATACATTATTGATCCAGCATATGTCTAGTAATGACAAAATATATGCAGTGTTTACAAGACACTGAACATTTAAAGACACATAAATCTAGTATCCAAAAATGAGCATCAGCATAACTGGTTTAGATGTTCAGTTTCACAATTATGAGAAATTTTACACTCCGCCATATTAAAATGAATATGTTTGTTGTTATAAACGACTAATTATCATTGTGTAATCCAATATAGAGATAAAGCAAAAAACATGTAGTATGCATCAACAACAAAAAAAATGTCCAATAGTTTAATTAGGAGTAATAATCCAATAAAAAGATATAGCAAAAAGATTAAGATATAGCAAATAAACTGATAATAATAGTCAAGAAACAATAACGTGATGTACTCTTTTCAACTTTAATGTTCATGCCTATAATTATGAGATATTACAACCAAAATGAGTGGATATCATTAAAAAAAAAACTCATTTAATAATTATATACGTACATATGTAGACTCTTATATATATATATATGGCCCTAAAATTAATTTTCAAAACAGAATTTTGTATATACATATATATATATATATATATATATAATATATATAGGAGTAAATTCGTCAGCTGAAAAATATTAATTGGGGCTTATTTGTTGATAACATACTAGTTCAAAATAATTAGAATCTATTAATATAAATTTATATAGGACGGGCATAAAGCCAAAAACATTGACATAAAAGGATTTTCGAATATATTTCTAAAGTATTTTATGGGGAGACATTGTCCATTAGTCTATAGATACTTTTATTTCTTCAAATTTTAATCACCCCACCTTGTATGTTCCTGGGACCTACATATAAGTTGGACACTTGGACCCTAGCCTTTACAATGCATAATTAGTGGTCAGCTAAAAAAAAATTAAACTAACTGAGATTATGAAAGAGTCAAACCCCTTAGTGGCATGGAGAAATTATCTAATGTGAGAACGTGTTTATTTATTTATTTTAAATAATCAGTAATTTTTTTTTTTTTTTTTTTAATTTGGGATATCACGTGTTTATAATAGGGTCTCTAGGAAAGATCATAACATTTTCTAGTGCAAGGAGGATCAAAAAGGGGCAAGTACATAGGGGCGCCCGTAGATATGACCAAAAAAAAAATACTCCTCTATTTATATTAGTATATTATATATTTTAAGTATATAGACTTGTTCTCCTAATTTTCTTTTTTTTTTTTGGAAGTTATTAAACTTACCCTCCCTAAGCAAGATTTTTGGAGTGGTCTTTGTTCTAGTATTTGAATACTTCTCTCTATTTTATTATTATTATTATTGTTATTATTATTATTATACAGGAAGTGCATGTATATTTCTATATGATGAGAAAACATTAAAATTGTTTTGTTTCATTGGAAATAGCACACATATAAAATAAATAAATAAATTATTTGATGCAAGTTGAAGTGGAGAGGCTGTTTGGGATGGTAAAAAACCATTTACGTGCTTCATAAGTCAAATGATTTTATAAAGGGTAAATTATAAATTACACCCCTGTAGTTTAAGGGTTGTGACAATTTGGTCCCTATAGTTTTAATTTTGGCAATTTACACCCTATAGTTTGAAAATTGTGCAAAATTCACCCAATTACAAAATTAGCAAGGGCACAATGGGAATTTTACATTATTTCCAGCCCAAAATGACCATTTGTCCATAGACTCAGGAGTGTAGTTCATTGGGACTAGAAGTTTATACGAGAGTTTCGGGACAGCACCACCTCCAGATTTTTTTGGGTAAAAAAAGGATAATTTTATGTGATTTTTGTACAAACTAATTTATCCCATAAAAAACTTATAACCTTTTAAACAATCCGGTACACTAAAAGCTTATAATAATTTGACAATATCCTATAATCTTTTAAACACATGCGAATATCTTATAATCTTTTAAACAATCTGATACACTTAAAGCTGGACACGCACTATCACACAAATATTAAAGTGAAATTGATAAAAATAAATAAAAAATTAAGCTTATAATACAAAATTTTCATGAAAAAATTATGAGATAGGTTAGTTTATACACAAAAATGTAAATATATATATGCTATTTCTACCTAAAATAAATAAATATATCGGGTCGGGGCGTTGCCCTCCATGCCCCGTATAAGCTTCTGCTCCCACTGAACTACACTTCTGGGTCAGTCCCTGCACATGGGGTCATTTTAGGCCAAAAATAATATGATATTCCCATTGTGCCCATGCTTATTTTGTAATTGGGTGGATTTTGCACAATTTTCAAACTATAGGGTGTAAATTGCCACAATTAAAACTATAGGGACCAAACTGTCAAAACCCTTAAACTACAGGGGTGTAATTTGCAATTTACCCTTTTATAAATTTAAATGATCGGTGAATTTCTATTTCTTGTATAGGATGTTATTTTGGAAGAGATTCTTTGCTTCTTAAATCATAATTTCAAAAATCAATCCCAAATGATGTGACAGTACTGGACCCTTGGATTTGGAATATTGCATGCTAGTAATAATGATGGTACAACCACTTCAACATCATTCAATCAAAATCTATGGGGCTCATTGCCATATCATTTAATATTGAAATTTGAGATTAGAATTTGAAAAACATAACATTGCTCATTTTGGAAAGCAAAGAATCAGTTCTGTGGTTTGAAAGTGAAATTCAAGTGTTTGGAGAATGCTAATATCATTAATTATTATTATTATTTTTGGCATGCGAGTCTATGCTTAACTTAATAACTCTCTTTAAATTGATTCTTTTTTAAACCACCATTATCAAAGAGAGACTTGGACTGGTAGTCTGGTACCTGGTCTAGATTAGATTGACATTTTCAAACTAGACCAGATGCAGTTCAGATCTCAATGTTTATCTGATTTTTTAAAAACTAAGGTAATGTTGGTCTGACAAAAAACCCATTATCGAAAGTTACAAGACATGACATGAACTCTTATGTTAGAGATTGACACTCACTAAATACCTAATCTATATATTAGTTCACTTATGAACCAATATTAGATTCTTAACTTACATTCCCAAACAACCTCTCACCTAATCAAAATCCTATTTTAAACTAACCCAAACATGCCCCGAGACTTGACCTAAGATTTCCAAATAAAAAGCCCAAAAGTGGTTTTGTGGGCCCTCATATGGT
Organism: Hydrangea macrophylla; assembly: GCA_033977485.1. Taxonomy (NCBI): domain Eukaryota; kingdom Viridiplantae; phylum Streptophyta; class Magnoliopsida; order Cornales; family Hydrangeaceae; genus Hydrangea; species Hydrangea macrophylla. The sequence continues at coordinate 80,153,327 of CM066995.1, read as the reverse complement.
AGACGAAATCCTTGTGCATATCTAGTCTTTCTAATTAACATATGGCAGACACCATATCTACCACCATCAACGGTTCACCTTGAAGCACTGCAAGACTTAAAATCCACGATGGTGGGGCCCACTCTCCACAATCCCCAAATACACCTCACTATCTATGAATATATCTCACTATATCAGCCACGTGGTTCGTTTTCATTGGTGGCTCCCATGCAACCCCAAAAAGTGAAAGTGATTGTCCATGCATTTTACCTCCACTCCATGCCTGAAGGAGAGTGAAAACAGACCTCCACGTGTCGTGCCTCGAACGTCATGATGACGAGGAAACTGTAAGATTACTCCGATGATTATGTCACTTGCCTGTAAGGTTCAGTGGACCACACAGCATTTAAGTACACGTCAGCTGACACAGTTCCATTTATATATGAGAAATTATTCAGTGGTTCGGGACTATCACCACATCAACACGAGACAATTACAAAAGTATTTAAGATTCAAATATACACAATTTATCCAAAAGTTGATTAAATGCTTCATAAGTATTAAATCGGAGAAGTTGGCACAATAAATAAAATCAGAATCCATTGTCCTATTATTTCGAAGTAATGTTATATCATATATGTAGTTCCTAAATTTAGAATATAGTGGTATTACAAATAGTGTTCTTTTCTTTTTTCTTTCTTTCTTTTTTTTTTTTTTTTTTTAATATGACTGAGAGGTATGAGGTTCGAATACCGAACTTATGTATTGTAAGAGACTTATAAATACCAAACTCTTTATCATTTAAACTATGTCAATCTATGCAACAAATAATAATTTGTGACGTCACGACAACTATTACAACGTAAGATATAATTATCAAAGTATTTGAGAAATAAATTTGAGAACTATATCATCGTTCATTGTTTTTGGTATACATGATTCTCTTACATTAGTTGAACTATCATGTTACATGGATGATGTGTGTTTCATTAGCATAAATAAAAACCAATTTTTTTTTTTTTTTGGGCACAACTAACATAAAAAGCTGTCATATTTTCTTTTGTACATATAAATCTTTTTAATTGGTCAGAATTATCATATCACATAGATGAAATATTGGTCTTGTACTCCACTAATTTTTCATTATATTTGGAAAATTTTATGCTACGCACAACCTAGTGATTTGGATGGGTCATACCTATGCGTAGGGGTGTATACGATTCGAGCCGAGTCTGCGCGCGAGTTTTCTCACAAGCTCGCGAGTTTGCTCACGAGCTCAAACGAGCCGAGCCTTCAAGTGTTCGCGAGCTTTCTCGCGAGATTTCTGGAACGCCCTTTTAAACTATATAGTTTAATAATAAAATAATCTTTTTGTCAAGCCTATTTATGAAATGTGTCATATTTTCGCTAAAATTATACTACATAGTTTTATAATAAATATATTTATAAAAGTCATTATACAAATTCTTTCTCAAACTTATAAACGAGCTTTTTCGCGAGCCTTAATTGATCGTGTTCACGAGCTCAAATGTGCGAACCAAGCCTAGCCTTTTATCAAGCCGAACTTCAAACCCTTGTTTAACTGATCATCTTGTTTACACTCCTACCTATGTGTATGGTGCAGTAAGCTACTCATAATATACTCAACTTCTTCTTTGGTAGGTTCATTTAAAACATCTGGTGATTGTGGCGTAGTTAGAAACATTTATAAGGGCACGTTTGGTAGACAGGAATGGAATAAGGCAGGAATGGAATGGACTCGGGAATAGAATGAAACAGGAATGGAATAGCAATAGTCATTACATTCCTCTGTTTGGCTAAGTTTCTAGGAATTAAATGTCAATTACATTCCACTTTGGGTTTTAAACAATCAATTTGTAGAATAAAATCAGATTTAAGCAAAATATTTTATATTTGTACAAAATATTTATGGTACAAACATTCAGTATTATTTATGCAATATTTTGAAATTTTGAATTTTAAAAATATTTTTTAACCTAAATAGTTAATATTTGGTTTTTTTTTTATGAAATAATATTACATTTTTAACAATTTTAGTCCACCTTATTTTTATTCATCTATTTGCAAAATCTCTTTAAAAATTTAATATGTTTGCTAGTTATAATTAAATTTTGGATAAATTACACAAATCTCCCCTGAGGTTTGCCTTAATTACACGGACCTCCCCTCTTGTTTCAAAAATTACACAGATCTCCTTCGAGGTTTGTAATTAGGTAACAAAACGCCCCCTCCCCTAATGGTCCGTTAGTTTTTTTACATTAGCCTCCCATGAACATTACAATTAGCCTCCCTAATATTATAAAATTGTCATACTAAAGCCCCATTTCTCTTATATTTTTGTGCTAATTATAAAATCCCTTCTCCCTCCTATGTTTTTGGGTTAATTTTTTTAGCATTAATTTATATCATCTACACAAAATATACACAAAACATATATAAATAGGTTCAAATTTTTTTTCCCCCGAACAAACCTCTATCAAGCCCCCTGTCCATATGCTTCAAAAGTGGACACTTAACCCCCTGTGATTGTGGACTAAAATAGAACTGTTATGATTTCACTCAAAGACCGTTAACCCCAAAATTAACATCACAAAATGGGTAAGTGTTTATATTTTTAACCAATTTTAGAATTTTTGTCAGTTTTGAGTGAAATCATAACAATTCCATTTTAGTCCACAATCACAAGGGGTTAAGTGTCTACTTTTGAAGCATATGGATAGGGACGGATCTAGAAAATTAATACATGGGGGGCTTGATAGAGGTTTGCTTGGGGAAAAAAAATTTTGGACCTATTTATATGTATTTTGTGTAGATGATATAAATTAATGCTAAAAAAATTAACCCAAAATCAGAGGAGGGAGGAGGGATTTTATAATTAGAACAAAAATATAAGAGAAAGGTGGCTTAGTATGACAATTTTATAATGATAGGGGGGCTAATTATAATTTTCAGGGGAGGCTAATATAAAAAAAACTAACGGACCATTAGGGGAGGGGGCGTTTTGTTACCTAATTACAAACCTCGAGGGAGGTCTGTGTAATTTTTGAAACAAGAGGGGAGGTCCGTGTAATTAAGGCAAACCTTAGAGGAGGTTTGTGTAATTTACCCTTAAATTTTTTTTAGTCCAATGTTAAGTTTAATAAGCATTTTATGGTTTTTTTAGTATGAATAATATTTCATCAAAATATTTAATATTTTATAAAAAATTAATATTTTAAAAATATTTAATATATTTTTTAATATTTAATATATACATATTTTTATAAAATATATTTTAAAAAAATATTTTATATTTTATAATTATAGTCAATTCTGTGGGAATGGAATGAGCATTCCTTAGGTTTTGGCAAGGAATGCCCATTCCTGCTTAAGTAGGAATGACCATTCCAAAAGGAATGCTCATTCCACTGCATTTGGTCACACCAAATACAGGAATGGAATGAATCCAGGAATGACCATTCCATTCCAAGGTGCATTCCTGCCTACCAAACGTGCCCTAAGTGGTTTCAATCAAAACCTTGACATTGTATCACAAAACTTTTAAATTTTAAAATGAGAGTATTTTTGCTCATCCAAAAAATAGTACACTAATGCTCATCCAAGTATTTCATTCGCCAATACAGTGGGACCTTTTCGTTTAGTGAATTTAAAGTTATGGATCCCACTAATTTAATCATGGGTCCCACTATATTGGCCAACGGAATGCTTGGGTGAGTATTGATGTATCATATTTTGGGTGAGCAAAAGTATTTTCTTTTAAAATTACTTATAAAAGAAATGAAATTAAAGGATGGTATTTTAATATCATTGCTTTCGCCCAAAAAAAAAACTAATAACTAAAGAACAATTTTCTATAGCTGTCTGTGGCCATTTTCTAAATTTTGAAACCATTGCATGATCGCCTTGTTGCTTATGTCATCAAATATATCTTTTCCATTATATAATTGAATTGTGAAAGATAATTGGATTGCCTAAACCTCTAAAAATTATCAATTTGACACCTCTCCTCTTATTTTGGCTTTATTTTAAGTGAGTTCAACCGATTAAAAGATAATTCTCAATTCATAAAACACAGCGTATGCCTTCATTTTCTCCAAAGTTAGTGGGTTCAATTAAACCCACTTGACAATATGTGGCTTATATTGTGACGCCCTCCTAGGCGACTTCCTCTCCTCTCTGGTCAGTGTGGTCTAATCGAAGTCAACTGACTCCCATAGAATACAGAGTCAGTTTTCACCAAACTGGTTTGAATGAGCACTAGCTACTACATTCACACACTTTTTTTACATATTTTTTGACACACAGCTTTAAATGCATGTATCCTGTGTTATGTAAGTGGTGCACAGAAAAGTGTAAAAAAATTCAAACATCACAAGGTACATGCATTTAAAGCATAGTGTGTCAAAAAGTGTGTAAAAAATGTGTATACCTAACATTAATATTGGGTTTGAATCTAGAGTAATATTTGGGACACTAACTGTGAATCCCACAATACCACTAGATGAGAAATAGAGTATGTACGTTAATAAATGTTAGTAAAATTTATTTATGTCCTAGCATTACCCTTGAATCTATAGGCTACCTCACCTATCTCCTTCTCAACAAGGTCCATCTTCTTCCACCCTTAAGTAGTTGAAGTAGGCATGGGCTTGAATCCTAATGATTTTGGTGTTAGATTATGGTAAGTTTGTTTGAATGTAGTACTTCTTCCTCCCCTTTTTTGAGTTTAATTTTAGGAACTCAACTTATTAAGAGGATAAAAAGAATTTACACATATTTTTCACAATTACTCCTAATCATTATAATATATTTTTTTTAATTTTGTCTTGGTATAGATTTCAAGGAAGGGTAGTTTTGGAAAGTAGGTAAAAATTATATGCCAATTTAAGAAAGTGGATATTAATTTTGGAACATCCTAAAATGGAATATAAGACTCAAAAAAAAGGACGGAGGGAGTACCATTTAAAAAGAGAAGTAATTGTCAAAACATAAGGTGATTTTTGTAAAAGTAAAATAATTTTCAAAATTATACCATATTAGAGAAAGTGGTGCGATTGTATCATAGAAGATCCCTTTCTCTGCGGAGTACTAATTTAAGAGAGCTGTTTAGGTACGTCAGCAATTGCACCCCCTGACCTTTCCACGTAGAAGTCAAGGTGACGTCAGAGTCATTTAAGACAACAATCACTCCATGTGATCGGCCCACGCCACTTAACCCGGCAACTATCCAGTACAGTATTTCCAAGCTACCATATTACGTGACTGCCAACACCAGTTTTCACGCTCCCCTTGGCTGCGTTTACAGCACGCAGTTTTTATTTTTATTTTTATTTTTATTTATTTTATTCTTTTTATTTTATAGTAATGTAATGCTTGAACGCTTCTCAAAATTTTTTTTTTTTTTTTTTTTTTGTTGGTAATCGGGGGTGTCCGGGCCAGCTTGCGTGCACCTCGACTAATCTCCTGAGGCTGGAGGCGCCGGGTGAATACTCCAGTAGCCACGCTCCCCATGACTCGAACACTAAACCTCTTGGATAGTACACTCAACGCTTCTCAAATTTTGACCAACGAATAAGGTGGGCTTTAAAAAAAACACTCCCTTCATCCCTTTTTTTTAGTACACCTTTGGAAACTCAACTTATTAAGGGGACAAAAAGAATCTATACCTACTTTTCACAATTGCCCCTAGTCATTACAATAACTATTTTAGTTTTGTCTTGGTATAGATTTCAAGGAAGGGTAGTTTTGGAAAGTAAATAAAAATTGTATGCCAATATAGGAAAGTGGACACTAATTTTGGGACATCCTAAAATGGAATATAGGACTCAAAAAAAGTACATACTTACAGTTAAGCCCCCTAAAAATTACAAAAGTCCCGCCTGATATTGTAAATTTATCATATTAAGTCCCCCATCTCTTATATTTTTGTGCTAATGTTAATTATATAAAAAGTCCTTCATTTTTATGTTTTTGTGATGAGTTTTTATACTATCAACTTATATCATCTATACAAAATATATGCAAAATATGTATAAATAGATCCCAAAACACCTTCCCCCCCCCCCCCCCCCCCCATTCTATCAAGTCATCCTGGATTGATTTTCTAAATTCACCCCTGAAAATCAAGTCAGTCACTGCCACATGTGTTTAGAACTACATTTGGGATATAAATTTGGGAAGTATATATAACATTAATCTTAAATTTAATGTTTCAATTTTTCGTTTATGCTTTGTTTGCCACGAGTAACAAAAATGTGGAACATAAAGGGCAAACTCAGTTCACGAGACTCCTGTCACTGCAAGGTCTGAAACTCATAATAGAATTAAATGAAAGCAGCTTTACCTCTTATGTAGAGAGACTGTGTCTTCAATTCGAACCCTTTGCCTCCATAATTTTTTTTTTTTTTTCGGAAAAAATTGCCTCCATAATTCTTGATTTAAAGACTTCTGAATTTTCTTATACTTTAATTGAAGTAGAAGATAGTTTAAGAGTGTTTAAGAGTAAATTGATTTTGAAGAGACACTTTATCTCTCCTCAAAATATTCTCCTTTCTGTCCTAGGATTTGAGAAGCGAAAAAGGGTTATTCTGTAACAAAGGGAACCCATTAGAGTTAGGAAATAAAGCTTTGGCTACTAAAAAGACTAAGGAAATAAAGCGTTTGATAAAATTGATAATTAAGTATTGAAAATTAAGTGCTAAATTTTAAGTAGTGAAAATTTTATACGATCGAATTTACAGTACTGAAAACAATTTTTTAAGTACTGAAATAGATTACATATATTCAGTAAATATTTTTAGTAGAAATTTTTCACTTAAAGTTTCAGTAATTTTTTGGCTATTTTTTCAATCAAGTGATTCATTACCAAATGCACTGAAGCAAAATAAGTATTGAAAATTTTCATTTTCATCACTTAATTAGGTTATCAAACATACCCTCATAAATTGATTGCAAGATTAGGTAGCTAGCCAATATCAAATTTACCATTGTTATCTCTATAAGGTAGTGTCGTATTCATTTGTACAAGGGTAAAAGTGTCCTGTTGTCGTAAATTCTTAGTCTTTTCCCAATTGGTTAATTTTTGAATTAATTATTTATAGCTCGGAAGTATGAGTATGTGTATTCTTCTTTCTTTTCTTTCCCTCCATCCTCTCTTTTAATTACTGGAGTATATCAAAGAGAATCATTCCCGCTTAGTTTCCGCATCTTTCGTCCATTCTTCCTCTTCAATTCATTTTTATCCATAGTATCAATTCAATTGTTTGTCTAACAACTGTGTTCTCAAGGAATTCTAACATTCACTCGAGTGGAGGTGGTGGAGTAGATCAACTAGTGAAACACATATGATCAAAAAAGCAGTACATATAGAGATATTTATATAAAAAGCTAGTAATGTCAAATATGTCAGATTGGCATCTGAACTAATTGGCTTCTTATATTACTTTTATTAATTGGTCTAATCCATCTATGGGTGGATTTAGAAAAATCATTTTAGGAGGCATGATATAGGAGTTCAACCGAAATTTTTTTTGGATTTATTTTTATATATTTTGTGTATATGTTTGACCCAATACGACAAATTTATAATACCAGAGGAGGCTTTTGGACCTATTTTATACATTTTGTGTATATTTTGAATTTAATTTGACAAATTTATAATGTCATGGGAGATTTTGGACATATTTATACATATTTTATATATATTCTAGACCTAATATGACAAATTTATAATGTCAAAAGGGACGCGTGGGGGAGGGGGGGTGGTAATACAAATTTGCAATTTTTGAAAAATTGGGGATGGGCTTAAGCCACCCCACCCATACACGTAAATCCGCCCCTGAATCCATCACCTCAGTCAAGTAAAGTGTGTACGTGTTAGTCTTAGACCGGCCAATATTTTCTCACTCTCAAAAGATATTTAGGCATAGTTTGACCCCAATTTTGGTGGTTTTTCTTTTTTAAAATACAATTTCATATTAATTCATTTGGTAATTAGTTTATGAGCTTTGCAAAAATTGAACTTATGGCTTTTTTGGGAGAACTTTTAAAAGCTCTAGAATGAAGTTTTTACAAACTCAAGGTTGCTTTTTGGTTTCATGATATATTTTTTATAATAATATATGTCACTTGTACAAAATTATCAAATAACTTAATAATAAATTTCATAAACTACTTTTAAAAAGTCACGTAAACATCACGAACGCCAAACTAAGCCTTAGTTACCAAGACTTTGAATGCCTTTGTGGTACAGTACCCCTGTAGTGTTTGTTGCCCCTCCTTTATGAGTACCAAGTGCTCCAGCCTTGGTACCTATTATCTAAACTCAAAAGACATTTAGTCCGCCCCTTGAAATTGCTATTCAATTTCATCCATTTAATTATTAAAATACTAAAAAATACATCAATTAGTGAAAACATTTAGTGAGAGTGTCAAACCTAAGACGCTTACATAAGAAGTCATATAATACACTCACAGAGGTAATTTTTTAATTTTTTTTTTATTTATCTGATCTGACATTTTAACTAACCGAATTTTATTAACTGTTCTGGTAATGTCCCCTTCCCAAGACCAAGAGGCCGTTGGTCTGCACCCTCAACTTTTTATTTAGTTTTAGAGTAATATTTGGGGCACTAACAACTTCCACTAACACTTACTAACACACTCTATCTCTCTCCTAGTGGTACTGTGGGGTCCGCAGTGGGCCCTGCAGTACCACTAGGAGAGAGATAGAGTGTGTTAGTAAGTGTTAGTGGAAGTTGTTAGTGCCCCTAGCATTGCCCTTAGTTTTAATAAAATCACTCAGTTAGATACTCAAAATGAGTATTAATTACGCAATAAATGGTAAAAACTTTTCGTTTAAAATAATATCTATTAGGAATAACATATTCAACTTAATAAGTTTTTTTTTTCTTTTTATTACATACTTGAATTATGATCGGACACACACACACACTCATTCCAACTCAGCTCAATTTCAAAATCCCACAATCACCCACAATAAAATCCAACAAAAAACATTCATTCCGACTGAAGAACAAACAAGGACAAACAAAGAAATCCTCCAACCTTAAATGTAAAGTACATATTTCTGAATTTTTCTAAAAAAAAGTAGTAGACTTTTGGCTTGGATGGTTAGATTCCATTTAACTACATTTGATATCCTTCGGTCCTTGGATTTGCCTTTTAATTAATTATTCAGTCTCTTTCTATTTAATTATTGCGAGGTTTAATCACACATATTCTTTGTTGTGATACAACTAGTATCTTCTTCTACCAAAAAAAAAAAAAAAAGAGAAAGATATAAGTTTCTTTCTTTATTTTCTTCGAACTTTGATTTAATGAAAATATTGTATAAGCTGAATTGGTGTTTATGTGATAGGGAATCATTGAAAGCAACATACTACTTTAAATTTAGCAATATGAGACAACAAACTATATGGTTGGGAACAACGAGAACTCAACTGTTCTAATGATATTTACGTATAACCAAGTCATTACTTTGATGTGCACTATTTAGCAAGGTTTGTCCCTCTTTGATGAAATATGACTGCAAATTATCTGGCAGTAGGACCACTACCGCCATTGTTGCAGTCATCATATTTGACTATCTTCGACGTGCGAGTTTGAACTAGATTCGGCAATACCAGATGAGTTCGAACCAGATTCGGTCATCTCCACATTAGTTGCAGATTTTACAAAATTAATTGAAATTTCACTTGTTATAGGAAAAGTTATATAAGTGAAATTTCACTTCTTTTTTTTTTCTATATCAAGTGAAATTTCACTTAATTTTGGTTATAACAAACGAAATTTCATTTGTTTTTTTTAGTCGCCGGAGGTGGTGGGGTGGTCGCTGAGATGGTGGCGGTGGTGGTCAGAGGTGGTAGGGGTGGTGATAATGGTTTCTAGAGTTAGATAATGAAGATGAGAGCATTTTAGCCTAAGAAATAAAAAGAAGGGCTTATTCTTAATGATAGATTTAAGATATCCTTAATATTAAAAAAAATTTATATACTAGTCCTTTCAACTAACTACACCTCAAAAAAAGAGACAAGGTCTGAGGAGCACTGTAATATAGCATGGTGATACAATAGAATAGCTTGAATCTTAAAAAAATTAAACAAGGGACTGCTCTGTAGTATAGTAAGAATTGTAGAGTTCAAACTGTGCTCTCATAATTTGAACAATAAAACTATTTTTGCAAAAATAATTTTTAAAAATTGAGCAATTTTACTGTTTATAAATGAGCAGAACATTTTTAACTATACAGTTCTAAAGAGTAGTCCATAAATAAATAATACAAGGAAAAAGAAAGAAAAAAAAAAGAGGTGACCCAGATACGAAGAAACTAAAATGATTTTTCTCTTGGGTAATGTTAGTGGCACTAACAACTTTCACTAACATTTACTAGCACACTTTATTTCTCTCCTAGTGGTACTGCGGGGCCCACTGCGGACCCCATAGCACCACTAGGAGAGAGATAGAGTGTATTAGTAAGTGTTAGCGGAAGTTGTTAGTGCCCCAAATATTACTCCTTTCTCTTTTGTCCGCTAGTGCAAGAAGAGGCACTCATACGTTTCTCAATGGCGCGTGACATTGCTATAATTCCTTATAGTTAAGTTTAGGGAGAGAAAGAGAGAGAGAGAGTAAAACTTACGTAATATGTTCCCTTTTTGATGTAACGAATCACATCTCCATCTCCAAAAAAAATTCATTTATAAAAACCCACTTGCAACTCAACCCCCCGTTGACATATACCATAAACTCCCCAGTCCCCCCCCCCCCCCCTCCCCCCACTTTCACTTTCTCTCTCTACAAAAATCACTCAAATCACAACTCTCTCTCTCTCTCTCTCAATAATTCCCTTCTCTAGCGATGCAGGGCCTCCGTCAATTGACCGACGGGGGAGGCGTACGCCTCGAGCTCACCAATTCATCGTCGTCCCCGCTGGCGATCGACGTGGCGGAGTCCACCGAGACGAGGATCCAACGCCTCATATCCGAGCACCCCGTCATCATCTTCACACGATCCTCGTGCTGCATGTGCCACGTCATGAGGAGTCTATTGACCACCATAGGGGTCCAGCCCACCGTCATCGAATTGGAGGAGCACGAGATCGGTGCCCTCGATAGCGCCGACAACTCCTCCCCCTCCTCCTCCTCCGCCTCAGGCGTAGCTCCGGCTGTGTTCATCGGAGGGACACGTATCGGTGGGTTAGAGAGCCTCGTGGCACTTCACTTAAGTGGTCACCTGGTCCCCACGCTTGAAGAAGTTGGTGCTCTCTAAACTCTCTCTCTCTGGCCTCTGGGTATGAATATTTGTAGTTTCGATGTCAAATTTGGGGTACTATTGTAATTCAATCTTAAATTAGGAAAACCCACACCAAAAAAAAAAAAAGTAATTTTCTTTTTATTATTGTTGTTATAAATTTTGTTTTTTTGGTTTTTTTTTTTTCCTTCTGTATTTTGGGCTTTGTAGTTGGAGTATAATATTACTGATCAAAATGATCAGGACTGTTAAATCTGTGGTTGTCGTAAGTAATGAACGGTTATGATCTTAGCTTGGTAATTGTTATCATTGAAATCATATGGTTGTGGATTTTATTTGGTGAATGTAGAAGTACTTATAGATATTACATTAAAGACTAATTATCACTTAATGTAAATAAATTTGATTTAATTTGTTATTTGTTACGCGTGGTTTGCAAATAATTGCGTTTTTATGGTTTTTTTTTTTTGACGATTTTGCCCTCATCGCAAAAGAAAAGTAAAATGATGATATTTTCTAGAAGATTTTTCGATTTTATTTGCCATAAATTATGTCCAATTTTAGTCACATCACTTAATTATTATTTTTCTGTTAAACTATTTCTTTGTTTAATCTCAAGAAAACATTGATTATTGATAGCCATACAATGTCCAATTTTAGTCATGTCACTTAATTATTATTTTTGTACACTTTCTTGAACATCACAGAAGAATATTCTTTAATTATTTTTATGGAAGTTTGAAATTATTCCTATGCTTATTTTGAATCACAAACTTTTCCCTTTTCTTTCATTTTCATTTGACATACACTAATCTTTTTGACCATATGATTCATTTTACTTTTGAAAAATAAGGGTATGACTACAATACACTCCCTTAAAAAGGGATGAATGTCAATTCTAAACAATATTTATCATAACTGACTCATAACAGTGAGTCATATTTTTCATAATTTGATCACATTTGTCATAATTGACCCATAATTGAATCACATTTATCATAAATAAGCCACATTTGTCATAACTAAAAAAAAAAAAATTGGTAATGCAACTCAACCTGAGCCACACTATGAGGGATTGACATCCACCCTTTTTTTAGGGAGTGTATACTAGATTTTCCGCAAAAAAAATTTTTGTCGGTCTAATATTTCCAAAATTGTCAAGAATCTTTTAATTAGTTTGTCCCCACAATAAATTTATTTAAAACAAAAAAATTCACCATTATTTATGATAGAGATCACACAGTCCCTTTTTATTGTCAAATATTTCTATGTTCCATATTCTATTCACGATTTATGTCTCATTATTATGTCTCTTTGTCTTTTCATGAACTCCATCATTTTCAAACCTAGACTGTTAAACCTATGCTTATTTATCTCCACAAATAATTAGTCATCTCCGAGTGGTAAATCTAGATCAGTTAATTTTTCTCGGATAGCACCTGCTCCACTGGAAATTAATCTCTCGATTTGGAAATGTATCGAAGCCTTGGGTAGTAAAAAAAAAAAAAAAAAAGTGGGATGCTACCCGAACTACCCCTATTAATAAACCATTAAGAAAAATTCATAGAAGGCATTCAATTAAGAATGCAAATTATATTTACGTATAACATGATGTGCAAAAGTTATAAACATATATGTACTTTATGTAAAGTAAATGCTCTGAAAATGCATAGAAGGCATCCAAGAATGGTAAATTATTGTACAACATGTGCAAAACATTAATAAAAAAAATTAGAGTTATATGTAGCAATAGTTATCTTTTATTTTATTTGTAAACTTTAGATTGCCTCCTAGGTCTTGGACAAAATTCTAACTCTACCTCTATGATGACGTATGATTTTTTAAATTGAATTTTCAAACCATACAACTAAATTTAAGTTAATTCCTCTCCCTTTTTAAATTTTTTTTTTTTTTATTTTTTTTTTTTATTATCTACCATGATTTTGCTACATCTATTCGAGGACTCTTTTATACCCATTTATTTTTCGTTTGACTGGAATGGAATTAACTGGAGGATTAATGTGTCTTTTCGGACATTAAAGATTATTGGAACAATGTAAGTCTATTTCTACATAAAAAGAAGACGTGTGTCAATTTGATTGAAAACACAACATCTTTGTGCTTTTCGGGACATTAACTGGAGGATTAATGTGTCTTTTCGGACATTAAAGATAATTGAAAGGGTAATTCTATCTAAATCCGCCTACTTAATTTGTTCTCTACATCCACTTTTAAGTGAGTTTTTTCTATTACCATTATACCCATAAACAAATGATGTACGTATAGACAAATGAATAAAATGAATTCCAAAAAGGTTCATCTTTGCACCCACCTACTTCAATAAGCCCCAAACTGATTTACACTTTCTCTACAACAATTCTATATCGTACTGTGTTTGAACTATACACATATGTATATAATACACATGTATCTCTCTCTCTATATATATATACTCATAATATGCATATATTTGTAAATCTATAAAAGATAAAGAGAGTGTGTAGAGAGAGTAGATTATTTATAATAAGTAGGCGGATTTGAAGTTGTAGAGAAAGTGTAAATCAATTTATGGTTATTTTGGGATAAAGAGTGTGTGCAGAGAGTAGATTGTTTTAATTGAAATTATAATAATGGGTGTAGAGAGTAAGTGGTGTAAAGAGTAAATTAGGCGGGTATTAATAGAATTTTCTAATTGAAATTTGTATGAGATTAAAGAATTAGAAAATAGATAAGTCTATTTATACATAAAAAGAAGACGTGTCAATTTGATTGAAAACACTACATCGATCTTTGTATGCACACACACTTATAAAGAATAAAATTAGTACATAAAAAGGTCTTCAAAAGTCCGTAGAGAAACATGCACGCAGAATTAAGACTCTTTTTTTTTTTCAGCAAAAAAAAAGAATTAAGGCTGTTTTTGAATTGTGAGCATTTTTTTGTTCACTCTCAAAATAGTTTATTAATGCTCACCCAAGTATTCTATAGGTCAATGTACTGAGACTCAAGATTAAATTAATGGTATTTAATTCCGAATCCCACTGCAATAACTAATGGAATGTTTAAGTGAGTATTGATGAAACATTTTTGGGGTGAGTGAAAGTATTTTCTTTTGAATTTTGAACCTTATGGGGACTTTTTTTTGTTTTTTTGTTTTTTTTTTGTTTTTTTTGTTTTTGAAGTGAGGATAAATTGTCTTAGCATGTCTTACCAAACTTTGGGATAAATACATAATATTGTCGTTTAATCGAGTAGAACACAGAGACAAACTTGATACACATGCATTGGCCCAACAACACCCACACCATTTAAGCCAGAGAAGCAATAGAATTAGAATTCCTAATTTGCTTTTTTGGTTAACAGGAACAAAACAGACAACTAACTTCCACGAGGGAAGCAAGTACCAGTGCAATCCGCCATAGGATACTGCTTAATAAAAACAAGAGGATTAGACGACATGCCTATAAATTAGCTAAAATATCAACACATCTATTACCTTCTCTTTTAATGTGCAATATAATATCATTAATAAGTAAAACAAAACAGTTTTCAATAAAGATTTTAAGAGAGTGAAATAGAATTCAAACTTCATAATAAAACTCTGAACTTGCTATGCCAGAGCCGTCTATCCACGTGTCACATGTACATGTATGAACGAGTACATTACATGGAGTATATGTTAAAAAGTTTGTTATATGATTTCATGGATCCAAAGCCATTTGATTGATTTTTTTTTTTCCCATTTAAGGAAAAAGATGATGGGATGGGAAAAGCTATAGTATTATTGAAGGGTGAAGTCTTGTAGCTAATAGCTTTAACTCCACGTCTTCATATGTCTATGGCCCTCTCCTTTTATTTTGGAAAAGACAGCTCAGTGTGATGACCAAAGCAGCAACTCCTACTAGTATTTCTTAACTTACACACACACACACACACACACACACACAAACACAACTCTCCCACAGCAAAGAGTTGTGTGCACTACCTTTATTGGAATCACACGTGGCAGTCATCTAGCCGTGTGATGCTCACATTATTTTTGTTGTAGACCCCATCTAGGATCTTTACAGCCTAACCTTAGAAGAATCTCCTAATGAATCTTTCAAAAGACACCCACATTCAAATATTAATCATATACAAAGTGAATAAGAGTATGGTGTCTATTTTATGTGGTTGTATGGCCCCACTTCAAGTTCCTTAATGGTTAGGTTTGGTTTAACATTAAAGCTCCAAAGGACCAAAAGCCTCTTTTAAGTACTTTTATCTTTATACATATGTGTTCACACACTAGTATATATACATAGACAATTATAATCCTTTCCTCTTAGTAGAGGTGATGAAGTCATGGTTATTGTTTATGCTTCTTCTAAGGGGGGGTCCCACTTTAATTATGATTTCCCCCCTTCAAAAGCTAATACCTAATTGAACCTTGTGTGGTTTGAACCATAGTTTTGTTGGATAAAAATTAATTTTGGTCATGTTTGAGGTCAAATAAATATGGGACCCATTTAGAGTTTGAATGGGGTCCTTGTGGATTTGTGTTCTCCTCCATGAAGAGATGAACTTTAGATATTTACATGTCCAAAATTATTATTGAGTGAATGAGAAATTAATCCATTGAATACATTTATATAATGTACATACATGAATGCATGGAAAATGTATATAATTTATTATAATGTATAATGCATGGAAAATGTATATACATGAATGTATTTATTCTCATTCATGGATAATGCACATTCATAGATGAATCATGTATATACATGGATGAATCTATAGATTCACAATGGATATACATGGATGAATCCACAAATACATAATGTACATACATGGATGAATCCACAAATTCATAATGTACATGCAATGAATCCTCTCTCCCCTTAGTCCTATATATTCTGAGCTTTCTCCTCAGAAATTTCAGAGTCAGAAAAACAAGAGCTATTTCCTCCCTTCCAATATTCCTTCCTGAAAGAGACACAGAATATAGTTGGTTCGCCGGAGCAGTCGAACACCGTGCTTGTCTACTGCTGGTTATTGCCGCTGTATCCTGGGAGACAAACGCCGGAGATATCCTCAAGCACTTCTGGTGAGGCGGCGAATCTGTTATAAGGAAACTGTGAAATATCACAGGCCTCGGTTTGATCTTATTTTGTTATAGTTTTCCAATTATTGCTTTCTGTTTACATATTGTAATTCTGGTTCTATTCAAGTTCTATTTTCCAGTTTGTAATCAAGAATCTGTTTCTGTTTTCCTATTGTATCAATGTAATTTTTCCAACAATCTTAAAACAGATTATATATATTTTTACAAAACAAAAACAGATTCGGATTTGGAAAATTAAAATTATTTTTTGAAAACAGTCTTACAAAAAAAACTGCTACTGTAATCCTCGTTTTCTGGCCAAACGGTGCAGAATCAGGAAATATTACATTAGACAAAAAGTGTGCAGAATCCTGTTTTGCTTGGGACATCGCGAGCAGAATCTTAAAATTCATTCGTTTTCTAACAATTATTTGGGAAAAGAAATTCTACTGCAGTTAAAATTAAAAAGAAAATATTAGATTTAATTTCTTTTCTCTTGTGATAACTTCTGAAATGGCAAATGAGACCATGAACTCTGTTGCGACCGATGGTGCTACCAATTCCGTGGTGATTGGTTCGAGTATTGTTAAGGTTCCCTCAATCCAAATGGTTCCTGTGAACCACGAGGAGAAACCCGATAAATCTAATGAAAATGAACAAGAACAAGAGGTTGTGCTAGCAATTGATGCTTTGAAGCACTCGGACTTTTTGTGCCGAAACTATGTCTTGAATTACTTAGACGATACACTCTATAATGTGTATAGGGTCAAGACCATTGCTAAGGAACTGTGGGAGTCCTTAGATATGGTGGACTCAAAGACTGTGATCAGTCAAGTCCAAGAGACAAATGTGACGGAGTTAGATTATATCTCAAGGGATGTCTCTGACATTAATCTGTCTGCTGTGATCTCTGAAGTGAACTTGGTGGATTCAAACCCAAGGGAGTGGTGGATAGACACTGGTGCCACTCGCCATATATGCTCCGACAAAGTTATGTTCACTTTGAGAAGATATATATGGGAAATTCTACCTCCTCAGATGTTGAAGGGCAAGGGAAAATAAGTCTGAAAATGACTTCAGGAAAGGAGCTAACTCTCAACAATGTCCTTTATGTACCGAAAATTCGCAAGAATTTAGTATCCGGATCTCTCCTAAGCAAGCATGGCTTCCGAATGGTCTTTGAGTCAGACAAGGTGGTGTTGACTAAAGCGGGAATGTATGTGGGGAAGGGGTATATGTGTAATGGGATGTTCAAACTTAATGTAGCAACTATATTTTCAAAAGTTAATAAAATGAGTACCTCTTCTGTTTACTTGCTTGAGTCTTCCAATTTGTGGCATGGTAGACTAGGACATGTTAATTTTAATTCTTTGCGAAGATTAATTAAATTAGACCACATACCAAACTTTCATATTGATGCAAGTTATAAATGTGAAACTTGTGTTGAAGCAAAGTTAACAAAGACTTCATTTCAATCAATTGAAAGAAGTACTGAACCTCTGGAATTAATCCACACTGATGTATGTGATTTAAAAATGGTTCAATCTAGAGGTGGCAATAAGTATTTTATTACTTTTGTTGATGATTGCACTAAATACTGTTATGTGTATTTGCTAAAAAGTAAGGATGAAGCTTTGGATAAGTTCATTTTATACAAGACAGAGGTTGAGAATCAACTAAGTAAAAATATTAAGGTGTTGAGAAGTGATAGGGGTGGTGAATATGTAGCACCATATGGTGAGTTTTGTGCACAAAATGGAATTATTCACCAAACCACCGCACCTTATTCGCCTCCATCAAATGGAGTTGCTGAAAGGAAAAATCGTACCTTAAAGGAAATGATGAATGCTATGTTAATAAGTTCTGGATTGTCACAGAACTTGTGGGGGGAGGCAATTCTCTCCGCAAATTATATTTTAAATAAGGTACCTCGAAAGAAAGTTGATCAAACCCCGTATGAACAATGGAATGGTCGAAAATCTTCCTACAAGTTCTTACGAATGTGGGGGTGTCTTGCAAAAGTTCTTGTACCTACTCCTAAGAAAGAAAGGATAGGTCCAAAAACTGTTGATTGTTTATTTATTGGCTATGCACATAATAGTAGTGCGTATCGATTTCTTGTACATAAATCTGAAAACCCAGATATACACAAGAACACGATCATGGAGTCTAGAAATGCGTCTTTTTTTGAGAATATATTTCCTGGTAAAGAGGATTATAGTTCTAAAAAACGCACATTTGAGACTGTTGGGGAAACTAGTAAAACCCAAGAAGAAAATGTTAATATTGAGCCTAGACGTGGGAAACGAGATAGAACCTCAAAATCTTTTGGTCCAGACTTTCTAACTTATGTTATAGAAAGTGAGCCTCAAAGCTATATGTCACGCCCCGACGCAGCATAAATAAGGAAAGCGTTTAATTTCCTTTATGGACCCGTAGGTCGCGACAGTTTGAAGGATCGATTCCGTCCCAAACGTCGAACAACAAAACATAATAATCAGAGCAGAGCAATCAAAGCTTACAAAAGTTTTACTAACTTATTACATCTTACGATACGGGGTCAACTAAGGCACAGACCGCCTTAACACAAAACAATAACTTATCATCTATTACAGTCATCCTTATAAACAAACAGTTTAAAACTTAAAACATATAACTTGAATATGCAATGATGATAACAGTTTCTCTTCCAAAAGCAGCCGTTCTCAATTAGCATAGTCATAAGATTCCTCCTGATTATAACCTGAAAAGCCTGAACACGAATGTCCAGGACGCATCAACGTCGTCAGCTTCAAGAAGCTGGTGAGTATTAAAAACATAATTTTAAATGTAAAACATACTCATTTACAAATTTTTCCTTTTTAAGTTTGTAAAAATCAACGGTTTCACCACGGAAAGAATTCAATTATAAAACAACGGGGAAAGTATTTAAAAGTCGTTCATTCATTAAAACATATGATCGTGTATGAGACAATGCACCACACTCATCTTACCGACTCTTTTCTCTCGACAAACACAACAACCCACTATCTCACTCCAATATCTTTGATACACTAAGGTAGCCATACTTTAGCAACGGGGTGCCAGGGAATGTCCAGTTTGCCTCACACTTTGGTCCGGGGTACCAGGGAGTGTCCAATGCCTCACACTTTGAATACCTAAACCGCCATGCAAATACCGGAGGAACCCTCACGCAGTATCCAGACTCGGGTATCAGGGAGTGTCTGTAGGCCACACTTTAGCACTACCATGGGTGCCAGGGAGTGTCCAAGTTCAGCGTCACACACTTTAACGCTACCATGGGCGTCAGGGAGTGTCCAAATTTGCCACCGTCGCATTACAAAGATACTCTCACCGTAATCTCAACACGTCACACTTTGGTACACCATAACCAGGGAGTGTCCACCACACAATCTCAATCTCAATCTCATACTCTTTCCATACTGACCATTACTCTTTTCCACACTGACTGACACCCATATGCATGTACCACTGACTCCACATGTATGTCATGAAACTTAAACATAAAGGAATTCGCTGAATTAAAGGAACAGCGTACGTACGGGGATCGATAAGTCATAATACATTGTTTAATCTTTTCCAACATAACCAATAGTATTCTGTTTTAATAAAATTCCCAAACAGAACCTTAACAGTGCTTTAAAATTAATCCAAACAGTCCCTTGTACGAAAACACACAAAAACCAGAAACTGCCAGAAGTCGCGCGCGCGGGCCGCTTGCGCTAAAGGTCGCTCGCGCGATCTGCCTAATTTTCATTTTATTATAAAAACCTTTCCTTCCGCCTAAAATTATCCACCTCGCGCGCGCGGGTCGCTCGTGCGAAAGGTCTCTCGCGCGACCTAGTCATTTTTCATTTTCTATATAAAGCTTTTCTGTCTGCCCGAAAACACGAAGCTCGCGCGCGTGGGCCGCTCGCCCGAGGGGTCGCTCGCGCGGGCCGCTCGCGCGATCGTGGCGCGAGAAGAAGCAGAGGCTTCATCTTCTTCGTGGAGAATGCCCTGTTTTCAGTTTAAGGGTCCAAATTGACCCATTTTCAATTCTGGAAGTTACTAGGCCTTATTATATATGAATCTCTTTGTTTTTAAATGAGGATTTAGAATCCATAACCAATTTTACATGAATCAATCTATAACTCAAGAATTTTATGAAAAACTAAAAGATCACAAAACTAATTTTCTTATATACTTTCTCATGTGAATGAATTAGGCTCTAAAACTTCAAACATAGTATATATGATGTATTATCTTTCATAATCATCTCTAAAAACGGATTTTGGTTAAGTTTGAAAGATCCAAGTTTCTAAGCTTTGAAATTCCAACGTGTGATCATCAATGGAGATTAACAATTACATACACTCAAGTAGTAACTAAGCATGAATTACATTTAAGAGTGAGTTTAAAATACTCACTGATGATAAGGACAAAGAGAGTGTGTTGAGAAAGAAGTAGCAATACAAGAATCCAATTGAAGCTTGGCTATGGAGATATAAGTTTCTCTCTCTATAAAATTTAGAACTCTCAGCTCTCTCTGAAACTCTCTGAATTTGAAGTGCAGAATAGGTGTTTAGAGGGAGTGTATGTGAGTGTATATAGAGAGAGCCAAACTTGGCCACCAAGTTCCACCTTGAAGGCTCAACAAATTGATTTTCTTTCCTTAATTTCTAAAAGAACTACTAATTCACAGATGTGTGTGTATGTGTGTGTGTGTGTGTGTGTGTGTGTGATGATATGCATACGTATACACAAACTCTACAAACTTGAAGAGGCAACACTAGGCTAGTAGGGGGCAATGTAGAGGTGTTTGGGAATTCAACTTATGAACACAACATTAAAACACACTCTAAAGACATAGGCAAACAAGGCACAAACAATATGTCAAAGAATCACTTATAATGTTTGGCAAATTAGCTTTTGGCACTAGGAATGCACATACCCAAAAGCAATATCCAAACAAGGCATAACCAATGATTACTTGCCATAAATGGCAATAAAGCACACATCATCTCAACTTTACGTCACTTCAAAATCTGTGAAATTTTAACGCGGCGCGGACAGCTTTGAACATAAACTGGTATTTTCGTGACGCGGTGTTCGTCACAAAAATACAGAAAATTCACTTTAACGTAAGAATTGATTTTCCGATTTTATAAAAATACTAATTGAGTCAAAAACAACATTTCCACCATTTTGAAATACAGTTTTAAAATCCACCACAGGTGTTATTAATATTTACAGAAATTGAAATTTGGCCCCAACAGTAATTTCAATAGTAACTAAATCAAGATTTAACATGTGAGAATTAAATTAAGAACAGACAAGATCACATGAATTTAATTATGACAATGCCATTACAAATTAAATATGAAAATGTAATTTAAAATTAAATGGAAATGCAGGTTGTTACACTATAATGAAGCTATTAGATCACCAGATGGTCCATTGTGGAAAGAAGCAATCAAGAGTGAAATTGATTCTATCGTACAAAATCATACGTGGAAACTGGTAGATCTTCCTCCTGGTTGTAAGCCATTGGGCTACAAATGGATTTTTAAAAAGAAAATGAAGACGGATGGTACTATTGATAAGTATAAAGCAAGGCTTGTCATCAAAGGGTATAGACAAAAGGAGGGTCTAGACTACTTTGATACGTATTCTCCTGTTACGAGAATAACATCCATTCGTATGATTATTGCAATCACAGCGTTGTGAGGTCTCGAAATACATCAAATGGATGTTAAGACTGTCTTCCTTAATAGAGATTTGAATGAAGAAATCTACATGGAACAACCTGAAGGATTTTCTGCTCCAGGGAAAGAAAATAAAGTGTTTAAGCTTGTAAAATCATTGTATGGCTTAAAGCAAGCTCCAAAACAATGGCATGAAAAATTTGACCAAGCTATACTCTCTAGTGGATTTAAAATCAATGAGTGTGATAAATGTGTTTATGTCAAAGACACAATTGAAGGCTATGTCATCTTATGTCTTTATGTTGATAACATGCTCATAATGGGTAGTAATGATAAGATAATTAAATCTACTAAGAAAATGTTGAATTCTAAATTTGACATGAAAGATATGGGACTTGCTGATGTTATATTGGGCATCAAGATCTCTAGAAATGCTAATGGACTTGTTCTATCAAAGTCACATTGTGTAGACAAGATTCTAGAGAAGTTCAACAAGTCTGATACTAGTATAGCCAGGACGCCTGTGGACTTAAGTCTACACCTATCTAAGAATACTGGTGAGAGTGTTTCTCAACTAGAATATTCTCGAGTGATAGGAAGTTTGATGTACTTAATGAGTTGTACATGGCCTGACATTGCCTATTCTGTTAGTAGAGTAAGTAGATATACTAGTAATCCTAGTGCTGAACACTAGAAAGGGATAGTAAGGGTACTACGGTACTTATGATATACACGTGATCAGGGACTGCACTACATGAGATATCCAGCTGTAATGGAAGGATACAGTGATGCAAACTGGATATCCAATATGAAAGATTCAAAATCTACAAGTGGATATGTTTTCACACTTGGTGGTGCAGCTGTATCATGGAAATCTTCAAAACAAACTTGTATTGCTAGATCGACAATGGAATCTGAATTCATTGCGCTAGACAAGACAGCTGAAGAGGCTGAATGGCTTCGCCATTTTGTAGAAGATATTCCTAGATGGTCAAAACCTGTGCCAGCTATTTGCATACACTGCGATAGCCAATCTGCTATTGGAATGGCACAAAGTAATATGTATAATGGTAAGTCTAGACATATTCGTCGTAGACACAATACCATTAAACAACTACTCTCAAGTGGGATTGTCACAATTGACTATGTAAAGTCAAAGGACAATATTGCGGATCCGCTAACCAAAGGGTTAAATCGAGAGTTAGTTAATAAATCATCTAGAGGAATGGGACTAAAGCCTATGACGTTACAAGGGAATGGAATGGAATGGAATGGAAACCCAACCTAGTTGACTGGAGATCCCAAGATCTAGGTTCAAAGGGACAACCTAATTTCATGTACCTTAAGAGAATCACTGAGAAGAAATGTTCTTCTGCCCATTTCTATGTTTCAACAGTGATACCTGCTGGTGTGAGGGTAAGCTTAGCTTTTAATGACTATGTGCGTTGGTATAACCAAGCGGAGTATAGCAGGATACTCTAAATAGTCACCTATGTGAATGTGAAGTGGGGCCGCTTCTAAAAGAATTTGAGAAAGGCGAAATTCTTTGATAAACATTTACTGAACCAGGTGAGTGTTCAAGGCCAAAACGAACTCATGTGTAAGAACTAAACTATGTTTGGAAAGCTCCTGTGTGAGGTCTGTCGGTTGTTTACACTAATGGCAATCAGTTCAAGACTATACGTTCACTGGTCAGTCAGTAAATCTAATAGATTGTCACAAGGGAAGGTTCAAAGCCAAAAGCTACCTATCCTTTGCAGGAGTGATCCATTGTGCTCTCTCTCTTGTCGAGTCGTCTCACATCGTTTCGATTAATTTCATTCATGTGGGGGATTGTTGGATAAAAATTAATTTTGGCCATGTTTGAGGTCAAATAAATGTGGGACCCATTTAGAGTTTGAATGGGGTCCTTGTGAATTTGTGTTTTCCTCCATGAGGAGATGAACTTTGAATATTTACATGTCCAAAATTATTATTGAGTGAATGAGAAATTAATCCATTGAATACATTTATATAATGTACATACATGAATGCATGGGAAATGTATATAATTTATTATAATATATAATGTATGAAAAATGTATATACATGAATGTATTTATTCTCATTCATGGATAATGCACATTCATAGATGAATCATGTATATACATGGATGAATCTATAGATTCATAATGGATATACATGGATGAATCCACAAATACATAATGTACTCATGTATATACATAGATGAATCTATAGATTCATAATGTACATACATGGATGAATCCACAAATTCATAATGTACATGCAATGAATCCTCTCTCCCCTTAGTCCTATATATTCTGAGCTTTCTCCTCAGAAATTTCAGAGTCAGAAAAACAAGAGATATTTCCTCCCTTCCAATATTCCTTCCTGAAAGAGACACAGAACATAGTTGGTTCGCCGGAGCAGTCGAACACCGTGCTTGTCTACTGCTGGTTATTGCCGCTGTATCCTGGGAGACAGACGCCGGAGATATCCTCAAGCACTTCTGGTGAGGCGGCAAATCTGTTTTAAGGAAACTGTGAAATATCACAGGCCTCGGTTTGATCTTATTTTGTTATAGTTTTCCAATTATTGCTTTCTGTTTACATATTGTAATTCTTGTTCTATTCAAGTTCTATTTTCCAGTTTGTAATCAAGAATCTGTTTCTGTTTTCCTATTGTATCAATGTAATTTTTCCAACAAGTTTTAAAAAATCTATTTATATATATATATATATATATATATTTTTCAATTCTTTCTTTATATTTCATTTCTTAAGAGTTTGATCCAGTAAACACCTTCCCCACATCATTTTGGTACCAATCACACGAAGCCCCTTCAATTTCTTGCAATATGGAAGCACACTCTCATTATTTTCATAGAAACCACATAGTTAGATCCACAGTTACAATTAATTCCACCACTTAGCACCAAAGCCAGTTAGCATGGACATGAGTGACCTAACGAATATTGGTGGTTGAGGGCGCAACAGGCCACGCCCAGTATAATAATAATCTCAGGCCACGCCCAGTATAATAATAATCATCGTCATCGTCATTGTCATTGTCATTTTGTATTTTCAGTTCAAATGTGCATATCAATAAACTAGGGGCGGAATCATGTGGAGATCTGGGGGCCAAGGGCCCTGCAATTATTTTTAAAAGTTTGATTATGATTATGTGATTTGTAATTAATTAACATATTGGCCCTTCTAAATGTTTAACTTTTAAAACCGGTCATTACCAATATACAATTACAACACTCTCTGCGATAAATCATAAGTCAAAAGGATTATAAAACGCCAAAAAAAAAAAAAAACTTTAATTGCAAACGCCAAAGCACCTACCTCTCAAACATGGCAAAAAAAAAAAACTCACATAGTAAAAGTGTAATATTTTTGATATAGAAATCGTGTGCGAAGGTATGTATAACTAGATTAAAAAAATAAATTCAAGGGTGCTATCCCCAAATTCCCATGTTATCCTATTAGGTAACCTAACTACTAACTTGACCCTCTAAGTGCGAATTCCTAATTCTTCCCTCGTCAATAATAAACATACTAGACAGACTTGTGCATATTCTTTAATATGAACTAATTTAAAAAGGCTCTAACTCATGCTATACTTGGGGCATGTAATGGAATTTGAATCCTGAAGCCTGCTCCGAAGGTTCAAAACTCGGAATCTGCATGTTTCACATGTGAAAGTATGATTGGTCAACGTGACACACATGTAGACTGATAATTTGACCCGACCCATCCATTGGTCGGTCTTAATTCCCACATGCATCAGCTTTTCAACTAATTCCTCAAACTCATCGCTTTTTAAAGTCTATCATTTGAACTTCAAAAGATTTTGAACTGAAGTCACATTTTTAAATGCCGACTTCTTGACGTCTTTTCAACTTCCCTACTTCTGACTTCTGTCTTGAAGTTGTTGTAGACAAAGGAGTATGAAAAACTGCCATTCCAAACACAACATTTGTTTATCGTTTTTAGCTCTCAAGTTCAAATTGTGCACATCCTGCTTCTTGGAACAAACCAACAAAAGCGATCGAAACTAAATTCTTACATGCTCAAACTCAAAAATTCAAACATTTCTATTGAACCATTCCAACTGTCTCTCAAACACATACTGATATGGAAATGAAATAAAGAATAAATGTCGAAATGTTGATCAAAGTTCAGAATCAGAAAAAAAAAATAAAAATAAAAATAAAAAAACAGCACTTAACTTCTGCATTTTTTTTTTATTTCTTAACAAAAAAATGAAGGTGTGGTTGCCAGAGCCTACAAAGGCAACACAACAAATAAATCTCATCTGCACTTTGCTACAAGATTTTTGTTGCTATGTCGGTTCGTCATTATACTCTAAAATCCTATTCTATGGAATAAAAAGACGAGTAATGCTATGATTCCTTAATTTGTTCACCAAAATTGGATCACAAGTGATGTGACAACGGGCCCATTCATAAGGACTTCCAACAAAATTCAAATGGCACCACTAGAATAGGTTGACCCCACTAACACATCCTTTCGGAACCAAATTCGTGACACGAATCCGGGAAAAATAGCATTATTCAAAAAAATCGGCGAAAGCCAATTCCTGTTACAATCTGCCCCAATTCATAAACTTCTTTACCTCATCGTACAGAACCAAAACGGCGGCAGCACCGGTACTCCTAAACACATTCGAAAGAGCCCCACGGTAAAATGAAACCACCCCTTCGGTCCTATATATTTTCCTCCAGCACTCGAGAGTGCTTCGGTACATTGGCTGCTCTAAGCCAGACTGCATCATCATACGCCTTCGAACCGTATCTAACGGATACGATATCATTCCGGCAGATGTTGTGACCGCCTGAGCCACCACCCAACGCTTCCACAACGCCACCTCCGGTTTGGACTCTTCAGACATCATCTCTTTTATGGTGTCGAAACCGCCAAAGTAGAGGCCCCGGTGAACAACCATACCTTGTAAAGAGGCGGGAAGGCCTCTGTAAATCCCTTTGATTCCGTCTTTCTTGCGTATCATGCTGAGGAAGTGGCAGATTCCTCGGAATTGACGAACCTCGGTTCTTCCAAGGTCGGCGGCGAGGCGGGTATGCGCAATGTCAAGTGGGTATATGATGATCAAAGTCGTACAGCCTGCTGCGGCACCCGCAATAAAGTTGGCAGGTCCACCGGATACGAAATGACCATTTCCACTGCACAAGATGTTTCTGTACAGATCCTGTGGAAGGAAATTTTTGGTCAAGATTAGAATGCATCATGCCTTAATTGAAATGCTCTTGTACTGAACATCCATGGAGTCAGAAAACTGGTATAATGCAACTAGTGTTCATAAGAACTCCCACCCGGTTTTATCACCAACATAATAAATTTAGGATTAATTACATTTTACCCCCTTGTGGTTGGGCCCATTTTCACTTCACCCCCTTGTGGTTTAAAGAAGACAATTACAACAATGTGATTTTGGACTAAAGTGAAACTGCCTCAAAACTAATGCAAAACTCTAAATTTGGCCAAAAATATTAGCAGTTATTAAATCAACCCCCTTTGTGAGGTTAATCTTAGTGTTAACCCTATATTTGGGATAATGTTGCAACTTAACCTACCTATTTAGGGCCAACTTTTAACACTTAGCCCCCTTTGTGTGCTAATTTTGAGATTAAATGCCTATGTGTGGTTAATTTTGACATTAAACTCTCATATATGGGTTAATTTTAACGATTAAACCCCATGTGGGGATATTTTGAGGGAAATTTTAATAGTGTCACTTTAGTCCAAAACCACAAGGGGGTAAGTGCCCAATTTTAAACCACAGGGGGTGAAGTAAAAATGGGACTAACCACTGGGGTAAAATGTATTTAACCCATAAATTTATTCACAGATTTTAGTTTTGGGAGCACTTGAGGGAGGAGTCATCTAAGGGAACTTATTTACAAAAACTAATTTCAGGTATAACTTCAATTAGTCTCAAGTAATTAGACCTGGACAATCATTTAAATTTGTTCCCAAAGGATCTCTTAAGGTCATTTGATTATACATACTGCAACTCATTACCAAAAGAAAAGTCACTAAAAGCATGAGCAATAAAAAACAATCATTTCTTGATTTTTATTCCTAGAACCAACAAAATTCGTGATGACCTAAATGTGGGGCAACAAAAGGAATACAATATGTATGAGCTCTTCAACTAAAAAGTATAGACTTGCAAAAAACGAGATTGTACTCCCGAGAAAAGGCTGGTGGCTTTCAAGATCTATCTAGAACTCAATACCAGTGCTGCTACTAAAACTTGCGTACTCATATATAATGAAAATCAACTACGGTCACAGCATTGGAGCTTGACAGTAATTTATGTATGTCATGTTTTGGGAGTATCCAGGGTCATTCAAATAGTTTGTCTGGTGTATTGTTCTCTTTGGGGTGGTTGGTTATCTGGTGGTTTGTGTATTTCTTATTTCCCCATCATTGGAAGCAATCTTCACTGGCATATGATGAGGATGTAAGGCAATATCATTACTTCTATTACAAGATCATTTTTTGAGTAAACATTCGATCTTTAACCAAGCAAAAAAATTATGAATTTACACTCAGAAGGGAGTTGGAGTGTTAAATTAATTATCGTAAGGCTTATATAGGGGCTATTACCCTACCAGGTGTTGTTCCTTCCCCACATTGAGGGTTGTGGGGAAGGTGGTACAATTGTACAAACCAATTCAGTATTTGCACAAAGTGGGTGCCTAAGACTCAAAACATATTCCGAAGTTTGACAGCTGAGGTTTTAAACCACACCCACTTAAAAGGTCTCGGGATATAAACGCAATTGAGGTTAACTGTATTACCAATACAAACTTATAACTATGTAAGTACTATCACCATTGCTTTTGCGACAACCACCACTACAGATTTCAGCTAATGCTACCATACTCTGATATTCTAAAAGAAAATTTGTGGGCGCACAGGCATATGCTTGATACTATAGCAATGCTGCACGGATATATGTATCCTACTTCAGAGATGGCTTCGCTTTAAATTGACTTCATGTGAACTTTTCCCTTTTTTTTTTTTTTTTTGGGGCGGGGGGGGGGGGGGGGGGGGGGTTTCTTTCCCAGCCCAAAGCAAACCCCCGATAGCCTTTGGGTGTGTATTAAGCATTTACTGTATTGTTAAATTTTTATCCGAAACCTCTATAAAAATAAACTAACATGCATCAAGCAAAAAAAATCCTTCAGGGATATCAATGTTTTACGTCACTAGCACTATACGTCGAGCAATAATTAAATTCTCATTCATTGTAAATATCATGCACTCGTAACAATTCATTGATTAACAATGTTTTTGGGTCTTCGATATGAGTTCTTACAATGCCTTAGTTGTCAAACCATAAACAGTTTCTGTTTTGTATTTCTTGCCACCTAGTCTTGTTAGAAATGTGGATTTTAAAACACACACAACCAACTAGTATACAAACAAAATACTAGATATTTAGGAGTACATACACGTGCATAAAATATAATCCGAGCAGAATGCATGGTATGTGGCAACTAATACCAAAATTCAAGTGCTCTTAGCTTATTACCTATGATGCACGGACACTTCAAAAATGGTGCCGCAGGGGTACTACCCGCGCACTCAGTGCGGGTGCGGCGGTTAGTTCTTCCGAGTTCTTGCTGAGTTCTTTGGGAGTTTTGGGTGCGGCTGGGTGCGCGAAGGGTGCAGGAGGGACACGTATGGGGGTGCGGCGGGGCCATTTTAAAAAAAGTTTAAAAACATATTTTGATAAAACAAATAATGGTACAGTGAGAAGAAAGCTCTGATACACTTGATGGGTAGGATCGCACACTCACAGTTCAACGATCTGATTGAGAACACACAGGTTCCTCTCTCTCTCTCTCTCGTCTCTCTCTGTCCATCTCTTTCTCTCTCTCTCCCTCTCTCTCTCTCTCTCTCTTGTTTTCCCTCTCCAAGAGCTACGTGAAATTCCCTTAGGTTTGCATAAAAAAAAAAGGGTTCAACTCAAGGTACCCCGCCGCACTCAAGGGTTCAAAACTAAAATGTTCATATATATGGAAGGAGTTAATAATTTATTTATTGCAAATATTTGTTACTTTTGTCAATTATTTTAGTTTTGTGATTTTTATTTTCTTTAGCATCAAGAGTTTATTGCTTGTTCGGTATCAAGTGTGTGTAGTGCTTGAATGGTTCATATATAGTAATATATAAAAATATTTTTTTAATATTTTATATAAGTACCCCACCACACTTGCACTCTTTATTTTGGAAAAATTGCCGAACTCCCCGCACCCGCGTCTGTGCTTCATAGCTTATTACATATCTGTCTCTAGAAGTAGAAAAGTAACGAGGGCATTTTTTTCTCCCCCAAAAATGGTCATCCATTGTTCATCCAGATCTTCACTGGATGACATGTGTCTCATTCCAGTAATTATGTTAATTATACAAGTATAAAATGGGAATGGAATGAGACACATGTCACCCAATGGAGGCTGGGTGAACAATGGGTGACCATGTTTGGGTGAGCAAAAATGCTCTCAAAAGTAACTCAACAAAACTTTGAAAACAAATCCTAGATGAGCAATACAAATGAGTATACAAAACAGCTTAATCTATTTAGTACAAGTACATAAGTGATTATATCTGAAAGATCAAGCATGTTTCCTAAAGAACAAAATATTCATCACATTCCCAGCTAAGGTCGTGTCATTTTAGAGCTTCATTGCTACATATAAGTATATAACTTAAAACCAATGTTCAAATAATTGCTAGGCGGTAGGTGGTAAGTGGGCAGTGGAAGGGGGCCCTAGGCGGACAATTTATTTTTAAACAAATTAATAATATCGAAACAATTCTCATACAAAAAAAATTCACAATATCAACAATCTAATTTAAATAGGTGCTTACCAACAATAAAATAATAAGTTCTTAGCATTTAGCAACAATTGAGAAAACAAGTGCTCAGCAACAATCTCTGTGTCTATTCAAAAAATAATACTATACATTTGGGGTTGAACTAAGAAATATATAAGAAATGTGACTCTATTTATAAATTATTGTAATACATATAGCCATTCACGTAACTAGGGTTTTAAAAAGTCTCGATCGTCTCTCTCTCTCTCTCTCTCCTCTGTCTTCGACAGTCGGCTGTCCATGGCAATACATCTCTGGCAAGTCTCTGATTATTGCGATTCTGATTTAAGGTTCTTATCTTTTTTCACTCCTCTTCTTTCTCTATTTCCCCTTCCTGTTCTTCTTCTTCTTCTTCTTCTTCTTCTTTGTGTTTCAGTTGGTTGGAATTGAGTCTCCAATGAGGGAATCACGAATCTTTAGTGTGAGAATCGCTGTTCGCACAGGATTCTCACTAAGAACTGCAGAACCACCTAGAATCTCCTGGGCGATTTTCGCTAGCACATAGGATAAAATCGCGACGACCAGGCTCCGTCGAGCTCCTAGGCCGAATTTTAGAACATTTTTAAAAACAAAGCTAAAATTGCCTATACAAGAAAGAATACAACTCATAAGTTGGGTTTTTTTAGATTTTGCTCACTAGGGAATGCCCAAGGCTCCAAGCCTGTATGAGCACTCGAATAGTCCTTGCAAAGACATGTAGTATTCCCATTCCATATGAATTTGGCAATTACAGGGATATATTCTTGAGGATGGACCTACAGGGGAGGACTCGAACACGGGGGATTCTACTTGGACAATTTCTTGGCCATCTCACCAAACCATCGGGGTTAATTTTACTTAGTCTAAATTTTGAACTACATATTGAACTCATAAGATCTTCAATAGTTATTCTTAGGGAAAAGGTGTCAACAATTCAGGCGTTGACATCAAAGAAAGAAGATAGAGATGTAAAAGTTGAGAAAATCACAGAGTAATGTACATGCAGCTGAAAAATTTGGTGACTATTACTGGTAAGATTGTATATTTAAGTTGTTGGTTTTCAAATGTGTAGAGAGCTAACGAGGTTTAAGAGTGTGATTGAGAGCAGAACTAAAGGATAGAAAATTTATCCAAGCACAAAGGCTTTGTTGACCTCATCCACTTTAATTGAATAAGTGCACGTCCAATCCAAGCATATTTTTTTTTCTTGGTTCATATTTTTTCTTGATTCTCGGCTTTATATGAATATACCTCTTCTTTTTGTTGACAAAGTGGTCCAGGTTCTGAAGAGTACAGGTTCTGCTATTTGTTTAGTTATTAAGTAGACAGGGTAACATATCCTCCATGGGATTTTCTTCAAGTGGCAAAGGTACGGTTAACTCAAGTTTTGCAAAGCATAGCCTGATTTTTAGTTTTAGATAGACAGCTCCATGTGTGTATGTCCAAATCTTTTCTGAAGCTTATGCACTGAGATTTTGCATTTTCGAAAAGTGGAAAGAACATTTGTTTCCTCATACCCGCATGTCAGGAACAAATTTCATCTAGTACTTGCACTACAGCACTGTCTTAAGGGATGCACCGACTATATTGAGAAGTCTCAATGAGATGAAGCTAGTCATTACAAACTTGTGCAGTGGAACTCCAGCATTATTAGTGCACATGTGATACATTGGGCCAAGAACTGAATATACACAGACATTATACGCTACAATACAATGACATGGCATATTCTAAAAGTTAGGACGGACAAGTAGAGCACATTGCAAAATGATAAACATACATTCTATGATCACGTGTGCTAGAAAATCATATGGAACTCAAATAAGTTAAATAACTAATTATCTTTAATTTCAAAAGGTCCTAACTCCTAACATTATTTTCATTCCAAGATTCCAACTATTTTTAATTTGTAAAAGCCTTTTATAACCAAGTGGACCATATTCCAAGCAACCAAACTATGAATTCAAAGTATCCTAATCATCCAAATCATTAAGGAGGCCCTACCTACTTTCAAATTCTTGTTTATTTTTAACAAACTTTACATTTTACATTCATGTTAAAAATATTCTTGTTTATTCCAACGTATAGTTAGTCCGTCATGTGTCCTATGTATAGCTGAATGAAAAGTTGATTAAAAAAACCAAGAACACGGGGTTTTTGTTGTGTTTAACACGTGTTAAGGAGTGGACAGTGTCGATCTAGGAATTTCCGTGCTTCCTAGATTGTGGATAATAGAGGCAGAGATGTTTAGTCTATAGGCCATCAAGATATATTACCTAACCAACAAGACAACCCTGTAAATTCTAAAGAAACTTGAAACATGTTGGTCCACAAATAAAAGGTGGAGCTACCAAGATTTTCCCATGTTCTAAAACATTCCATCAAATTGGATTGTGACTCCTCAATGCAAGTACGTGCCAGACTGCCATAACCGCAATACCATTACACCTATTTATACACTAGACAGTATTTGTTTAGACAAGAGATTCT
The DNA here is from genome assembly GCA_033977485.1 of Hydrangea macrophylla. NCBI lineage: Eukaryota > Viridiplantae > Streptophyta > Magnoliopsida > Cornales > Hydrangeaceae > Hydrangea > Hydrangea macrophylla. The sequence goes on along the minus strand of CM066995.1, from coordinate 80,119,860 downwards.
CGAAAAGCTAAAGTACACCAATAACCATAATGAATTTAAGCTCTATCTTTTAAGCATGAACTTATGAATAAAAATGAAAAAAAAAAAACGATTGAGCATTTAAAAGATAAACAACACAAACATATTTGATTTGGATACCCATATCAACTAATCTTCGGTAAACTTCACGAAAACAGTACAAATAAATTTGAGTTGGAAACCCATATCGATTGCTACTCTGGGTCCTCATGCTGGTACAGAGTACAGCATCAGCTGCTATTACAAGATTGATCAATCTCCAAATCAAAACAATCCACAAAAATGTAGAAGTCACAAACCTTCTGTCAATTACCTCATAAGCAAAATTATTACTCCCTCTAAACTAACCCACAAAAAGCAACCCTGAAAGCAAGCTCCTAGAAAAATAAAAATCATCTTCTACTCTACAAGCATCATTGATTATTCAAAATCACACCCACATTCTAAAATTCCAACATATTTGAATTGTATAAGACACACTACACACCCCATTAAATTTAACCCCAAAGTCAACCCAATTCCATTCCAACACAAGAATCAAACGTAGACCACATAAAAACATATGCATTTGCACCCAAAACTGCAGTATGTGCATATATATATATATGTGTGTGTGTGTGTGTGTGTGTATACCTTCAAAGAGAAATTGAGGGCGACGGAGGGATAATAGCGAATAACACTACTCCCATTGCCCCTCCAGAGAGAGAGAATGCCTTCGTCCTTAACAGTCCGAACAATACAATCAAGCATGCCCTTGAATCTCCTGTGGGGTCCAGAGACAATCGCTATGTTGCTCTCTTGGGTCTGCAAAAGAAGCTTTGCCCTCTCGATTGGGGCAACGATCGTGTGCACCACACCCCCAATCACAGCACCCGCCACCAGATCTCTGTGGAAATTCGTCAACCAATCGTGCGGCCCTAATGATCTTCTTGTTGTTGAATTTCGTCTTCTCTCTGGATTTGTTGTCGGCTCGCCATTCTCTTCCCCCTCATCTTCCACCACCATCCTATGCTCTCCGCCCCCAATTTCCCCTCCCCCCCTTCTCTCTCTCTCTCTCTCTCTCTCTCTCTCTCTACAACACTACAACATAACACACACACACTCTCTCTCTCTCCCTCTCTCTCTATACTAATATATGTATATATATATAATCTGCGTATATATCTACAGAAATGAATTTGCTTTTTTGCTTTTTGTTTGGTATGGTTCTGGATTTTGAAGAAACTAGTAAATGTGGGAAAGAAAGCTATCTTCTGGAATAGCGACTTTGATATTCTCTCTCTCTCTCTCTCTCTCTCTCTCTCAGTCTCAGCGGTTCATTTCCCCGCGGACGCCCAGGTTTTGGGAAAAATATTCATTACACCCATATACTTTAGGTGTGATGTAACTTTAGTCCCTCTAATTTCAATTTTAATACTTTAAGGCCTCGTTTGTTTCGCAGGACTAAGGGTGGAATAGAGAGAGATTGGACTGATAATGCGGCCATTATGCTCGGGACTAATTGTACGTTTTAAAAGAATAGTCCTCCTATAGGGGACTAAGTTATACCGTATGAGAGGTGATTTTATTAGTCCCGAGACTATCAATTAAAATGTACTAATTATCCAATCCCCTCCTTGTCATCCAAACGTGGCCTTAGGGCCTCGTTTGTTTCACAGGGCTAACATTATGTTTGGATTGAGAGAACTGGAGAGGAGAGAAGAGAAGAGGAAGAGAACCACTTTCTCTCTAGTTCTTTCGTTTGGATAGTTAAGTTGAGAGAGAATAGAACGTTAATGGAGAGAACCGGAGATAAAGGGAGGAGAAAAAGAGCCCAAATTTGGTTCTCTCCAAATTGGAGAGATTGAAGAGAGAAGAGAAGAGATTGATAATAGAATATTTTTACAAAGATCATTATATCACTGAATATTTTTTTCATATTTCAAACATACCAGTTTAGTTGAATTTATATGGGAGCATAAAACAGTAAATTGATTCTAAATCATTTCTCTTCTCTTCTCTATGAGAGTTAAACAAATAGGAGAATGTTATGTTCTCTTCTCTTTTCCTCTCTTCTCTTCTCTCTATCCAAACAAGTTAGGCAAAGACATGCTTTCTCTTCTCTTCTCTTACTCTTCTCTTAATGAGTTTCTCTTCTCTTCTCTCTAGTTCTCTCAATCCAAACAGAGTGTAAGGGTAGAATAGAAGGGGATTGGACTAATAGTCTATTTCAATTGAATAGTCCGACATTTAGCACGGCCATTCTGCTCAGGGCTAATTGTCCATTTTAAAAGAATAGTCTCTCATATGAGGGATTGAGTTATACCATGGGGGAGGTGGTTTTATTAGTCCTGGAACTATCAATTAAAATGAACTAATTGTCCAATTCCCTCCTTGTCATCCAAAAGTTCTACACTTTCAATTTAGGTTTAATGTGATCTATTTGTTTAAATTTGTTACAATTTTTAATGGATTTAAGGGTGTAAAGTGTAATTTCTTTTGGTAAATTTAGCAGTATGCCCCTAGTAATATATATATATATATATATTGATTGAAGCCCCTAGTAATTTTTTCGTGTACATCATGTGACCTACTTTTATTAGAATTTGTAGCAGGTTGTCAAGAATATACTACATTGAATCTCAATCGAAATTGTAGAACCAAAAGTGTTAAAATTGAACTATAAAGACAAAAGTAACATCACACGATTCACACCTAAACTATATGGGTGCAAAGTATATAATTTACACTACACCATATGGCTAGATTTCTAACAGACAACTTTTAAGATTTCTAACGGATATATCCGTTACTAATTAGTAATAGATATATTTGTTAGAAATATTAAAAAACCGTTAGTATTTTTGCTTGAAAATGAAAGCATTTCAATAAAATGAGACCTGGTGGCAATTTTGTAATTAAAATCCACAAAATGAAAATACGGTGGTAGTGTTGTAAATAAACACCCCAAATTTTCCCAAATATTCCCTCCCCCCCCCCCCCCCCCCCCAAAAAAAAAAAACATTTTTCCCCAAATTTCGTGAACCCTAGAGCCTTCTATTCCTCTCCCTCGCCCTCTCCCTCCCTCTTGTCCTTAACCACGAACCCTAGAGTTCTTCTTATTCCTCTTACTCGACCACAACGATGATGGCCCCTTTACAATCGAAGTGCGCGAGAGAGAGAACAATGTAGAGAACAAACAATCAGCACGATCGATCGTCTTTTACTCCAACATTACTGTCTTAGCTCGAAAATGCCCTCGTCGGCCGGAGAAGACGATCGAGAAGTCCCTGACTCGACGGCGATCGGCGGAATACGGAACAATTTTGCGGAGATCGGGGGAAGTTCAATACTGGGATTTTGAAATTGTCAAGTAACATAGGATTACAGGTAGTTCTTTTATGAGTTCTCTGACTTGATCTCAATCTCAATCTCAATCTCTCTCTCTCTCTCTCTCTCTCTCTCTCTCTCTCTGTAAATACACGCGCGCGCACACACACACACACACACACATACGCACGCACATACCCACACGCAAATATCAGATCATTATGTATCCATGTGTAATTGTGTATCATTGCCTCACTGTTTTTGTAATTCTTGTGCGTCATTTTAATCTATGAATCAAAATTATAGTTCGTTTCTGCTCCAATTCAGCGTTTTATTGTTGTGCTCTATTATTATTTTTTCTTTTCTTTTTTGATGATTCAAGAGTATTAAATCGCAAAACTTGGTCATTTTATTGACAAATTGGAAGATTTTGAATTCAGATTGAATTTCCTAGATAGCTATTAGTGAAATAGTACAATCAATTCAATCTCTCTCCCCAACAAAAAAAAATTCAATCTCTCTCTCTCTCTCTGTCTGTGTGTTTTTTATACTGTTTTTCAATTTCTTGAGAATTTTAGACACTGCTTGGTGGATATCAAATTGTTTTTCTAGTTCAAAGACATTGTGGGGCTTGATTTTATTTTATATTTTTTTTATTTTTGTCAGTTGTCACTTTAGAATGCTAATGTGTGTTTGCTGAACAAAATCTGTAAGGGAAGCTTTTGGCTACAATGTAAAAGTGGCTCTACTTATACTTTGAATTGCTTATCTTCTCTTTTAGATGCAATGTTAAAGCAGCACTTTACAACTGATTGTGTGAGGTAAATTTTCAACTTGTGAAATTTATCTAATGCTTTCTGTTGGCCCAAATATGGAAACCTTAGGAGAGGGGGGGGGGGGGGGGATGAATAAGGTTTTAGCAGAAATTAACCTTTTAAAAAACTTAATTGCAAATTAAACACAATCACAAACAATTATCTAAAGAGATAAGGGAAGAGATACTTGCAAACCAATTTTTCAAGTGGTTCGGCAATCGCACCTCGCGGCCTACGTCCACCCCTCAAGAACACCTCTTGAGGATTCCTTTAATCCGATCTACTTCACGGGTGTAGACCAAACTGTTCCCGGAGCACTTCCGGGTGTGCACCAAACCTTTACAAGAGCCTTCAATCTCTCCCAAAGAAGAATACCTCTTCTTTGCACACAAGGGTTACTAACCCTCACTCTTTACAAATTGATATGAATACAAATTGAAACTCTCTATATAGAGTGGATAATACAAATAAAGCTCACTACAATTTTGCTCTCTCAAGAAATACAAATGAAAGATTTGAGCAAATTGATAAACTCACACAACTAGGGCTCAAATGATAATGTTTAAAGATCAAAGAGATGTGTGATCAATACTATGTTTTCCAATCAAAATCTCAACCCCAAATAGCTTGGGAAAACATGTATTTATAGGCCTCGGAGGATTATGGCCGTTAGTGGCAAGTTTGGTAATTAAAAACCCCTTTAAAAACTAGTTGTTATTGCCTTTCAGGTCGCTTCAGTCGACTGGGCCTTGAAGTAGTTGATTGAGATGTGTTTACAGAGGGTTCTATTTGCATTCTGCTCACTTCAGTCGACTGCACCCTTCAGAAACCAGTCGACTGGTTTTTGGCAGACTGACACCTCTTTACTAAAATGGCCATAACTCCCTCTACAAAACTCGGATTTTCGATCCGTTTGATGTTTTGGAAACTAGATTCAAATACATTTCCAACCATATAAAACTCAACATCTAATTATTTTCCAATTGGTTGGGGCATTGCTTTAAAGATGACCCACTTAAAATTTATTTCCAAAACTCTAACTTTTAGAGTTTGTTTGAGCCCCTATGAGTATGAGATCAAGATGCCTTACAATGATATTCCTAGACTTCAACCAAGGATAAAATATCTTCAAGTCTTCAAGCTTGATCCTTGTTGAGCTCCTTGTAATCTTGATCTACATCAATTAAATCTCATGCACACAAAGATGTTAAAATATTGATACAATATTAATACATGAGATTTTATATGAGCATAAAAATGACTATGATAATAAAAAGGAATGAAACAATATGAATCATGTAATTATCATAGCATATTTGACATCATCAAAACATAATTAAATATGCCTTAATATACCTTAAGGCTAACACTTTCTATAAAATTGGATGGATAATGCTTTCTATAGCTGATTGTGTGAGGTAGATAACCTGAATTTGATGGAAAGTTCAAGGTATGATTACCTATTTCTGTCATTAAATTGATTTTTAGTTGGAACTTTTGATTCCATTGTTGAACACTTTAAAAGTGAAAAGTTTTCAAAACAGAGTTGTAACTTAAAAAGTGACTCATGCATTGCCCATAGCTTCTTTGAAGAGACTTGTATTTACTACTCTGCATTTTTGTTGTAGGTGCTATGTTTGAAGAGGTTTGACATGGGATTTCTTAAGTTTCTATTGGGGCAGTAATGACTTTTTTTTTTGTGCTTCCCATACATATATATATATAGGAATCTATAGGTTTACTTTGTTTGCTAATTTTGCTATTTTATCTATAGCTTTACTTATCCTGGTCTTGTTAAATAATCAAATATGTGCAATGTTTTAGTTGCATATGCATTTTGCTGTTTTGTAGTTTTTGAGTAAGAATAATGCTATGCTATCCATATTTCTATCCCAAAAGTGCTTTCCAAATGACGTGGTAGTGGGGTCAAGTCTAATACAATGGGACCAGTTGAATTTTGATTAGAAATTATTTACCTGCCCCATTGCCACATCATTTGATTAGAAATTATTTACCTGACAGATTCAATATTGCTTGTAGATTGATTCTTTCTTCTTTTTTTTTTTCTTTTTTTTTTTTTTTTAACTTTACTGCTACTCCTACTCCTACATTCATGCAATTGAAAAAGGTTAATAATGTAGCCAGTTGTTTGGTTGGCACGTGTCACATGATACTTGAGTCACAGGTGGGGTCCTATTTTGCTTAATGAAACTTTTTTTTAATAGCTCAATGGTTGTCTTCGTAAATAAGCAATTGTGCTCGTTGTCAATTTTTTTTTCTCCACACACAATTATGGTTGGATTATACATGGAGTTTAAGTACTTTCAGGAAAATAATTTTGAAAGTTAGTTATTTACCGTTTAAATAGTCTTGAATGCCGATGAGTTTTTTAGTGCAATGATTTGTCGCCGGAGTGATGATATCTACCACCGACTTTGCTCAACATACTTTGGACTAGGTACTTCTTGTCACCGACTTTACTAATTTCCAATATCTTCAGTTCTATGGTTTGGGGTTTATGCTGTAATAGCACATTCCTTGGCCGCCCCTTAGAGACTAACTGAATAGGAAGGTAGATGTGACCAATTCAATTTGACAGTTATTCACTTTTCTCTTATTCTTTGTGTAGTTATATAGTTGCTATTTTGTGGTAAGCTAAGATTTGGGGAAAGCTTGTAGGGTTATGCTTAGGCATATATCAGCTCTATACTCCACCTCGAGGGGTATTGTTGGAGTTCTTATTTTTATTTCCTTTACCTTTTACAGTTTTTTAATATCGTGGTCATGTTTTGTGATATGCCAACATACTCTAGTAGGGGCAACATTGCAATCCTTTTGTATTTCTCTCTTATGTAAAGAACTAATATAAGGAGTAGGCAACATATACACACTGATAGTTAGCTACATAAATTCTAATGTCATTCAACTCCAACAAGACCCTTTAAAAGCTGAGCAACATCAATTTGCTTCCCTGCTTTGTTTATCCCCTGGCAGTCATGGAAATCTTTATGGCTATTCAAATTCTTGTTAGTTCATTGACAGTGGAAGAGATTGGAATCGTGCAATTTTTTGAACTAATATCATTACATACTTCTAACTCTCATAGTCTTGAATTTTGAGTCTTTTGGCTCACTGCTCCAGCGGCTGAGTTAACCCATTATCAGTTTTTTATGAGCCTTGAAATGATTTTTCTTTTTGTTTATAATTAGATAGCAGAGGGGCAAACCTTGCAATCAAAACTATATTTTGAAACTGTGGCTTTGTAGCTGTACATTGCAAGTTGTATTTAGATTAAACAATTGTATGCTTTTCCCGCATTGCAGGTGGAACCTATTCATAACTTGTTTGTAGCTCTCTTCCTTTCTAGTATCGGAATGCTCATACATGTGCAGTTCCTGTGGACTCACATGGATATATTGCTAGCATCAGTTATTCTGGTTATAGTTGTTAAGACGAGTGTTGTTGCTGTAGTTACAAAGGCCTTTGGATACAACATTAGGACATCATTTCTTGTAAGTTGAATTGCTTCAAAAGATTTTATGTTGGACAAGTTAAAGCTGCAATTTGGTGGTTTATAGTTTCTGATAAATTTTGCTCAGGTTGGAGTATTGCTTGCTTAGATTGGAGAATTTGCTTTTGTTCTCTTAAGTCGTGCCTCAAATCTTCATCTTGTTGAGGTGTTCTGTGTGTGTGTGTGTACATATACACACACACACAATTTGAATTTAACGATGCTTGATCCCTCAACAAGCCCAAGTCCCAGTCTCTTAGGATCCCTACTACTTTTGCTGATGCCATGGGTCCACCTCCCATTGATACTCCACAATAGTATCTACACAGCTGACTATCTGAGATTACTCCCTTGTGTCCAGTCCAAAAGACAAGGAAGCATAGAAATCTTATTCCAAACAAAAAAAAAAGAGGGATTCATCCCCTCCAAAAGGTCTTTCATTCCTTTACCTCCATAGGCACCACCACAGGCAAAGAGGTGTTTTGGTCCATACATCCTTGACAATTTCTCTACCCTTAACTTTTGTCCATGGCTCTGTCCTCACGTGAACCCAGTGCCATTACCCACTGGACCCTAAATACGGTAAGGAGCATGTTCTAAAGTCTTTTGCTATTGGACAGTGGCGTAGCAACTGTTTGGTGTATTCTTCATCCCTTTTGCACATGCAACACCAATTCATTTGTATGTCTTCTCCTCAAGTTGTCAACAGCTAAAATTCTTCCCAACATAGCTGTCTAGCTGAACGATGTAGCTTTAGTGGGAGCTTTGGTCTTCCAGATTGCCACCCAAGGAAAGGTCACGTCATGGTGCAACTTGAGCACTATAGTAGGATCTCACTTCAATCAAAGACAACCTTTCTTGGACCACTCCCATTGCAGCCTGTCGTGCTTCCCTATCTCTGCTAGTTGTTTTTACAGCAAATCCAAGAAGCTAAAAACCAGCTCTACCTCCGAGTCTACAACACTCTAGTGAATTTAGTATAACCACTCCTGATATATCTCCACACTCCAACCCCATGAGGACTTCTTACCTCCTTTGTGCACAAATCTTTATTGCTGCTCCCCTATTTTCTACAAACTACCTTCCTTCAAAATGTATTTATCAACTTAATTCAACCAGGCACTGTCTAGAAAAGTGGTATTATTTTGAAATAGAAAGTCACATGGTAGTATAAGTTGTGGAGGTACTATACAGGGGCTTCCATGTGTCAGGAACCACAAATGTTTTCCCCACTCACTAAGTGATACTTGAACTTCTTATCTATTGCTCCCCATACAAAGCCACGTTATAGTATCTCTAATATCTTCTCTACAGAGGCCGGAATAGGAAAAGAGAGAGAGCACATATGTTGGCAGGATAGCGTGCTCTTTATTAATGCATGTCTTCCTCATTTTGACAAGTACTACTGCTACTTTTCTTTGAGAATGTGGAGGCTTTGTAATGTCTTTGTTATTCACATGGATTACCAACTCAATGTTTTTGTCTAAATTTTGAAATCAGCTTCCTTATTCAAATCTTCACAGCTAACACCTAAAGAATTTGACCTTTTAATTTCAATATAGTATATATTATGAATCACTATTTAACACTTGCTCCTCTCTGTAGACATTGAATGCATAATTTCTAGTGATTCAATGAGGCTATTGTAGACATGGCCATCAATAAGGCTGCAAAAGATTGGGGCCTGAAGTGTCTTCGTTATGAAATAAGTAAGTGACCTTATTCTCCAAATCAGTTTTTCAATTGCGACCTCTGTACTTTTTAATCATTTGTTTTCTCTTTAGATATATCTCCTCCTCATGGAATGAGGGCAGAAGCTAAGCGCAAAAGGAGAGCTCAAGTTCTTGAGTCCAAGGGTTATGAAATTCTCTTTTCCCCTTCTTTCAGATTGTATTACAGCTCTCTCTCTCTCTCTCTCTCTCTCTCTAGCACCATTAGTTTATTTTTGCACATTCGTTTCTTTATGCAACTTTTATGATCAAAGGTGGTAGAGGGACTGTCCCAATCTTTGTGTAGGCATACTTTTTGCCTAAGTTTTGGTTCTCTAGGTTCAGAAAACCAATGATACTTGATCGACTAGGTAAAACACAAAGCACAACACACGGATCATCATTGAATTCAAATTTGTGAAATATTCACCGTAGTTTCCTAATGCAAGTCCTTTGGCCCTGTTTACATGCATGGTTTCACAGCACACGTGCACAGCAACCCACGTTCAAAGCACAACAGCACGTGCACGTGCACAGCAGCACATGCGAACATAAGCACAACATGTGCAATGCACACACGCACAACATGCACACAGGTAGAACATGTCCACGCGCACAGGCAATTGAGATTAGTACTTCTAAAGCAATCTTACAAAGTGGTCTTATTTGAAAATACGTTGACACCAACACATGCAGGAAGTGTCAATTGGTTGGATAAAAATTCGAAAGATTTATTGCACTCGCACACCAACAGGTTTGAATTTTGAATTTGGTGCCATAGGCATTTGGAGAAAAAATTTTCGTTCTAACATAGAAAGTAATTATTGCAGAAAGTTGCTCCAAAATTTTTTTCCCCTTTTTCTCTCCTTATTTCAAGTGATATAATTCTGTAGGAGTATTAAGAAGCAGAGAGAATGTACAATAAGAGAAGAAATGGACGGGCACGGTAAAGAAATGGTTAACAGCGAAATGGTCTCTTTAAACTCCAATCATCGGATTAAGAAGTCAAAGAGAGAGGAGAAGTAAAGATCCTTGACGACATGCCTTGTTTGTTAGTTTAGGTTTGAATGTCAGAACTCTTTAAATTTCAGACTTTGTTAGACATGTATGAACTCTTTACTTTTGATTATTATGGACTAGATATTGCCCGTGGCTAAAGCCACTACCGAGTAATTCAAACCATGCATGTGACACTTAAAATTGATATGATTTTTAAGTAAAGTAATGAATGTGGTGTCAATAGCTAACATCAACCTCTAACATTAACATTAACATTAACATCTAACATCTAACATCTAACATCAGTAAAGTAATGGATGTGGTGCCAATAGCTTATCAACCTCTCTAACTGCACCTTTAACAACAATTCTAAATCATACGTGTGTTCGGCTAGTAACTAACTCAATGTACATTTTTTTGCACATGTAGCTAGTAACTAACTCTATGTACCTTTTTTTGCACATGAATTTAATAACAAATACAGAAGAACATGGTCCTTCAAAAATTCCAAAATACTGCACGTAGAATTACAACCAAAGTATTGGAAATGCTTGCATATTTGAATCCATGAGAAGCTAAACAAAGGCAACTGATACTCAATTTATAAAGCAACAAAGACACACCATTCACTGCTACCAAGTGTATTACCCATGGACAAAAAAAAAGGTTTCCAGGTTTAAAATGAGCTGTAAAAATTGATTTTAACTCAAATAATATAACATGTACATAAATTATTGTATAAAAAATAAAATAAAAAAAACCTATCTCCTCTATCATTTTGACATTAGACCCTGTTAACATGCAAATTATTAGCCTATCATAACATAACAATCTACTGCAAACCAAAAAGCCAACATAAAAAATAAAATAAAACTCAATTAATCGAGGTCCAGCCCTTTTTTCAAATGGAATTTGGAGAGAAACCTTACATCATTCCCCGCACAACTAAATGGTTTCAACCAATTAAACAAAGAAATGATAATGTGGTCACCTTTTTGTCAAGAATAAAACTTAGGTTGGGAAATCCATTATTGACACCCAAAAATAATTGTTTTGATTTTAATTCAAAGAAAATGCAGTCAACCACCAAATTCTTAATTTCCAAATTCTTAATTCAAAGAAAATGATTTGATGTATCAACCTCCCTTGTATCAACTCAAAAAATATAATAAAAAGAGACACGCTTGATGTGATAAAATAAACAGTGTTTTTTTTATACATAGGGGCAATTAAAGTGTGAAGCTAGAGCCTTCAAGAAATTATAATTGGCTTCCTAATACCTACTTCAGTTCATAGCATGGGAAATAAGAGGAAAATGTTAAAGAAACCAAAATGATTTGATGTATCAACCTCCCTTGCATCAACTCAAAAAATAAAATAAAAAGAGACACCCTTGATGTGATAAAATAAAAAGGTATTTTTTTTTTGTTGTTATACATAGGGGTAGTTAAAGTGTGAACCTAGAGCCTTCAAGAACGACTAATTGGCTTCCTAATACCCACTTCAGTTCTATCTCATATATAGATTCACAACTTTGAGAATTGTCAACAAAAGAATACATGCTGTAAGCTGCTTCTTCAGGCTGCAAAATTTAGAGCAGATTAAAAATCCGAGAAGGCAACACTAAAAAAATAGGTTTTAAATCCCCCCCAATATCAATAAACTAATAAGTTTCAGTAAAATAGGCAAGTATGTGCTTATCCATTCGCACTAACAATTCTAACAAAGAATATTATTAGTTCATGGTATACCACATTTGTTTGACAACTAATATTATCCAATCCAACATTAAATTTATGCATTCAATTGAAAAACCAAACTGGGTACCAAAGTCTGTGTATCAATAAAGCATACTAAACCATTAGAATCAATCAACATGGTAAAAAAAATAAAATAAATAAAACAAAAAAATTGGTTACTTCCTACACAAAAATGATTGCATCACGATTTGATATCCCTACATTAGAATCAATCAACATGGTCAAAAGGAAAAAAATTAACAATATCAAATCGAATTTAAGGTTCGTGTCCATGTAATTCCTACCATATCATCCCCGATTAAAAAATGATATATCAATCGTATATAAGTTTTGGATAGTTTATAGTTACCGTCCATTTCAAGGACGGGATTGAGAACTTTGAAATTCCTCTCGCGAAAAAAAAAAGAGTAAAGATAGGGCCAAAAGTTGAGTATGCTTTACATTAAAATGGATAAAATTACTAAACCTTAACCACAAAAGGAACAATTTGGGAGATTTTGTAAAGGACATTCAACATACTCATCATCTCAGAAGATATTAAATGGAAAGCAAAATGGAAAGAAAAAAATGGAAAATGAATTAAAATATTCTCATTTTGGAATGAAAAAAAAAGGGAAATCATTAAATGTCTGTAAAATAAGAATGGAAATCACAATAAGATAAGAAACCCCAAAATCCCAATTAATATGGAAGACAATAATTATGAGAGAGAATAATATGAAAAATTTTGGACAATATATGGAAAAATTTTGCCACTTCTATAACAAAATCAAATTTTGGACACGAAAATCATAAAATCTTATTTTACATGGATGTGAAATCAAATTTTAGGAAAAACATTGGAACACATTAAAATCACATTTGGTCAAGAAATAAAAATGGTTAACATGACTGTCAGTAATTGCAGAGGTTGTTTGGGGCTGATTTTTAGGGTTGTAGCGGTTCATTGGGGACGTATTAAAGAAAAAAGCCAAAGATCGGGAAATCAGTAAAGAAAATTAGAAAAAAAAAATTCAATACATTTGATTTCAAAACAGAAAATACGCCCAAAACCAAAAAGAATGAAACTTTCAACCACCAAACTTGAATGCATCAAATAACCAGATTGCTCACCAGCATGAAAGGATGACCCAAATGAAGGCCTAGAATGGATAAGCCAGATTGCTCACCCAAAATCTCAACGATGACCCAAAAAAAGATTATACACATAAATGGTTATTCTCAAAGATCAACTAAGTGGATGGTAACACTCAAAAATAGAGATAAAAAATCCACATGCAATTGAACACTCAAAATTATCTCTCCGCATGTTTATACAATTAGAATTGAGAGACAAAATCGTTACTGATTGAAAAGGAGAGAGTAGCTATTATAGGTATTTAGGAGATATGATTAAGGGATTCATAATGGGGGTATCACTATTTTGGAAAAATTTAAAAGGGAAAGCAAAATTATAGGGGGTGTACTATATGAAATTACAGTTAAGCACATGAAATTATGAATGGACATGCAAGCAAGAGGAATATGGTGAAGTAGAAAAATTGAAGTAGATCAAAAATTGACTTTCCTTCATAAATAAAAAAAATAAAAAATAAATAAAAAATAAATTCAAAAATTGACATGCAGGCAAGAGGAAATGGTGAAGTAGATAAAAAAAATTTGATGTTCCTTAAAAATAAATTCTAAAATTGATTGTCTAGTAAGTGCAAGCTAGATAAAAAAAATTGATGTTCTTTCCAAAAAAAAATCTAGAGAACTCTCACTGAAAAATATTGATGTTCCTTCAAAAAAAGAAATTGCAAAATTGATGTTCGGTAAAAAATTTGTGGGATTAAGAGACAAACAAAAATCAAAGACATCAATAGGAACCCATGTCCATTAATCAAACAAACAAAAATTAAGAGAAACAAAATCAATAAGAACAAAAATTTGATTTGAGCAAGCAATAAGAACCACAAAATCAAACTCAAACAAAACTCTTACTGATCTGAGAAATTAATCGTCCCCGCCGCCGCCTCGAAGGTGCTGATCAATTACGAAGTTTGAAGTCGTCATCGCCTGTGGAGAGAGAGAGAGAGAGAGAGAGAGAGAGACCACCAATTTTTTCCGATGGTGGTCATTCGGCGGAGGAGGTTCGGGTGATGGGCGTGGAGAGAAAAAAGAGAGAGAGGAGACGACTGGTGGGGTGGGGTGGGGTGGGGTGGGGTGGGGTGGAGGAGGAAGAGGGTGAGGGTGGATGAGGAGAGAGAAACTATGGGAATAGAGAGAGAGAGAATATGAGAGGGTTCTGAGAGGGGCCAGATTAGAGAGGGATTGTGTATAGATTTTTTTTTTCTTCCTTTCCTTTGGGTCCATGTATAGTGTTGAGTCAGCAAAATTCAGCCAATCAGAATGATTCCAGTCATAAAAATTTGTCCTAGTCATAAGACCTTTAGTGACAAACTGATGTGTAATATTATATAGATTATTTTTATTGTGTGAGGTATAGAGATATTGGTTAGGCATGAATAAATGCTTTACTTGTTATGAATACTTCAGATTATTTTTTGCTGTGTTGGATATAGATTAATCTTATTATTTTTGTGTTTGGTATAGATTAATACGTTTGTTAATTAGGTGCAAAAAAAATGGAAAGCATATAAATAAATAATATTTTTTTTTAGATTTACGCATATTTCTAAGGGATATATCCGTTAGTAAATCTGTTAGTATTTTTTTTTTAATTTTTGAAAATTACTAACGGATATATCCGTTAGTAATAGTTGACAAACTGTTAGTATTCAATATAAATATTTAAAATTGGTTAAAAAAACCGTTAGTAAGTAGCTAAGTAGCTTTCTAACGGATATATCCGTTAGAAATGCTTTGTAACTAACGGATATATCCGTTAGTAAAATTAATTTTACTAACGGATATATCTGTTAGTAACATTTATTCTAACGGATATTTCCGTTAGTAATGAGGCCATATGGTGTAGTGTTACCTTTATTTATTATTTTTTTTTTTTGACATTACAGCATAAATGATTAAATGAATGATTAGAAAGGAGAGTTAGGTAAGGGTTCACTATGAATCTATGATTCTATATGAATATGGAGGACTAGAAACGAGGGGTAGGTAAGGGTTTTTTTTGGTATAAAAAGAAGGGTAAATTACAATAACACCTCCTCAAATTATGACTCTTTTTTCAAATACTCCTAAACTATAAAACTTGATAACGTGACTCTCTCACCTATTGTATTTTTTTTTTTTACTAACACCTTTTCTATTAAAATTACGTCTAAAAAAACTAACATATTTGTATCATTTGAGCAACATATGATATAAAAATATTAACAACATGATATTTATGCATCTGTTATTTGAGTCGTCGTAAATTTTACTACAAATTATCCTTGTTGCACACATAATTGCCCTTTATTGTATACAAAATTATACTCCATCCGTCTCATTTTAAGAGTCTCTTTTTGGAATTCTAACTTATTAAGGGGACATCCTGATTTTTGTGAGATTTTTTAACTTTCTAATATTGCCCCTTTTGAAATTTAAAATTCTAGTATCACATCAATGAAAGAGATGGAAAAGTTATATGCAATAAATGACAAACTTGGAAAGTGTGTATTAAAGTGCTTTGACTTTTCAAGGAGGACTCTTAAAATAGGACATCAAAACATGGCATCAAGGACTCTTAAAATGGGACAGAGGGAGTAGCAATTTTGTTCTAAAATTTTTAACGCTTAAAAGGAGAGGCAAAAATGTCATATTGTTAACACTTTTATATCATGTGTCGATAACTTGATCGAAAGTATTCGTTTTTTGGAACAACCACCTAACCCAATGAGTGTTAGTGAAAATTTGTAATAGTTGATGGGTCAATTTATTGAGTTTTAAAGTTGAGGGGTATTTGAAAAAAGGTCATAATTAAGGAGATATTTGAAAAAAGGACATAGTTGAGGGGGCGTTAGCATAATTTAACCTAAGAAGAAAAGCAAGTGTCATGGGCTTGCATAGGCCACTCTTTCAAGGAACATTGGATCCGTACTATGACCCGGTCCAGAAAGTCCTCACCCAAAAACTCCAACCCAAATATTTGCTGAGACTGCACAAGTCGACTACTAATTATAATAGGGCCACAGCCCACAGCAGAGGTTCAATGGGATTTGGGTAGAAGGTTAGGAACACCTAACCAAAGCATGTGTTTTGGAAGACGATAAGAGAATTAAAAGAATAGGCTGATCAGTCCCCAAAAAAAAAAAAAAAAGTTGTTTGGTTTTAAGAAAATATAATGGCAAGTTAATAAAATACACATTTAAACTATATCTTCTATTTATACCACCAAAAAAAAAAAACTCTCTTATATTGTTAGGGAATATAAAAAATATATTTTTTATATTGTGACCGGTTTAATTTTATGTAAGTGGAAAGTTAACCATGCTAGTGGGGAAGTTACCGACATAGTGGGAGTAGTGGGGAAGCTACCAAATTAGTGGAGAAGTTGCATTAGTGGGGATTGGGGAAGTTACATTCAACACCTATATATACACAATGCCAAACAACATTCAAGCTGCTCACATAACGCCAAACAGCCCCCTGCAGCTTAAAGCAGTCCCAACACTGTTTGTTAATTTGTTCATCATTTGCTTTCATTTTCTTTCTTGGATTGCCTTCTTTGTTTTCTTTCAATTTCTTTTCTGCAATTACATGTAGTCCAAAGCAAAGCCTCTGACACTTTTGTATTGTTTTTCGTGTAATAATGTCATTTTCCAATAGAGTGTCTAGTATAATGTATGGTTGGCAATATGTTGTAAGGCCAATTTCCATTTCAGTATAATTACATTTCTCATCTTCATCACTCAAACAAATTGCTCACATCAGAGTGTTTGGACCTCAAGGGAATGATCATTCTTACTTTCTAATAATTGCTTGATCCATAAGAGATAGTTTTGATTACACGTTTGAATTTTCATATAAAACCCCTAACACACCCGATCACATAATTAATTTTTAACCAAAACAGGGAGATAACTTTGTGCTCTATAAGCTATGATAATTGGGTTTCTTCGAGCCCATGAGGACGCAAAGGAAAATTGGACTACTTCATGTCCAACGCAAAAGTTGAAGTGTCAAACACATACACACAAAAAAAAAAAAAGAAAAAAATCAAAAGAATTCTTCTTTCCTTTTCCAAGAACAAAAGGCCCAAGAGTTGTTGTAGTAGCCATGTAATAGAATCACGTGCTTGAAACCCGGATTCACAATTAATCGAAAGATCTACTCCACCATTTATATGTCTAAAGTTGTTCCTAAGTTGAGGGGTCTTTTTCATATCAGGAGTAGTGGAGTACGTAAGTTAATTTTTTTTTCTTTTTTGGATCGAGTGGAGTACGTAGGTTTTGGTGAAAGGAAATATGTGACGTGATGTGATTAATTCTGTGCGTGTTTTTGGAGTGTGTATTTCTGCATTTGCAAGTTTATACCCAAAAAAAAAAAAAAAGGACGAGGGGGAGGGGGGGATCGGTGCGATTAAGATAAGTTAAATTGGAATGAAGGACAGTTAACAAAATAATTTGATTTTTATTCTTAAATTTTTTTTAGAGCAAAATATTATTATATATCTTCATCATCTAACCTTATTATCAAACTCTAATCACCATTGTCACTACCCATGCATGCCTAGCCTCCGGCCACCTCCGGCGACCACCACTACCATCTCCGGCGATCTTCGACAACTCCGACAACCGCCACTAGCACCTCCACCTTAGTAGTTCCTTTTTTTTTTTTCCCTTTAAGAAGCTCACTCCTATCATTATCAATGGTGCCTTTGATCATCATATTTATTATATTAGTCTCCTTTTTGGCATAAGAATGAAGGGACCAATCTATCCTTAATCTCATTCTCATCCAACAACACAGTAGCAATATTAGTAGTGTGCTTTGTCAATAACCTGTTTTCGGTGGGTGGGTCGGTCAATTCAGGCAAGGAATTAGGAGTTTACTGCATTCATCAAATGCTTTGGAGTGGTGTTGCCAATTAAGTTAGTCACTCAGTCAGTCAGTCCCATCAAATTCACTTCCTTCCACCACCACCAACATCATTGCCAGCACCCATGCCTAACCTCCGACCACCACCACTTCCACTTTCGGCAACCCCATACGACCTCCAAAGACCGTCACTAGCACCTTTGGCGACCACCACCTATCATCCCACCTTCACTCAACAAATCTGGCGATCTTAAGAGAAATTTCTCTTAAGATCAGTAGGCCGTGGAGATTTGTATTGGTGGTGGTGGTGGTGGCCGACGGTGGTGGTGGCAATGGAGGGGGAGGAGAGAGAGATGGTAGTGGTGGTGGCTATGGAGGGGGGAAAGAGAAGAGAGTTGGTGGTAGTGGCGACGGCAACGGTGACGGCTCCAGTGATGAGATGGCTCCGGTGGTGATGATTGTAATGGTAGTGGCTATGGAGGGAGGAGGAAAGAAAGTTAGAGAGAGAAGAGAGATGGTGGTGGCGGCGGCTATGGAGTGAGAGGAGAGAGAAAGTTAGAGAGAGAAGGGACTTGGCGACGGCTCCGTTGACGGTGACGACGGCTCCGGTGGTGGTGGCTATGGAGGGAGGAGGAGAGAAAAAGTTAGAGAGAGAAGAGAGATGGTGGTGGTGGTCTCTTATGGTTTTATGGGCAATTTTGCCATTTAGAGTGAAATTTTAAATTTTATACGACTAAAAGGGAAAGTTAAAATTTTAGAAGACTTTGAGAGGGAAAGTTTTTTTAGAGTGTGTGTATCCTTGTACGAGTTTTTTTTTTATTATGACTTGTCCTTTAGTCCAACTTAGCCCAACCTTAGGGGCCTTACACCAAGTCTCTCTAAGAAAAAACCTATTCTCTATCGGGTTTAAGTTTGGATCAATACTTTGCTTACGAATATTTAAGAAAACAAGTCGGTATACTTGTAATCAGGGGTAGATTCAGGATTTTTGGTCAGGAGGCCTTAACTATACGAGGATTCGGGGGCAACACCCTCGAAGCAAATTTTTTTGGGTCTACTTATACATGATAATTATGTCTAAAACTATAGTATTGGTTTTACATTACTAATTTGGGGTAAATTGTGTAATTTTAGACGGCCTATTTTTAAAATCTATAAAATATTATATATAAATCTAGAATTTTCAAAACTTCAGGGGAGGCTGTGTCTAAAACCTATAAAATATCACATATAAATTTAGAATTTCAAAAGTCCAAGAGGGTCGTGTATGAATTTTAAAAGGACTTATTACAAAAATCTATAAAATATTACATATAAATTTATAATTTTTAAGAGTTGAGAGGGCCTGCCACCTCCTAATCTTCATTATTGTGATTGTTGTTGAATTTGGGTCTCATATGTGGACTTATATACCCGTACTTTTAGATAAACTCAAATTAAATTTTGATGTTTTCATATATTTTTGCATATGTTTTTTACGAAAAAAAAAGTGGCAGTTTAAAGCATTGTCCCCTGATCAATGGAGGCGACAATGAATTTTTGGGAGCCTTAAAAGCAAACTCATAAACTGGGGCATTTCTATCATTAAACTTCTAATTTGAGCTGTGTTTTGGCTGGGATACTAAGGCTTGGTTTGTCCCACATATTGGTGCTTCTCATTTTTTAAAGCATAATCTCATATTAATTCATTTAGTAACTAGTTTAGAGCTTTGCAAAAATTGAACTAAAGGTTTTTTTAGGGAAGCTTTTAAAAGCTCTAGAATGAAGTTTTTAAAAGCTCAAGATTGCTTTTTGGTTTCATGATGTTTTTTTGAAGAGTAACGTGTCACTTGTACAAAATTATCAAACAATTTAATAATAAATTTCATAAATTACTTTTAAAAAGCCACGTAGGGGTCAAACTAAGCCTAAGTAGTGGCCGCTGGCTAGGGTTTTGGGGCCCTAAAGTTTAAACAAAAGGAATCCTGGGCAATGGCCATTTCTCATGGCCAACCCTAGTCTAAAGGAGTACACTTTCGTATTAATTTTATGCACATTTCGCACTCTTGGCCAAACCTACTACTAGGATGGGTCAGGGCTTGTTTGAAAATGCTTAAAACATGATATGATTTGATCCAAGCCTTAACTATCTGATTTTTTGTGACAATTAAAGTAATATAAGTCCGGTTTGACAAATAATCAGATTTACAAGAAATAATGGATTGGGAGGGCTCTCCTATATTAAAAACATGGGTATAAACCAAACACTTAAGAGTCTTAGAGTTTATAGAACCGGCTTACTTATGAACCATCCATCACTGCATTCCCAAACAGCTCCTTAGAATAAGATTAAGAACAACCCAAGAGGCAGAAGAGCCCACATGGGTCCATCGGTGTGCAATTTATGGGCGACTGGTGCATTAATGGACATAAAATTATGGGCCGAAACAAATCATGTTATAAGGCCAGTGAAGTCCACAGGTAGAGGAAGGAACTCACTGTGTTACACAGTAAATCTTGTTCCCAAACAAGGACATTGGAATCAGTGCTAGCAGTTTGTGAGTCAACTCTCTTTGTCTCAGACAATTATTGATTGTCTACTATCATGAGTATATTAAGAGATGAATCTCCACTACAAAATAGGAGTATAACCAAAAAAAAAATTTGAGTAATGCTAGATGTACAAAAAAATTGTACAACGAAATGCACAACCTGCTTTAATTTGTTGAATCTCGTGCTGAAAAAGCTGTACACTCCTTTTTTTGTCTTTTGTGTGTATAGACTTTTCAGCATGAAGTCCAACAATTTTAAGCTGGTTATGCATTTCATTGTGCACTTTTTTTTTGTGCATCTAGCATTTCCGAAAAAAATTATACCAACCCAATCAAAAGTTTCTGTGTATAGGGACAAAGGGATGCCAGTGGTAAAAGACTTTCATCCCACTTATAAGTGATTGCGAGTTTGAGTAGGTCCGGCCCTGAGATCAAGCAACACAAGCTTGAGTTTGGGACCCCCAATTCTTAAGGGCCCCCAATTAGAATGAACATTCTCTTATATATGAGCTCAGGTATATAGAACTATGAAAAGACTCATCAATTTTTTTGAACCCAATCAACATTCCATAAAAAAAAAAAAAAAAAATTGAAAACAAATCCCATCGGTTTTTATTTTATACATTTTTATTATATATATATATATATGCGTTAATTTTTCAGATCTGTGATTTGGTGGTGTTGAGAAAAATTTGATTTGGGGGATCTGAAAAAAAAAAAATAAAATAAAATAAAATAAAATTTGATTTGGGATTTCGTATTCTTACAACCTCATTTTTAATCTCTTCCTTTTAGTTGTGTCAATACTATATTGTTAGTTGTTTTCAACTTATGGCTTGGTTTTAAATTGTCTGTTATTCAATTATTAAATTTTTTTTATTTTTTATTTTTATTTTGTTGAGACAATCTGTTATTCAAATAAGTTTAGTTATGCTGCAAACTGTTAGAACGTTTTGTAGATGTGACATATATAAAACCAATAATACACATAATCAAACTATAACATATAAATATACTTGCAATATGTGTAAAAAGACCAAAAAAAAAAAATTCCTTCAGGGGCATTACGGCCCCATCTTTCGATTCCGCTTTGTGCCCCCCAAATTGTCAAGACCGGCCCTAGGTTTGAGTCTCATGGGATGTGGGATTTATGGGTGAGAAAGCACTACTTGCCATGAATTGCATATAAAAAAGAAAAAAAGAAAGGGGAAAAAAAAAAAAAAAGAGTTGCTTGTTTATTTATACACAAAAATTTTTGAAAATGTTGATGAATTTTGAAAGTTTGTAAAATTTAAAATGTTGCAAATTTTTTTTTTTTTGAAAAGTTTGAAAATTTTTGAAAGTATGTAAAATTTTGTGGTGGAATCGGACTCGTTCCTTACAATTTAGAGTAATGCTAGATGCACAAAAAAAAGTGCATAACGAAATACACAACCTGCTTTAATTTGTTGGACCTCGTGCTGAAAAAACTGTACACTCTTTTTTTTTTTTGTCTTTTTGTGTGTACAGACTTTTCAGCACGAAGTCCAACAATTTTAAGCTGTTTGTGCATTTCGTTGTGCACTTTTTTTTTGTGCATATAGCATTTCCGTACAATTTAAGCTCTCTCTTCTTTGGAATATGACAGCCTCATTTGGCCATTTGATTCAGGAAGCCTCCAAAGTCGTAACGGATCTGCGTGTGGAGAGTTTACAGCATGTTTTTAGATTGGTCAACTCCGTTGCTCATAGACTTGCTAGAAGTGCAAAATCTTACCAATCATGTAAGGTTTGGGTGGAGGGTTTATCCATCTGATGTCCATCAACTGATTGTTGATGATGTTGTTCTTGTCTCTAATCCTTATTAATGAATTCCTTTGTCTTTCCATATTTTATAATAATAAGGGTAAATTACATTAACTTTCTCTGAAGTTTGATGAAATTACACGGACTTCCTCTTTAGTTTCAAAAATTATACTGACCTCCCTTGAGGTTTGGGTTCTCGTTACACGGATCTTCCCTCCGTTAGAGAACTTGTGTATTTCGTGATGGAATTTGCTGATGTCACCATTTTTTGTTAACAAAATGCCAAACTTGCCCTTACCATGAAAGATAATGTGTAAATAGACCAAAGTACCCTCAAACCTCAATAAATTGACCAAATGTAATACCCAAATCAATTCTATGTCTTTCCCTGCAAATACACACACATACATATGAAGATATAATAATTGAACTCCAAATTGGGTTTTGGATTTTCAGTGTCTGTTGTAATTAGTGGGCAATTTGATTCTTGCAGTTTGGAGATTTTATAGAATAAACATTTGGAGTGCAGTTTTGTTCACCCCAAAATTGCTCCCATTGGTTAATAAAAAGTCATAGGTCCCACTACATTAACCAAATAAAGAGTTGGATGAGCAATGGGTGAACAAAAATGTTTTGATCAACCAAATTCATTAATTAACAAAAACAACCATTGAGAAAAAAACAAATCTTCAAGAAATAAACCAATATGGACATCGAGAAAACATCTTTAAAAAAAGGATAAATTGCAAATTACACCCCTATAGTTTGAGGGTTGTGACTATTTGGTCCTTGTGGTCTTAATTTTGGCAATTTACACTCTATAGTTTGAAAATTATGCAAAATCCACCCAACTACAAAAAAAGCAAGGGCACAATGGGAATGTCACATTATTTCCAGTCAAAAATGACAACATGTGCAGGGGCAGACCCAAGAATGTAGTTCAGTGAGAGTAAGAGCTTATACGGGAGTTCAAGAGCACCACTCTGACCCAATTTTTTTTTTAATTTTTTTAATTTTTTTTAATTTTATAGAAATAGTACAATTCTATGAGGGGTTTTTTTTTATAAATTTTTTTTTGGTACAAACTAATCTGTCCCATAATTCTTTCACAAAAATTTTGTATTATAAGCATAATTCGTTATTTTTATTTATCACTTTGATATTTGTGTGGCAGTGCGTGTCCAGTTTGAAATGTATCTGATTGTTTAAAAGATTATAAGATATTATCGGATGATTTAATTGACTGTAAGATATTATCATATTATAAGCTTTAAGTGTATCAAATTGTTTAAAAGATTATAAGTTATTTATGTGATAGATTAGTTTGTACAAAAGAATCACAGAGAATTATACTATTTCTATCCATATATATATATATATATATATGAAGTGATATTTCCTAGAACCCCTGAATAAGCTTCTGCTCCCACTGAACTATACTCCTGGGTCTGTCCCTGCACATGGGGTCATTTTTTACTAGAAATAATGTGATATTTCCATTGTGCACTTGCTTTTTTTTTTTTTTTTGTAATTGGGTGGATTTTGCACAATTTTCAAACTATAAGGTCTAAATTGCCAAAATCGAAACTATAAGGACCAAACTGTCACAACCATCAAACTGTAAGGGTGTAATTTGCAATTTATCCTTTTTTTTAACACCAAAACTACGTCATTTTATTTGTTCCGTTAGCTCCGTTTTCGACGAAAGAGGTGTCAGTGTAATTTACCCTAATAATAATAATAATAATAATAATACATAGTGGTTCGTCCAAATTTATAGTTTTTACAAAATGATTCATGTCTCCGTAGAATTGCAATATTCATTGTCATTAACTAGAAGTCAAATGATTACAATACTTGGGGCATGCTTGTAACCCAATTAAGTTTTGAAAACGAAGATTTCATTTTCAGCACTTATTTTTTTCAATGCGTTTGATAATATACCTCTTAGTTGAAAAAGCAGCCCATAACTCACTGAAAACTTTAAGTGAAAATTTTCTACTGAATAAAATCACTGAATGCAGTCTATTTCAGTACTTGAAACACTGTTTTCACTATTGCAAATTCGATCGCTTAAAATTTTTAGTACTTAAAATTCAACTCTTAATTTCGGTTTATCAAATGGACCCTTAGTGACCAAGTTTGTTTCGTGAGAGAATCTTATACTTCTATTGATTTTTATTAAATTTTTAGGCCAAGTGAAATGCTCATGAATGATTCATATGTCACACGGATGCAATGCATGTGTGTGTGTGCCTATTCTATATGCCAAAAAAATGAAAAATCTAATCCTAACACATAAACACATAAGCACATAAAATCCTCATTCATGTCAAATGCGCCAATTTCACCTCTCATTGTGATCCTCACTACCCCTTCAAAGGTCGGGTATTTAAAAAAAATAAAATTTGATATTCATTTGAAAAACATTTCTTTAAATGATGAGATCTTTCAAAAACAATTCTCAAGGATTTTGAATCTTTTATTAAAAAGAGGATCTGAAAATATTTCTCAATAAAGGTGATTGGATTGAAATTTTGCTCTGAAATTCATTTGAAGAGCATTTCTTCCAAAAACAATTCCCAAAATTTTTGGATTTTTTTTTTAGAAGAAAATACACTCTAACAAAGATTAGTTTGGAGCTTTAATCAAAAGTGAACTCCAAAGATATATATATTTTTTTGGAAAGAGCGATTGAAAACTTTGGAATAAAGATTACAAAAATCCATTTGCTTTCAAAGATGCATTTAAAATTCTTTGGGTAGAAGGATCACATGATCGGATTATCACCGTACTTTTCATGAATTTGGATGCATACAAGGTCAATGATGCTTAGCTAACATGATATAAGAAGTATAATCTTATAATCAAGGTTCGGCATGTTCTCCAAATGTCGTGGAACATGAGGAGAAATTGCTAAAAGGTGATTAAAAGATTATACATCTTTCATCAAGCAAGTATCGTCATCATCTCAAGTAATCCCTTCCGGCATACAAAACTCCCTAGCACATAATCCTAATCAAGAATTAATTTTCTAAGATCGAAAGGTTCTATGGAAGCTACCATGCAAAGGCGGGGTTTTGGTCAAATAAGGGACCCTTGACACACACCCGATAGGATGCTTCATATACCAAAACATGGTATGAGATCAAGGGTGATCACACGGTCCCATGATGACTTGACCGACCGGGTTGTCCCGCGCCTCCAAGGTCATAGTTCTATGCAATCGACTAGCGAAACATGCAAGTGCAATGTAACAGGCACACAAAAATTAATTAATTCGATTAAAAGGATGCTTTCAAGTCTAATCCTCGAGTGAACCCAAAATCAGAAATTCTGGTCTGCGAAACCAGAGATTCTGGGTTCGATCCCCAGCAGAGTCGCCAAATTGTGGATACCGGCATTTGGGCCCACTTTTAAAATGTTTTTCAAATTCAAAGTTCAAAATCAAAGAGTCGTCACTTAATTTTTTTAGGAAAATTAAGAAACCATTTTGAAAGCAAACTGATCTTTTGCGAAACCAAAGATAATCTGGGTCCGGGGATTATGGAATGAAAGGGGAAGGAGCCCGGCGGACTAAAATACCCCCTTTCATCCTATCTCGTGATAGGCCTCTACTCATCTTCCTTTTAATCGAATTAATAATCTAAGTGTGCCCTCAACTAATACATATATATAAATAATACATTACACAAGCATGTTGAAAAGGGTGCAAGATTGCTAACAACAAAATATCATTCATAAGCCACGTAATTCAAGTAGCACGCAACATGATATGCAATAGAGAACTAGAGAACATACCCGGGATCCAGCTGCGAATTTGAACATGTAATGCATACATATAAAATAAACCTAAGAAAAGGTCTCTAACGCATATAAACACATAAGGCAAGATCTAGTCTAAGGTGTCGCTCATGGAGTCGAAAATTAATAAAATCAACAAATGGAATAAACTAGAGAAGAGATGAGAAATTGTACCTCAAACGCGCTGCAAAGCAAAGATTAGTCCACATACTTCATATAATAATATGATATCAAAACAATCAATCATGATCTTCTAGCTTAGATCTATTAAGCATGAAATTCAACTTTATTCAATAGCTAGTTCTAATCATAAGCATTAATGCACATGAATGAATGAATGTGAACAAGAATAAAGCATGGATTTATTCACTAATTTGGATCACTTAGCCTCTGGATTTAAGCTAAATTATCATTATTCAAAATATGATTTGGGTCCCAAGACATTAGGAGACCATTTGAGTTGAAATAAATAAGATTAGACAAAAACAGTAGCAGTTTTTTTATGAATTATAGAGAGCAGACTAGATCTTAAAAAATAGCAAAACCATACTTCTAACGGTTGGTTCTTAATGATTTTTGGATATGATATGCCTCTGTGAGTCTAGTTTATAACCCCAAGAAATCAAGGTTTGAACGGTTAGATCTCTGGGAATATGGAAAATACTAGACATCACTCAGGAATATGCAACTCTCTGTCCAGAGATCTTGTACGATTTTCTAAAAATAGTAAAAAAATGAGAAACACTTAGATCTTTTTAGGGTAACTTCCTAACACATTAAGGTACTTAGAAAAAATTATTAGAGACCTGGAAAACTCCATTAAGGTTCTGATTTATGAATTTCAAAATGGACTTGCTGTTCTGAAATTTTGGACAGAGAATTACATGTTTTGAAATCATAAGACCAAACTATCTTAGGCATGGAATTTCATCAAAACAAAAATCACAGAGGTACTTAAATGAGTTATGAACATCTTCCAATTGGTCTCATCTATTTCCAATGAATCATGACTCTATAAAAAAACTTTGATCACAATCGGTGTGGACACCGGGCTTCCACCGCTTCGTTATGTTTTGAAATTCGTTTGATTTTGAATCAAGGAAAGAGAAAAGGTCTGTTGAAAACAGATACAGAGTTGCCACTTGGTCTTTAGGGAACCAAGAAACCCAAATTTGACTCACCCAAATGGATAAAGGGCACCGGTCCTTCATAACCAAAGAACTTGGCTCGGGGTTTTGGTACGAGAGAGGAAGGAGCCTTTGTCGCGACTAAAACACCCTCAACTCGCCCCGTCTCTCGACGGGCCTCAATTAGCATCCAAATAATCATCTTATACTATGTATGGTTCGGCAATTAATACTATGATAGTATATTACATTACATAAGAAACTTGAAAATGGAAGATCTAAAGATAAAATATCATTCATAAGATCTAAATCAAATATCATATAATGTAAAGTGAAAGATCACACAAATAAACCTAGGAAAAAAATCGTCTATTCATATATCAAATAATCAAGACTTCCTAATCTAGAGGGGGACGTGAATTGTTCTTGAAACAAATAAACAAAGAAATCAAAATATGCTTAGCAAGCTAGTATGATGCATGTTAATCTTTGAGAAAAGAAGATCCCTCAATCCCCGGGACGGATGAGAAAGGATGATTAGATCAAGGGGAAGCATGAACGTGTGATCGTGATCATTCTTTATAATCTTCTTAGATTAAGAGTTACAAAAACCCCAAATCTTGCATGAATGCAATGTATGTATCTAAAATGTGCAAAGGTTGTAGTGTGTTTTGGGTACATGGATTTCTAGAATGACTTAGAAGCCTAAAATGTGTATGACTGAATGAATGAAATCATCATGGGATATGTACAAATGTAGTATGAAGTACTTCCTAGGATATGAACTAATTTGGAATACATATGAGCATCAAATCAAAGAATGGAAGTTAAAATGTGCTTGCTGTGAATAGTGGACAGAACAGTAACATGATCTTGCAAAAATGGAAAAGAGGGGTTAGGAATGGTTTCAATGCATGATTTTTTATGGAGATGTTCCTTATTGTGTCTAGAATACAACCCAAAAAGCCAATATTTAATAACAATCACAAATTGAGAGAAATCATATAAACAACAGAGGTCACTCAGAAACAGAGTCCGTACTGTCGACTGAAATGTTAAAATATCTTAGAAAATGAAAACGAATGATCTAGGGGCCCATTTTATACAGAAAGTTCCCTAAGATATTGAGGTTTAAGGGAAAAATAAGTTGGGACCACCCCTTTTGGAAAATATTTCTGAAAAAGAAGTTGTAAGTTAGTCAAGCTGCTGTGACAGCAAAGGCAGAATGTTTGGGTCCAAATGGACCATTTTCAAGTACTTCCAAGTCAAACCAAAAATCATGGGTGTTCTCCAATGAGTTAGGAAGACTTTCCAAGTGGCCTTGCATCTATATGTTGAGTATTGAGTTCTAGAGAAATCTTTGAACTCAGCTCACTCACTGTTTTAACTCACTGTTTTGAAGATTTTGGGGAAAATGAGGTTTTCTTTCTTGAAATCAAAATAAGAGGGATTGAGGGGGGTTTTGAAATAGAGGTTTTGAAAGTGCATTTTTAATACTCAATAAAGATTATAACCACTTAAAATGCCAACATTCAACTCATCATTAAGAACCTCCAAGATTGTTGGGAGAAACTTATTTTTATTTGAGCATAACTTCAATGCACTTCAAGGATACCTTGGAGGTATTGAAGTTATGATCATCATCTATCAAACATGTTTTTGAGGTCAAGAGCTACTATCCATAAGGATTCACTCACCCCAAACTTCATGTCATCACTTAGATGATGATGAACTACTAAGTAAATAAAGAAAAATAAAAAAGAAATGAGATAAGAAGAGATAAACAATAAATAAACAAGCAAATAGATGATGATCAATAGATGATATTCATGAAGCATGAGACTTGTAGATTGGTGTTTCACTCATATGTAATGACACTAGACATGGAAGAAGCTTCCACTCTCTTGAATGCTCACTAAAATGGTGGTTGGGAGTATTGAATGTTGAAATAAATGGGAGTAATGTAGTAAAAACAAAGTTTAGAACTCACTTTTGTTTTGAAAATCCAAGAAGAAAGCTTCTTTTCTCTCTATTCTAACCTTATCTCTACAACTTTCTCTCCCAAACTTTCTCTAAACTTGCATTTGACTCCCCCAAAATGAAGAGTAATGGGGTGTTTATATAGGCCAACTTGGGGTGGTTTTGGGATTTAGAAAGTATTCCCATTAGCTCCAAATATCTGAAATCATAAAACTATGTCGTTTTGGCTTTTAATTAATCAAAATGAGACCACAAAACTATTTACAAAAATATACTGCTCTGGAGGCCAGTGCCGCGGCGGCACTGCTCCTATCCCTTCCAGATAATGCTGTTTAGGCCCCCTGATGTTCCGGTATTCGCGAAAAGGCCCTATTTCGTCCGAAATTCACAGAAAATGCGTACGAACTCCAAATTGAGGTTGTGATATACCGTTGGAAAGGTAATGGAGTCTACTTTACATAAAAAAATAGTTCGGTGATAGGTCACTTTGAAAAGTTTTGCGGTATTTGCGATAAAAGCCGATTTGATCGTCTTTTTTGCCTTTGAAAATTCATAATAAATTCGTTTTAAATCCAGAAATTATGTGCGATATACCGTTGGAAAGCTATTGACCTCTAGTATCCATAAAAAATATTTGAAAATTGTTTCGGCGCCCCGGTTCCAAAGTCAAATTTTGGTCAAATTGGTCAAACCTGGGATTCTCGGGAAGTTCTGGAAACCTCCGGGAGTTCCCGGGAGCTGATGTTTTCGCTCGATTTTCTTTTGGAACTTGTTTTAACACTTTTTCATGATTTAAAATGATTCTGGTGAATTCGGACAAATTTGGTCAAACTTGGTCAACCTTGGTCAAACCTGGTCAAACCTTGGTCAAACCGGTCAAAGAGGACTTTCCGGGAGCTTCCGGGACTTCCGGGGGTCTCTGGGAGCAGACGATTTCACCCGATTTCTCTCAAAAACTCACTTTATTGCTTTTCTTACGACATAGCATGTTTTCAGAACTTTGGGACCAAATCTGGGAGTTTTTGGGCATTTTAGTCATTCTGAGCATTCTGAGAGATAGAACTGACTTCCGAGAATCCTTTTGAGTCTTTTTTACGATCATTGTGAACCACCAAGCTATGGGTCTCCTAAATCTGATAGCAGACAAAATGGGGTGTCTACAGTTTGCCCCTCTTTGGCATGATCTTGCGAGGCAACGCATGTCGCAAGCGAGTGCCAAAGCTCTGAAGAGACAGTACTTTTTGGAGGCTATAGATTTAGGATAAAAAGCATTGCAAAAGATGCAATGATGCTAAGGCTAGTGCTGGTCGCGCTCTGCGTGAGCTGCCTACGTATCCCAAGGGGAATCAGACCAGGACGTATTTCGGGGCGCAAAGGAATGAACCACATATGCTCAACCAGACATACGGATGCCATGCTATAAGAGTGATATGCAATGCATGGATGTGAATTGTGTCATGAGTCCTATCACGTCTAGTGTTATGACCCTAGTATGAGCAAGTGCTGTGAGGTGTGCCACTCCGAGTGGGCTAGTGTTGTGCTAGTGTTTGCAACTGTGATGTGGTGGATGACTCGGATAAGGACATCGAGGTTTAAAAGACTCCGGGTCTAGGGGCAAACTTCCGGAATTTTGGGAAGTGCGCTTCGTAAACAAACGTAATTGGGTGTAGGATCTCAGAGGACTATAATCGAAGACGTCTTTTGGCAAATAACCGACCGACACGGGAGCCCTGGAAATTAAGAGACGGACACAGAAGTCATGGGATGATCGTGAAATCCTGAGATATCACATGATGAACATGGAAGCCCCATGGCGTAATGAGAGCGATGATGATTAATGAACCGACGATGTTTGTATCGAGATGATGAGTCGACAATGGACTACTGTGATTGAACTGACGGTGTATAAATCCGCTGAGGATTAATCTGAATCTGCTGGAGATGAAGCGATACTTTCTAGGATCTCTCTTTAACTGCTTATTTTGATCAAATCTTACTGGCCGGTCGGGGCCTCCGAGAGCCGGTATCTTTCTGTTTCTGTCCTCGGAGGATAATGCAGGGTTCTCGGGGAATCTCTTTCGATGCTCAATCCAAGAGGGCCGGTCAGGGCGTCCGGGAGCTGGTATCTTTCTGCTTCTGTCCTCGGGATATAATGCAGGGTTCTCGGGGAATCTCTTTCGGTGCTTAATCCAAGAGGGCCGGTCAGGGCCTCCGGGAGCTGGTATCTTTCTGGTTCTGTCCTCGGGGGATAATGCAGGGTTCTCGGGGAATCTCTTTCCTTGATTATTCGGTGCATTAACTAAAAACCGGGATCCGTTACCAGAATTCCTGTGTTTGTTTGAAATTTTGTGACGGTTGTCCTGAAACGGCCGATTCGGGTCTTAGGGAGCCGATTTTCCCAGTTTTTGCCTGCCGGAGGTAGTTCTGACAACTTTTAGTCTGCGTGGGGTAAAACCTCATAAATCTTGATTGGAATGGGCCATCGGAGCTGATCGGGGCCAAAAAAGGCCAAAACGGGTCAAAATGGGGCGAAACGGAGCGTAGCGGGGCCCGTAGGGATCAGTGCCGCGGCGGTACTGGGCCACTGCCGCGGCGGCAGTTGTCCAGTGCCGCGGCGGCACTGGGTGGCCGGACTTCAACTTTCTATATCTCGGGTTTTTGAGCTTTTGAAGCTCATTCTTGGCCATTTTGGGGTGTTTTTGGAGCCAAAATTCATCAAAACGCAGCTTGTGCGCGCTCAGGTGAGTAATCTTTCCCCGTAGTTGGATTTTTGATTGGTGTTTTGGTTAGCCCAAATTTTCAAGAAGAAAGTTTAACTGTGACTTCCATTTTTCTTGTAGATCCATGGCTTCGAGCTCAAGGAGACCGTCTAAGAAGGCCAAGGGACGGATGAAGGCCGAGATGCAAACCCCGGACTTGATTTTACGGGACCCCCAACACCATCTTTCGGCCGCGGCTCTAGCGAGCTTGGTATGTGAAACTTTCGACATTTTAGGACCGCTTTCATGTATTATGCTAGTTTTGTGAGCCGTAGTATGCACCTAGAGATCGTTAGAAGTCCGATTGGTGCTTAAATGTTGATTTCGTGATTTCGGCTCTCGGGTTGTGAATAGTGATTTTTTGCATCTCTTCGTCGTTTTTGTTGTGTGTAGGTGCCGGAAGTGGCATTGAAGGGCCATGGTAGCCTCGCCCATGCTTTCTTATGGTATACTCAACTCTCGCCTACCATCAAGAGGATGGTTGACGATGCCGGGTTTGGAGGCTTCGTCCGTTTGGTTTCAAAAAGCAGCAATGATTTGGCTCACTTCTATGCACTGGCCTAGAGGTGATGGGACACCACCAACACTTTTCACCTGCCGTTTGGTGAGATGACTATGACGCCCTTTGATTTCTCCATGATCACAGGCTTGAGGGTTGGCGGGAAGTGCCTGATTCTGGACTACTTTTATGAGATTGATCCGGAGGCTGTAGAGATGCTGATTGGGGTTGTTCCCCCTAACCTGGAGAGGCATTGGTTTCCTTGCGGCTAGCTTTACCGGGCCTATGGCAGAGGGAATCATAATTTGAACAATTCCCAGCTCCTGAGAGTGTATCTTTTATATGTCCTGGGTTGCTCAATCTTCGCGACGCGGAATGACGTGAGCTTGAGGCTCCTTTCTTGCCTGGCAACTATTGATGAGATCCCCTCCTATAACTGGGGCGGTGCTGCCTTGGCCCATCTTTACAAGCATATGGGCGAGGTCTCTCGGGGCGATGTTAAATCGATCGGAGGATTTTGGCGAGCTTGGGAGGTATGTATTGCATCTTCTTTTATTTTCCATCTTTTTGATTTCTATACTCGTTCTGATTTTCTCCTTCGTCTGTGCAGCTTTGGAGCTTTGAATACCTGAAGATGTTGGCTCCCTCCCCAGCAGACGAGTCAGGCGAAGACGAGGATGGCATGGCTCCTGTGCCTCTGTTCCCACGAGGCTTGAGATGGAGGAGGGATGTTGTTGGGGTGAAGAGTGGGGCCCACCGGATTGTTTTGCTTAGAAACTTTTTAACTGAGCTGACGGCCTCTAGTGTTGATTGGACGCCTTGGGAGGGCGTCGTCTATGCCGCCCCAGAGGAGATACAAGCGATCAAATCCCTTACCTCTTGCCGCCTTCTGATGGAGAGTACCGAGTGCAGGCAGTGGTTCCTTGGTGAGCGGGTGTCTCGGCAGGTGGTCGGTGGTTCCAGGTATCGCGTTCCTCATAATCCCCCTGTGATGGATGCTAGTGACCTCTCTGGTGATGCTCTGCTGGCGGCCTTAGCCGGCACCGATGTTTGGGATCATTTTCTCTCTGAGACCGGCTATGAGGCTTACCGTGGCCGCTTCTTGATGCCTAACTTCCCACTCCTGGAGGTGAGTTTCCTTTCATATTTTTGTCTTTATTAGTTGCCTATGTCTTTTATTCATCTTTTCCTAACTTATTCTGTGCCTACAGCTTCGCGAGATGTACAGGAGACAGGCTCCTGACCCTATCCCTCCTTGGGATTGGACCGTCAACGTCCTAGGCGCTGATGGCAGTCCCCAAGTGATGGAGGTGCCGCGAGTCACATGTGGGTACCCTACTCAGCCAGCGGGCGTCCTCAATGTTCCTTGGAGTTACGCCGAGGAGGGTCACGCCTTGGCAGCTAGCCTACGGTCCTTGGTCCTTACACGAGACCATCGGGTATGTCTCTAATTCTGCGCTTTTCTTAAGGTTATGAGGTTCTAACCCTAGATTTATCCTTGACAGATGGACGGTATGCGGCAATTCGCCGCCAACCAGATGGCATCCTTGGTAAGTCTCTGTCTCGACCCTGTTTTTGTACCTTTTTGTGGTTCCCCTACTGATTGCCTCCATTTTATTTGTGTGTGCAGTACCGGGGAGGCGGAGCTGGCTCATCGAGGACTGGTCCAAGGTGCAGGGGTGGTAGGAGGAGGCCGTCGCCGACATACACGCCGGGCGGTCCGACGGAGGACGAAGAAGAGGAGGACTGAGGCCGCCCCTCAAGCGGGGACTTTGCTTTATTTTCTTTTTTGTGTTTTCGATCAGGTTGTACTGGTGATGTGACTATTTGGACAATGTAGGATGATGTGTAGAACAGCTTGTAACCTTTGACAGAGTATTATGATGTTTCGCCTTTTAGGCCGGATAGCTTCCGGTTTGGGGGCGCAGTTGTGTGCTTGGTTTAGTTGATGACTGATATATGTGCACTGTGATTGTTGGATGTTACTGCGATGGGCAGTTTTGTGATGGTGAGTGCTTTTGCCTTGCAGGTGGGATAGTCCGTGAAACGGGGAGGTGCTGCCGAAATTTTGAATTTTCCTAGAGCCGCAACCGAAAATATGGCTTTGTATGATCCCGCTCAGCTCATAGCTTGGCTGAACATCACGGATGGCGTGGAGCGGATTAACCTCTTTAGCTACGGCTTGACCGAGCTGTTTTCTCTTTGCCAGGTGACCTTGAATACTGAGTTCTTGCGTGCTGCCATTGGTCACTGGGACCCGGTGAACCATGTCTTCAACTTCAATGGTCTGGAGATATGCCCCATGTTTGAGGAGTTCTGTGCTATTCTTGGCTTTGATTCTGACACCGACTTGATCCTCCCTTCTGTTGATACCCTCAGTCCTACGCGAGGCTTGGCTGAATATCTGAATTGCTCCATCACTATTTCCCGCCGGCTGATTCAAGGTGAGGCCCTCAACATTGCTTCTATTATCGCCCGGTACGCCAGTCCTGGGAATCCCAGCGTATATGATACTTCCCACAGGGACGCTTTGATACTGTGCATGACTTCACACTTCCTATTCTCGAGTACTTCCGCTGACTTAGTGCATGTGTGTCTCGGACTGAAGCTTAGCAGGAATCCCATGGCCATGGTTCTGGCTGAAACCTTGAATGGTTTGGATAATGCCTTTAATCAGGGGAGTCCTCTTCTTTCTGGGGCGCCTTTGGTGTTACAGGCCTGGTTATACGAGCGCCTTCAACTATGGACGGGCCGCATACCACCGGTTTATTTTCGTCGAGCCGTGCTTCACTCTCACTATACTTTTGCCGATTGGGTGGGCATGATGAGTGCCTTATCTGAGGCTGACATTTGCTGGATCGTGAGGCGTTGGGGCCTTTATGCTGTTACCACGAGCCTCCGGGGTCACCAGAGAGTGTGGTTGATGGGTCTGAGAGAGACTTCTTTCTATCATCCTCGCCGTTTGACCCGACAGTATGGACAGGTTCAGGAGGTTCCCCGGGGGTTTACTGAGAGGGTCTTTGCTTCCAGGATCAGGGCTGCCACTATTGCTGCTTTTATTGATGGTTGGACTGACCGAGTAAAGGCCTACTTTTAAAGACCTTTGAAGAAATAAAAGACACTAAGACAAGACTAGACCTGACTGATTCTGCTCATTCCTCCAAGTGTCTTTGAACATATGATTGCTTTTTGAAAGACATTTATTTCTTTGATTATTCCTGTTCATGTAATATCCAAAGTTTGTTTGTCGGTGAACCCTGGTTACTTTGGGAATCTCATTTTATGCATTTTAACTTTCCAAAATTATTTTGTAACCGAGATTTCAACTAGATGTTGCTTTTGGTACTTGTTTGGACATGCTAGGACGATTAGAGGT
The DNA here is from genome assembly GCA_033977485.1 of Hydrangea macrophylla. Classification (NCBI taxonomy): domain Eukaryota; kingdom Viridiplantae; phylum Streptophyta; class Magnoliopsida; order Cornales; family Hydrangeaceae; genus Hydrangea; species Hydrangea macrophylla. The sequence goes on along the minus strand of CM066995.1, from coordinate 80,083,897 downwards.
AAACGAGGCGGGTGGACGAAGTTTGCCCCTAGTTTGGGATATATATGGTTGTGGGAAAAATGAGGTAGATGACCGACATTTTGCCCCTAGTTTAGAAAAGGTTCAGGCAAACGAGGCGAGTGGCCGAAGTTTGCCCTTAGTGTGGCAGGTGATTTTGGGGTTATGGTAAGGACCGCGACTTTATTTTTCTCACATGCTCATAATTTTGTCTAGGCACCAAGGAGGTGACCTAGCGAGCTATTTTCTCTCTTTTGTTATTGCTCACCTTGGATTTAGCTCTAACTTTTGCCTAGGCGTCCTTTCGGATTTTCAACCTAGCGAGCCATCCTTCTTTTCTTTTTGAAAGTCTGCCTACGTACCCTCGAGCGGGGATCAGGTCCAACGTAGTTCGGGCCAAGGCTTGAAGAAAATGGTTATTTTTGTGGGTGGAGCGACCGAACCGATGTGGTTGCCTACGTATCCCCGAGCGGGAATCAGGTCGAGCGTAGTTCAGGGAAAGGCTTGAAAGAAAAGGTTATTGAATAGTCAAGCATAGTACTTTTTGAGGCGATCCATGTTGATTGGTTCTTTGAATTCGACACCATCGAGGTGCATGAGATAAGTTGCTCCTCCGGAAAGAACAGTCTTGACGATGTAAGGGCCAACCCATTTAGGTTTAAACTTCCCACGGGGATCAAAAATCGGAGCTCGCAACTCCTTAAGGACAAGGTCACCCTTGACGATCTTCCTCGGACGAACCCTTTTGTTGAAAGCACGGGCTATCCTCTTTTGATAGATTCGAACATGGTCGACTGCCGCTAGGCGCTTTTCATCTATGAGGCCCAATTCTTCATTTCTTTGCCTCAACCAATCTGATTCCGAAATTTCACATTCTGCCATCACACGTAGGGACGGTAATTCTATCTCGATCGGAAGTACCGCTTCCATCCCATATACTAGTGAGTAAGGGGTTGCTCCTGTGGATGTCCTTATCGAGGTTCTGTATCCCCAAAGTGCGAACGGTAGCTTTTCATGCCAGTCTTTATAAGTATCGACTGATTTCTGCAGTATGGCCTTAACATTCTTGTTTGCGGCCTCAACCGCCCCATTAGTTTGCGGTCTGTATGGTGATGACTTGTGATAAGTGATTTTGTATTCCTCGAACAGATCCCTAACTTCTGCTTTGAAATGATTTCCGTTATCCGAAATAATCTCATGGGGAACTCCATAACGGCAGATGAGATTTCTCTTGATGAATTTGGCCATTTCCTTGGCCCCTAACTTGGTATAGGATGCAGCTTCTACCCATTTTGTGAAGTAGTCTATGGCCACCAGAATGTACCGATTTCCATTTGAAGCTTTCGGAATGATTTCACCGATAATATCGATTCCCCAGGTGGAGAATGGCCAAGGTGAGGTCATGCTGTATAGAAGGGATGGTGGTACATGCATCATGTTTGCATGAATCTGGCACTTGTGACACTTTCTCACGTATTCGCAACAATCTTTTTCCAATGTTGTCCAGTAGTACCCTTGTCTCACGATTTTCTTGGCCAGCATGTGGCTGTTCATGTGCGGGCCGCATACCCCTTCGTGTATTTCTTCCATCATTCTTCTGGAGCTCTTCCCAAACAAGCAAGTCAGGTTGTGACCATTGTATCCTTTCTTCAACAGTTTCCCACCGCAAATGATGAATTGCGCTGCGAATCTTTGAATGGCCCTTTTGTCTTTTTCGGTAGATTCTTGGGGGTACGTTCCATTTTCTATGAAGTTCCAGACATCCCGATACCACGGTGTTTCATTCTCTTCTGCTTCAATTACGACGATCATGTTGAACGAAGGCTCGTACCTTTGCCCAATCACCAAAGGCATCATCCTAACTCCCACAAGAATTTTGATCATGGAGGCTAAGGTAGCCAACGAATCAGCTAGCTGGTTCTCTTCCCTAGGCAAGTAGAAGAACGTTATGCTCTTAAAGTGCTTCTTAAGTTCATCGAGATGGTCATGGTATGGCTTCAACCTCTCTTCCTTCACCTTCCATTCTCCTCTGGCTTGTGACACGATGAGTTTCGAATCTCCGAAGACATCTAGCTTTTGAATTCTCAATTCTATGGCCGCTTCCATCCCCAGAATGCACGCTTCATATTCAGCAGTGTTATTGGTGGAGTTATAATTGAGCTTGACTGCCAGCGGGGTGTGGTCCCCGTTTGGTGATACTAGGATTATTCCCACCCCGTAGCCTTTCATGTTGGCTGCTTCATCAAAGTACAACTTCCATTGTTCTTCCTTGATTTCCATGATATTTTCGTCCGGGAATGGGAAGTCTCCACTTTCTTCGGAGTCAATGGCGTGTTCCGCAAGATGCTCGGCCACAGTTCTCCCTTTTACCGATTTGCTTGTAACATACTTGATATCGAATTCAGATAGTAGGAGTAACCAACAGGATATACGACCGGTCAGGGCAGGTTTTTCGAGGAGGTATTTTAGAGGATCCATGCGGGATATGAGCACAACCGGGAAGGCTAGCATGTAGTGCCTCAGTCGGCGGGTGCACCAAACCAAGGCCCAACACGTTTTTTCGAGGGCAGAGTAGTTGAGCTCATACCCAGTCATCCTCTTGCTGAGGTAGTATATGGCTTTTTCGGAGTTGCTTTCTTCTCCTTCTTGGGCTAGCATGCAGCCCATGGCATTTTCGGAGACAGATAGGTAAAGGAATAAGGGATTATGAGGCGTTGGTGGTGAAAGGACAGGCGGATTTTGAAGGTAAGCTTTTATTTTGTCGAAAGCGGCTTGGCATTGGTCATCCCATTGGAACTTCTCCCCTTTTTTCAACAATCGGAACAGAGGATCGCATGTAGTTGTGAGCTTGGAAATGAAGCGGCTGATGAATTGGATTCTTCCGAGGAACCCCCTTACCTCTTTTTCACTCTGTGGTGGTGTCATTTCTAGGATTGCCTTGATCTTGGAAGGATCCACCTTTATCCCCCTTTGTGTGATGAGGAAGCCCAAGAGTTTACCGGAGGTCACACCGAAAGTGCATTTCTTTGGATTCAACCTCATCTTGTACTTACGCAATCTTTCAAAAAACTTTTCCAATGCCACTAGGTGTCCTTCTCTATCTTTGGATTTCACAATCATGTCGTCTACGTATACTTCTACTTCCTTGTGAATCATGTCATGCAGCAGAGTGGTGGCAGCTCTTTGGTAGGTTGCCCCAGCATTCTTGAGCCCGAAAGGCATCATTCTATAATAGTAGGTCCCCCAGGGGGTGGTGAATGTCGTCTTTTCCCGATCTTCTGGCGCCATAAGAATCTGATTATACCCTGAGAAACCATCCATGAATGATAGTAGCTCATGTCCTGCGGTGCTACTACCAAAACGTCAATGTGGGGAAGCGGGAAGTCATCCTTGGGACTGGCCTTATTTAGATCTCGGAAGTCGACGCACACACGAACTTTTCCATCCTTTTTCAGGACTGACACGATATTGGCAACCCATTCCGGATATTCGGTGACAATGATGAATCCTGCCTTGAATTGCTTCTCTACTTCTTCCTTAACCTTGAGTGCCCACTCCGGCCTCATGCGCCTCAGTTTCTGCTTGACAGGTTTAGAATTAGAAGGAGTGGAATATGATGTTGGATGATGTCGGGATCGACCCCAGGCATGTCCTCGTAAGACCAAGCAAAAACATCTTTGAATTCTTTTAGCAAGAGGGTTAATTTTTCTTTTTCTTCTTTATTAAGAGCTGAGCCGATTTACACAATTTGGGGATTATCTGTTTCACTTAGGTTAACCGATAAAGTATCTTCGATTATTTCATAAGCAAGTGGTTTTTCAATTAGTTGCTTAAGTTCAATTGGGAGATCCTCGGAGGGATCTGTGCATTCACAAGTATTAGACACAGAGGAGTAAGCAGAATCGTCTTTCATTTCATTCATGATAGGTGAAGTGACTACATTGGACAGTGATGGGCTTACAGCAGCCGACTCTGGTACAGACTCGATAATCGGTAGTACAGACTCCGGGGGAATAGGGGATAGGGAGACACAGACAGATGACTCTACAGCCTGGTTGCTCAGACCCTCCTCAGTTGGCTTGATCTGATCATCTTGGCTCTTGGCCCTCTTTTCTTCATTCTTCTCAACGGATTCCTCCCACATCTTCTCGATGGCTTCAGTGTCCAGGTATTTCAACCAGTCTTCCTCTGGGGTTTTCTCAATTTCTTCGGGATAGAACGGATCTTGATATGGAGGCCTCTCGCAGTCAGCGAAGATTTCAAGTCCAGGGTGCCTTTTCCCAGTGGTTTGATGGATCCAGGGTTCAGGGAACCCAAAGTAAGGGAAGTCATCCCCTTCTTTAATGAATTGTCCATTCAAGGTCTTGCGGTATGGTGGGAGACCCCTTACCCTTTTCTTCCACGGCCTCTGTAGCTCGATGTCTTCTTCAGTGGGCTTATATCCTAGCCCAAAAGTACCTTGCTGTCCTTTGATCTGAGGGAACTCTCGAATCCCTTGCTGGCGTCGACCCAATCCTATTCCAGGGAAGTAGTTCATTTTGCGGACGATGTTGACAACCGCAGAGTGGATCTCAGGGAACCTGTCTTCATCATTGATCATGTGGACTTCTTCCATGAAGAATCCTCCAATTTCTCCTTCTTCTAACTCAGGTACTTGGATTTCAAAGACGGGAGCGTAGTTCGGGAAAGCTTCATTACCCCAACTATTACCGAGGATGATTTTCACTTCCTTTTCATGGATGTACTTGATCATTTGATGCACAGTGGACGATACGGCTTTGTTGACGTGCAACCAGGGCCTTCCGATCAGCAAGTTGAAAGAGGCAGGTATGTCCATGACCTGAAAAATTTCAGTGCTCACCAAGGATCCTACCCGGATTTGGAGAGAAACGGTTCCCATCACATTTCTTCTGGTGTTGTCATAGGCCCTCACAGATTGCACAGATGGCGTGATGTCAAGGACATTGACCCCCAAGGCGGTGGCAGTCCTCAGGGCACAGACATTTAAGGCTGAGCCTGTGTCGACTAGACAAAATGGCACCTGTTGTCCCTTACATCCCACGGTGATATATAATGCCTTGTTATGTGCGGATCCCTCTGGTGGCAGGTCCTCATCGGAGAATGTAATGATTGGGTCAGGGGTAAGTGTTGGGTTTGTGCCCTCAAACCATTACTTTATGTATGAGACATTAGCATTATAATATATTGATATCAGCTTTACATTTCATTGTGTATGTTTCTTTCATGAGATGATTGTTTTATCCTTAAGTATCATAGTAAGCAATTCGTGTGTGTATGAGATACACACAAGTGAGATACGAATTACTATTCTTTGATACTTAGAATATGTCACAGTGGATGATGAGACTGGATACCTCATCAGGTCTACACTGTAGCATAATTAACTACCATTGGATGGAGTGATTAATCTCAATCACTAGAGTGTAGCTCTTAGTTGATATGCTAGTGCTTATAGTGCATTGACGGACCTGAGCTTTCCTATTGACGCTTAAGGCTGTCAACAGTCAATAGGAACTCATAACTTGTATAAGGTACGTGTTCTCAATCTTGAGATGATTATGAACACAGACTATGGATATGGCTGCTTTGACTTACCAATCAGTGAGGTCTATAGAAGATCAACACATGGGTATCTTGGGTATGTCATGTCCATAGGGTTGTGAACATATATTGTCAAGATAGAATCTACCCTCTGATTCAGAGTAAGCATTCCCTTGAGAATGTCACCAAGTTGATTATTGAGTACTGCAGTCTTGTTGATAAGAGTTATCAACATGTTTGGTAATCATGAGTAGTGAATGAGACTCAAGGAATACAAGAAGTAATCATGATTCAGGTTGACAGTAATAGTTATCCGACTACCTGAATATGATTACGAATGCTGACGGTAGAGGGACATTAGTACACCATACAAGTCTAGTTATCGCTTCGGATATGTTCTTTTGCGTTGGAGTTCAGTTATTATTTTATAGTGGAATAAACGTTAACTGACCAGTTAGTTAGTTTGCTGATCAAAGAGTTTGGTCATGGTAATTAACAAACTGGTCTGAGCCAACAATAAAGAGCCTAGGAGGTCCCACTCTTAGCTCCGCTAGGATGCTTGGAAAGACACTTGAGGAAGCTGTTAAGACAAGTTCGATCGATTGAAGTATGTTCGATCGATTGAAGTCAGCAGGTTCGATCGATCGAGAATGGTTCGATCAATCGAAGGTTCGATCGATCGAAGTCTAGGTCGGTTCTGGAAATCTATAAATAGGGCAGCTGCGTTCTGGAAGTAAGTGATCGTCGTTTTTATACGCAGAAGCTGCAGAAACTATCATAGTCTTCCCAAAACCTTCCTATCCTCTCTGTTAGGGTTCCCACGAACCCTAGTCTTTCCGGCAGGCATCCGCAGGAGTCATAAGGGTGAAGATCATCTAGTGGAGGCTGCTGGAAGTTAAGGTTTCAGAATTGGGTTCAAGACACTAAGGTATAATTCTTGCACCCCTTGTACGCATCTATGGAATTGACGAGTAGTAGATCCTGGAATACCAAAAGTTTTATAACTTAACCTATTTCCGCTGCGCGTTTAAACTCTAACTTTAAACCACATTTTCCTTCAGTAAGCGCACCCAAGAAAGCTACCATGTCCTTCGGCGCGGCGTCGATGGGGACTTCGATCCCAGCCAAGGCATTCAACACGGCTTGCCTGTGCTTATAGGATGTTACCATGATGTCCCACATCGAGAGATGTGCTTGGGTTTTCTTTAGCTGCTTGATCAGCTCATTATCTTCTTCGATGACCTCATCCAACTTACCCTTCCCCTTGTCTTTAACTGGACCTTTCTCGATGGCTTCAGTAGTAGGCTACAGAGGCTGGTAGTGACGGCCTGACCTGGTCAGATGATCAATTTCAGCAGGAGTAGGCCCTTCTACAGTCCCATCCTTTTTGAACCAATCACAATCCGTTCCCACATATGGTTTCTCCGGCTCGTCCCAGATAGAAGCGTCACTTTCATCATTGGGATCATACCATTTGAGGTCTACCACCCCCAAATCGTGCTCTTCCAAAAAGAACAAGTCTTGCTCATCGTCTAGCTGTTGCTGCCACTCATCATTCTCCCCTTCAATAAGATGAATTCCCACAGGATCCGGGATGTCAATGCAAGGCAGGGGTTGTCCTAGGGGGGCGATATAGGTAGCAGGGTTGAAAGGTACGGGGCTGGACTCAATGAGGTTGACATTTTGGTGGTTTGGTAGGGGATTTTGGGTGATATGGGGCTACTTTGGTGGCGGCTCGATGATGTTCCGGTCAATAAGGTCTTGAATGTCATGGCGAAGGCGCACGCAATCATCAGTGTGGTGGCCTGGGGCTTGGTGGTAGGTACACCGCATAGACATATCGCAGTTTGGCGGGAGGGGGGTGTTTCGGGGTTAGAGTAGTTGGAGATGGCCTTTTTTGAGGAGGTGGTCTAAATCTGAGGAGAGAGAGATTTCTAACTTGGCAAAATTGCGAGGGGGCTTTTTCTGGAAGGGGCGATTGGAGGGGTTTGCCTGGCTGGAGGGTTGGTATGGTCTAAGAGGGTACGCCATGGGTTGGCTGCTAAGGGCATTAACATCCGGGGGATTCCGGGAGTAGTTAGGTCTTCTGGACTGACTCGGGGACTCTTCCTTTTTTATCTTTCCTTCTCTGATAGCGTCTTCAATCCGGGTTCAGACTTCAAACAATTCCTCAAAGGTGGAGATGGACTGGTAGAATAATTTCTCATGGTAGAGGGGCTGCAGATTCCGGATGAGCATTCTTACCTGTTCTTTCTCGATTGGCCGGTGGGTCATTTGGGCTACCTTGTTCCTCCATCTGGTCAGAAATGCAGCGAAGGATTCATTGTTGCTTTGCTGGGTTGTTTCCAAATCCCTGATGGTGACATCCAGCTCTTGATTGTAGGAGTAATGATCGACGAAGACTCGAACGATGTCCTCCCAGGCCCGGGTTTTGGAGGCTTCCAAGGTTAGGAACCACGATAGTGCAGACTTTGTAAGGGTTTGCGGGAACAACATCGCAATGTGTTCGTGGGTACAACCCATGGATTGGAAGATACTCATACATAGCTTCACATGACTTTTCAGATTCCCAGTTCCGTCAAAACGGTCGATGGCAGGCATCTTGAAATTCTCTGGCAGTTTCAGCTTGACAGGCTCGAAGAGGCCTTCCAGATCTAACATGTAATCATCGATACCCTTGCTTTTCCTGAGCACGCTTTCCAGTTTGTCAACCTTGTCCATCTTTTCTTGGAGCTTTTTCTCGTATGCGGACGGTGGGACCCCCTGAAACCAGTCTTCTTCCCCATTATTCTCGGGTGGGGGTAGTTCAAATTCCGGTGGTGGAAACCCGGGCGGAGGTTGTGGCCGCCGCTGCTTCAGTTCTTCCATGAATTTCAGAACTTGGGCTAGGCTGTCGGACTGCTGGCTTATGGTCGCTCCCAATTCAATAACCTTGTTTTCCAACTCTTCCCTATTCATACTGAAGTAAGCTGTCGGGCTGATTCTAATTAATCGATTATTCGAACTTCTGACCCACGAAGAGGACCCTGACTGCTGACCTTGGGAATCTATACTGACCTGACAGATTTTGAGAGGACTAGATTAGATCTTGACAGTGGTGACTTTTGACAGACAAAAACAGTGATGTGGACCGACTCAAGACAGTACGTGCGGATTGATGGGGAATGGTGCATGCAAATGGGACAAGCATGCGGATGTAAGCCCTAATCTATATGGCACTCCTATTTCTAAGATATAGCAGTTAAACAAATAAGGTCCTAACCATACAGAGTGTGCTAACCTTACTTTCCAGTATGATCACCAAAGGATAACAGGGATTGCCGGGATACTTTGGGTAATTTTGGACAGAGTTTCTAGGAAAAACTGGTTAATGTGGTTATATGTGGGATATCTGGACAGAGTTTCTGGGAGAAACTGGTTAACATGGTAATAGTGATCATACCGTCTAGCAGGTTTTCATACTCCTATGTCTTAGGACCAATAAACGAGGTTTGCGGTGTATATCTTTGTGAGCATGGAGCAGACATCCTTGTCATGGTGCCTAGGCAAGTCAACTCAATGTAATCTCATGTGAGTGATTGCCTTGGGAATCATAAGAAAGAGGTTCTGTTCTATGCCACATAAGCGTCTACACCACGCAGGTAATCCCGTCAGGGCATACAACAGTTATATCACATTGTCCTATCTGAAAAGATAAATGAACAGTCCTATGAAAGGTTCTACAGGAATCTATATGCAAAGGCTGGGTTTAGTCAAAGAGGGTCCGTTGACGAGAGTTCCAATATACCGTTAGGGAGACAGTACGGAGGTTTTTACTCTTTTTGATATACCTTGGAAGGTACAGTATCAACGGTGACTTGTGCCCTGGCACAGCAAGACCTGAACAATGTCAGCGCCGCGTTTCAGACACAGTCGAGAGGGTAAAATGCAGAGTGCAATGCGGTGAACCATACACAGTAAAAAGATGATTTTAAGGATGCTTCTTATGAGTCAAACCTCTGTATTATTTTGTTTTAAAATAAAAATCCCCAGTAGAGTCGCCAGATTGTGGACACCGGGCTTCCACCGCTTCGTTATGTTTTTGAAACTTGTTTGATTTTGAATCAAGGAAAGAGAAAAGGTCTATTGAAAACAGATACAGAGTCGCCACTTGGTCTTTAGGGAACCAAGAAACCCAAATTTGACTCACCCAAATGGATAAAGGGCACCGGTCCTGCAAAACCAAAGAACTTGGCTCGGGATTTTGGTACGAGAGAGGAAGGAGCCTTTGTCGCGACTAAAACACCCTCAACTTGCCCCGTCTCTCGACGGGCCTCAATTAGCATCCAAATAATCATCTTATACTATGTATGGTTCGGCAATTAATACTATGATAGTATATTACATTACATAAGAAACTTGAAAATGGAAGATCTAAAGATAAAATATCATTCATAAGATCTAAATCAAATATCATACAATGTAAAGTGAAAGATCACACAAATAAACCTAGGAAAAAAATCGTCTATTCATATATCAAATAATCAAGACTTCCTAATCTAGAGGGGGACATGAATTGTTCTTGAAACAAATAAACAAAGAAATCAAAATATGCTTAGTAAGCTAGTATGATGCATGTTAATCTTTGAGAAAAGAAGATCCCTCAATCCCCGGGACGGATGAGAAAGGATGATTAGATCAAGGGGAAGCATGAACGTGTGATCGTGATCATTCCTTATAATCTTCTTAGATTAAGAGTAACAAAAACCCCAAATCTTGCATGAATGCAATGTATGTATCTAAAATGTGCAAAGGTTGTAGTGTGTTTTGGGTACATGGATTTCTAGAATGACTTAGAAGCCTAAAATGTGTATGAATGAATGAATGAAATCATCATGGGATATGTACAAATGTAGTATGAAGTACTTCCTAGGATATGAACTAATTTGGAATACATATGAGCATCAAATCAAAGAATGGAAGTTAAAATGTGCTTGCTGTGAATAGTGGACAGAACAGTAACATGATCTTGCAAAAATGGAAAAGAGGGGTTAGGAATGCTTTCAATGCATGATTTTTTATGGAGATGTTCCTTATTGTGCTAGAATACAACCCAAAAAGCCAATCTTTAATAGCAATCACATATTGAGAGAAATCATATAAACAACAGAGGTCACTCAGAAACAGAGTCCGTACTGTCGACTGAAATGTTAAAAAATCTTAGAAAATGAAAACGAATGATCTAGGGGCCCATTTTATACAGAAAGTTCCCTAAGATATTGAGGTTTAAGGGAAAAATAATTTAGGACCACCCCGTTTGGAAAATACTTCTGAAAAAGAAGTTGTAAGTTAGTCAAGCTGCTGTGACAGCAAAGGCAGAATGTTTGGAAGGAATGTTTGGGTCCAAATGGACCATTTTCAAGTACTTCCAAGTCAAACCAAAAATCATGGGTGTTCTCCAATGAGTTAGGAAGACTTTTCAAGTGGCCTTGCATCTATATGTTGAGTATTGAGTTCTAGAGAAATCTTTGAACTCAGCTCACTCACTGTTTTAACTCACTGTTTTGAAGATTTTGGGGAAAATGAGGTTTTCTTTCTTGAAATCAAAATAAGAGGGATTGAGGGGGGGTTTTGAAATAGAGGTTTGAAAGTGCATTTTTAATACTCAATAAAGATTATAACCACTTAAAATGCCAACATTCAACTCATCATTAAGAACCTCCAAGATTGTTGGAGAAACTTATTTTTATTTGAGCATAACTTCAATGCACTTCAAGGATACCTTGGAGGTATTGAAGTTATGATCATCATCTATCAAACATGTTTTTGAGGTCAAGAGCTACTATCCATAAGGATTCACTCACCCCAAACTTCATGTCATCACTTAGATGGTGATGAACTAGTAAGTAAATAAAGAAAAATAAAAAAGAAATGAGATAAGAAGAGATAAACAATAAATAAACAAGCAAATAGATGATGATCAATAGATGATATTCATGAAGCATGAGACTTGTAGATTGGTGTTTCACTCATATGTAATGACACTAGACATGGAAGAAGCTTCCACTCTCTTGAATGCTCACTAAAATGGTGGTTGGGGGTATTGAATGTTGAAATAAATGGGAGTAATGTAGTAAAACCAAAGTTTAGAACTCACTTTTGTTTTGAAAATCCAAGAAGAAAGCTTCTTTTCTCTCTATTCTAACCTTATCTCTACAACTTTCTCTCCCAAACTTTCTCTAAACTTGCATTTGACTCCCCCAAAATGAAGAGTAATGGGGTGTTTATATAGGCCAACTTGGGGTGGTTTTGGGATTTAGAAAGTATTCCCATTGGCTCCAAATATCTGAAATCATAAAACTATGTCGTTTTGGCTTTTAATTAATCAAAATGGGACCACAAAACTATTTACAAAAATATACTGCTCTGGAGGAGAGTGCCGCAGCGGCACTGGGCTAGTACCGCGACAGCAGTGGGGCAGTGCCGCGGTGGCACTGTGTAATACCCTGTATTTTCAGGTATATATATATATATCCCTTGCACTTTCCTTAGTCTTTGGTGAGTTTGAGTTTCCAATCGATTGACATTCTTTTCAATCGATTGACATTAGTTCAATCGATTGACATGTTCCCAATCGATTGCCATCAGACCGACCTGAATTCATGACGTGGCAGTTTATCAATCGATTGCCATTTTCTTCAATCGATTGACTACAAATATCTGTTGCCAATCGATTGACATTAGTTCAATCGATTGACATAAGCTGAGAAACATTTTCTTCTTTCCTTCAGCTTTGAACGTGTGGCACTCTTAAACCTTATATATACTTGTTCATTTGTGGCCTTGGGCCAAGTTTTGGCAGCCTTGGGAGAAAGAGATCCATACTCTCTCATATATATATATACACACATATATATATTGTATATATATCACACACACACACTCTCGGGTTGAAGAAGAGAAGAAGAAGAAGAAGAGAAGAAGAAGAGGAAGAGGAGGAGGAGGAGACCAGAGAGAGAACAGAGACGGACAGAGAAAGAGAGAGGAAAGAGAACTCACCATAACCGCTGCCGCGGAGCTCGGGACGCCGTCACCGGAACGCCGGGAGAGGTGAGTTTATTAACTCACTCAAAGAAGATTGTTTTTGTGATGTTTATGTGTGTATAACAACGTGCATGAGGAGGAAATGAGACCCCAACGTTTTGTAATAAAACCCAGCAGTTTTGAGGAAGAAGACAAAGTCCAATCGATTGACCATAGTTCAATCGATTGACATCAGTTCAATCGATTGACATTATTCCAATCGATTGACATTATTCCAATCGATTGACATAAGTCCAATCGATTGACATTATTTCCAATCGATTGAGTAAGAGCAGAATGTTGTTTATCTATTATTATATGTTATGAGCTGATTGTAATGTACCCAAGCTGTTAATGGCTGTACCATATGTGATATTGGATATGTGCTTAGTCAACATGATACTACGTAAGCCTTATATGATGTTTATGTTAATGTTACAAGATGAACTGTTTATTATTTACTGTCGATATGAGATGCTCTAATGGTTAAGTAACTGCCATATGTTATTGTCAAACTGAATAGTAGAACGGAACACGACAGTATGTTAATAATCAGAAATGAGTAGATATGTTGAATACAGAGCATGTGGTATTTCCTGTACTTAGTATATGAGCATTTCACAACATGTGTCAGCATGCATGGGATAGTGATGTCAAGAGGTAAGAGAATCTGATGAGAAATGGGATATTGATATGAAGAGATGAGAAGATATGATGAGAAAGGGGAACAGTGATTTATATGGAATAATGAGATATGTGTACTTTGGGATCCGTGGGATCAATGGCTGACGAGTCGGGTGGACGTGGGATGGTTAGAGTTCCTAGTGCGCCTCTCACTGTTGAAGACGTCCAGTGATGCGTATGCACTGTTGAAGACGTCCAGTGTACCGTTGAAGACGTCCGGCTAGTGCTCTAATGTATTCTCAGCTGTGTAGACGACCAGTGAGGGTATACGCATCGTTGAAGACGTCCGATGTGTCGTTCTATCGTTTACAGATAGGTGGTACCGTGTAGACGACCGGTAACCCTATCAAGGGATTTTGGGATCTATTGCCTAGTCGGGTGATTCCGATTGGCATTATTGTATCGACGTATGGATACGGATATGAGATTTTGGTATCGACGAATGCACACAGATTTGTAATAATGGGATTGACGTATGGATACAGAGATGGATAGAGATATGAATATGAGTACGGATATGATGAGATAAAGGTTCAGTCGTGGATTCAGCGTCCCGACGTAAAGGTAGATGCATGGGTGGTTGCATGGTTACATGCATGGATTTGGTGAATACGTGATGAGATATGTTATACCATGATGTTTATCCTTGTCATTACTTAATATGATTTCTGTTATTATTGATTAATGCATAGTTTAATGAGACCTTTGCTATGTCCGTGAGTGACGCCATTGTTAAGAGATTAACCGCATTTTAAGATGCTGAACAATAGCGGTGAGGAGTGTTGTTTAATGTACTCACTCAGCTTTGTATTCAAAGCTGATGGCGTTTATGCCTTGGACATTCCAATGTCTAGGGATTTGTAGGTCTTGAGGACTGAAGACTGATAGTTCTGCCAGACTTGGAGCTGAAGGCTGGAAGACGAAGATGTGCCGCTTTATATAGTTAGTTTGTATATCTGTTGTTGTTATTGTTATAGGCCTGAGACTATAAGCCAGCTGTTGTAATAGTTTTAGTAGACTTTTATAATTGGTACTTGGGCATCTGTTGCTTTCATACCTTTTATAGTTTCCGCTGTAGCCTCTGATTATGTTAATAAGATATGTTCTATGAATAGCATCCTCCCTATCGTGGTGTTTATGGGTTTGAGTAGATGACAACGCGGTTATTCACCCGTCATTCCCTATGGACCCATAAAGGAAATTTATTTTTCTCTATTTATGCTGCTCCGGGGCGTGACACACTGCTCCTCCCCCTTCCAGATAATGCTGTTTAGGCCCCTTGATGTTCCGGTATTCGCGAAAAGGCCCTATTTTGTCCGAAATTCACAGAAAATGCGTACGAACTCCAAATTGAGGTTGTGATATACCGTTGAAAAGGTAATGGAGTCTACTTTACATAAAAAAATAGTTCGGTGATAGGTCACTTTGAAAAGTTTTGCGGTATTTGCGATAAAAGCCGATTTGATCGTCTTTTTTGCCTTTGGAAATTCATAATAAATTCGTTTTAAATCCAGAAATTATGTACGATATACCGTTGAAAAGCTATTGACCTCTAGTATCCATAAAAAATATTTTAAAATTGTTTCGGTGCCCCGGTTCCAAAGTCAAATTTTGGTCAAACTGGTCAAACCTGGGATTCCCGGGAAGTTCTAGGAACCTCCGGGAGTTCCCGGGAGCTGATATTTTCGCTCGATTTTCTTTTGGAACTTGTTTTAACACTTTTTCATGATTTAAAATGATTCTGGTGAATTCGGACAATTTCGGTCAAACTTGGTCAAACCTGGTCAAACCTTGGTCAAACCTAGTCAAACCTTGGTCAAACCAGTCAAAGAGGACTTTCCGGGAGCTTCCGGGACTTCCGGGACTTTCGGGGGTCTCTGGGAGCTGACGATTTCACCCGATTTCTCTCAAAAACTCACTTTATTGCTTTTCTTATGACATAGCATGTTTTCAGAACTTTGGGACCAAATCTGGGAGTTTTTGGGCATTTTGGTCATTCTGAGCATTCTGAGAGATAGAACTGACTTCCGAGAATCCTTTTGAGTCTTTTTTACGATCATTGTGAACCACCAAGCTATGGGTCTCCTAAATCTGATAGCCGACAAAATGGGGTGTCTACAGTTTGCCCCTCTTTGGCATGATCTTGCGAGGCAACGCATGTCGCAAGCGAGTGCCAAAGCTCTGAAGAGACAGTACTTTTTGGAGGCTATAGATTTAGGATAAAAAGCGTTGCAAAAGATGCAATGATGCTAAGGCTAGTGCTGGTTGCGCTCTGCGTGAGCTGCCTACGTATCCCAAGGGGAATCAAACCAGGACGTAGTTCGGGGCGCAAAGGAATGAACCACATATGCTCAACCAGACATACGGATGCCATGCTATAAGAGTGATATGCAATGCATGGATGTGAATTGTGTCATGAGTCCTATCACGTCTAGTGTTATGACCCTAGTATGAGCAAGTGCTGTGAGGTGTGCCACTCCGAGTGGGCTAGTGTTGTGCTAGTGTTTGCAACTGTGATATGGTGGATGACTCGGATAAGGACATCGAGGTTTAAAAGACTCCTGGTCTAGGGGCAAACTTTCGGAATTTTGGGAAGTGCGCTTCGTAAACAAACGTAATTGGGTGTAGGATCTCAGAGGACTATAATCGAAGACGTCTTTTGGCAAATAACCGACGGACATGGGAGCCCTGGAAATTAAGAGACGGACACAGAAGTCACGGGATGATCGTGAAATCCTGAGATGTCACATGATGAACATGGAAGCCCCATGGCGTAATGAGAGCGATGATGATTAATGAACCGACGATGTTTGCATCGAGATGATGAGTCGACAATGGACTACTGTGATTGAACTGACGGTGTATAAATCCGCTGAGGATTAATCTGAATCTGCTGGAGATGAAGCGATACTTTCTAGGATCTCTCTTTAACTGCTTCTTTTGATCAAATCTTATTGGCCGGTCGGGGCCTCCGAGAGCCGGTATCTTTCTGCTTCTGTCCTCGGAGGATAATGCAGGGTTCTCGGGGAATCTCTTTCGGTGCTCAATCCAAGAGGGCCGGTCAGGGCCTCCGGGAGCTGGTATCTTACTGCTTCTGTCCTCGGGGGATAATGCAGGGTTCTCAGGGAATCTCTTTCGGTGCTCAATCCAAGAGGGCCGGTCAGGGCCTCCGGGAGCTGGTATCTTTCTGCTTCTGTCCTCGGGGGATAATACAGGGTTCTCAGGGAATCTCTTTCGGTGCTCAATCCAAGAGGGCCGATCAAGGCCTCCGGGAGCTGGTATCTTTCTGCTTCTGTCCTCGGGGGATAATGCAGGGTTCTCGGGGAATCTCTTTCGGTGCTCAATCCAAGAGGGCCGGTCAGGGCCTCCGGGAGCTGATATCTTTCTGCTTCTGTCCTCGGGGGATAATGTAGGGTTCTCGGGGAATCTCTTTCGGTGCTCAATCCAAGAGGGCCGGTTAGGGCCTCCGGGAGCTGTTATCTTTCTGCTTCTGTCCTCGGGGGATAATGCAGGGTTCTCTGGGAATCTCTTTCGGTGCTCAATCCAAGAGGGCCGGTCAGGGCCTCCGGGAGCTGGTATCTTTCTGCTTTTGTCCTCGGGGGATAATGCAGGGTTCTCGGGGAATCTCTTTCCTTGATTATTCGGTGCATTAACTAAAAATCGGGATCCGTTACCAGAATTTCTGTGTTTGTTTGAAATTTTGCGACGGTTGTCCTGAAACGGCCGATTCGGGTCTTCGGGAGCCGATTTATCCCAGTTTTTGCCTGCCGGAGGTAGTTCTGACAACTTTTAGTCTGCTTGGGGTAAAACCTCATAAATCTTGATTGGAATGGGCCATCGGGGTTGATCGGGGCCAAAAAAGGGCCGAAAAAGGCCAAAACGGGTCAAAACGGGGCAAAACGGAGTGAAGCGGGGCCCGCAGGGATCAGTGCCGCGGCGGCACTGGACAACTGCCACTGCCGCGGCGGCAGTTGTCCAGTACCGCCGCGGCACTGGGTGGCCGGACTTCAACTTTCTCTATCTCGGGTTTTTGAGCTTTTGAAGCTCATTCTTGACCATTTTGGGTGTTTTTGGAGCCAAAATTCATCAAAACGCAGATTGTGCGCGCTCAGGTGAGTAATCTTTCCCCGTAGTTGGATTTTTGATTGGTGTTTTGGTTAGCCCAAATTTTCAAGAAGAAAGTTTAACTGTGACTTCCATTTTTCTTGTAGATCCATGGCTTCGAGCTCAAGGAGACCGTCTAAGAAGGCCAAGGGACGGATGAAGGCCAAGATGCAAACCCCGGACTTGATTTTATGGGACCCCCAACACCATCTTTCGGTCGCGGCTCTAGCGAGCTTGGTATGTGAAACTTTCGACATTTTAGGACCGCTTTCATGTATTATGCTAGTTTTGTGAGCCGTAGTGTGCACCTAGAGATCGTTAGAAGTCCGATTTGTGCTTAAATGTTGATTTCGTGATTTCGGCTCTCGGGTTGTGAATAGTGATTTTGTGCATCTCTTCGTCATTTTTGTTGTGTGCAGGTGCCGGAAGTGACATTGAAGGGCCATGGTAGCCTCGCCCATGCTTTCTTATGGTATACTCAACTCTCGCCTACCGTCAAGAGGATGGTTGACGATGCCGGGTTTGGAGGCTTCGTCCGTTTGGTTTCAAAAAGCAGCAATGATTTGGCTCACTTCTATGCACTGGCCGAGAGGTGGTGGGACACCACCAACACTTTTCACCTGCCGTTTGGTGAGATGACTATGACGCCCTTTGATTTCTCCATGATCACAGGCTTGAGGGTTGGCGGGAAGCGCCTGATTCTGGACTACTTTTATGAGATTGATCCGGAGGCTGTAGAGATGCTGATTGGGGCTGTTCCCCCTAACCTGGAGAGGCTTTGGTTTCCTTGCGGCTGGCTTTACCGGGCCTATGGCAAAGGGAATCATAATTTGAACAATTCCCAGCTTCTGAGAGTGTATCTTTTATATGTCCTGGGTTGCTCAATCTTCGCGACGCGAAATGACCGGGTAAGCTTGAGGCTCCTTTCTTGCCTGACGACTATTGATGAGATCCCCTCCTATAACTGGGGCGGTGCTGCCTTGGCCCATCTTTACAAGCATATGGGCGAGGTCTCTCGGGGCGATGTTAAATCGATCGGAGGATTTTGGCGAGCTTGGGAGGTATGTATTGCATCTTCTTTTATTTTCCATCTTTTTGATTTCTATACTCGTTCTGATTTTCTCCTTCGTCTGTGCAGCTTTGGAGCTTTGAATACCTGAAGATGTTGGCTCCCTCCCCAGCAGACGAGTCAGGCGAGGATGAGGATGGCATGGCTCCTGTGCCTCTGTTCTCACGAGGCTTGAGATGGAGGAGGGATGTTGTTGGGGTGAAGAGTGGGGCCCACCGGATTATTTTGCTTAGAAACTTCTTAACTGAGCTGACGGCCTCTAGTGTTGATTGGACGCCTTGGGAGGGCGTCGCCTATGCCGCCCCAGAGGAGATACAAGCGATCAAATCCCTTACCTCTTGCCGCCTTCTGATGGAGAGTACCGAGTGCAGGCAGTGGTTCCTTGGTGAGCGGGTGTCTCAGCAGGTGGTCGATGGTTCCAGGTATCGCGTTCCTCATAACCCCCCTGTGATGGATGCTAGTGACCTCTCTGGTGATGCTCTGCTGGCGGCCTTAGCCGGCACTGATGTTTGGGATCATTTTCTCTCTGAGACCGGCTATGAGGCTTACCGTGGCCGCTTCTTGATGCCTAACTTCCCACTCCTGGAGGTGAGTTTCCTTTCATATTGTTGTCTTTATTAGTTGCCTATGTCTTTTATTCATCTTTTCCTAACTTACTCTGTGCCTACAGCTTCGCGAGATGTATAGGAGACAGGCTCCTCAGGCTCCCGACCCTATCCCTCCTTGGGATTGGACCGTCAATGTCCTAGGCGCTGATGGCAGTCCCCAAGTGATGGAGGTGCCGCGAGTCACATGTGGGTACCCTACTCAGCCAGTGGGCGTCCTCAATGTTCCTTGGAGTTACGCCGAGGAGGGTCACGCCTTGGCGGCTAGCCTACGGTCCTTGGTCCTTACACGAGACCATCGGGTATGTCTCTAATTCTGCGCTTTTCTTAAGGTTATGAGGTTCTAACCCTAGATTTATCCTTGACAGATGGACGGTATGCGGCAATTCGCCGCCAACCAGATGGCATCCTTGGTAAGTCTCTGTCTCGACCCTGTTTTTGTACCTTTTTGTGGTTCCCCTACTGATTGCCTCCATTTTATTTGTGTGTGCAGTACCGGGGAGGCGGAGCTGGCTCATCGAGGACTGGTCCAAGGTGCAGGGGTGGTAGGAGGAGGCCATCGCCGACATACACGCCGGGCGGTCCGACGGAGGACGAAGAAGAGGAGGACTGAGGCCGCCCCTCAAGCGGGGACTTTGCTTTATTTTCTTTTTTGTGTTTTCGATCGGGTTGTACTGGTGATGTGACTATTTGGACAGTGTAGGATGATGTGTAGAACAGCTTGTAACCTTTGACAGAGTATTATGATGTTTCGCCTTTTAGGCCGGATAGCTTCCGATTTGGGGGCGCAGTTGTGTGCTTGGTTTAGTTGATGACTGATATATGTGCACTGTGATTGTTGGATGTTACTGCGATGGGCAGTTTTGTGATGGTGAGTGCTTTTGCCTTGCAGGTGGGATAGTCCGTGAAACGGGGAGGTGCTGCCGAAATTTCGAATTTTCCTAAAGCCGCAACCGAAAATATGGCTTTGTATGATCCCGCTCAGCTCATAGCTTGGCTGAACATCACGGATGGCGTGGAGCGGATTAACCTCTTTAGCTACGGCTTGACCGAACTGTTTTCTCTTTGCCAGGTGACCTTGAATACTGAGTTCTTGCGTGCTGCCATTGGTCACTGGGACCCGGTAAACCATGTCTTCAACTTCAATGGCCTGGAGATATGCCCCATGTTTGAGGAGTTCTGTGCTATTCTTGGCTTTGATTCTGACACCGACTTGATCCTCCCTTCTGTTGATACCCTCAGTCCTACGCGAGGCTTGGCTGAATATCTGAATTGCTCCGTCACTATTTCCCGCCAGCTGATTCAAGGTGAGGCCTTCAACATTGCTTCTATTATCGCCCGGTACGCCAGTCCTGGGAATCCCAGCGTATATGATACTTCCCGCGGGGCCGCTTTGATACTGTGCATGACTTCACACTTCCTATTCTCGAGTACTTCCGTTGACTTAGTGCATGTGTGTCTCGGACTGATGCTTAGCAAGAATCCCATGGCCATGGTTCTGGCTGAAACCTTGAATGGTTTGGATAATGCCTTTAATCAGGAGACTCCTCTTCTTTCTGGGGCGCCTTTGGTGTTACAGGCTTGGTTATACGAGCGCCTTCAACTATGGACGGGCCGCATATCACCGGTTTATTTTCGTCGAGCCGTGCTTCACTCTCACTATACTTTTGCCGATTGGGTGGGCATGATGAGTGCCTTATCTGAGGCTGACATTTGCTGGATCGTGAGGCGTTGGGGCCTTTATGCTGTTACCACGAGCCTCCGGGGTCACCAGAGAGTGTGGTTGATGGGTCTGAGAGAGACTTCTTTCTATCATCCTCGCCGTTTGACCCGACAGTATGGACAGGTTCAGGAGGTTCCCCGGGGGTTTACTGAGAGGGTCTTTGCTTCCAGGATCAGGGCTGCCACTATTGCTGCTTTTATTGATGGTTGGACTGACCGAGTAAAGGCCTACTTTTAAAGACCTTTGAAGAAATAAAAGACACTAAGACAAGACTAGACCTGACTGATTCTGCTCATTCCTCCAAGTGTCTTTGAACATGTGATTGCTTTTTGAAAGACTTTTATTTCTTTGATTATTCCTGTTCATGTAATATCCAAAGTTTGTTTGTCGGTGAACCATGGTTACTTTGGGAATCTCATTTTATGCATTTTAACTTTCCAAAATTATTTTGTAACCGAGATTTCAACTAGATGTTGCTTTTGGTACTTGTTTGGACATGCTAGGACGATTAGAGGTAAACGAGACGGGTGGATGAAGTTTGCCCCTAGTTTGGGATATATATGGTTGTGGGGAAAACGAGGTAGATGACCGACGTTTTGCCCCTAGTTTAGAAGAGGTTTAGGCAAACGAGGCGAGTGGCCGAAGTTTGCCCTTAGTGTGGCAGGTGATTTCGGGGTTATGGTAAGGACCGCGACTTTATTTTTCTCACATGCTCATAATTTTGTCTAGGCACCAAGGAGGTGACCTAGCGAGCTATTTTCTCTGTTTTGTTATTGCTCACCTTGGATTTAGCTCTAACTTTTGCCTAGGCGTCCTTTCGGATTTTCAACCTAGCGAGCCATCCTTCTTTTCTTTTTGAAAGTCTGCCTACGTACCCCCGAGCGGGGATCAGGTCCAACGTAGTTCGGGCCAAGGCTTGAAGAAAATGGTTATTTTTGTGGGTGGAGCAACCGAACCGATGTGGTTGCCTACGTATCCCCGAGCGGGAATCAGGTCGAGCGTAGTTCAGGGAAAGGCTTGAAAGAAAAGGTTATTGAATAGTCAAGCATAGTACTTTTTGAGGCGATCCATGTTGATTGGTTCTTTGAATTCGACACCATCGAGGTGCATGAGATAAGTTGCTCCTCCGGAAAGAACAGTCTTGACGATATAAGGGCCAACCCATTTAGGTTTAAACTTCCCACGGGGATCAAAAATCGGAGCTCGCAACTCCTTAAGGACAAGGTCACCCTTGACGATCTTCCTCGGACGAACCCTTTTGTTGAAAGCACGGGCTATCCTCTTTTGATAGATTCGAACATGGTCGACTGCCGCTAGGCGCTTTTCATCTATGAGGGCCAATTCTTCATATCTTTCCCTCAACCAATCTGATTCTGAAATTTCACATTCTGCCATCACACGTAGGGACGGTAATTCTATCTCGACCGGAAGTACCGCTTCCATCCCATATACTAGTGAGTAAGGGGTTGCTCCTGTGGACGTCGTTATCGAGGTTCTGCATTCCCAAAGTGCGAACGGTAGCTTTTCATGCCAGTCTTTGTAAGTATCGGCTGATTTCTGCAGTATGGCCTTAACATTCTTGTTTGCGGCCTCAACCGCCCCATTAGTTTGCGGTCTGTATGGTGATGACTTGTGATAAGTGATTTTGTATTCCTCGAACAGATCCCTATCTTCTGCTTTGAAATGACTTCCGTTATCCGAAATAATCTCATGGGGAACTCCATAACGGCAGATGAGATTTCTCTTGATGAATTTGGCCACTTCCTTAGCCCCTAACTTGGTGTAGGATGCAGCTTCTACCCATTTTGTGAAGTAGTCTATGGCCACCAGAATGTACCGATTTCCATTTGAAGCTTTCGGAATGATTTCACCGATAATATCGATTCCCCAGGTGGAGAATGGCCAAGGTGAGGTCATGCTGTATAGAAGGGATGGTGGTACATGCATCATGTTTGCATGAATCTGGCACTTGTGACACTTTCTCACGTATTCGCAACAATCTTTTTCCAATGTTGTCCAGTAGTACCCTTGTCTCACGATTTTCTTGGCCAGCATGTGGCCATTCATGTGCGGGCCGCATACCCCTTCGTGTATTTCTTCCATCATCCTTCTGGAGCTCTTCCCAAACTAGCAAGTCAGGTTGTGACCATTGTATCCTTTCTTCAACAGTTTCCCACCGCAAATGATGAATTGCGCTGCAAATCTTTGAATGGCCCTTTTGTCTTTTTCAGTAGATTCTTGGGGGTACGTTCCATTTTCTATGAAGTTCCAGACATCCCGATACCACGGTGTTTCATTCTCTTCTGCTTCAATTACGACGATCATGTTGAATGAAGGCTCGTACCTTTGCCCAATCACCAAAGGCATCATCCTAACTCCCACAGGAATTTTGATCATGGAGGCTAAGGTAGCCAACGAATCAGCTAGCTGGTTCTCTTCCCTAGGAAAGTAAAAGAACGTTATGCTCTTAAAGTGCTTCTTAAGTTCATCGAGATGGTCATGGTATGGCTTCAACCTCTCTTCCTTCACCTTCCATTCTCCTCTGGCTTGTGACACGATGAGATTCGAATCTCCGAAGACATCTAGCTTTTGAATTCTCAATTCTATGGCCGCTTCCATCCCCAGAATGCACGCTTCATATTCAGCAGTGTTATTGGTGGAGTTATAATTGAGCTTGACTGCCAGCGGGGTGTGGTCCCCGTTTAGTGATACTAGGATTATTCCCACCCCGTAGCCTTTCATGTTGGCTGCTCCATCAAAGTACAACTTCCATTGTTCTTCCTTGATTTCCATGATATTTTCGTCCGGGAATGGGAAGTCTCCACTTTCTTCGGAGTCAATGGCGTGTTCCGCAAGATGCTCGGCCACGGTTCTCCCTTTTACCGATTTGCTTGTAACATACTTGATATCGAATTCAGATAGTAGGAGTAACCAATGGGATATACGACCGGTCAGGGCAGGTTTTTCGAGGAGGTATTTTAGACGATCCATGCGGGATATGAGCACAACCGGGAAGGCTAGCATGTAGTGCTTCAGTCGACGGGTGCACCAAACCAAGGCCCAACACGTTTTTTCGAGGGCAGAGTAGTTGAGCTCATACCCAGTCATCCTCTTGCTGAGGTAGTATATGGCTTTTTCGGAGTGGCTTTCTTCTCCTTCTTGGGCTAGCATGCAGCCCATGGCATTTTCGGAGATAGATAGGTAAAGGAATAAGGGCTTATGAGGCGTTGGTGGTGAAAGTACAGGCGGATTTTGAAGGTAAGCTTTTATTTTGTCGAAAGCGGCTTGGCATTGGTCATCCCATTGGAACTTCTCCCCTTTTCTCAACAATCGGAACAGAGGATCGCATGTAGTTGTGAGCTTGGAAATGAAGCGGCTGATGAATTGGATTCTTCCGAGGAACCCCCTTACCTCTTTTTCATTCCGTGGTGGTATCATTTCTAGGATTGCCTTGATCTTGGAAGGATCCACCTCTATCCTCCTTTGTGTGATGAGGAAGCCCAAGAGTTTACCGGAGGTCACACCGAAAGTGCATTTCTTTGGATTCAACCTCATCTTGTACTTACGCAATCTTTCAAAAAAAATTTCCAATGCCACTAGGTGTCCTTCTCTATCTTTGGATTTCAAAATCATGTCGTCTACGTATACTTCTACTTCCTTGTGAATCATGTCATGCAACAGAGTGGTGGCAGCTCTTTGGTAGGTTGCCCCAGCATTCTTGAGCCCGAAAGGCATCACTCTATAACAGTAGGTCCCCCAGGGGGTGGTGAATGTCGTCTTTTCCCGATCTTCTGGCGCCATAAGAATTTGATTATACCCTGAGAAACCATCCATGAATGATAGTAGCTCATGTCCTGCAGTGTTATCTACCAAAACGTCAATGTGGGGAAGCGGGAAGTCATCCTTGGGACTGGCCTTGTTTAGATCACAGAAGTCGACGCACACACGAACTTTTCCATCCTTTTTCGGGACTGGCATGATATTGGCAACCCATTCCGGATATTCGGTGACAATGATGAATCCTGCCTTGAATTGCTTCTCTACTTCTTACTTAACCTTGAGTGCCCACTCCGACCTCATGCGCCTCAGTTTCTGCTTGACAGGTTTAGAATTAGGGAGGAGGGGAATCTGATGTTGGACGATGTCGGGATCGACCCCATGCATGTCCTCGTAAGACCAAGCAAAAACATCTTTGAATTCTTTTAGCAAGAGGGTTAATTTTTCTTTTTCTTCTTTATTAAGAGCTGAGCCAATTTGCACAATTTGGGGATTATCTGTTTCACTTAGGTTAACCGATAAAGTATCTTCGATTATTTCATAAGCAGGTGGTTTTTCAATTAGTTGCTTAAGTTCAATTGGGAGATCCTCGGAGGGATCTGTGCATTCACAAGTATTAGACACAGAGGAGTAAGCAGAATCGTCTTTCATTTCATTCATGATAGGTGAAGTGACTACATTGGACAGTGATGGGCTTACAGCAGCCGACTCTGGTACAGACTCGATAATCGGTAGTACAGACTCCGGGGGAATAGGGGATAGGGAGACACAGACAGATGACTCTACAGCCTGGTTGCTTAGGCCCTCCTCAGTTGGCTTGATCTGATCATCTTGGCTCTTGGCCCTCTTTTCTTCCTTCTTCTCAACAGATTCCTCCCACATCTTCTCGATGGCTTCAGTGTCCAGGTATTTCAACCAGTCTTCCTCTGGGGTTTTCTCAATTTCTTCGGGATAAAACGGATCTTGATATGGAGGCCTCTCGCAGTCAGCGAAGATTTCAAGTCCAGGGTGCCTTTTCTCAGTGGTTTGATGGATCCAGGGTTCAGGGAACCCAAAGTAAGGGAAGTCATCCCCTTCTTTGATGAATTGTCCATTCAAGGTCTTGCGGTATGGTGGGAGACCCCTTACCCTTTTCTTCCACGGCCTCTGTAGCTCGATGTCTTCTTCAGTGGGCTTATATCCTAGCCCAAAAGTACCTTGCTGTCCTTTGATCTGAGGGAACTCTCGAATCCCTTGCTGGCGTCGACCCAATCCCATTCCAGGGAAGTAGTTCATTTTGCGGACGATGTTGACAACCGCAAAGTGGATCTAAGGGAACCTGTCTTCATCATTGATCATGTGGACTTCTTCCATGAAGAATCCTCCAATTTCTCCTTCTTCTAACTCAGGTACTTGGATTTCAAAGACGGGAGCGTAGTTCGGGAAAGCTTCATTACCCCAACTATTACCGAGGATGATTTTCACTTCCTTCTCATGGATGTACTTGATCATTTGATGCACAGTGGACGATACGGCTTTGTTGACGTGCAACCAGGGCCTTCCGATCAGCAAGTTGAAAGAGGCAGGTATGTCCATGACCTGAAAAATTTCTGTGCTCACCAAGGATCCTACCCAGATTTGGAGAGAAACGGTTCCCATCACATTTCTCCTGGTGTTATCATAGGCCCTCACAGATTGCACAGATGGCGTGATGTCAAGGACATTGACCCCCAAGGCGGTGGCAGTCCTCAGGGCACAGACATTTAAGGCTGAGCCTGTGTCGACTAGACAAAACGGCACCTGTTGTCCCTTATATCCCACGGTGATATATAATGCCTTGTTATGTACGGATCCCTCTGGTGGCAGGTCCTCATCGGAGAATGTAATGATTGGGTCGGGGGTAAGCGCACCCAAGAAAGCTACCATGTCCTCCGGCGCGGCGTCGATGGGGACTTCGATCCCAGCCAAGGCATTCAACACGGCTTGCCTGTGCTTATAGCATGTTACCATGATGTCCCACATCGAGAGATGTGCTTGGGTTTTCTTTAGCTGCTTGATCAGCTCATTATCTTCTTCGATGACCTCATCCAACTTACCCTTCCCCTTGTCTTTAACTGGACCTTTCTCGATGGCTTGAGTAGTAGGCTGCAGAGGCTGGTAGTGACGGCCTGACCTGGTCAGGTGATCAATTTCAGCAGGAGTAGGCCCTTCTACAGTCCCATCCTTTTTGAACCAATCACAATCCGTTCCTACATATGGTTTTTCCGGCTCGTCCCAGATAGAAGCGTCACTTTCATCATTGGGATCATACCATTTGAGGTCTACCACCCCCAAATCGTGCTCTTCCAAAAAGAATAAGTCTTGCTCATCGTCTAGCTGTTGCTGCCACTCATCATTCTCCCCTTCAATAAGATGAATTCCCACAGGATCCGGGATGTCAATGCAAGGCAGGGGTTGTCCTAGGGGGGCGATATAGGTAGCAGGGTTGAAAGGTACGGGGCTGGACTCAATGAGGTCGACATTTTGGTGGTTTGGTAGGGGATTTTGGGTAATATGGGGCTGCTTTGGTGGCGGCTCGATGATGTTCCGGTCAATAAGGTCTTGAATGTCATGGCGAAGGCGCACGCAATCATCAGTGTGGTGGCCTGGGGCTTGGTGGTAGGTACACCGCTTAGACATATCGCAGTTTGGCGGGAGGGGGATGTTTCGGGGTTGGAGTAGTTGGAGATGTCCTTTTTTGAGGAGGCGGTCTAAAGCTGAGGAGAGAGAGATTTCTAACTTGGCGAAATTGCGAGGGGGCTTTTTCTGGAAGGGGCGATTGGAGGGGTTTGCCTGGCTGGAGGGTTGGTATGGTCTAAGAGGGTACGCCATGGGTTGGCTGCTAAGGGCATTAACATCCGGGGGATTCCGGGAGTAGTTAGGTCTTCTGGACTGACTCGGGGACTCTTCCTTTTTTATCTTTCCTTCTCTGATAGCGTCTTCAATCCGGGTTCCGACTTCAAATAATTCCTCAAAGGTGGAGATGGACTGGTAGAATAATTTATCATGGTAGAGGGGCTGTAGATTTCGGATGAGCATTCTTACCTGTTCTTTCTCGATTGGCCGGTGGGTCATTTGGGCTACCTTGTTCCTCCATCTGCTCAGAAATGCAGCGAAGGATTCATTGTTGCTTTGCCGGGTTGTTTCCAAATCCCTGATGGTGACATCCAGCTCTTGATTGTAGGAGTAATGATCGACGAAGACTCGAACGATGTCCTCCCAGGCCCGGGTTTTGGAGGCTTCCAAGGTTAGGAACCACGATAGTGCAGACTTTGCAAGGGTTTGCGGGAACAACATCGCAATGTGTTCGTGGGTACAACCCATGGATTGGAAGATACTCATATATAGCTTCACATGACTTTTCGGATTCCCAGTTCCGTCAAAACGGTCGATGGCAGGCATCTTGAAATTCTCTGGCAGTTTCAGCTTGACAGGCTCGAAGAGGCCTTCCAGATCTAACATGTAATCATCGATACCCTTGCTTTTCCTGAGCACGCTTTCCAGTTTGTCAACCTTGTCCATCTTTTCTTGGAGCTTTTTCTCGTATGCAGACGGTGGGACCCCCTGAAACCAGTCTTCTTCCCCATTATTCTTGGGTGGGGGTAGTTCAAATTCCGGTGGTGGAAACTCGGGCAGAGGTTGTGGCCGCCGCTGCTTCAGTTCTTCCATGAATTTCAGAACTTGGGCTAGGCTGTCGGATTGCTGGCTTATGGTTAAATAATAATAATTGAAGATAGAGAAGCAGAATAAAAACTGCTATAACAAAATTGTAGTGGATTTGAGGCGTAATAATACTTTCCTTAAGGTGTTATTTGTCCCCACTCTTAATGAGTTTGCTAAATGGGTATATGACAAATTACCTCCAAGATACAGCAA
This sequence comes from Hydrangea macrophylla, assembly GCA_033977485.1. Taxonomy (NCBI): domain Eukaryota; kingdom Viridiplantae; phylum Streptophyta; class Magnoliopsida; order Cornales; family Hydrangeaceae; genus Hydrangea; species Hydrangea macrophylla. Next base: position 80,055,420 of record CM066995.1, on the reverse strand, counting down.
ATCCACAGAATTCTTTCAAGTAGCAATCTTAAAGAATTCCTATGAACAATCGTTGAAACTGAAAGGAGAACAGATCAGTAAGACAAAAAGAGGAGGAGATGTATATATTTTTTGTATATATCACAGTGGGTATGGCTATATATTGACAATTCATGTCTGTCACTAAGAGACACAATCAAAGGTTGTTACTCTTTGATCCAACGGGTTGTGGCTTTTTGATCTAGCGGTTATTTTAGTGCACCGTTTGGTTTTGCCTCTTGACCCAACGGTTACTTTAATGCACAGTGTCTATCACGTGTGTTGGTACAACTTAATACAAGTATGTATCATAAAAACACCACTTTATTGTACACTGATACATATAACCACTGACACACGCAAGCATCAATTACCAGCCCATTTCCTTTCTGCAAGCAATAAATGATCAACCCATTTCATTTCTTATTCACGTTGTAGAAACTTAACTTCCTAACATTTGACTTTATTGTCTTGTCCTCTTTCTTTGTCATTAAATATTACCACTAAATATTACAATCTCTCCAACAATCCCCCACTAGATTGTAATCTCCTTTATCCATTTGATATACCCATGATTACAAGAAGGTATCTTTCGATTTAAACCTTCAATTAGTGAATGTAATTCAAAATATTAACAAGACAAAGGTGTGCAATGCATTAAACCAAGTCTTTATATGTCAATACCGGAAATACACCACACATGAGCTATCGCAGTTTCTTTGAGATGTTCTAAATCAAATTAGCACTATTATGGCCTTGTGCTCGATCTTGGTCTCATGAACATTGTCAAGAGTAAACCCAAACTCTTCGTTCAAGGCGGCACCACCTCTTATGTTCACATAGGTGAAGTTCACTATATGTCTTTTGCTACCGTAGACATTCGATCTTCAGAATTTGAACTTCATTAAGAGTTTACAACTCATCCTCAAACGTAGCAACTAGTACTGAACATCTTGGAAGGGACGTTATACTAAATTTCAGTACTTAAACAATCACTTATCAATAACTTGTTATTACCCTTTAAACTTTGGAATAGTAGTAATTCTATTACAAAGTTGGGTTACCATTATTGGTGATTTTTTTTTTTTTTAAAAAAAATTTCAGTCCCATTCCACTAGATGTATCCTTTATTAGTTCTCTTGAAAGTCCTTTAGTTAAAGGATCTGCTAGGTTCTTATTTGACCTAACATAAATAATATTAATAACACCATTTGTTATTAATTGCTTGACATATTCATGTCTCAAGCTAATATGTCTAGACTTTCCGTTATAAATTTTATTATATGCTCTAGACAAAGTAGCTTCACTATCACAGTACAAAGAAATAGACGACATCGGTTGTGGCCACAACTTTATATCTAATAACATATTTCTCAGCCATTCTGCTTCTTTGCCTGCTGCTGCTAATGCTATAAACTCAGATTCCATCGTCGAATGAGTTATGCATGTCTGTTTCTTAGATGCCCAAGATATAGCTCCTCCGGCTATAGTAAATATCCATCCAGATGTGGACTTATTGTCACTCGCGCTAGTGATCCAACTAGCATCCGAGTATCCTTCTAGTACTGCAGGAAAGTTACTATAAAACAAACCTAATCCAATTGTTCTCTTGAGGTAGCCAAGTATCCTCCCAATTGCTTTCCAATGATCCGCACTAGGATTGTTTGTATATCTAGACATTTTGCAAACTGCAAATGCTATATCTGGCCTTGTACAATGCATTGCATACATTAAGCTTCCTATTGCACTTGCATATTCAAGTTGTGCAATTGCTCTGCCAGAATTTTCTAACATTTTAATGCTAGAATCATATGGTGTATTTGCTTCTTTTATTTTCAAGTGTTTGAATTTAAGAAGCACTTTCTCAATATAATGAGATTGGCACAATGAGTAACCCCCACTATGTTTATTAACTTTTATACCTAAGATAGTATCTACTTCATTAAGATCTTTCATCTTAAATTGCGAAGTAAGATATTTCTTAGTTTCAAATACACCTCTCATATTTGTTCCAAAGATTAGCATATCATCAACATAAAGACAAATAATCACACCAAAGTCATTTGTAAACTTAGAGTAAATACATTTATCAGCATTATTATGTTTGAAACCATTAGACAAAATAACAGAATCAAATTTTTCATGCCATTGTTTTGGTGCTTGTTTCAAACCATAAAGGGATTTAACTAATTTACAAACTTTCTTTTCATTTCCAGGCAAAACAAATCCTTCGGGTTGTTCCATGTAAACTTCTTCATCAAGTTCACCATTGAGAAAAGCAGTTTTAACATCCATCTGGTGCACATATAAGCGATAAATAGATGCAAGAGCCATTAAGACTCTTATAGATGTTAATCTAGCTACCGGAGCATAAGTATCAAAATAGTCTATCCCTTTTTTCTGTTTGAATCCTTTGGCTACCAACCTAGCCTTAAAAGTTTGAATAGATCCATCTGTATTATACTTTCTCCTAAATACCCATTTACTACTGATTGGCTTTGATCCTGATGGTAAATCTACTAAGACCCAGGTTTGATTTGACAGGATTGAATCCATCTCATCATTAATAGCTTCTTTCCAAAAAGCTACATCTCTAGAAGTCATCGCTTCATTAAAAGTTTTAGGATCCTCTTCTATGTTAAGTAAAATGGGTATTTTATTTAGAACATTATTTCTATCTCCTTCCACCAAAAATGCTAAAGCCTGTGACGAAATAAAATCAGGGCCCAATGATTTCTCTTTTCTAGCACGCTGACTTCTCCTAAGTTCAATCTGGGTTTCAGATTCTTTCCTTTTATTATTTATAGAAGAAACAGGGTTCATGTCACTTGGTGGTTTAACGAATGATTCTGTTTCCGAACTAGAATCTTTCAAAAATTTATTCTCAATAAATTCAACATCTCTTGACTCAACAATGACATTGGAATCTAAGTCCAACAATCTATATGCTTTAGAATTTTCTGCATATCCTACAAAAACACTTTTCATTCCTCTTGGTCCTAACTTTGAAGATTTTGGGTCATGAATCCTATAGAAAGCTACACAACCCCATACCCTTAAGTATTTTAAATTTGGAATTCTATTTTTCCATACTTCATAAGGTGAGACATGTGTTTTCATAGATGGAATTCTATTATGTACATGACATGCAGTAAGAAGAGCTTCTCCCCACAAATTATTTGGCAATTTAGAGTTAATTAACATTGAATTAACCATATCAGTGAGCGTTCTATTTTTCCTTTCAGCCAAACCATTTTGTTGAGGAGTATAGGGTGCAGATCTTTGGTGAATAATGCCATGTTCTTCACAAAAAGAGTTAAATTCATTTGGAAAATATTCCCCACCTCTATCACTACGAAGAATTTTTATTTTCTTTTCTTTTTGATTTTCAACTTCTGCCTTATAACGTTTGAACATTTCAAATGCCTCATCTTTTGTTTTGATTAAAAATACATATGTGTATCTAGAACAATCATCTATGAATGTGATAAAATATCTTTTTCCACCCCTTGTTAATACACCATTATATTCACAAATATCAGAATGTACTAAGTCTAACAATTGTGTATTTCTATCAGCTTTTGGAAAAGGTTTCTTAGTCATTTTGGCTTGAATACATATTTCACACTTTTTATTATCATAATTATTGTAAGAAATTAAATCATGCTTGGACATGTATTTTAAAGATCTAAAATTCAAATGGGCTAAACGAGCATGCCAAATATCAAAAGACTCAACAATATAAGCAGAATTATTTATTTTATTAATAATACTGAGTTTGAACATCTCATCACAAGAATATCCCTTCCCAACAAATGATCCATTTTTTGTCAAAATACATTTATCTGACTCCAAAACGACTTTAATGCCGCTTTTACATAGCAAATTTGCAGACACAAGATTTTTCCTGATTTCTGGAACATGAAAGACATTTTTCAGAAACAATTTCTTCCCGGAAGTGAATTGGAGATCTACACTTCCTTTTCCAAGGACCTTAGCAGCATTATGGTTTCCCATGAGAACCTCTTGACCATCCTCTTCTTTTTCATATATAGAGAACAAAGATTTATCATTGCAAACATGTATGGTAGCCCCAGAATCAAGCCACCAATCAGAGGATTTAGTCACTGCTGCCATATTTAATTCTGTTATCATACCAATTTGCATTTCAGAAACCATGGCAACTATATCTTCAGTCTTATTTTCTACCATGTTTGCATTGTTGGAATTACTGACTTCGTTCTTCTTCTTGTGTCTACAATCACGAGCAAAATGGCCTTTCTTTCCACAAATGTAACAAGATCCATTGACTCGTTTCTTGTTGGGATCAAACTTCTTAAACTTCTTTGCATTGTTAACCTTGAAGTTCTTTTTATATTTACTCCCTTCAATGAAATTAACTTTGGAAGAATTTTGAGTAATATTTTTCTGATCACGAGATCTAGTTTCCTCTTCAATTCTCAAATGTTTCTGTAATTCTTCTAAAGTCATATCATCTTTTCTATGCAAGTCCCAATTTAGTAACCTTGTTTTCCAACTCTTCCCTATTCATACTGAAGTAAGCTGTCGGGCTGATTCTGATTAATCGATTATCCGAACTTCTGACCCACGAAGAGGACCCTGACTGCTGACCTTGGGAATCTATACTGACCTGACAGATTTTGAGAGGACTAGATTAGATCTTGACAGTGGTGACTTTAGACAGACAAAAACAGTGATGTGGACCGACTCAAGACAGTGTGTGCAGATTGATGGGGAATGGTGCATGCAAATGGGATAAGCATGTTGATGTAAGCCCTAATCTATATGGCACTCCTATTTCTAACAGATAGCAGTTAAACAAATAAGGTCCTAACCATACAGAGTGTGCTAACCTTACTTTCCAGTATGATCACCAAAGGATAACAGGGATTGCCGGGATACTTCGGGTAATTTTGGACAGAGTTTCTAGGAAAAACTGGTTAATGTGGTTATATGTGGGATATCTGGACAGAGTTTCTGGGAGAAACTGGTTAACATGGTGATAGTGATCATACCGTCTAGCAGGTTTTCATACTCCTATGTCTTAGGACCAATAAACGAGGTTTGCGGTGTATATCTTTGTGAGCATGGAGCAGACATCCTTGTCATGGTGCCTAGGCAAGTCAACTCAATGTAATCTCATGTGAGTGATTGCCTTGGGAATCATAAGAAAGAGGTTCTGTTCTATGCCACATAAGCGTCTACACCGCGCAGGTAATCCCGTCAGGGCATACAACAGTTATATCACATTGTCCTATCTGAAAAGATAAATGAACAGTCCTATGAAAGGTTCTACAGGAATCTATATACAAAGGCTGGGTTTAGTCAAAGAGGGTCCGTTGACGAGAGTTCCAATATACCGTCAGGGAGACAGTACGGAGGTTTTTACTCTTTTTGATATACCTTGGAAGGTACAGTATCAACGGTGACTTGTGCCCTGGCACAGCAAGACCTGAACAATGTTAGCGCCGCGTTTCAGACACAGTCGAGAAGGTAAAATGCAGAGTGCAATACGGTGAACCATACACAGTAAAAAGATGATTTTAAGGATGCTTCTTATGAGTCAAACCTCTGTATTATTTTGTTTTAAAATAAAAATCCCCAGCAGAGTCGCCAGATTGTGGACACCGGGCTTCCACCGCTTCGTTATGTTTTCGAAACTTGTTTGATTTTGAATCAAGGAAAGAGAAAAGGTCTGTTGAAAACAGATACAGAGTCGCCACTTGGTCTTTAGGGAACCAAGAAACCCAAATTTGACTCACCCAAATGGATAAAGGGCACCGGTCCTTCATAACCAAAGAACTTGGCTCGGGGTTTTGGTACGAGAGAGAAAGGAGCCTTTGTCGCGACTAAAACACCCTCAACTCGCCCCGTCTCTCGACGGGCCTCAATTAGCATCCAAATAATCATCTTATACTATGTATGGTTCGGCAATTAATACTATGATAGTATATTACATTACATAAGAAACTTGAAAATGGAAGATCTAAAGATAAAATATCATTCATAAGATCTAAATCAAATATCATACAATGTAAAGTGAAAGATCACACAAATAAACCTAGGAAAAAAATCGTCTATTCATATATCAAATAATCAAGACTTCCTAATCTAGAGGGGGACGTGAATTGTTCTTGAAACAAATAAACAAAGAAATCAAAATATGCTCAGCAAGCTAGTATGATGCATGTTAATCTTTGAGAAAAGAAGATCCCTCAATCCCCGGGACGGATGAGAAAGGATGATTAGATCAAGGGGAAGCATGAACGTGTGATCATGATCATTCCTTATAATCTTCTTAGATTAAGAGTTACAAAAACCCCAAATCTTGCATGAATGCAATGTATGTATCTAAAATGTGCAAAGGTTGTAGTGTGTTTTGGGTACATGGATTTCTAGAATGACTTAGAAGCCTAAAATGTGTATGACTGAATGAATGAAATCATCATGGGATATGTACAAATGTAGTATGAAGTACTTCCTAGGATATGAACTAATTTGGAATACATATGAGCATCAAATCAAAGAATGGAAGTTAAAATGTGCTTGCTGTGAATAGTGGACAGAACAGTAACATGATCTTGAAAAAATGGAAAAGAGGGGTTAGGAATGGTTTCAATGCATGATTTTTTATGGAGATGTTCCTTATTGTGTCTAGAATACAACCCAAAAAGCCAATCTTTAATAACGATCACAGATTGAGAGAAATCATATAAACAACAGAGGTCACTCAGAAACAGAGTCCGTACTGTCGACTGAAATGTTAAAATATCCTAGAAAATGAAAACGAATGATCTAGGGGCCCATTTTATACAGAAAGTTCCCTAAGATATTGAGGTTTAAGGGAAAAATAAGTTGGGACCACCCCTTTTGGAAAATATTTCTTAAAAAGAAGTTGTAAGTTAGTCAAGCTGCTGTGACAGCAAAGGCAGAATGTTTGGAAGGAATGTTTGGGTCCAAATGGACCATTTTCAAGTACTTCCAAGTCAAACCAAAAATCATGGGTGTTCTCCAATGAGTTAGGAAGACTTTCCAAGTGGCCTTGCATCTATATGTTGAGTATTGAGTTCTATAGAAATCTTTGAACTCAGCTCACTCACTGTTTTAACTCACTGTTTTGAAGATTTTGGGGAAAATGAGGTTTTCTTTCTTGAAATCAAAATAAGAGGGATTGAAGGGGGTTTTGAAATAGAGGTTTTGAAAGTGCATTTTTAATACTCAATAAAGATTATAACCACTTAAAATGCCAACATTCAACTCATCATTAAGAACCTCCAAGATTGTTGGAGAAACTTATTTTTATTTGAGCATAACTTCAATGCACTTCAAGGATACCTTGGAGGTATTGAAGTTATGATCATCATCTATCAAACATGTTTTTGAGGTCAAGAGCTACTATCCATAAGGATTCACTCACCCCAAACTTCATGTCATCACTTAGATGATGATGAACTAGTAAGAAAATAATGAAAAATAAAAAAGAAATGAGATAAGAAGAGATAAACAATAAATAAACAAGCAAATAGATGATGATCAATAGATGATATTCATGAAGCATGAGACTTGTAGATTGGTGTTTCACTCATATGTAATGACACTAGACATGGAAGAAGCTTCCACTCTCTTGAATGCTCACTAAAATGGTGGTTGGGAGTATTGAATGTTGAAATAAATGAGAGTAATGTAGTAAAAACAAAGTTTAGAATTCACTTTTGTTTTGAAAATCCAAGAAGAAAGCTTCTTTTCTCTCTATTCTAATCTTATCTCTACAACTTTCTCTCCCAAACTTTCTCTAAACTTGCATTTGACTCCCCCAAAATGAAGAGTAATGGGGTGTTTATATAGGCCAACTTGGGGTGGTTTTGGGATTTAGAAAGTATTCCCATTGGCTCCAAATATCTGAAATCATAAAACTATGTCGTTTTGGCTTTTAATTAATCAAAATGAGACCACAAAACTATTTACAAAAATATACTGCTCTGGAGGGGAGTACCGCGGCGGCACTGGGCCAGTGCCGCGGCGGCACTGCTCCTCCTCCTTCCAGATAATGCTGTTTAGGCCCCCTGATGTTCCGGTATTCGCGAAAAGGCCCTATTTCGTCCGAAATTCACAGAAAATGCGTACGAACTCCAAATTGAGGTTGTGATATACCGTTGGAAAGGTAATGGAGTCTACTTTACATAAAAAAAATAGTTCGGTGATAGGTCACTTTGAAAAGTTTTGCGGTATTTGCGATAAAAGCCGATTTGATCGTCTTTTTTGCCTTTGGAAATTCATAATAAATTCGTTTTAAATCCAGAAATTATGTGCGATATACCGTTGGAAAGCTATTGACCTCTAGTATCCATAAAAAATATTTGAAAATTGTTTCGGCGCCCCGGTTCCAAAGTCAAATTTTGGTCAAACTGGTCAAACCTGGGATTCCCGGGAAGTTCTGGAAACCTCCGGGAGTTCCCGGGAGCTGATGTTTTCGCTCGATTTTCTTTTGGAACTTATTTTAACACTTTTTCATGATTTAAAACGATTCTGGTGAATTCGGACAATTTCGGTCAAACTTGGTCAAACCTGGTCAAACCTAGTCAAACCTTGGTTAAACCGGTCAAAGAGGACTTTCCGGGACTTCCGGGGGTCTCTGGGAGCTGACGATTTCACCCGATTTCTCTCAAAAACTCACTTTATTGCTTTTCTTATGACATAGCATGTTTTCAGAACTTTGGGACCAAATCTGGGAGTTTTTGGGCATTTTGGTCATTCTGAGCATTCTGAGAGATAGAATTGACTTCCGAGAATCCTTTTGAGTCTTTTTTACGATCATTGTGAACCACCAAGCTATGGGTCTCCTAAATCTCATAGCCGACAAAATGGGGTGTCTACAATCGGTTTATGGATTCACTGCACCTTTGTTAAGGTGATGTTCATATTTCAAACCAAACTTAATCTAAAACTCTAGAAAGAATCAAGATCAAGTATGATTGTGATTATTCAAAAGTGAAAATGAAATATAAGAGAGATTCATGGACTTAGCCTTAGAACATCTCCTTCATAGACCTCATATTGAGGATCCAATAAGAGCACTTCTAGGTCTTACTCAATCCTATGAAATTAAACTAGACCAACATCTAAATCCTCTCTCAAATGAATGATCCTTGAGAAATATAGATTTAATTCTCCTTCCAAATTAATGGTCCTTGGAGACTAAAGAAAACAAATTTACTCTAATCTCCATGGAATATAGTTATGAATTCCATAAGATTCATAGTAAAGAGATCCTAGTCATGAATTGATACTAGTATCTCACCAACTATGTGTAGATATGACCATGATCAACTTTAAACTCCATATGAGTCATAAGATCATAGGAGATCAAGGGATCAACCAATTAAAACAAGAAAGACTCAATAGAAAATATACATAAGATTTGTGAATCTTCAAAGGAAGATTGAAATTTAGAAATTAATGTTCACTTTAGAAGAAGGACAAACTCCTTGAAATCAACCCAATTCATTTAAATCCAAGATCCATTTAGATCCAAATTAGTGAATTACCATGAGATTCAATCACAAATTCTATGTGGTGTGTGATGAAATGAGGTAGGAAGAAAGGTTTTGAAAATGTGTAAAGTTCCTAGATCTAAGAATTTGTGATTGAATTGCCTAATTCTACCAAGTGATTGAGAGGTTATTTCTATGACCTCAAGGATTTCTTCTATCTTTGTGAAGTTCTTCCAAAATCTTCAAACTCTTCTTAAAATTCTTTAAATTCTTCAAGAAAACTCCTCTTTTCTTCTCAATTCTCTCTAATGTATATATGATTCTTGTATCTCTCTCTCTCTTTAGATTCAAGTATATCTCAAAATGAAGATGAAAGTTTGTTTTTATAGACCACCAATTCAAGGTTAGATGGGTAAATTCGGGTGAAAACCCATGTGCAAAGTTTTCTTCTAGAACATGTGAGAAAAGCAGTCTGTTACAGCTCACGGCACTCGATGGCTTCCGGCGGCATTCACTGAATGCCGGGCGGCACTCACTGAATGCCGGGCGGCAAACAGAGAGTGCCGGCGCGGCACTCAGTGAGTGCCGCCGCGTTTGCCGCGTGCCGGGGCTAACTGAATTTTGTCTTTCTTTTTAATTTTCAAAATATGTTGATGTAAACCAAATTTTTAATCTATGTATATATCTATATTTGTACTAAGATCCCCCATGTGCATGGTATCACCCATGTGCATGGTATATACTTAAATATACTACTTTCTTTTTGTATTTTCTCCTTTTTTTCAAAATCTTTTTCATTTATTTTGTCCTCCTATTTTCTTCCAAGGAAACTCTTTTTATTTTGTTTATTATCCCCTTTTTTAAAAAACAGGTTCCTAGACTGGGTTTCTCACATGTTCTTCATTATTCGAGTTTCTCCCCGAATGCCCAAATCCTCTCCTTTTTATTTTAATTTGAAGAACATCTTGAAGATTTTGAATTTCTTGGAAAATTTTCGAACGTCATGGTCATCGTCATCATCGGTCTTTGAGAGGTAACCAATCCCTAGATTTGACGTTTGGTCAAAATTGGGGTATCTACAGATGCATAAAGCGCGAACAGATTGATGGTTGGGAATAGTTGAATTCAAAGAGATAACTGCTAAGACATGTGTCAGGCAGAAATCAAGGCAGTTTGGAGTAACAGTTGGAAAATATGGTAAATCGAAGGGGCAATTATCTCGAAGGTTTATAAATAGAAGGAAGACGAAGAAGAAAAAGGGACACACAAGACTCCAACTAATCCTTCAGAAATACAATTCTGTTATTACATTTTATCTTTCTTCTAGGAGTAATAATTTCACTTCGAAGTATCCTTCAAGGTCAGGATCTGTACCTTTCTTTGTCTTCAATAAAAGTAGTTTATTTCATTTACTGTCTTACAGTTTTAGTTAATCTTGTAATTTGTATGTCATATCTACACGATAAAAGTTCTTTTAGTTAGGGCATTCGAACGATCACAATTGGCCTGTTGAGGCGCATTTGGCTTACACAATCACATTGGCAACTTGCTTGTCTGGCATGCTCGCACACACATAATTACACAAATATCCTTCGAAGGATAAATAACCAAACATAATTTTGGCATGCCCGGAGGGACTCTGGTGTCAAAATGACCAATAGAGCACTAAGGAGCAATAGTTTTGTTGAGAACACCAATAATGGTGTTAACACCAATAATGGTAAAAAAATAGAGGTTGGTAGTACTTCACACCAAGAACCTCATAATGAAAATATAGTTGGCCCTGCGAACAATGGGGTAGTTAATGAAAATCAAAATCAACAAGAGCCTATACCATTGGTTGGTATAGATATGCAAAGTCAATTGGTGAACCAGTTGACACCAATCTTTGATCATTTGGGAAATATGATTCAAAATGACAACGCCTTGGTTACATCATTTACCAATCGTTTACCATAGAATGTCCCAGTGGTAATACCAAATGGTTATTCACCTCCACGTCGAAGGGAATATCCGCCTGGTAATAATCAATTTAATCCTACTAATTGCGTGAATAACCCAAATTTGAGGCCAAATAGGCAAGAAAGTTTTCATATGCATATGCAAAACAACATAGGACATGCTTTCGAAGGTGCTCAAACATATCAAATTAGGGGGCCGTCAAGACCCAGGACTAAGGCCAGCAGATTTAGAAGATGAAAGGCTTAGAGACCTTAATACGAGATAGAATAGGAGAATGAATAACAATCCTGTGTTCAAACCAGAGTTAGAATATGGGAGAAGGGTTAACAATAAACCATATAGGGAGTGGATAACTTTCAACCACCACATGTTGCCCCAAAGTTGTTCCCCTGGTAGGACAACCAATTCGACAACAACCAAATTTGGTTGAAAGAAATGATATAGTCAATCTCATTCATGAGATATGTGGACCTATTGCTAGAAGAGTACAGACCCCTGTGTATAAAAAACCTTATCCTGATTGGATAGATAGGATTGAACTTCCTCGAAACTTTAAGTTTCCTACTTTTACCTTGTTTTTTGGTGATGGAAGTCAGTCTACGGTTTGAAAAATTCATAAGTCAATGTGATGATGCTGCTTCGAATGAATTTTTAAAACTTAGGTTATTTGCCAATTCCTTAACTGACACAGCTTTTACCTGGTTCATCAATTTAGCACCAAATTCTGTTCAAAATAGGGCTCAAATGGAAGATCTGTTCCATGCCCTGTTTTTTCAAACAGAGCCAGAAGTTTCTATGGATGATCTAACTAGGCTAAGCGAAAAGCCTGATGACAAAGCTACTCAGTTCATAAATAGGTTTAAGAGAGCAAGGCCAAAATGCAAAATTATCTTGCCAGAGAGTGAATTTGTGAAATTAGCACAAAATGGCCTCGAATTTAGACTTAGGAAAAAAATTAATGCCATAGAATATAGAGACTTGGTAGAATTAATCACTCGAGTCTCTAGGTATGAAGCCCTTTTGGAAGAAGAAAGTGAAAGAAATGCTTCTTCACTTCAAAATTTATTATAAAATCCATAATTATGAGATAGATGCTGCTCAAATAATAGGAAATAAGCCCTTCACTTGCAAAAGCCCAATCAAGAAGAATGTATTTGTTGAATCTTATAAAGTAAAGGGATCTTTTAAAAGATATTCTTTTGACATTTATAAGGCAGATGAAAATTTTTATCATCTGTTGGAGGGTAAAGTTATAAAATTACCAGATGATGTTAAATTACCTTTTGTTGAAGATAAGAAAGGTAAAAAATACTGCAAGTGGCATAATACTTGGACACATTCAACTAACAAGTGTTCTGTGTTTTGAGACAGGATCCAAGAATTGATCCAAAAAAGGAAGTAAAAGTTCCCTCAGCTAGACAAACAAGTTATGGGGGTTGATGAGCATCCATTCCCAGCTGTGCATGAGGCATCTGTCAACATGGTTCGAGCTTCAGTATCTGAGACCACCAAGTTTCTCATGTGAAAGATCAAACAAAAGGAAAAGGAAAATGAGGCAAAGCATGCCAAAAAACTGGAAGAAGGAATCCGTAGGGCCAAATCTAGATCCAGAAATGCTTACACAATTATGTATCAGATGTGGAGCTGAGTATACTAGTATGTGTAGGAAAAGGAATACCAAAGAAGGCAAGTTCAAAGAACAGGCTTCGAACATGCAGCCTACATCGTCGACTAGTTTGTTACCTCAGCCGATGATGCATGTGAAAAAATGTCAGTTTAAAGGGCCAATTTATCAGGCTTCGATGGAAACTGGTCCTATGTTTGCTGGGTAGTCAAGGTTTTTCCCCTAATTATAAAGGGTACTATCAGAAGAATACAATGGCAAATATATTTTATGGGCCAAGGAGGAATATACAATACATTAGGCCTGAAGCAGGACTTGCACCCAAGAGGCATCAAGTAGCTTTTAGGGAGAAACCAAAAATGAGATTCGATATGACACAACCTACAGTTATGCCACCAAAGTTGGTAGAATCCACAAAAAGGCCATCGATTGTGCCAACTCAAAAAAAGCAGATCCTCTCTAACCAAATATATCCTATTTGGTACTTGGTGTACCTAATTGGTTTGTTATGCAAGATGAAAGGGTGAAGCAGAAGTTTGTTGAAAAAGCATAATCTAAATCCAAACTCAAAATGATTAATCCTCCTCAGGTTGATTCGAATCATTGGTACATCCTTCAAAATCCAAAAACAAGATCCATGACTTGGTTCCTCCTATCAATCGAACACAACAAAGGAGAATCCAAAGGAAGTTTACCTTGCAGAAAGAATTTTCCCAAATGAAAAATGAAAAATTAATAAGGAATCTCCAATGGATTCGAAGATGAACCCAAGGTTTAATAGTGACAATGATACTGATGGTGGTACCACTTCAGAAGAAAGAGTCATCAAACTCAAAGTTAAAGAATTAAAAAAAGCCATGAGTATTGATGATGAAGACATCACCATGGAGGAATCCCATAGTCTGGGAGATGAGCAAGCTTGCCAAGATACTCAGAAAATCCTGGAGAAAAATGAGAAAAAAGAAATATCACATATACAGTTTGGGTCATTCTCAGTATCCATGGAGGTTAATGCCGCCTTTACTCTTCCAATAACCTTCGAGGCTAAAGAAAACCAGTAGATGTTTGAAGAAGATGAAGAAGGTAAGGCATCAAAAGTAGATGACCCAGATGTATAACTATCAAAGTTTATTATTCGTACTGAATGTGATTTGATTTATGCTTTCGAAGAGCCGTCGAAAAAAATGACTAAACATATTAAACTATTATACATCAAAGCTTAATTCAACGGAGTCGTCCTCAATAAAGTTTTGGTTGATAACGGTGCTTCAGTTAACATCATTCCATTTATAAATCTTAAAAAAGATAAATAAGTCAAGATCCAAACTGACTCAAACTCATATTGTCATATCTGGATTCACTGGTGATAAGAAGAATACCAAAGGAATTTTACCTATTGATATAACAGTAGGATCAAAGAAATCTAGAACTGCTTTTTTTTTTGTTGTGGATGCTAATCCAAGTTACAATGCTTTATTAGGCAGAGATTGGATTCATGATAATTAATGCATTCCTACTTCTATGTATCAAAAATTGCTGCTTTTGAAAGATGATGGAGATGTGGAAATAGTTGAGGCTAATACCCAACCTTTCCATGCAAGTTCGAATCGCACAATATTACCAAAAAGATATGGGTTCGTTGGTTGTCAAGGAGCCATTTAATGATCTCCTAGTAGAAGATTGGGAGAACTGTGATTTTGGTCTATTTGGACCATCTAAAGAAAACTGTGTTTAAATGGATCAAGCTATAACACCCGTATTTGTGTTATAGCTTTTGCATTGCATTGTCATACATGATAATGTGTTGTGACGTGTCTTATGACACATGATTGAGTGAGTTTTGACTCACGAGTTGATTTGGGTGTCTGTATTAGAGAACCCATTGAAACTATGGTGATTAAAGATTTGTTGTTTTGAAGTCTCTCCGAGTATGAGACGGTCACTGTGGAACATTTAAATGTTTATATGAAAATAAATGTTTATCTATGTATTTCAATATCTGTATTATTTTCTGTTTTAGAATTTATTTCTGTTGTTAGATTTAGTATCCTGGTGAGGACGAATGAACACGCTATTAATTTGGTAGGCTAATTAGCAACTTCGGAAACGTCATATAGAAATTCGCGTTTTAGCAACCAAACGAAACTTAGTCGAAAACTTTTATAATTTTTGAAGTTTTACTTATAAAGCTAAGAATAAGCTGTATAGAAAGTTTCAGAGACTGATTAGGAGTTTGGAAAACTCGTGGGGAGGTAAACGTAATTCCCCGAGAGTGTTGCCTATATATAGATAGAGATGACTTAGATTTTTCATAAGTCTAAACCTAATTCCATAAAGAGGAGGCCAAAAGGGAGGCTAGAGGGAGATTTGATTGCTTAGAGCTTTGCGACGCCAAACGACGACCTTCTGTCAGTTTGTTTTCTCCCAGATTTCATATTCGAGCTCCTCGAGGTAAGAGCTTCGTTTTGATACCTATTAGGGCCTGTTTGGCTAAGTTTTCCGAAAAGTCTTTTTCTAGAATTTTTCATAAAAGTTGATAAATGGAATTCTGATCCATAGGAATTGTACTAGACGGACTTCTGCACGTTCTTTGTGCACGGGTTTTCTTTGGATCGTATTATAAGCACGTAGATCTGAGGTGAGTGATTCAACTATGTTTTGGAATGATTTCTTGGCATGTATTCATGTTATGTTTGAATAGCATGTATTAATTCTTAGAGATATATTGTGTAGTTCATATTGGGCAATTATATTGATAAGTAGGCCCAATAGCACGGTGATATGTTTTGATTACCGCGAGCATGGTGATATGTATTTGAGCATGTTAAGTTGCTTATGTGGGTCAGAAAGAGCACGTGGTCACCGTGCCATTTTGTGGAGCCGATAGAGTGGCATTAAGATCGCACGATTGTTTGTAGAATCGTGGGTCTTACCCTTTCGCGTGGACTTATTGGCGAGGAGTCGCGGATTGGGAATATGGACGGGCACGTGAGTCTCCGGCGACTAGTATGAAATGTAGAGATGTGAATACGGACATGTTTATCATTCATGTACATATGTTGATCTATTCACTAAGCTTTAGCTTAAACAAATCAAAATATGTGTGGTTATTCAAATAACCATTGCAGGTATAAATGCTGGCGAGGAATCGCAGAAGTGAGTACGTGGGTTGGGAGTTCGCTTGTGAGGCAACTTGAAAGATAATCTTGTAGTTTTGGAATAATAGAAATGTTGTAATGAGAATTTGGTTGTTTTAAACCATGTTTAATTTGGTATGTTAGGATGGATTTTAAACTGTTGTAATGGTTAGTAACATGTTGTAATTATGTTTGATAATGTTTTAATACAGCTAGAAGTACTTTAGACTGAGTTTGGTTTGAGTTTATTTCGAGTGGTTGATCTTTGGGGAAAGTTAGAAAGCTTTTAAACTTGAATTTCTGCAGATTGGGCTGCTGCCAGGGGAGCAGTCGACTGAGCAGTCGACTGAACCCCTGTGTCTGTTAGCTACTGCTTCTTATTTTAGCAAAAGCAGTCGACTGGACCCCTCAGCAGTCGACTGGACACTGCCCTCAGTCGACTGGACCCCAGTCTCAGTCGACTGGAATTGACATTAAATCCCTGCCCACTCCCGTCGACTGAGCAGTCGACTGAGAAGTCGACTGGACCCCCAGTATCAGTCGACTGGAATTGACATTTAAATCCCTGCCTACCTCCGTCGACTGAGCAGTCGACTGTGCAGTCGACTGAGCAGTCGACTGAACCTCTGGTTTTAAAATGTGTTTTGTTTTCCGCTGCGTGTGTTCTTCAAACCTAATTTTGGGAATGTTAATGAATTGGTTTAGCCTCGGTGGCGTGCCACGGGCTCCGGTTCCGCTATTGTGGGACCGGGCTGTGACATTTAGTGGTATCAGAGCATAAGTTTAAAGCCTTGGGAACGAGTGACGTTATATATGTTGAGTGACGTCGAGTGGAGTGTGTAATTGTAAAGATAGTTGTTATCATTGTAGAAATGCTTCATGTGTTAGCATTTGTTGATTGTGATGAACGGTGCACATATATCTATATTGTGGCATAGCATGCATGGTCATTATGCATTAAACTCAACAGGGGAAATATTTGAAACATTATGGCGGAGCAGCCGAGAGAATTGTCACCGCATTCGCGGATGGACCAAATAGTGAATATGGTGGGAAGTTTCATACAAGCGGTAAGTGAAAGGGAACAAATGAACGTTCAGCCCCTACAAGTGGAAATTCGTTACGTCAATGCACCATCGGCACCGCGACCTCAACACACAATTGTGGAACAGTTTCATAAACAGAAACCGACCTTGTATCATGGACAAGTTGACATAGACTTGGCCGATCATTGGATGATGGACATGGAAAGACATTTTCGTCAGGTGATATGTACCGATGAGGAGAAAATTTTGTGTGCATCCGATACGTTGATGGGCGAAGCATTGGATTGGTGGAACAACGTGCTCGAACAAGGGAAACCGACCACGTGGGAAGCATTTAAAGAAGAATTCAACAAACGTTTCTTTCCACAATCTGCTTATACTCAGAAACGTCAAGAGTTTGCAAGTTTGGTTCAGGGAGATATGACCGTAGGTGAGTATGTTTCTCGTTTCAATGCCTTGTTACGATTTGGGAAAACTACCGTTCCAACTGATAGGGATAAAGCTCGAAAGTTTGAGGAAGGGCTTAGAGAGAATATCCGTGGCCGTGTGGACATGTTACAACACCCGACCGTTTCTCTCGTTGAGGAAGCCGCTCGTATTGCTGAGAAAAGTGTCGACAGATATCGACAGGGACAACAAGGGAAGAGAGCAAATGACAGTCGGAGTAAGGGTCAAGGGAATGCGAAGAAACCGTTCACGCAAGGTTCAGGATCGAATATGAGTAGCCAAGGAGGGAGTACGTTCATGGGGGACCCGAGACCGTTGTGCCCGACATGTAACCTGCGACACAGAGGAACCTGCTATCAATTGATCACTTGCCATATTTGTAAACAATTGGGGCATGTGTCTAGAAATTGTCCTTTGAACGCAAATTCGACTACACCAAACACAACCTCGAACGCCAAGAGTTATAACCCAGAAACGAGAGGGAAATGTTTTGAGTGTGGACAACCGGGACACATAGCAAAGAACTGTCCGAGTAAGAGACAACCGGGAATGAGTACCGGGGCATCAAGTGTGCCAAGCGGATCGAGGGTAGAACCTCGAGTGGATAAAGGGAAAGGAGTCGCGCAACAACAAGGACGATACTTCCAACTCAGGCCGGGGAATACGGATGATACCGTCGTATCAGGTATTCTTCCTATTTGTTCGTATCCTGCACGTATACTTATGGATTCTGGTTCAACGCATTCATTTGTATCACGTGATTTTGTTAAGCATTTAACTGTTAAGTCAGAACCGCTAGGATATGATTTGTGTGTATCATTGCCTAGTAGTGAACCGTTAGTTACTTCGTCAATATTCAAGTCATGTGAGATCAAGATAGGTGATAAAGTCTTGAGCGTTGATTTGATTCCGTTGATGGTGAATTACTTTGATGTTATCTTGGGTATGGATTGGTTGTCGGTTAATCAAGCCAGAATCGATTGTGAACAGAAATGGGTTAGTTTCTATCCGTCAGGGCGAGAAGAGTTTACTTTTCAGGGTAAGGGAGTGATCGTACCGCCGTATTTGATATCGGCAATTCAAGCAAGCAAGATGTTGAAGAAGGGTTGTTCGGGTTTCTTATGTTCAATTGTCGACACGCGAGTTCTTGGACCACTAATAGAAAACATTTCAGTAGTTCGAGAATTTCCAGATGTTTTTCCCGATGAGTTACCCGACGTATTGATTAAGAGAGAGCTTGAGTTCACAATAGAAGTAGTACCAGGGTCACAACCGGTATCCAAAGCACCGTACCGAATGGCACCGATAGAGTTGAAAGGATTGAAAGTTCAGTTAGAAGAACTGTTGGAGAAGGGTTTTATTCGACCGAGTGTTTCGCCGTGGGGAGCACCAGTCTTGTTTGTGAAGAAGAAAGATGGAACAATGCGTATGTGCATCGACTACCGGGAATTGAATAAGTTGACCGTCAAGAACAAGTATCCACTGCCGCGAGTAGATGACTTGTTTGATCAGTTACAAGGGGCTCAGGTATTTTCAAAGATTGACTTGAGATCCGGTTACCACCAGTTGAAAGTCAAAGAGGAAGATGTTGAGAAGACAGCTTTCAGGACTCGATATGGTCACTTTGAATTTTTGGTTATGCCATTTGGAGTGACTAATGCACCAGCTGCTTTCATGGACTTGATGAACCGTGTCTTCAAGGATTATTTAGATGAGTTTGTTATCGTGTTCATAGATGACATCCTAATCTACTCCAAAAGTGTTGAAGATCATGAGCATCATTTACGATTTGCTTTGCAACGATTACGTGAGAAGAGATTGTTTGGGAAATTGAAGAAGTGTGAGTTTTGGTTGACCGAGATAGCTTTCCTTGGACATATAGTATCGGCAAAGGGAATTTCTGTAGACCCTCATAAGATAGAAGCAGTTACTAACTGGGCGAGACCAACGAATGTGACAGACATCAGAAGTTTCCTAGGATTAGCTGGGTATTATCGGAGATTTATAAAAGATTTTTCGCGTATAGCAATGCCGATGACGCAGTTAATGAGGAAAGATATTACTTTTGTTTGGAGTCCAGAATGTGAAGAAAGTTTTCAAGAGTTAAAGGGTCGACTAGTGAAAGCACCAATTTTAGCCGTTCCGTCAGGGACTGAAGGATTTATTATCTACAGTGATGCATCATATAGAGGTTTAGGTTGCGTTCTTATGCAAGGTGATAAAGTCATTGCGTATGCATCGAGACAACTTAGACCGCACGAGAAGAATTATCCAACACATGATCTAGAATTGGCCGCCGTGATTTTTGCATTGAAGATTTGGCGTCATTATCTATACGGGGAGAAATGTGAGATCTATACGGATCACAAAAGTTTGAAGTACTTGTTTACACAACGAGATTTGAACATGAGGCAAAGGAGATGGCTAGAGTTGATGAAGGACTATGATTTGTCGATCCAATATCATCCGGGCAAGGCGAATGTAGTCGCCGATGCTCTTAGTCGCAAAGTACCAACCAACACCGCATCAGATTTGACTTCTCAGAAAGAACTGATACGAGATATGGAGAATTTGGAGCTTGAAGTAATACCGAGGATTGAAAGTGGTTTTATGACGACGATAGTGGCACAACCACTCTTGATTCATGAGATCGCAGAAAAACAACTTCAAGACGTGGCTTTGAAGAAGATTTGTGATGGGATTCCAATGGGCAAACAACCGGGATTCACGTTTGAGAACGATGTGTTGAGATTGAGGGGTAGAATTTGTGTACCTAGTGAGAAAGAGTTGAAGCGGAACATCCTAGAGGAAGCACACAACACAAAGTATACCGTTCACCCGGGAAGCACCAAGATGTATAGGGACTTGAGACATGTTTATTGGTGGCCGGGAATGAAGAGAGAGATAGCACGTTACGTTTCGCGTTGTACTAGTGTCAACAAGTAAAGGCCGAACGCCAAGTACCCTCGAGATTATTACATCCGTTACCGATAGCCGAGTGGAAATGGGAACACATAACAATGGACTTTGTTAGTGGGTTTCCGAGATCGAAGAGATCGAACACTATTGTTTGGGTGATTGTTGACCGTTTGACGAAGTCGTCGCACTTCCTACCACTTCAAACAACTAAGCCGATGACGTTAGCTAAGTTGTATATTCGCGAAATTGTGAGACTACATGGTATCCCAGTTTCTATCGTTTCGGATAGGGATAGTAGTTTTACATCGAAGTTTTGGAGAGCCTTGCAAGAAGCAATGGGTACCAAATTGCACTTTAGTACAGCTTTTCATCCTCAGACCGATGGTCAATCAGAGAGAGTAATCCAAATTTTGGAAGACATGCTTAGGCTATGTGTACTTGATTTTCAGGGTGATTGGGAAGACCATTTACCGTTAATTGAGTTCGCATATAATAACAGTTTTCAGTCGAGTATTGGGATGGCTCCTTATGAAGCTTTATATGGTCGTGTATGTCGTTCACCGATTAGTTGGACAGAGGTGGGAGAAAGAAAGATTGAAGGACCGAAAATTGTACAAGAGACGACGGATAAGATAAAGGTAATTAGACAACGGTTACTGACAGCCCAGAGTAGGTATAAGAGTTATGCCGACAAGCGCAGACGACCGTTGGAATTTGATGTGGGAGACTTGGTGTATTTGAAGGTGTCACCTTCAAAGGGGATTACTAGATTTGGGAGATACGGGAAACTCAACCCGAGGTATGTAGGACCTTTTGAAATCATTGGAAAGGTTGGACCCGTAGCTTATCGTTTGAACTTGCCGAGCGAGTATGCTCAAGTTCATAACGTGTTCCATGTATCGTTGTTACGCAAACAATTAGTGGAAGATAGAGATCAAGTGATGACTCCGACATCGAATGAGATTCAGAGTGATTTAACGTATGTTGCGTATCCGGTAGAGATATTGGATCGAAAGGATCAAGTCTTACGAAATAAAGTACTAGCGAAAGTGAAAGTGTTATGGCGTAGCCAAACTACGGAAGAGATGAAGTGGGAGATAGCAGATGAGATGCGTACTCAGTATCCACACCTTTTCGAGACATGAGGTATAAGTTTGGGGACAAACTTCTTTTAAGGGGGAGAGTATTATAACACCCGTATTTGTGTTATAGCTTTTGCATTGCATTGTCATACATGATAATGTGTTGTGACGTGTCTTATGACACATGATTGAGTGAGTTTTGACTCACGAGTTGATTTGGGTGTCTGTATTAGAGAACCCATTGAAACTATGGTGATTAAAGATTTGTTGTTGTGAAGTCTCTCCGAGTATGAGACGGTCACTGTGGAACATTTAAATGTTTATATGAAAATAAATGTTTATCTGTGTATTTCAATATCTGTATTATTTTCTGTTTTAGAATTTATTTCTGTTGTTAGATTTAGTATCCTGGTGAGGACGAATGAACACGCTATTAATTTGGTAGGCTAATTAGCAACTTCGGAAACGTCATATAGAAATTCGCGTTTTAGCAACCAAACGAAACTTAGTCGAAAACTTTTATAATTTTTGAAGTTTTACTTATAAAGCTAAGAATAAGCTGTATAGAAAGTTTCAGAGACTGATTAGGAGTTTGGAAAACTCGTGGGGAGGTAAACGTAATTCTCCGAGAGTGTTGCCTATATATAGATAGAGATGACTTAGATTTTTCATAAGTCTAAACCTAATTCCATAAAGAGGAGGCCAAAAGGGAGGCTAGAGGGAGATTTGATTGCTTAGAGCTTTGCGACGCCAAACGACGACCTTCTGTCAGTCTGTTTTCTCCCAGATTTCATATTTGAGCTCCTCGAGGTAAGAGCTTCGTTTTGATACCTATTAGGGCCTGTTTGGCTAAGTTTTCCGAAAAGTCTTTTTCTAGAATTTTTCATAAAAGTTGATAAATGGAATTCTGATCCATAGGAATTGTACTAGACGGACTTCTGCACGTTCTTTGTGCACGGGTTTTCTTTGGATCGTATTATAAGCACGTAGATCTGAGGTGAGTGATTCAACTATGTTTTGGAATGATTTCTTGGCATGTATTCATGTTATGTTTGAATAGCATGTATTAATTCTTAGAGATATATTGTGTAGTTCATATTGGGCAATTATATTGATAAGTAGGCCCAATAGCACGGTGATATGTTTTGATTACCGCGAGCATGGTGATATGTATTTGAGCATGTTAAGTTGCTTATGTGGGTCAGAAAGAGCACGTGGTCACCGTGCCATTTTGTGGAGCCGATAGAGTGGCATTAAGATCGCACGATTGTTTGTAGAATCGTGGGTCTTACCCTTTCGCGTGGACTTATTGGCGAGGAGTCGCGGATTGGGAATATGGACGGGCACGTGAGTCTCCGGCGACTAGTATGAAATGTAGAGATGTGAATACGGACATGTTTATCATTCATGTACATATGTTGATCTATTCACTAAGCTTTAGCTTAAACAAATCGAAATATGTGTGGTTATTCAAATAACCATTGCAGGTATAAATGCTGGCGAGGAATCGCAGAAGTGAGTACGTGGGTTGGGAGTTCGCTTGTGAGGCAACTTGAAAGATAATCTTGTAGTTTTGGAATAATAGAAATGTTGTAATAAGAATTTGGTTGTTTTAAACCATGTTTAATTTGGTATGTTAGGATGGATTTTAAACTGTTGTAATGGTTAGTAACATGTTGTAATTATGTTTGATAATGTTTTAATACAGCTAGAAGTACTTTAGACTGAGTTTGGTTTGAGTTTATTTCGAGTGGTTGATCTTTGGGGAAAGTTAGAAAGCTTTTAAACTTGAATTTCTGCAGATTGGGCTGCTGCCAGGGGAGCAGTCGACTGAGCAGTCGACTGAACCCCTGTGTCTGTTAGCTACTGCTTCTTATTTTAGCAAAAGCAGTTGACTGGACCCCTCAGCAGTCGACTGGACACCGCCCTCAGTCGACTGGACCCCAGTCTCAGTCGACTGGAATTGACATTAAATCCCTGCCCACTCCCGTCGACTGAGCAGTCGACTGAGAAGTCGACTGGACCCCCAGTATCAGTCGACTGGAATTGACATTTAAATCCCTGCCTACCTCCGTCGACTGAGCAGTCGACTGTGCAGTCGACTGAGCAGTCGACTGAACCTCTGGTTTTAAAATGTGTTTTGTTTTCCGCTGCGTGTGTTCTTCAAACCTAATTTTGGGAACGTTAATGAATTGGTTTAGCCTCGGTGGCGTGCCACGGGCTCCGGTTCCGCTATTGTGGGACCGGGCTGTGACACAAGCCCACTCAATATCAAAGAGGTAGATGAGACCATCCAATTGGTCTTACAGAAAATGATAAAAGTGGACATCGAATCAAGTCCATAAAGGTATGACCGTTAATTGGTCATATTATATCCTTAAGCAAGATAGTAGGAAATAAGTGTAAATTTGAGTAAAATCTCGAGGTCACCAGTAGATTCCAGAGAATCAGAAATTGACGCTCAAGATCCTTTAGAGGAGATTAATCTAGGCAGTAGAAAAAATAAAAGGTTTACATTAGTGCTCGATTACTAAGTATGCCCAAGATAGGTTAGTTGAGCTTCTTAAAGAATTTAAAGACTGTTTTGCATGGGAATATGATGAACTTCCAGGATTGGATAGAGACTTGGTAGAACATAGGTTACCAATAAAAGAAGGATATACGCCAATTAAACAGCTACCTTGAAGAATGACCCCCCGAAGTCACTCTGAAGATCAAAGAGGAAATTGAAAGGCTCCTTAAAGCTGGTTTCATCAGAACAGCCAGGTACGTAGAATGGGTAGCTAATTTTGTACCAATAATTAAAAAGAATGGTAAACTAAGGGTATGTATAGATTACAAAACCCTCAATTCTACTACACCTAAAGATGAATATCTTATGCCAACCGTAGATCTTTTAGTTGATAGATCTGCAGGACATTCAATTATGTCTATGATGGATGGACATTCAGGATACAATCAGATTTGTGTTGCTGAAGAAGATATCCATAAGATAGCATTTAGATGTCCAGGAAACATAGGAACCTTTGAATGGGTTCAAATGCCTTTTGGCTAAAAAATGCTGGAGCAACTTATCAGAGAGCCATAATATGATTGGAACATTATTAGAATGTTATATCGATGATATTGTGGTAAAATCTAAAGTGTTTGATGATCATTACATTCACTTGAAGAAAACATTTAAGAGAATGAGTTTTTAAACTCAAATTGAATCCTTTAAAATGTGCCTTTAAAGTTCTTGCTGGAAATTTTTTGGGATATTTGGTGCATAAAAAAGGTATTCAAGTTGATAAGAATAAAACTTTAGCTGTAATTCAGAGTAAACCACCTTCGAATAAGAAAGAGTTGCAAAGGTTTTTAGGATAAGTTAATTTTATTCGAAGATTCATTTCCATTACTGCTAGAAAACTAAAGTTTTTTCTCCTTTCTTAAAGCTCAAAGATCTTGACAACTAGTATGGAAAGAAGAGCATCAACAGGCCTTCCAGACTTTGAAGGACTATTTGGTTAAGCCACCAGTGTTGATGCCTCCAAAAGATGACAGACCTATGAAGCTATATATTTCAGCTCCTGAAGCCTCAATAGGAGTTCTTTTGGTGCAAGATAATGATGAGAAAAAAGAACAAGCAGTGTATTATCTTAGTAGGTTTTTAAATGAAATCAAATGTAAATATTCCTTTATGGAGAAACAATGTTTAGCTTTGTATTTCGCAGCTATGAAATTAAGGTATTATCTTTTCCCTAGAGAAGTTTATGTTACCACAGAGTTTGATTTAATTAAATATATGTTAACTAAACCTATCTTGCGTAATCAAATTGGGAAATGGGTGTTGGCGTTGTCAGAATTTTGTTTAATTTATGTCCCTCAAAAAGCGGTTAAAGGCCAAGCCTTGGCTGATTTTTTAGCAGATCACCCTAATGATAAAGAATTGAAAAAGCAATGTGAAATAGGTTTCATATCTTCGAGCCCGTGGAAATTATGGTTCGATGGATCAAAAACTGAATTGAATTCAGGAATTGGGTTTATAATCGAGTCTCCTGAAAAGACTAAGACCAAACATGGTTTCAGTATGAATTCAATGCAATGCACAAATAATCAAGTATGGGTTTAGAGACATTATTAAGCATGACTATGTCATCTATCGAAGTGTATGGAGATTCTCAATTGGTAATCAACCAATTGAAGGGAGAATTTAAATGTATCAGCCCATTATTAAAAATTTATTATGATACAACAATGGAATTGCTGAATAAGTTTGATGATGTTACTATGGTTCATATTCCAAGGTTTTTTAATGATGTGGCTCAAAGGTCTTTTGGTTTTAGAAGTGTATACATTGATCTCGAGGTTATAAGTCAGGTGACTGCTAGAAAATTGTTGCCTTTGTTGAAAGATAGGTTACCACTGTGTATTTCAAATATTGAAATCCATGATGATTGGAGAAAACCAATCATTGACTACTTATCTAGTTCGATGGATAAACCTGACAGGATGGCGAGATTAAAATCGATAAATTATATAATATATGCTGGAATTTTATTCAAATGAGGAGCAGATAGTATGCTTTTAGAATGTTTGAATAAGCTAGAAGGTTTAGAAGCTATAACACAAGTTCATGAAGGACTTTGTGGGGCACATCAATCTGGGATAATGAGATGGCTTCTTCGAAGACATGGGTGTTATTGGCCAACTATTCTCAAAGAATGTCAGAAACATGGTCCTTTGAAGCACTTACCTACTGTTGGTTTACAGTATGTGGTAAAGCCATGGCCATTCAGAAGTTGGGCTATTGACGTAATTAGTAAGATAAGTCCTGTATCATCGAAGGGACACGGTTTCATTATACTGGCCATTGATTATTTTACCAAGTGGGTTGAAGCAGAGCCATTGCAATCTTGTTAATCAACATTCAGTCATTAAATTTCTAGAAAACATAGTCTATAGGTTTGGAATACCTTAAACCATTGTTTCAGACAATGCAACCATCTTCGATGGAGAAGTTGTGGCTTTTGCTTCAGAGTTAGGAATAATAAAGACTAAATCAACACCGTACTATGCCCAATCTAATGGGCAGACAAAAGCTACAAATAAAGTCATCAAAGAAAATAGGGCAAAAATTATCAAGAACAATCCTAAGAGGTGGCATGAAATTTGGCCAGAAGTTTTATGGGCATATAAGACTTCGAAAAGAACAGTACAGGGGTATTCCCATATGTTTAACTTATATGCATGAAGCAGTTTTGCCCATTGAAATCAATTCCTTAAGAGTTTTAAAACAAAATCAACTAACTATGGATGTGTCACACCCTAACCTGCCTCGTGTGGATTAGGACACGTGTAACAATGCTACAAGCTCCTAATTACATTAATTTTTAAAGAAACATGTGAATTACTAGGAAACGCACGTGTTTAACATCATAAAACAACTTTATTATTACAAAATAGCCCCCAAGGGTAAAATGGTAATTAATAACGTATAGAAAATTTTATACCAAAAGATAGGTCTTTGAGTCTCGATTCCAACGCAAAAAACGGAGCGCGAATTTGAGTTTTCTAGAGTGAGTTATGTTCATTTCCGTCAAGATCGACAATGCAGCAAAAAGGCCTGCGGATCCATCCGCCCCAAAACTGGATCGATTCGGATTTGGTAGAATGCTATTTCTGCACAATCCAGCTGCTCCGGATCGATCCTCTCAAGGCCCGGATCAATCCGGTTCTGCAGAAGTCAAATTTTAGCAGAAAACTCCTATTTTAAAAGTTTTAAAATTCACCAATACCACATCAAACCTTATGGACACCTTCAAAAACATTTTTAAAGCACACCCACGTGTTCAAAACTTTCATAAACAAACCAATCAACCTACATAAACATTCCCAAACATTTTGAATAATGAATGCCATTTCATTTGCATCAAAACAAGTCTTGAAGCTCAACTTTTGGTAAAAACTAATACCCCATGAAACTTTGTTGAAAATGAACCCAAGTTACAACCCACAACATGGAACATTAAGGAACCATATCAAAACTATTTCCAAGCATTCTTAAACATCACCAAGCATCTAAATTATAAACTTCGATCTTCTTGAATCAAGCTAGGCATTTACACAAAGTCTTCTCATAAGAGGTCAAACCTTGCAAAACATTTGGTTACAAAAAGAAACTTGACCAAAGTCTACATCCCATGTATCCGAACTTGTCAGAATGATCCAAACATACGACTTACACATAAACCAACCGATTACATAGAAACTTACAATAGGTTCTTTTAGATTTACATTAAACATATGAGTCAAAGCCTCAATCCACAAGGTAAGGATTCTGAGCCACAAGTTGCACCATATTACTAGTTAAAAACATATCTACAAGTCCTGAATTTCTCCCCCCATTCCCGAGCACGTCACTTTCTCTCAGGATATTGCTCCGTACCTGCGGTGGTTGTTATTTACTACAACAGAAAAAGAAAAATGGCTTTCTTAAGCATTACGCTTAGTGAGTATTCTAAACATGATTGAATGCTTAACATGTGCAATGCAACAATTAACGCATAACTCATAACCGTAATCGCCGAGTCACTGGTTCAATGATTCATTCAGATCCGAAGACCTCCCTTGGTCCCGTGCTCACTTCTATTCCTTGGACTTCCATATTTCTTGGATTCTTCCTCTTCACCACCCTTATTACTCCCAACTAATGAATCATTTTCTCGGTGCTCATTGAATACCACATAGACATATAAGCACGTAAACATGTGGGCACCTATAATTTCATAAAATTTACATGCAATTCACATTTTAACATCCCTATGTCTTCTAAGCATGAATAATCAAAACAATAAGAACATTTTCTTAGCTAATAAACATAAATTATCATCTCAAACATCATTGATGCCTTGAACATAGTTAAACACAATCATTCCTTGGTGTAGAAAACTCACCTTAGCAATATCTACCCAAATTCAACCTAGAAATGAGGAATTTCTTCACAAATCTTGCTCAATTTTGACCCCAAAGTGAATCCTCTATGAGTCCAAAAGTGGTCTCTGATCGTAAATCCGACAAACGACGACGGCAGAACGGCGAAAAATGACGTCGACGACAGTTCCATCGTCTCTCTCTCTCTCTCTCTCTCTCTCTCTCTCTCTCTCTTTTCTTTGTTTAATTCCCAGCAAATATGAGAGTCTCACTCTCTCTTTTGACACACACACCAATACATATGTTGAGGTATCAAAGCCTCAATTTTCTCCTCTTTTCATTTACATCCCCGAATTTTCTTAAGTTCTTATTATAAAATCTCCAAACATTCCATTAACTACCCAATTATCTAATGAGTATTTATCTAAGTTTCGCATGGGTCCCAACGTGGGTCCCAAATATTTTGTGAAGTTGCTATCGTACCTACTAATTGTAAATCTTTTTCAATTACACCCTTATTTGGGTGTCCAAACTAATACCAATTGCTAACATATAACAATATACTATGGAAGCAACTTAACAAATATCCATGTAATCATATAAAATGCATTTAGTCATTTAAAAAATAGATTACTAATTAGCCCTTCATTGGGCCCCACTCCAGTACATGTCCCTCCTCACTGGGGACTTTTTCCAATTATACTCCTTTATGAACACTTTTTCACGGGTGAGTCCAAGCCTCCCTTTAACCATTTAATACACAAATTATATTAATCAATGTATATAAAAATGATAATTAACCCGTTCTTCGGGTACGGGTGTTACATTTTTCCCTCCCTAAAAGGAAGTTTGGTCCCCAAACTTACTCTTACCTCAAGAATCGAATAAGTGCGGGTACTTTGCTCGAATCTCATCCTCTCGCTCCCAAGTAGCTTCCTCAACCAAATGACTTCGCCATTGCACCATTACAAGTGGAATCACCTTGGTTCTCAATACTTGATCTTTTCTATCAAGACTTTGTACTGGATGCTCCACATAAGTCAAATCTTCCCGAATCTCTAACGTTTCCGGAACAATAACATGTTTTGAATCCGGCACATAACGTCAAAACATTGACACGTGGAACACGTTATGAATATTCGCCAACTCTTGTGGCAATTCCAACTGATAAGCTAACGGTCCTTCTCGGTTAAGAATCAAATACGGCCCAACATACACTACAACAAAAATGGCCTATAGAGATATTTATTTTGAGACAAAAAATAAAAGTGTCTTTAGAAGTTACTTGTAACAACACATAATTTTCTGTCTCTACAAAAGAAAATAATTGTCTTTAAAAGTGACTTGTAAGGACACATAATTTTTTTTCTCTACAAAAGAAAATAATTGTCTTTAAAAGTTACTTATAAGGACATATGATTTTTGGTCTATAAAAAAGTAAATAAGTGTCTTTAGAAATTCCTTGTACGGACATATAATTGTTCGTCTCTAAAAAAAAATGACTTTATAAGTTACTTGAAAAACACATAATTTCATGTCTCTACAAAAGAAAATAAGTATATTTAAAAGTACAAAATAACGATATTTATTAATTTTTTTTCTTTATAAACAGAGATTTGTCTCATTAAACAAGAAAAAAAATTAATATAACAAGAAAAATGGCATATTCCCGCGTTTAAAAATATACCTTCAATTACCAGCATTTTTTTTTTAAAAAAATAAGTGTTGTTCATTACCAAGATTTTAAAGAGCACTCGCAAATACCAGCACTTGGTAGTTAAATGCCGATACGTAATATCGTTTTCATACAAAATACCGATAATTAGCGGTGTTTGCAAACCAATGTCGTTAATTAACAGCATTTGAAATTTAAACGTTTGTCCTCTGTCCTACCTTAATAAAACGACGTCGGTAATTCTGTCTAATTTTTCTAATCTTTAATGTTATTTAAGCATGAAGGACAACACAAGGGAAAATATACAACCCAACTTAGGGTAGTTTCCGCTTTGTTATTGCGATAGCTTTGAAGTTATTTTTGTCAGAATAAATTACAATAGTTGTGGTGTTTGGGTAATGAATTGTAAAAGTGGTTACGGTGGAAGAATATATTATTTATGTGTTTGGTGACATAAAAATAAGGTGACTTTAAATGTTCAAAAAACAATTATGCCCATGGACTGTATTGAATACATAGTTATTTTGTATACACAGTTATTTTAAATAGTTCTCCATATTATTAATTTTTATAAAAATTAATTACTTAAATAATTAATTAAATAAATGTATTCAATAATAATAACTATAGTAATATATAATATAAAAATAAGTAAATATATTAGTAATATAAAATATATTAATAGTGGTGTTTAATACTTTAAATATATGTTAATAACACATGATTTTATTATATACAAATAAATAATTTTCGTACTTGTAGTACTGCAACATATTCAAGGAGGTCTTAAGTTCAAAACTTGGTAGACTGCTAGGAAAAAAAGTTGGTGCAATTTCTAGTGACACTCATAGCGACACAAAAATATATGTGTTAGTAAAAGTAGCTTCTAGTGACAGTTCTAATGACACTTTTGTTTTGTCATTACTCACGATTGTATGTCATTTCAAAAGTAACATTTAGTGATACTTTTAATGACAATTTTTTTTTTCTGTCGTTACAAAGTAACCTTTACCGACAGTTTTACCAACACTTGGGTAAGTGTCTCAACAAGGCTTAGCGACAGCACCTATTATGACACTTAAGTAAGTGTTGGTAAAACAACTAGTGACACATTTTATGACCTATTGCAACACTTTTTTCCTGTCTTAAAAGGCCTATTTTGTTGTAGTGATATCTCAGACTGAGCTTACCTCGCTTGCTAAATCGTGCTATGCCTTTTGAAGGTGAAACTTTCATAAACACATAGTCACCTACCTCGAATTCCAACAGTCTTCTACCTGTATCCGCATAACTTTTATAACGACTTTGAGCTATTTGTAATCGTTGTTTTATCAATCAAATCTTGTCGATAGTGATTTGAACTATCTCTGGCCCCAAAAGCTATTTTTCATCAACTTCTGTCTAACAAACCGGCGATCTACACTTTCTACCATACAGTGCCTCGTAAGGTGCCATTCCAATACTAGTTTGAAAGTTGTTGTAAGAAAATTCAATCAATGGCAAATGAGTTTTCCAATTAGCTTTAAAATCCATAACACATACTCTTAACATATCTTCCAAAATCTGAATCACCCTCTCGGATTGACCATCGGTGTAGGGATAAAACGCAGTACTGAAATGTAAAGATGTTCCCATAGCTCTTTGCAAGCTCTCCCAAAATCTTAACAAAAATTGAGTATCACGATCCGACACTATTGAAACTGGTGCTCCATGAAGTTGTATAATCTCTCTGATATAAATCTCTGCAAGTTTTGATGGATCCTTGGTTTTGATAGGTAGGAAATGGGCTGACTTAGTCAACCGATCGACAATAACCCAAATACTATCATTTGACTTTGTCGATTTTGGAAATCCCGATACGAACTCCATTGTAATATGTTCCCACTTCCACTCTGGTATTTCTAAAGGGTGTAGTTCTCCTCTGGGTCGTTGATGTTCTATCTTCACTTTTTGACAAGTCATGCACTTAGCAACAAATTCTGCAACTTCTCGCTTCATACCACTCCACCAATAAATATCTCGTAAATCTCTGTACATTTTGGTACTACCTGGATGTACTGAATACTTGGTGTTGTGAGTTTCTTCCATGACTTTATCTCTTAAGTCTCCAACCTTAGGCACGTATAACCGATTAATATATCTTAGAACACCACCTTCAAAACTAAACTCCGGCCTTCTACCCTCGGGTAATTCATCCACAATTTTTTTATACTCTGGATCTAGAAGTTGATTAGATTTTATCTCATCAATAAGACTTGGTTGTGCAATAATTGCAGCCATTAACCCACCTTTAATTCTGGGAACTACTTCAAGTTTTAGTTGTTCAAATTCTTTCACCAACCTTTCCTGTCCGGTTAAGGAATAAGCTAAGTTTTCTGACGATTTTCGGCTTAAGGCATCGGCAACCACATTCGCTTTTCCCGGGTGATATTAAATCTTCAAATCATAGTCTTTCATGAGTTCCAACCATCTTCTTTGTCGCATGTTAAGGTCCCTTTGAGTGAATAGGTATTTTAGACTCTTGTGGTCGGTGAAGATCTCACATATCTCTCCGTATAGGTAATGTCTCCAAATCTTCAAGGCGAAGATTACCGACGCTAACTCCAGATCGTGTGTTGGGTAATTTTTCTCATGGGGTCTCAAAGCATAGGTTATTACCTTGTCACCTTGAGTTAACACACATCCCAGGCCTTGATGAGAAGTATCACTATAAATTCTAAAATTTTCGGTACTTGTTGGAATTGTAAGTATTGGTGCCATTGTTAATTTCTCCTTCAATGCCAAGAAGCAATCTTCACACTCCTTATTCCATTCAAACGGTATGTCTTTTCTCATCAACCTCGTCATTGGAGTCGTAATTCTAGAGAAATTTTTGACGAATCTTCTGTAGTATCCAGCTAACCACAAGAAACTTTGAATCTCAAACACATTAGTCAACATTGACCAATTCATAACGGCTTCAATCTTCTGTAGGTCTACACAAATACCTTCTTTAGAAATCACGTGCCCTAGAAAAGTTACACTTGTAAACCAAACTCGCTCTTCTTTAATTTCCCAAACAACTGTTTTTCTCGGAGTCGTTGCAAAACTAAACTCAAATGTTGTTCATGCTCCTCTGGGCTCTTGGAATAAATGAGAATGTCATCAATGAATACTATTACGAATTCGTCCAAGTACGATTTGAACACACGATTCATCAAATCCATAAAGGCGGCAGGTGCATTGGTAACCCCAAATGGCATCACTAAAAACTCATAGTGTCTGTATCGAGTTCTAAAGGCAGTCTTCTCTACATCCTCTGCTTTGACTTTCAATTGGTGATATCCCAATCTCAAGTCTATCTTCAAAAATACCTGAGCCCCTTGAAGTTGATCAAATAAGTCGTCAATGCGTGACAACGAGTATCTGTTCTTGATGGTTACCTTGTTGATCTCCCAGTAGTCAATGCACATCCGCATTGTACCGTCCTTCTTTTTCACAAATAATACCGGTGCACCCCACGGGGATAAACTCGGCTGAATAAAACCCTTGTCTAATAACTCTTGCAACTGAATCTTTAACTCTTTCAACTCAACTGGTGCCATTCGATATGGTGCTTGTGAAATTAGTTGAGTTTCTGGCATTACATCAATACCAAACTCAATTTCTCGATCAATTAATACACTATGTAACTCCTCTGGAAACACATCTAGGAATTCTTTAACTATTAAAATATCCTCAAGTTTCAAATCATTAACCCTAGTATCCAGAATACTACACAAGAACCCTCGACAACCTTTTTTCAACATACGACATTCTTCAATAGATGACACTATATACGACAGTGACACAACACCCTTGCCATAAAAATAGAACATATCTTGATTCGGAATACGGAATACTACCCCTTTGTTGTTACAATCAACATTTGCATAATTAGCCGCTAACCAATCCATTCCTAATATAACATGAAAGTGCTGAACGATTAACGGTACTAAATCAACTGTTAAACTCTTCCACCTATGTTTATATCACATTTTCTAAACACCCCTGAGCTAATCATTGGAACCCCCAATGGTATTATAATAGATAAATCATAGTCCAGAAACTCTAATGGTTTATCTAGATGCTTAGCAAAATGATGTGATACGAACGAGTGCGTGGATCCCAAATTTATAAGTACATTTGCTAGGTGTGAGCAAATAGAAACCATACCTGAAATAACAGTATCGGTAGAAGCGGTCTCTCTCGGCCTGAGTTGATATGATCTTGCCTCCCATTGCTCTTTCCTCAGAGGTTGTTGAGTAGTCCTTGGTGTAATGGCACTAGCCGTATATGAACCGAAACCGGAACCGGAATCGGAAGCTCCCTGACGCTTGGTTGGACAATCCTTAGCTTGATGTCTCAATTCTTTACAAGTGAAGCATCGACCCCTCATATCTATATTCTGATTTGGACAGTTCCTGGCGATGTGTCTCGCTTGTCGGCAAATATTGCAAATGATTGGATTTAGAAGTTGATTGCTTTGGCCCCAATGAAATTTCTGACAAGTCTAACACCTTGGTTTATGTCCACCGGAACCACTACCAATACTAGCTAATGATCCTCCTGAACTCTGCCTTTTTGCACCCCCTTGACTACTAAACTGACTTGACCCAGCCCTTTTGTTTTGTTGACTTGGTGGTGGTGGTAATTTGAAGTGTACCCGAGATCTCTTTCAGCGATAGAAGCAATATCCAATGCCTTAGCATAGGTCTCTAGACGGAATACGGTCACTCGCCCTCGAATGTCACCCCGAAGTCCCGCTACAAACTTCTTTGCCTTCACCTTCTCAGTCATTACAATATCCCCGGCAAATCTCGCCAGACTGGTAAATTGTATTGAGTATTCCCGAGTTGACTTTCCCCCTTGTACCAATTCCACTCTTGAGCTTTTTGATCCCCAAATGATTCCGAAAAGTATTGTTCATTAAAAATTTCAAAGAATTGATCCCAAGTACTCGGTTGACCCGGACCTAGCTTAGTACGCCACCTGTATTGCGCTTCATCCTTTAATGTATCGGCTGCAAACAACACCTTTTGTTCCTCTGTACACGGTAATACCCTGAAGATTTTCTCCATATCTGAGGTCTAAAAATTTGCCTTCATCGGATCGGCTTCCCCGCAGAATATGGTCAGATTTTGTTTGTAGAATTTTGAAATGGTAATAATGTCTTCCCTTGGATTCGGATTTGGTTGTACTGGTCTTTCCTCAACCACATGAGTTTCAGCTACTCGAACTAACCCTTCGATCGCTCTGTCAACCCGTTCCATTCGATTTGAGGTGTCACCTCTAGACATTATGCCTAGTACCCATATATATTACACATATGCACGTTACTTTTAAGAAACACATGACATGCTGATCAACATTTAAAAGCATGCTAAGTAAACGTGTATGCATGCTTATGCAACTACGTGTCGTTGTGTGCACACTACGCGTCGTATACGTATCTCGTCCCCAAAGGCTCTAGCCTAATGCTTTGATACCAAAAATTGTCACACCCTAACCCACCTCATGTGGATTAGTACACGTGTAACAATGCTATAAGCTCCCAATTACATCAATTTGTTATGAAATATGCGAATTACTAGGAAACACACGTGTTTCACTACACCAAAAGAGCACATTTCTAACGGTAATTTACCGTTAGTACAATTATTCCAAACGGTAATTTACCGTTAGAAATAGAGTGTGGCTAATAATTCTAACGGAATTTCTAACGGTAATTTTCCGTTAGAAAAATTATTTTTACTAACGGTAAATTACCGTTAGTAATATGTTTACTAATGGATATTTTCCGTTAGTAATTTATTATTCCTAACGGAAAAATTCCGTTAGTAATATTTATTCTAACGGTTTATATTCTAACACTTTTATATACAAAAATACTAATGGAAAATTAACGGTATGTAATATGATAGTTTCTAACACTTTCGAGACAATTACTAACGACTATAAAACCGTTAGTAATTTTATTACTAACGGTTTGTTTTCTAACACATGTGTAAGAATACTAACGGAAACTATCCGTTAGTAATTATTTTAAATATAAAAACACAAATACTAAAATATGCTCTCCAATTTTATTTGCACCTAATTTGCATCACAACCACATCGCATATACTATAAACATAGAACAAGCTCAAATCCAAACCATAATAAATACAAGCTCAATCCATATTAAATACAAGAATTATAATCCATAATAAGCATAGTTATCATTAAATACAAATTGTTTCTACATCTAAACCAAAACTAACAAACCATGTCTGAAATTGAAAGAGTAAATCCATCCAAAACTAAACTAAAAAAATAAACCGTATCCGAAATTTAAAGAGTCATAGAAAATAAGACGCACGATGCGAGGGAAAAAATTATGCAAAAAAACAAAGCTTATAATCATGTGATTTTCTTCTTGCCCAAATCTCTGGCATTGTCGAATGCATGTAGTGTCTCCATCCCTTTGATGTAGCAAATTAAATCAAAGGAGTACACAACCTTCACCAATGACAATGTCTGTGACATCAACATCAAGCATTTTTGAAGGCGGCAAGTATTGAGGTTGTACAAATTGGAGAGCGGTCATTAAAACTGCAGCAGAATATCAACTTTACATTCAAATCTAAGCAATTGTAAGAACGAATGCATGTACAAACTAGATTGTTAATCACGTGATACCGGCACCATAGAATTAAAATTCTTAAGATAACTTATGAACAATAGATAGAGTAAGTCCACAGTCCAAACATGTAATTTATTTAATTCATAAACTAACCATAGTCACGAGAGTAGTTAGCCCTCCCCTTAAATAATTCCATTCTTAGACACCAAAAGTTAACCTTCTTAACATAATTGTCATGTGACTCATGCCACAAACTAGAAAATCTTTCAAGAAAAAGACTTTATGGAGTCCTCCACATTTGTTCATAACTATATACAAGTATGCACTATATTTTTCTTTGCGCAGAGCTTCCAATTGAATAGGTAATGCTCAAAGCAGAAAGGAAAATGGACATTGGTACCACGAATCAAAAACAAAGTAGTCAATGGAGAGTCCTCCAAGTAGAAATTAACTGGAAAAGTAAGCAATAGCATGTCAGATACGCTATAAGGTTTATGATGTTCCATTATCAACCAATGGATATTACTCTATAAACTTGATAACCACGAATCAGAAACATGGGAATGCAACTGACCTATCCGAGAAGTAAATCACGCAGATATACTATCATTCGACCATTGGATCTAGTAGAGAATTCCTAAAATTGAAAACTATGATTATTTGCACAAGAGTTGTCGACAATCATATTATTTTCAAGATCTTTAATGCAATATTATGAGTCTCTTGCACCCAAAAATAATACCTAGACTGCTCAAATAATTAAATTTGTGGCTATCGCTACGTCACATACGGGAATGCAAAACAGCCCTAGATGGAGATAATTTTCTTGTATTTTGATTAGCTAGAAAGAATTCAAATCCAACCAGCAGGTGAAAACTTTGTAATATAATGACAAGATATAGCTAGATAAACCATTCAAACAATATTTCACCAGAAAAATGGCAGCAAGGGACATTTGATTCAACATTAGAATACAAGACAGTGTCATCATTTTATATGTATTGACTCAATAAAAAAAATTGTTCCTGCACACACTATGATTAGAGAGTGCCAATTCTGCATACTCTATTATTATACATATGTCTCAACAATTCAAATTAAGACTTGACTTATAAAAACCAAAGCTAATTTCATCTTAACTATGAGATTTCAAGGCTTGTTTAAAAATGAATGGAGAAGCTAAAAACAGCACAACAAGAGTTCAGATTCTTCAGAAAGTGCAAAGGCACAATTGAAAGTTGAACTGATGTAATAATGCAGGAAGTGAAAAAAAAAAAGGGCAGGACTAATGAAACAATTGAGAGATGAACAATATGGCAATCGGCGAAGATGAAAAGGAAGAGTAGACTAGATCTCAACCCAGCTAAACGTTGGGACAACAAAATAATATAACTGATTTAAATAAAATGCAAAATGCCAACTACCAGTGCAAGAAATGCAAATGCCAACTACCAGCACAAGGAATTAGATTACGGGAAACATTCAAAAACTCTAAAACATGCTCCTTAGAAAGCCGTTAAGGTACAATCTAAGAAAATACAAGGAACCATTATAGCAAAAGTTGTAAAATCTGATGAGTGAGAAGTTCATTAGACCTTATCGATGCTTGAGCCAATTTCTGAAAGAAACAGCCAAAAAGATGTTTCTGCATCGTTGAACAATAATATTTCGTACATAATGCGACACAACCAAGGAAAGAACTAGATAGAAATAGTGGGTGGTAAAAGATCTCCTCATTATTATCACATGATCAACAAACCAGATACAGCAGAAAGAAATTGCTAACAAATGGTTTCAATGTAGTTTGCAACAAAAGCCAACATTGTTGAACTCATGAAATGAGATTACAAAACAACATTCAGGAACAAAGATATGCACTTCCAGATGAAGACAGTAAGACAGTGAAAGTAAAACCATGCTTCGTTCACCTTTTACTGGACAAACAGAAAGTAGTTGACCATGTTTGATAGGGACACCACTTTCACAAAGCAGAATGAGTTAATCTTGTCTGGCCTCAAGAAGTATCCGGCGTCCATTCCTTTTAAAACCCATCTCCAAGTAGGTCTCCCTCAAAGCACAATGAAGGGTAATTAAAGATCTAAAACAACAACATAAAAGTCAAGCTATCGAATTTAAACAAACAAACAAAAAAACCTTATCAAGTAAAAGGATTTGGGTTTAAATTTAGCCCATCCTGACAATGAAGCTCCACTTAATACACTTATTTTTTTTCTTATTTGTATTCAAATAAAGCTCATATTAACATTCTTATCTGTTAAATACATTGAAGAGTATAATGTTCCGTTCGTCTAAGTTAAGTATATATGGTCAGCTAACGTAGTAACACTCCGGCACATTGCCTTACAGCAGACCTGGGTTTTCCATTTTAGACACAATATGAGCCGAACAGAGCCTAATCAAGCTCAGCAAAAATGAGCGTAGCCTGGTCCAACCAAACCACTGTTGATTCGTATTTGGGCTGGATTAGTTTAATTTGGCTTGTAGATTAGTCCCTACATTGATTACTATACTCCTCTATACAAAAACTGGGCATTAGTCAAAGTAAAAGTTGATTACATAAAGTTTGAGGAGGGCCATTTCCCCAACGCCCCTCAATTTTCTTATATATATGTTTCTTTAGTTACTTAATAATCTATAAATTCAAATGTGTACTATATAGTAATTATGTGTAAAACACATTACATGAACAAAAATCACTTAAGAAGCTAGTTAAAGATAAAACACAGACACTCACACATTGTCAGTCAATTAAAGTAAACTTCTGTAACAGTTAGCTGCTCCTTGGATCTCCTTCAAGTTGATTTTCTAACCCCTTCAAATAGAACAAAAAATAAATCAAAAAAAATTTCAAATACTGCAAAATATAAGCACTTAATAAAGGTGTGGACACTAGGTTTGTTCTTTCATACAAAATCCAAAAATCTAAAACCCTAAATCTGAAACCCTAAAATTCTCAAACTATCAGAAAAAGAGACATAAAGTGAATAAGAGAGGGGGAGAGAGAGAGAGAGAGAGAGAGAGAGAGAGAGAATACCTTTGGTGAAAAAATCACTAAATCTGATACCTAGTACAGATCTCGCAGAGACGGAGAAGGTGAAGGAAGATCTCACTGGTACATCTCTTGCGGAGAGGGAGGAGGTGAGAGAGAAGGCCGAAGAAGGAGAAGGATGAGGGGTGGTGCTGGTACAAGAGGAGGGGGCCACGTTGATCGTCGATGAGAGGGAGACGGAGACGGCGACGGCGGAGGCGGAGTCTCAGAGCGGCGGTGGTGCAGGAGGAGGGGGAGGGGATGTGGAGGTCCTGGAGGATCTCTCTTCTCTCTCTTGTCTCCCTCTATCTCTCCCTCTTTCTCTCTCTCTGTATGTCCCTCTCTCTCTTCTCCCCTTTTTCTTTCCCTCTCTAATTCTCCCGCTCAACAAAAGGGCCAACTGCCCAAAAAAAATTTCTTTTTTCCTTTTTTTATTTTTTATTTTTGTCATTTTTTTAATAATTTTTATATATTTTGCCCTACATTTGTAACGGTAATTTGCCGTTACTATATTTTTTT
Organism: Hydrangea macrophylla; assembly: GCA_033977485.1. NCBI lineage: Eukaryota > Viridiplantae > Streptophyta > Magnoliopsida > Cornales > Hydrangeaceae > Hydrangea > Hydrangea macrophylla. The sequence goes on along the minus strand of CM066995.1, from coordinate 80,014,875 downwards.
ACAACCGTTACAAAATTTAAAATTTCCCTTGTTAAACATTACTAACGGAATTTGTTCTTTTCTAACGGAAATTTACCGTTGGAAATTAGTAACGGTAAATTTCCGTTAGAAAACCGAAACCATCTGTGTTACAAAAGTGGCCAATTGGTGTAGTGTTTAACAACATAAAATAGCTCTATTGTTACAAAATAGACCCTAAGGGTAAAATGGTAATTAATAAGTATAGTAAATTTTATACCAAAGATAGGTCTTTGAGTCTCGGTTCTAATGCAAAAAATGGCGTGCGATTCTGAGTTTTCTAGAGTGAGTTATGTCTATTTCCGTCAAGGTCGATAGTGCAGCAAAAAAGCCTGCGGATCGATCCGCCCCAAAACCGAATCAATCTAGATTTGGTAGAATGCTATTTCTGCACAATCTACCTGCTCCGGATCGATCTGCTCAAGGTCCGGATCGATCCGGTTTCTGCAGAAGTCAAATTTTAGCAGAAAACTCCTATTTTAAAAGTTTTAAACTTCACCAATACCACATCAAACCTAATGGACACCTCCAAAAACATTTTAAAAGCACTCCCAAGCGTTCAAAACTTTCATAAACAAACCAATCAACCTAAATAAACATTCCCAAACATTTTGAACAATGAATGCCATTTTATTTGCATCAAAACAAGTCTTGAAGCTCAACTTTTGGTAAAAACTAATACTCCATGAAACTTTGTTGAAAATGAACCCAAGTTACAACCCACGGCGTGGAACATTAAGGAACCATATCAAAACTATTTCCAAGCGTTCTCAAACATCACCAAGCATCTAAATTATAAACTTCGATCTTCTTGAATCAAGCTAGGCATTTACACAAAGTTTTCCCACAAGAGGGTCAAACCTTGCAAAACATTTGGTTACAAAAAAGAAACTTTACCAAAGTCTACAACCCATGTATCCGAACTTGTCGGAATGATCCAAACATATGACTTACACATAAACCAACCGATTACATAGAAACTTACATAGGTTCTTTCAGATTTACATTAAACATATGAGTAAAAGCCTCAATCCACAAGGTAAGGATTCTGAGCCACAAATTGCACCATATTACTAGTTAAAAATATATCTATAAGTCCTGAATTTCTCCCCCCATTCCTGAACACGTCACTTTCTCTCAGGATATTGCTTCGTACCTGCGGTGGTTGTTATTTACTACAACAGAAAAAGGAAAATAGTTTTCTTAAGCATTACGCTTAGTGAGCAATCTAAACATGATTGAATGCTTAACATGTGCAATGCAACAATTAACGCATAACTCATAACCGTAATCGCCGAGTCACCGGTTCAATGATTCATTCAGACCCGAAGACCTCCCTTGGTCCCGTGGTCACTTCTATTCCTTGGACTTCCGTATTTCTCGAATTCTTCCTCTTCACCACCCTTATTACTCCCAACTAATGAATCATTTTTCCGGTGCTCATTGAATACCACATAGACATATAAGCATGTAAACATGTGGGCACCTATAATTTCATAAACTTTACATGTAATTCACATTTTAACATCCCTATGTCTTCTAAGCATGAATAATCAAAACAATAAGAACATTTTCTTAGCTAATAAACATAAATTATAATCTCAAACATCATTGATGCCTTGAACATAGTTAAACACAATCATTCCTTGGTGTAGAAAACTCACCTTAACAAGATCTACCCAAATTCAACCTAGAAATGAGGAATTTCTTCACAAATCTTGATCAATTTATACCCCAAAGTGAATCCTCCATGAGTCCAAAAGTGGTCTCAGATCGTAAATCCGACAAACTACGGCGGCGAAATGGCGAAAACGACGTCGGCGACGGTTCCGTCTTCTCTCTCGAGTTCTCTCTCTCTCTCTTTTCTTTGTTTAATTACCAAAAAATATGAGAGTTTCACTCTCTCTTTTGACACATACACACCCATGCAACATATGTTGAGGTGTCAAAGCCTTAATTTTTTTCCTCTTTTCATTTGCATCCCCAAATTTTCTTAAGTTCCTATTACGAAATCCCCAAACATTCCATTAACTACCCAATTATCTAATGAGTGTTTATCTAAGTTTCGTATGGGTCCCAACGTGGGTCCAAAATATTTTGTGAAGTTGCTATCGTACCTACTAATTATAAATCTTTTTCAGTTATACCCTTATTTGGGTGTCCAAACTAATACCAATTGCTAACATATAACAACATACTATGGAAGCAACTTAACAAATATCCATGTAATCATATAAAATGTATTTAGTCATTTAAAATACAGATTACTAATTAGCCTTTCATTGGGTCCCACTCCAGTATCTGTCCCTCCTCACTGGGGACTTTTTCCAACTATGTTCCTTTGTTGAACACTTTTTCACGGGTGAGTCCAAGCCTCCCCTTAACTATTTTGTATACTAATTATATTAATCAATGCATATAAAAATGATAATTGACCCATTCTCTGGGTACGGGTGTTATAGGATGCTTATTAGACAGCCATGGCAATGGAATTGGAAAATATAGATGAAGGAAGAGTCAAGTCTCTCAATAATATTCTTGCTCAAAAAATGGTGACAGTAAGAAGCTATAATAAAAGAGTTCAAAGTAGATCCTTTGATGAGGGGGATTTAGTTTGGAAGGCTATTTTGCCAATTGGAACTAAAGATCCACAATTTGGGAAATGGTCACCCAAGTGGGAAGGTCCTTTTCAGGTTCATAAAGTATTCGAAGTGGGATTTTATCATCTTAGAATTTAAATGGCTATATTCATCTAAGGAAAATTAATGGAAAATTCTTAAACTTATATCACCCAACTATTTGGGAAGCAAGAGAAAAATAGAAGGGAAAATTGATCTAGTATTGACAAGATAAAAAGTACAAGGAAATAGGTTACATAATGAAAGCCAAGCTTTGAGCTTTTAAACTAAAGTTATCCCAAAATTTATTGTACATTTTGGCTTGGTTGGTAATGTATTGCTACTCCCCTATGATACATTGATGTTTTGAGTTCGAAGCTGCTAGTTCAGTCTCTACAACTTGAAGATTTCCTTGAGTTTTTCCTTGTCGTGCCTTGGCAATAGAAAGTTGGTATTCAACTTCTTGCAAAGACTTCTTGAGGATTGCCACTTTCTTCTTGAGAGTGTTTATCAATTCATTATCGGATCTAAATTGATTTACCATGTTAGAAGCTTTTGTTCTTCTTGTTACCATTTCTTCCATATCTTTTGCTAATTGTTCTTTTTGTTCGGTGACCTTGAACATTATAGCATAATTAAACTCTAACGAACCCAGAACTTTGTTGATGGATTATTTATCCTCAGTGCTAACTTCGGATTTAGAAAGCAGAGTGATGCATAGAAGCCTAAATGTGGTCTCTACTTCCTGATCTAGGAAGATCTCGAAAGGGACTTTGTTGAAAGGCCTGAGAAAGGAAGTGACACCTATGATGTCAAGATTGAGAAGTTGGAGATCAAGAGGTCCTTGGATTATCTTTTCAATTCATCTACTACACTCCTAGCTATTGAGCTTGTTCCAGAACTGTGCAGCTTCACTATAGTCTTTAAATGTCTTCTTGAAACTTTAAGCTCTTCTGTTGACATTTGAGTAGCAAATCTATTGTAAAGACCAAGGGAGGAGTAGTTGAAGGTTAAGAAGAAGAAGCAGAGGGAGTCACTCAGGGGTTAGAATCTTTAGTGGTTGCAGGAGTTGATTTCTTGGAGGGTCAACAGTTTTGGGATCTTGAATCTGAAACCAAAAGATTGGTCAAAACAATTTTGCATTCCAATAGCTTTGAATTGGCATGGGTTCTGAAGTTATAATACACTTGAGGAGTTCCTTTGAAACAAAGGCTGTTGATTTTGTTGTCCCTGAAGGAATATCTGAAGATTTGATCTCTGTGGTTTTCAGAGGCTTCACGGTTGCCTTTATAGGGGAATTGGTTCGAGATATCTTTTTCCTCCTTTGAAGATGAATGATAGGTGAAGCATCACCTGAATCGGGATTCTCAGAGGCATCAAACTTGGTTGGGGATGGTTGAACTTCTGAAGGTTGGTCTTCTTCCACAATCTCTGTTTGGATGAGTTTTCTTTTGGATTTGAGAATTTGAGTTTTCCCTTTGGTGGTTGCTGAAGGTACTTATGTGTTTGTTTCCACTAATGTTGGAAAACTCGATGCTTGAGTTTTTGTTGTGCCAGAAAGCACAAGTATCTTGGAAGGGTCAAAAGTGCCAATGGCTATAGAACATGTACAAAATAAGAATGATTTTTAGAAACATTGGAGGGTTCGGAGAGGTTTAAGAAAAAAGAGAATAGTAAAATTTACCTTTTTTCTCAAAAGCTAAAGCATTTAGTAAATGGCTCTTATCCATCAATCCATCCATCCTATGTGACCACCAATCCTCTAAGGCATTGGTTTTTCCAGGTAATGTGGGAAGATTGATAAATTCGAGGGTATGAACCCTATCTTAGTAAGAAGCTAAGGATGCAGTGATGGTTGACTCAGAGACCTTTGAAGCTTTAAAGGACATGAAAGGGTTAGCTAAGCTTTTGAAAAGACAAGGGATTGATTGGGCAAGCCCAAATTGCCTCAAAAATCGGGAAGGGGTAAATCTCACCAGAGGATTTGGAAGAAGCTTTACTCCCCAAAAAATAGGTCTCTAGATATTAGAAAGCTTCCCCAGGCTTGTTTAGATCATTCGAATGGACTTTTCGAGTTAGTATATCGCAGAGCCAGGTCGAAGAGAGTGAATATTTATCGTTGGTGCTGTATAGGAGGGAGAAAGGTTGATAAAGGGCAGGGGATCTAGTCTCCGGAATGTTGAAGAAAAAGGTAGCAAGATCTGCAAATTTTTTATAGGTGGGAGGAAGAGCAGTCATGTATATTCCATGCCTAATGGTTGTGTTCGGTGGAACTTCAGGGCTTAACTCAGGAAATAAGCTCTAAGCCATAATTAAAGTCGTAATACCCTGTATTTTCAAATAATTATTTATGCATAGATATTCTTTATACTTCCTTTGTTTATACTTGAGATTTTATCTTCGATCTATGAAACTTCTTTCGAGCGATCGAGCATTTCAAAGTTCAAGTGATCGAACCATGTTCAATCAATCGAAACACTGTCGACATAAATTTAATACGTGGACCCTACTTCAATCGATCAAAACCTTTTCAATCAATCAAACTTGACCGATCTACGTTTGAGCGACGTAACTACCTTCGATCGATCTAACCTATAATGATCAGAATTTCCAGGTTTCACACAAAACCGGCCACCTGTACCCCCTTTTTCCTATATATATTTGTGCTCGTGTGTGGGAAGTTTTTGAAAAACCAAAAAGTTGAGAGAGAGTGTGTATGTGTGTTCTTGTGTTTATATATATACACACACATATATATATAGATATATACATGTAGAGAGAGAGAGAAGCAGAGGAGAAGAAGAACAAAAGAAGGAAGTAGAGAGAAAGAGAAGAGCAGAAACATAGGATAAAGAGATGAGGCCACCATTAGAGAGAGTAAGCTCAAAGCTTGACTAGCCAAACGCTCCCTTAACCACGTTTGGTGAGTTCTAAACTCACTCAGTAGCTTAGTTGTGATGTTTTACGTATTCTGGACGTATTAGAAATAACCCAAACACTCCCTAACGTATTCTGGACATTCACTGCTAGAATCTGGAGAAGACGAAGTTCGAGTGATCGAACTGAGTCTCAATTGATCAAAGAACCCTGAGTCTCAATCGATCGAAATAGTTTCAATCGATCGAGACCACCTTGACTTCAATCGATCGAACCTCAATTTCTTCAAGTGATTGAAAGGACTTCAATCGATCAAACCTTAACAAAACTTGGTTGTTTCCTTTAGTTTATAATTCATAATGCTTAGCTGTTTATTGATGTTTCACATTCCTATTATGCAATATTATGGATTATGGAAGTAATGGGATACGATAATGAGATTGAGATAATGTGGTGAGAAACGTAATAAGGTTCCGAACATTAGTAATAGTACGATGGGATAACAAGATAAGGTTTGAGTTATGATGGTGGATAATATTAGTTAATCCTGGTGTTTGAGTCAGTGGGGTATTGTTGACCGTCAATACAAGTGTGTCAGTATCATGAGTTGGTCGTGAACACTTTTGCGTGGGATGTGAGCGTTATGTGTTGTGCTAGCAAAGAGTACTGATGCATATGAATTATGAACGGACGATACTCGCAAGCATTCTTAAAAGCAGTGAACAGTAAGAGTTCTTAAAAGCGGTGAACAAGAGCACTAGTCGTTATATGAGAGCGATGTATAGTGCTTGCAAGAGTACTTAAAAGCGGTGAATAGTAAGAGTTCTTAAAAGCGGTGAACAAGAGCACTAGTGTGTCGTGATGATATAATTAGTTCTATGTAGTCAATCAAGATAGGTAAAATCAGTCTTAGAATTGGAGAATGATGAGAGTCGATTAATGTTATGTCTGAATAAAAGAGGATAAGATATTATTAATATCACTATTTTTTGTCGTACATGATTGGTAATTGATGTTGTCAAAATCAAGTTCTTATTTAACCCTATTAAAACATAGTACAGTGGAAATAGGGTGTCGAGTCCACAGGGATTGATACAAGAACAACGTTTGGGAAGTTTAGTAACTAATTATAATGCTCAAAAGAAAGAAGTAAGAAAAGATGATGAAAAGGAATAAAAATGATTTTGCGTCTTGCGGCTTTTTGTTTGCTTTTTGGAGGAGAAAAGGGAAAAATAAATACTAATCTAAAAAGTAATAGGTTCGGATCATTCCCTCCCATCTTGGGTCACAACAAGATGAAATGGACTAGTGTTTCAAGCACATTCTAAGGTAACACTTCATTGTGGCATATCATCAAACACAAGGAGTGCATCTATGTGAAAGATGAAGGAAGCTTTGAGAGTTCCATAGAAACGGATTTGAAGCTAACGTTTGATTATCAAGGATGCATGACATACAAGATGAAGCCTCTATGGCTTCTAATCCGAATGATTTGTCCATCCTACACTAACTAATCTACTTGGTGGACAAATCACCTATGAAGCCTTCAAAAGATAGTATTTAAAACCCAAGAGTTTGAACACTCAAAGATGCTTGACATCAAAGATGAAGACCTCAAGTTATAAATCCCACACACAACATTTATCACACACATAGAGTGCAAAACACAAGGTTACATAATATTCCATATGAAATACATAGGGTAGGATTCAAAGTCTAAGTTATGACAATCAAAAATGCAATACAAAGAAGATGAAGCTCCTAGTTTTGAATTCTACACAAATGAACCCTAGAAATGCTACAACACTATATCCAAGAGTTGATGATCCACAACTTAAGTACATCTAACTAATAATAGAAAGCATAGCAATATCATCAAAAGAGAAGAGATAGAAAATATACCTATCCATTAAAACTTCAATCTAAGCTTCAAGTTTATACAAATGAAGAAGAAATAAAAAGGAACCCAAGTAGGTTCCCAAAAAAAATGAGAGAAGAAGAAGAATGTTGGGAGAAAAATACCAAAAGATAATATATCCCTACAAAAACCCTTTCTCTGTCTATTTATACCAAACCCACACAATGGCAAACTTGTAAATACAAAAGGGGGAAAAACTGCAGGGGCGGATCAATCCCAGGCAAAATGTCGGATCGATTCGCTATTCCAAAACGCAAGCAGAATCTTCATTCAAAATTGTGGATCGATCCACGTGTAAAAGCCGGATTGATCTGACTTTGCGAGAAGATGTCTCCAGGTCCTGGGGAAGTAGCGGATCGACCCGCCTTTGTACCCGGATCGATCCGGTCTTGCTGAATTGTGATTATTGCCCCTTTTATGAGGTGAGAACCAAAATACTTAGTTCCAACATCAACCAAGCTCCCAAAATCTACAAGAAAGAGATTTTATTAACAAAAAAGAGAACAACAACAAGAACAACAAAAGTACAATTTATCCATTAAATCTCCCAGTATAAGTGATAATTCGTGTCCAATAAGGGTAAAATCATGAAGTTAAGAATGCAATATTGGACACGAATCAGTAATTACGTTATTTCTTTGAGACTGTGTTAGTTAGTTCTCACTTAGCTTTCAGTAAGCTGACGACCTTTATTTGCCTGGACATTCCCCGTCCAGACTACCCTGTCCCTAATAATACAGGTGTTGGAGCCTACGGTGATGGTTACTATCCAGAGTTGGATTATGCAGAGGGTAGCCCCACTAATGCTGGTTATGCTGGAGAGGAGTGTTATGCTGATGACTACCCTTACGCCAGCTGAAGACCTGAAGATAGCTATTTAATTTATATTTCTGTTATTTTATCGAACTTTGTTTTGTTTTAGTTAACGGGTACTTGGAAATATGTTGTCTCCAAACCTATTATGATCCTATAGACCACACTATGATGTTTGTAATAGAATTTCTATTATTATATTTAGTTGTTACTGTCCCTATTTATCTTATAGACTAGTACTATGTGGTGTGGATCATTAGTGACTTTTACTTGTCATTCCCTATGGACCCAAAAAAGAAATTTGTTTTTCTCTATTTTTGCTATTCTAGGGCGTGACATGATTTTTTGGTAACAGAGCCCTAGGTTTGTGATACTTTCGTTCACTAACAAGTCCATACCTTCTGGTCCTAGTATTTAAGATCCTTGAGATGAGATATGAGTTTAAGATAAGTTCATCCTTCTGACGATAGTTAGTTTTCCTTTGTTGATTAGAATTATGGATCCAGAGTTCCATAAGTTTGTGACTGATGCCTATGGAGGACACGTGATTCATGTGGATACCTTAGAGCCTGCTGACCTGGAGTTTTATCATGACCGCGTACACCAGACAGCTAGTAGATATCTAGAGGAGGATATATGGAAGGCTCTTTATGTGACTGAGAAGACCCACCCTATAGAAATGCGTATGGATGCTTACCATTCAATGAGGATTGGTAGGGATATTTACTATGAGATTTTACGCTTGATCCAGAATAAGCTGGAGATGGATGCTATAGAGCTTTGAGCTATTCTTGGAGGACCTATTGAGGCAGCACCAGTAGTAACACCACCATCACTGGTACCCGACATATTAGTACTAGTTTCAGAGCCTGAGCTGATTCAGGGCAAGGAGGACCCAGAGCTGGAGGATGAGCATCCTGACGAGGATACTGACAGGGATGGAGAGGAGGAGCCTATGGATGATGAGGACCCAGTGGATGAGGAGCTTGCAAACGGTGATGATGATGATGAGTAGGAGGATGACCCAAAGGAGCCAGAGTTTGAGCCAGAGGACCCAGTAGAGGGAGATGAGATTTTGGAGATGCCAGCAGAGGATATCCCTGGAGAGGAGGTAGTCGTTCCCGAGATACCTGTTGTGTTTGATTTATCAGTACGACCTGTACTACATATGGCAGCCATTGCCAATATGGCAGCCGAGTGGGTAGCAGTGATGGCTATACAGCCAGTTAGACTTTCAATAGGACAGGCTGCACTAGCAAAGGCTATGGTCCTAGTTAGGGATTTTACTGAGTTGATCGCCAATGTCGCCGAGCCAGCATTTGGTGTTCAGGATATGGATATTGACGAGATGATCATTGAGGATTGGGATATAAGAGTAGTAGTTGGAGGACTTGATGCACCAGCATAGACCGATCCACCTATGGAGATAGACATTGCACCAGTGGTTGAGGCACCACCAGCAGGATCAGATGCCGACGACTTTTGAGTCAGGATCGGCAAGGTTTAGTTTTTGTTAGTTTATATTAGGACATGTTGTCCACCAGATCTTTGGGAGCTTAAGAGATAACTATTTGAGCAGAGCTTTATATAGATGTTAGCAGCAGTGGTAGTATTGTTAACAGATGACATTAGTACTATTGTTGCTTTTATCCCATATGGTACACAGTTTGACTAGTGTGTACTATACGATACATCTTTTGTTATATATATATATAAGCAATACTTTTGTTATGGATTGTGGTGTTTTGAGTTGTTATGAGTTGTTTAGTAGAACTGTTAATCCTTGTTGTTTTTAGTTCTACCTTGTTTTGTTTCTACGAGAAAACTTTTAGCTTATCGATAGGTCTTTTGTAGGTGCACCTCCCTAGCACACTATGGTGGGACCTTTGAGAAATCACCAAGCACGTAATGGAGCACCTATTCTAGAAAGGATGGACCCTTTCAGAGTTTTTGATGCATTTATACAAAAGAATGGAGCATGTAGGGGATACCTACAACCATGCCACCAATCAACGACCTGTCCAATCCCCAGCGGCACCATTTTAGCCAAGGAAAACTGGAGACAAGTTATTATCAAATTTTCGTGGACTAAATCCTGAGAAGTTCGATGGGTTAACAGAACCGTGAAAAGTCAAGCAATGGATAAGAGAAATGGAGTTGATTTTTGAAGCATTAGAATGCAGTGAACAAGAGAAGCATCGTGGATACGTTTCAGCTCACCTATGCCACCGCAGATTGGAGGGAAGCCGAACGAGCCACAATAGGGATAAATTCCTTAAGGGCGATGACTTGGGAAATGTTTAAAGGAAGATTTTTGGAAAAGTACTTCCCTGAAGATGAAAGAGACCAACATGAGAGGAATTTTCTTAATCTGGTCCAAGGAGGATGGACTGTACGAGAATATATAACATAGTTCGAGTGTCTATCTCAATTTGCTCAACATATGATAGATACCCCACAGAAGAAGGTGAAGAGATTTCACCAAGGATTGAACTCCCACCTCAGATATATGATGGTTGGTCATCTGAATCAGCCATTTGAAGGGATTATTAGATTTGCTACTGGATTAGAGAAAGACCCATATCCAATATAGCAACCATAGATAAATCGACCTCAGTCGTCAAGAGGATTTTAGCCACAGAATTTTCAGACCCAACCACTAAGTAATACCCAAGGGTAGAGATCCCACGAAAATTTTCAAAGGAACTAGAGAACCTGGGAGGGAACTAGGAAGCCATAGCAGGGTAATTCTTGACTCCAGCAATATCGCCAGCAAGGACCTCAGTCGTAGGCATAGTTGACAGCCTTACCAAGCAATCATGAATGATGTTTTAATTGCAGAAAGCCAGGGCACATTGCCAGGTTCTGCGCAGCCTCTAGAGTTAATCGCTGAATGGATGCTGTTTGCCGGAATTACAATAAGTTAGGTCATTTGAGCAAGGATTATTGTGCACTACACGGAGGATACTATGGGGCACATGTTCAGGGAATACAAGGATCCCTAGATCAGACAAGGATGAATGCTATCATCCCAGCAAAATTAGGCTTTAATGTTGATGAGCAGTAACATTTGGAAGGTACGCTTGCACTCTTTCATAGTCCAGTTAAAGCTTTATTCGATACTGGAGCTACACGTTCATTCATTGCTGCTAAGATTATGCATCAGTTGGGTTTAGGACCCAAAACACTTGAGCTAGTACTTAATGTTGTGTCACCATTGGGGAATGACTGTTAAATTGGGTAAAGTGTGTAGAGCTTGCCCATTGACCTTGGGAATAGGAAACTTCCAACAGACTTGGTAGTATTGTCGATGTCAGAGTTTGACATTATTCTAGGGATGGATTGGTTGACTAAGTATGATGCCAACTTAGACTGCCCTACCAAGATGATTGTATTTCCTTTACAAGGACGACCGATGATTAGATTCAAGTACCAGTCGACGAGCGATATGTTATTGACAAGTGGTTTTAGCTACAATCGGGAGCACGAGTACGGAACCAACAATGGATCAGATTCATACTGTATAAGACTTACAAAATGTATTCTAGGATATTAAAGGACTTCCACCAAAAAGAGAAATATACTTCTGTGTGGAACTAGTACCTAGCACGTAGCCAATATCTAAGATTCCATTAGGTTGGCACCCACTGAGATGTTGGAACAGAAGAAGCAAGTTTAGGAGCTTGAAGATTTAGATTTTGTCCGTTCGAGTATGTCACCATGGGGAGCACCAGTTCTATTTATAAAGAAGAAGGACAGAATACTTTGACTCTGCATAGACTATAGGGAGTTCAACAAGGTTACGATCAAGAATAGATATCCACTTCCTCGAATAGATGATATATTTAACCAGTTACAAGGATCAAGGATCTTTTCAAAGATCGATCTGCGTTGAGGATATCATCAACTATTAGTTTGATCGGAGGATGTGACAAAGACTGCGTTCAGGACGAGATACGAGCATTATGAATTTCTAGTTATGCCTTTTGGATTAACGAATGTGCCAGTAGTATTTATGGACTTGTTGAATAGATTTTTTAGACCACATCTGGATAAATTCATTATAGTATTCATTGACGACATCTTGATCTACTCGAAGACAGAGCAAGATCACAAGAAGGACTAACAGATTGCTATACGGACACTTCGAGATAGTAAGTTGTATGCTAAGTACAGTAAGTGTGGATTTTGGCTACAAGAGCTCAAATTCTTGGGACACGTTATATCTCAAGATGGTATCTCTGTGGACTTATCTAAGATCGATGTAGTCTTAAGCTGGAACAGACCAACAAATGCGACAGAGGTTAGAAGTTTCCCGGCTTAGCAGGATAGTATCGAATATTTATCGAAGGATTTTCCAAGATAGCCGGACCATTGACGAATTTGACGAGGAAAGAGATAAAGTACAAATAGACAGATAAGCATGAGCATGCATTTCAGGAGTTAAAGGAAAGATTGACTTCTGCACCAGTACCCGCGATACCTAAGAGTGGAGAGCGATACATAATCTATAGTGATGCATCGCACCAAGGATTAGGTTGCGTGCTTATGCAGGATGTGAATGTCATTGAATATGGATCCAGACAATTGAAGGTACATGAGAAGAACTATTCTACCCATGATCTAGAATTAGCAGCGATAGTGTTTGCATTAAAGATTTGGAGACACTACTTCTACGGAGAAAAGTTTAATTTATTTTTCGATCATAAGAGCTTGAAGTATTTGTTCTCTCAAAAGGAGTTGAACATGCGACAATGAAGATGGATGGAGTTACTCAAGGACTATGACTTTTCATTACAATACCATCGAGGCAAAGCAAATGTTGTAGCAGACACTTTGAGCCGTAAACCTCAACTAGTGATTGCTGCATTACTAATTCGAGAATAGAATGCATTGGAAGTGTTAGTTGAATTCGAGCTTCAGCCAATGGAACCAATAGAAGGACTACATTTTGGATGTTTGATTGTACAGCAAACCAAACAAAGCATAAGAGGATGTTTTGTTACTCCAAGAACCAATTTGGTAGTTCAGAGAAGAATTGATTTTAAATAGATTTGTGTTCGTGTAACTTTTTTCATTCATTAGAGTTTGTGTTTTAACTTTATACAAAAACTAGCTCTTGATCCATGCAATGCACGGGAGAAATATTTAATCAAAATTTTCTGGTGTTAGTATGATATTTAGATTTTTAAAAAATGTAAAAGAAAAAAGTTAATAAATCATAGGTGATAGAAAATTTTACCATGATCTTATAGTTTTGGTGGTAGTATTTTTATATCTAGGTCATATAAGTGTGTGCATGCAATCAATGGTGTATTGGGTATTGATGTTAATAATGAGGTGCTTGTAATAATTTAATGAGCAAAATTTTAAAAATTTTCTAATATTGCCTCTCTTTGTGCTATGTCTCTTTGTGCCATGTGGTACTTGAGGCTTTCATATTATAATAATATAACAAGATTAGTTCTTCACCAAAGTAACATAATAATATGGCCCAATCATATGGATTTGAGAGAAAGAGCGGGGAGTTATATGACGTGAGAGAGAGAGAGAGAGGAGTTTTGGGGGTGGGGGTGTTAGTTGTAATTTTCTCTTGTAATCTTTATTACATCATTCTATATTACCCACCTACGTACTTTCTTCGGTAAAAAGTTTTGCAAAGTTGGTACTTTAAAAAGGAAAAAATATTAATTGTATTTGTTTTTCTTCTCTTAAACAAATAATTAAAATACATCAAATTCAAATGGTAAAAATCCAAAAGGCCAAAAGAAGAAGAAAGGGATTTAATCTGTAATGAAATTCCATCTCCTCAAGCAAGCATCTTGCATTAATTAACATCACAACACTTAATCAAATTAAAGATAGGATTCATATGTACCTACTATTTTAAACAAAAATGAATTGAAATTCGAACTGGCCGGTTATCTGATTTAATCTTCTCTTCTTCTTTTTTTCTTTTCTTTTTTTGTTTTTTGTTTTTTTGTTTTTTTTTTAACCTTTGCATGGATCTAACTAAATAAATCTGCATTTTCCTTTTCAAAAATTTTCTTTCTATTAGATGTATTTAAATATATTGTTTATTCAAGATAAGAAAAGTAAAGAGGAAAAAGTTGATAATGGAGGGAAAAGACAAAAAAAAAAATGCAAGGGTAATTTAGGTCTAGAAAACAAATGATAGAAAATAATTTTTTTATGTGACCCTTAATATTATGGGTTTTGTTAACATGTGCCCTTAGGGAACATCACCGTACATGTTAAAGTTCTAAAAATAGAAATAAATAAGGTGTACAGTGTGAATTTCAGTGTCCGGTGTGGCGTTCAATGTTTGCCTTCCTTATTTATTTCCACTTTGGTACCTTAACATATGCCCTAAGGGCACATTTTAATAAAACCGTACCCTAATATAATTAGAGAGGAGCATATATAACAAATAAAAATGTATATGTAACTCATAGACATGAATTAATACGTGCACACACACACACACACACACATATATATATATATATATAAACATTGCTATTTTATGAGAGGACTAATAGTGTATTTGAGAGATATTATTAAGCAAGCATTCTATTATTTGACTATGGCACTCATTGTATGAAAAAATTTACAAAACATACTACTTCAAGTATAATAAGAATAGACATCGTGCCAAAAAATATATATAATATTAGAACAAAAATATCAAAATATAGTATTTGATCACTGTAACATGAATACCAAAATTTAGAGTTGGCATAAAACAAACTAGCGGACAGGGCACACGCGTTGCGTGTGTAACGCATTGACGTAATTACATCTTTACAAATCTAAGTAATAAACATCTCTATGATTGTATATGAATTCCGTTATGATTTTGCTATGTCAATTATCGAAAGAAGGATATTCCGAAGGGAAATTTTTTTAAAAAATGCTAAAGTAAATAAATAGTCGGAGAAAAACATAAGATGAATATTACCAAACTTGGGTTATGGTCCATGACTATATATGAATATTACCTACACATTTGAATACAGGAAAATAAGCAAGACTTCCATAATAAAGGAAGAGCATATATCATTGAGTAATTTTTTCAATTTTAAAAAGTGAAAGCTAAAACAAAATAAACCAATATGACCATCAATGTTAAACTTTAATGAAATTGAGATATTAAAGCATTTGGTGTTGGACAGTACATAAGGTTGAAACATTAAAAATTAATGGTACAGTGGCCACACCTATAATCATTTGAAAATTCACTGGTTTCCATCGTAACTAATAAAAATGGTATAGTGAATGAATTTGGGATATTAAAGCATTTGGGAGTCTAACTTGGGGACCATAACAATACATTTGGGAATCAATTTGAGAATCAGCACATGATTATGCATGTATATAAATATAGCACATATTTGAGAATAATGGTTTGGTGAATGAGTTTAGGATATGAAAGCGCATATGGGATTCTAATTTGGGGATCATAGCAATACATTCACATGATTATACATTTGGGAAAAGCATATGGGCACCCACTTAAGCATGGAACACTAAATAATTAAAAGGATAAAAGTATTTGGATACAAAATTTGGGAATGAGCATATGAGCACCAATTTGTGCATAAAACACTAAATAGGGTAAAAGCATTTGCGTACCAAATTTGGGAATAATTTTGGGTCGGATGATATGATACACATTTATGATAGAGGAGGGAAAAAAAAGGAAAATAAAATTGAGTAATGTAACATCAGTGTGTGTTGGAAAAATGGTGGAACAATAATGTATGAAACAAATTTTCATGGAAAGTGCAATGGTAAACTAAATTACATGGTGCAATTGTGAGAAAAACAGGTTTAAAATTAAATCTAAACGCGCAGCGGAAAACAAAGTTCAAAACTTTTATTGGTAGCCTTGGATCTACTACTTATTAACTATATAGATGCGCATAACAAGATGGAGAAGATTCTATACCTTAGGTCTTGAACCCAATTCTGATTTTTGTCCTTCTCCTTGTGTGTGCAGCAGCAACCTCTAGGAAATCTTCACCCTTATGTCTCCTCGAATGCTCCCAGAGTGGCTAGGGTTGGTGGGAACCCTAATAGTGAGAATAGGGAAGGTTTGGGAACTCTAAACAGGTTCTGCAGCAACTGGTACGTTAAAAACGATGAACTCTGATTTCTGGACGAAGCTGCCCTATTTATAGATTCCCAGAACCGACCTTACTTTCAATCGATCGAAGTGACTTCGATCGATCGAACTGTCGATCGATCGAACCTTGTTCGATCGATCGAACCTGTCTAGACTTCAATCGATCGAAACAACTTCGATCGATCGAACCAGTCTTGACAACATTCTTATTTGCCTTTCCAAGCATTCTGGCGGAGCTAAGAGTGGGACCTCCTAGGTTCTTAATTACTGGCTCCGATTAATTATTATTCCATCTAGTCAGTACTCTTGACTAAGGAATCAATAATTAATCAATTATCATTAATGCCACTATAAAATGATAATTGCACTCCAGTGCATAAGAACATAATCACACATACATAAGTGATTGCTAGACTTGTATAATATGATACGGATGTCCCTCTACCAGGCAGTATTCGTATCTATCATTGGGATGTATGTCTTAAGATACTGTCGACCCAATAGATAGTACATCTTATATTCCTCAAGTATCATTCACTACGCTTGGATTACTAAACATGTCAACAACAACACTTTGTTGACAAGGCTGGCCAGCTCTCAGTAATCACTCCTAGTGACATTCTCGAGGGAATACTTACTCTTCGTTTTATTGAAGAGGGTAGAATTCCATCTTGACAATATATGTTCCCAACGTTGCATACTTGATTTACCCAAGATACCCAGGTGTTGATCTTGCAAGACCTCACTGATTGGTAAGTCAAAGCAACCAAGCATACAACTTGCGTCCATAACTGTCTCAGGATTAAGGACATGTATCCCTATACAAGTTTTGAGTTCCTATTGACGGTGACAGCGTTTAGGTGTCAATAGGTTTAACTCAGGTCCGTCAATGCACCGAGTGCACTAGCATATTAACCAAGAGTCAAAGACTCTTATGAATGAGATTCATCATTCTACCTCGTAGACGTTAATCATGCTACAGTGTATACCTGATAAGTTATCCAGACTTATCATCCACTGTGACTTATTTGAAACAACAAGGATTTGTGATTCATATCTCACATGTGTAATCACATACACAAATGAACCACATACAATGTTGTTTAAGGATTCCAGTCTAATATTCATCTCATGAACTAACATGCATAAATGCATTATGATATTCCATTGTCCAACTAACTGGTTTGAGGGCATATTCCCAACAAACTCCCACTTGCACTCATAACCATATAGCGTTAGTACTAACACTAGCATAGTCTCTGTGACTTGTCAAAATCCTTAACCCGTAAGGTTTTGCATAGGGACTGATGATCATCGACTGAAACAATCCATAGTAAAACATCTTCATGTTATACTATATCCCTAGACAAAAGACGTCACATGACATGTATCCAGTAAAGCTAATTTGAACATTGTCCAAAACACCACCACCCTGCATATATCCGCTAGTTCTTTCTCAAGCCCTAGAGAATATATACTTTATGATAGTTCAGAAAACTGAACATTCATTTGGACTGATATCTGTGAACAACCTCAACGGTATAACTGATATCCATACCTAACATCACATACAAAGTTTATCAATAGCGAAGGCTTATGATATACCGTTCATGTGATCTCTTTCATCTTGTATCCCAAGATACAAATCTTGAAAAAGCAATAGGTTATGTTCAAAGGTGAAAAACCTTTATCGAAATGTTCCACGTTGAATCTAGCCAGCAACTTTCTGATATAGAAGTTTGAGACAATCTCATTATCTTAACTTTCTGATCTTGAATGAGCAAAAATCATAAGATTATAGCTCGCCTCACCGAGATCATAAATATCAAGTATACTGTAGAAACTTAACCTTAATCATTGATGATACTACTTTAACATATCACAATGATAAAGATGTCATCAATATATGGAACCATAATCACCACCACACTTCCTTTGCGCAAGGATCCTTTCATCCACTTAAGCTACATCCACACTTTAGATGAATCCAAAGTATTTTGACCAATATGTCAAAACAGATGTCCTTATCTCTGGATGATTGCTTTAGTCCATAGACTTATGCAAATCACATACCAGAGCTTCCTTATCACAAAACTTCAATGCACCAGGGAATTTCAACAATGTTGAGAATTCTCCCACTGCAATGAAGTACCAATGTAGGAATGGATGAAGAGGTAGTAGATTTTAGTTCTAGATGATTTATAGATTGCTTTAAGATATAAATTACTTTACTCTTTTATATTATCTTTCCTTTGCAAAATTTGGTCTCCAACCAACTTTTGTTTTCTCTGAAAACACTACAAAAGTATTATACTTCTAATCTAGATTCAAAAGGCTCATCATTTCTTTACACCAAAGTGCTAGACATCCTTATCCAAAGTTACCATGAGAAAGAAGTCGCATTCTTTTCACAACTTTGGGGATGTCTATCGAAAAGATTTGCTTTTGAATAAGATCCAGTATATACATTGTAGTTCCATCGAGAAAAACAAGGAATAGTAGTAACTCTAAATAACTCATCCCATGACCCAGTCATATCTAAAAGAAGATAGTTCCTTCTACCTGCTACACCATCCCGTGGAGGCGCACTAGGTGTAGACTGTCGAGAAAGAATCTCATTCTTATCTCCTTTGGACAATAAATACATTAGATAGATACTCACCATTTTGATCAAATCAAAAGGCAACGATATTCTTTTACCAATTACTCTTCATTCCAAAACTTTTGAATTTCTTCAAAATTGAGGATGAAGATGCAATAAGTAAATGTATATCAGTATCCAAAGTAGCCGAAACTACTTTTCAACTCTAATGTTTATTGCCCTACATACATGAGTATGTCCTAATTCTAATAAGTCCTTGGTCGTGTGATTTTCAAAAGAAAAGTCACCTGATCATATTAGCCTCTAAATAGGATTGACAAACAGGTAGTGATTTCAACAACCAAAAGAGTTTTAGGATCCAATCCTTTACTCCCCATTTATCCTAATTTAGATTAATATGATCTGATCACATTTACTCTCTAAATAGGATTGACAAATAGGCAATGGTCTTAGCAACCGAAAGAGTTTAGGATCCTATCCTTTACTCCCCATTTATCCTATTTAGATTAAATATGATCTAACCTCAAAACCAAAAAGTCATAGAATTAGTTGAGGGTGCTATCCTTTTAGATGGTAAAATACCCATGAGTCATTTAAATACTACATTAGATAATATATGAGAAACAAGAGTAAATTGGTGAGATACTTGCTTGACAAGTTATTTAGATCACATAAAAGAAAGCTTTCTTTTAATCAAGAATTTCAGTACCAAAATCAAAAGAATAAATATTATTCATTAATTCAAAACTGAAATCCATCTAATAACTCCAAAGTTTTATTACAATATAAAACTATTAATCTAATAGCAACTCTTGTATCAGATCCCAAAAGGCAATCAAGATCTTCTAATCACTGCACATTCTTATTTTCCAATTCCCTGCAACAATTACAGATATAATTTAGAAAATATAGAATTAGTGCCCATAGTAGTTGAAGTATCAGTTTTTCAACTTACTTCAAAAACTAGTGAAAGGATCGTACCTTGCCTTTTGGCAGTCAAGTATTCCATACAGTTCCTTTTCCAATGCCCTCTCATGCCACAATGGAAACACTTTCCTTTTGGCACGGCACCAGCCTTTCCCTTTCCAAGTCTTGCCTTCTTCCCAACAGTTGGCTTAGGCTCACCTATCCTTGAGTCTTGCTTCTCCTTCTCTGAACTTATGCTCTTAGGCTTAGTTCCAGAAGATGAAGCCATTCCAATGTTCTGAACATTTGACTCCTCTTTGACTATATCCATCGTTGCCTCAAGAGAGCTCATCAACTCACTTGTTGAAAAAACTGTTTTACTCATTTTAAAAACCTTTTTAAATTGAGTGAATGATGAAGGCAACGAATGCAAGATTATGTCAACTTGAGTCTCACCATCAATGTCAGAACCAAGAACTTCCATTACTTTGAAATAAGTAATCATTTTAAAAACATGCTCTCTTATTGAAGTTCCTTCCAACATTCTGGTGTCCATGACTAACTCCAAGGCTCTAAGCCTTGCAGTACGGCTCAGTTCCCCAAACATCTCCTCGAGGTTCAATATTATAGCACGGGCAGTGTTCAAAGGTTGATGTTGCTGCTTCAACACATCAGACAAAGAGTCTAAGATGCTAGAGCGAGCTATACCATCAAATCTTATCCACTGCCAATATTGATCCGCAAGATCAGTTGGGGTGTCATGGTATGGAATAGGTGGACAGGGAATGGTAAGAACGTATTTACATCCATTAGCAGTTAACAATTCATCCAGTTCCAGTTTCCATTCAACGTAGTTATTTCCAATTAGCTTATTCTGGATCATGGTTATAGCAAGTGGGCTAAACATTATGAATCTGAAATACAAATAATGTAACAGAATTACAATATGGAAATCATGAATATGACAATTTATATGATACATTGAATTCCCTTAACCAACTCATTAATTGTCTTCAGGATGTCAAGCCTATGAAATTAAGTCTCCGTGTGGCGATCATAACCTCATAGCCTGATTGGGAAACCCATCATGAATGTCATGCAACTCTTACAAAACAATTCATGACTCCTGAACTTTTGGTCTCTAAGTTTCTGGATAATGCTCCGTGTGGAATCCCTTACCCATAGCTTAGCTAGTGTTTACCATTAACTAGAATCCAATGACAACCGCCTCAAGTAGTGCCTCAGTGTAGTGGTCACCCTCTAACGCGTCTCATTGATTCTATCCAAAGGAAGTTCATACCTAGTAACCAATGAATAGTCTATCCTCCGTATGGAATGATCACCCATGGCTGGATGACACAGAATATACTACCCACCTTACAATGAACCGTTTATGGAAGACCGTGGGAGTTATAAAATAAGTCCCTCTCCCACTAGATTTTTATAAGAAGTTCATATCTAGTAATCAATAAGAAATACCCTCCGTATGGAATGATCACTCATAAATGAGTGACACAGAGTATTTCTCATACTTACAATGAACTAATAGGAATTTTTCAATAAAAAAAATGTTTCTTCACATTGCCCATAAACATCAAGTGTTTACTAATGTGTTGGAAAAAAGGTTTTTGAATTTCATTTTAGAAAACCTGTTTTACGTGCATGCAAGTAGTAACAATATATAAAATTCCAATCACAACTAAGCACATAAAACAAAAACTAAAATGAAATAAAAACATTCAACAATGCCTCTATCTCCCATGGCTCTATCTCCATAGAACCTCCTTCTTGGTTTGATTGCCTCCGACTCCATCTTCATGGACAACGGCTTGCTCCTCCATCTTCATGGATTTTCTAATTCTATTACATTGGTCCTATACTTCTCTCGAAGCTTACAATTTATCTAGAAATAGAAATAACAACAATAAAATAAAAGGCTAGGGAAACCGGTGCGACTTTCCTTTTCATAGGATTGAAGTCGCAGCGCCCTTTACATAAGCCTTAAATCCAAACCAACAATTAAATACAAAATTTAAAAGTCTTGGTGCCATGGGAGATAGCGGACTAAGCTTGCTGCAAAAGGGTTAGTCACACGCACAACCACGCATATATATAACAAATATATGTACCATTGGAACCCCTAATTGATTCACACAGTATATAAACTCTTTACATACTGAATTAGAACTCAAAACAGCATCACTGTTCTCTGTCACACTTCGATCGATCGAAAAAGTTAGATCGATTGAACCTTCGATCGATTGAACATAGTTCAATTGATTGAACTTTCAGTTTCACAGAATGTTTTGAAAAACTTATAGCATAAATAAAATTTTAAAGTAAATATTTTTAAAACCTTTAAATCTGTAAACTGAAAACCTGGACAAAAGAGCAGTCTCGATCGATCGACCAACATTCGATCGATCGAACAGAACCAAAGTTCGATCGATCGAAACTAGTTCGATCGCTTGAGAACAGATGATGTTCGATCGATCGAGACTACTTTGATCGATCGAACCCACCTTGCATCCAATGCAATCACAGATTTGTATTCTGCTGCATAAACACTGCAGAAACGGATCTGTGACGATGCAGTTTTGAAAACAGTCCTAAAATCAACATGCAAATCAAAACTAGTGTTCCAAAACGCATCTATAGATCCAAACAAGCGTGGCTCTGATACCAATTGTGAGAAAAACAGGTTTAAAATTAAATCTAAACGCGCAGCGGAAAACAAAGTTCAAAACTTTTATTGGTAGCCTTGGATCTACTACTTATTAACTCTATAGATGCGCATAACAAGATGGAGAAGATTCTATACCTTAGGTCTTGAACCCAATTCTGATTTTTGTCCTTCTCCTTGTGTGTGCAGCAGCAACCTCTAGGAGATCTTCACCCTTATGTTTCCTCGAATGCTCCCAGAGTGGCTAGGGTTGGTGGGAACCCTAATAGTGAGAATAGGGAAGGTTTGGGAACTCTAAACAGGTTCTGCAGCAACTGGTACGTTAAAAACGATGAACTCTGATTTCTGGACGAAGCTGCCCTATTTATAGATTCCCAGAACCGACCTTACTTTCAATCGATCGAAGTGACTTTGATCGATCGAACTGTCGATCGATCGAACCTTGTTCGATCGATCGAACCTGTCTAGACTTCAATCGATCGAAACAACTTCGATCGATCAAACCAGTCTTGACAACATTCTCATTTGCCTTTCCAAGCATTCTGGCGGAGCTAAGAGTGGGACCTCCTAGGTTCTTAATTACTGGCTCCGATTAATTATTATTCCATCTAGTCAGTACTCTTGACTAAGGAATCAATAATTAATCAATTATCATTAATGCCACTATAAAATGATAATTGCACTCCAGTGCATAAGAACATAATCACACATACATAAGTGATTGCTAGACTTGTATAATATGATACGGATGTCCCTCTACCAGGCAGTATTCGTATCTATCATTGGGATGTATGTCTTAAGATACTGTCGACCCAATAGATAGTACATCTTATATTCCTCAAGTATCATTCACTACGCTTGGATTACTAAACATGTCAACAACAACACTTTGTTGACAAGGCTGGCCAGCTCTCAGTAATCACTCCTAGTGACATTCTCGAGGGAATACTTACTCTTCGTTTTATTGAAGAGGGTAGAATTCCATCTTGACAATATATGTTCCCAACGTTGCATACTTGATTTACCCAAGATACCCAGGTGTTGATCTTGCAAGACCTCACTGATTGGTAAGTCAAAGCAACCAAGCATACAACTTGCGTCCATAACTGTCTCAGGATTAAGGACATGTATCCCTATACAAGTTTTGAGTTCCTATTGACGGTGACAGCGTTTAGGTGTCAATAGGTTTAACTCAGGTCCGTCAATGCACCGAGTGCACTAGCATATTAACCAAGAGTCAAAGACTCTTATGAATGAGATTCATCATTCTACCCCGTAGACGTTAATCATGCTACAGTGTATACCTGATAAGTTATCCAGACTTACCATCCACTGTGACTTATTTGAAACAACAAGGATTTGTGATTCATATCTCACATGTGTAATCACATACACAAATGAACCACATACAATGTTGTTTAAGGATTCCAGTCTAATATTCATCTCATGAACTAACATGCATAAATGCATTATGATATTCCATTGTCCAACTAACTGGTTTGAGGGCATATTCCCAACAGCAATGTATAAGGCCCAATTACATGCTGACAAACCAAAGAAACTTGTCCAACATATATTCTCTTCAACACCTTAAATTAGATAAAATAAGGTAGCACATTTTTCTTAAAAAGAAGTAGTAAATGAAAATCAGCAAGTTGGAAGATTGCCTATGTTTTCTTCGGTGAGATATGATGAAGGCAGGGACTGTTTGTACCTATTACGTGTCCATTTGCAATTACAGGTCGTCTTCTTGAAGTGTAAATGACTTGTAGGCGGTTTTTTGTGGTAGTTTAAGTTGAGGAAGGGGAGTTGTGAGACGTGTGATGGTGGGTTATAGAAATGGTAAATTACAGTTTGGGACACTGATTTTATTTTTTGTGTGAAAAGAGTATATTGATTTTTATGTAAATATGAGTGAGAGTAAAAAGTTATTGGGTACCCTTTGTTCTAGCTTTCTATAGTAGTATAGATAACATTTCAATATATAGCATGTATATACATATATGTGAGGAGTGTTGAGTTATACATGCAAGACTTATATTCAAATTCGAATTGAAGTCCTCCAAAAGGAAAAATGATTCAGAGGAACAATAATTCGTACCATGCATCAAAATTTTATCAATATTAAACCACGTAATCTTTCAATCAACAATATTAATCTAGGAATATTAAATTAATTGATTGAAGCTCAATGATTTTTATGAGGTTTGGGTACTTTTATTTAGATACATTTTATACCATCTTCAAATATAATTGACTTTTTTTTTGCTGAACAAAATGTAATTGATTTACATGTGCAATTGTGTTTATGTGACACTTATGTGATTGAATAGCATGTTAGAATAATAGTAAAAGTACATTAAAAAAATGTAGCGAAGTGTTGTCCCAAAAAAAGGAAGAGTAACACTATGATTACTTAATTTTGGATCTCAAATTTACTTTTTGACGTACGTCGCAGTTGGACAATATTCAATACCATTAAGACTACATTTGGAGAAAATATTCGTTACAATAGTTACAATTTTGCTGACACGATATATATCACAAACCAAGAAGAGATCACTATTCAAGTGCAAGCATCAACCATAATTTTAAGGAAAATATGTCTCTACATAAGCACTATACCTATGTGTATTAGTGTGGTGACACCAATGACCAAAAATGCTAGCCACACAACACATTAATCTACAACTGGGCTTTAAATGTGCTGTACCTTGTGCTATTTGAATTTTTCACACTTTTCTATGCACCACTTACTCAGCACAGGGCACATGCATTTAAAACCCTGTTGTGGAATATGTTGTGTATTAGAGTTAGCTATTAGAATTAGTTTTATTTTGCTTTAGGGTAGTTTAGTCTTTTATGTCATATTAAGATAATACTGTATACCTAGATATACTATTATTGTCTCTTCCCTTTTTTCTATTGTATTCATTCATTCAGATTTGGTGTTATGAGAAACTCTAGCTCTCTTCTCTCTTTTCCCTTTGTTGTTCTCTTGATTATTTGATATATTCACATGGTATCAGAGTAGGTTTGAATCTCATTCACGTTCTTCACAGATCCAACTCTACGGATGATTCTGGTTCGTTTTTAGATTGTATTTGGATCTCGCACTGATTCGTGTTCGTTTTTGGATCTCTCACTGATTCTAGTTCGTTTTCTTTTTTGGGATCTGTCTTTAATTTTGGTTCGTTTGTTTTTTGTTATTTAATTGCTTCATTTTCGTAATGACTGCTGAACACAATGATTCGCTTCAAGTGATTGGTGTTAAACTCGATGGAATGAATTTTGCATATTCGAATTATGTGATGAAAAATTTTCTGAAGGGGAAGAAGATGTGGGTTTATATCAATGGGGATTTTAGTAAACCTAATAATGAAAAGGCTGATAAATTTGCAGAATTTCTAGATGTTTGGGAAACAAACAATTCAAAAATCATTACTTGGATCAACTCCATTGCTCCTTCGATATGTATGCAATTGGCAAAGTTTGAATATGCTAAGGAGGTGTGGGATCATTTGGCTAAATTATTTACACAGTCCAATTTTGCAAAACGGTACCAATGAGAGTGTGATATTCGTGCCCTTGAACAAAAAAATTTGAGTATTCAGGTGTTCTATTCTACAATGACAGATCTTTGGGATTAGTTGGCTCTCATAAAGTCGCCAGAATTGCGGGCATTTGCACCATATATTGCTAGTATGGAGGAACAACGTATGGTTCAGTTTTTGGTGGCTCTACGTGATGATTTTGAAGGCCTTCGTGGGTCCATTCTCCATCGTAGCCTACTTACATCAGTTGATTCTATTGTCCATGAGTTAGTAGCTGAGGAAATATGTCTCAAAATTCAGTCTGGAAAGGGAATTATCCCCGACTCTACTCCGTCTGTTTTAGCAGCTCCTTTTCGACCACCGTCTAACAATCAGAATAAGCCTTACTCGAGAGTTGGTAGTGATGTATGCAACTACTGTAAGGAGAAGGGTCATTAGAAGGCTCAGTGTCCTAGGTTGGGTCGAGCAAACCAACCCAATAGGCTACCCAGCTCTCATATAGTCCACCACCACAACAACAGTAACCTCAGCCTTCTCATTGGAAATCTGACAACCAATCTCAGTAGCATTCGTATAGGCCTCCACAACCTAACACTGCAGCAGTTGTACCACCATTAGACTCATTTGGACCTGATTCCCCTTCCCCATCCACTCCGTCCATGACCTCCCTTGCTGAGCAATTTCAGAAGTTCCTTGCCACACAGCCACATGCTACGACCACCTCTTCACTAGGTATGTCTTCAGGTATTTGGGTCTTAGACTCTGGAGCTTTTAATCATATGTCACCTGACTTGTCATCTTTTGCTTCCTTATGTCTTGCTTCCTCTTTGCCTATATATTATGACTGCTGATGGTACTCCTATGCCATTAACAGGTGTTGGATCTATTATCACACCTCATATATCTCTCTCTAGTGTTTACCACATTCCCAAACTTACTATGAATCTTGTTTTTGTTGGTTATCTTTGTGATCTAGGCTACTTATGCAGGATCCACAGTCTCAGACGCTAATTGGGACAGGCCGTAGGGAAGGGAGATTATACATCTTGGACAAGCTCAATGTACCAGTGGTTGCAGCTTCTAGTGTTGACTTGTCATCCTTTCATTTGAGTTCCTCTTTGTCTAGTTTTTCTTTATGGCATTCTCGCCTTAGTCATGTTTCAGCCTCTCGTTAAAAATATTTAGCTTCTACAGGAAAATTAGGAGATTTACAAACTCATGACATTTCTGATTATAGTGGTTATAAACTGGCAAAATTTTCAGCTTTACCTTTTAATAGAAGTATTTCTTATTCTCGTGCATCATTTGACTTAATTCATTCTGATGTGTGGGGACCCTCTCCTATTACTACAAGAGGAGGTCTCGATATTATGTATCATTTATTGATGATTGCACTCGTTACTGTTGGGTTTATCTTGTGAAACGTCATTTAGACTTCTTTGATATTTACAATACCTTTCGTGCTTTTGTCAAAACTCAACATTCTGCTGTCATCAAATATTTTAGATGTGATTTAGGTGGATAATATACCTATCATAAATTTCGTGAGTTACTTGCTTTAGATGGAACTATTCACCAGTCCTCTTATACAGACACTCTTGAGCAAAATGGTGTTGCTAAAAAGAAACATCGGCATATTATTGAAACTGCTCGCTCTCTTTCATTATCTACATATGTCCCTAGTTATTTTTGGGGAGAGGCTGTCCTTACTGCTATCAATCTGATTTATAAAATTCTATCCTCTCGCTACTCAGGTCTGTCACCTTTTGAAAAATTGTATGGGCATGCTGCTGACTATTCTTCCTTAAAGGTGTTTGGTTATACTTGTTTTGTCCTTCGACCTCGTGTAGAGCGTACTAAATTGTCACCAAAGTATGATATTTGTGTTTTTCCAGGATATGATGAGGGTTAGAAAGGATATCGTTGCTTTGACCCAGTTACTAAGAAACTATATGTCTTTCGCCATGTTGTGTTTCTCGAGCACATACCCTTCTTTTCTATTCCTGATAATCATCATGAGTTGACTAAATCTGATCTCATCCATCTTGACCCATTTTCTAATGATACCGATAGTGTGCCCTCTCGAGCCCCATGCACCACTGATATTGTCTCACCTCATGGTTCTACTTCTACTGATACTGGTGCCTTACTGCCTGATGCTACCTCTCTTCCAAAGGCTACCCAAGCACCTGCTGAGACTGTGGAAATTCCCCGCTATCCTGCTCGCACTCATAAGTCCACTCAATCTCCTAATTTTGTTTATTCTTGTTATTCGGATTCTTTTGCTTCCTTTTTAGCTTCAGTTCATGATCTCTCTGAGCCTCTGTCCTATAAAGTGGCAGCTTTTGATCCTCTTTGACAGCAGGCTATGGTAGAGGAACTCTCTACATTATATAAGACAGACACTTGGAGTTTAGTTCCC
Source organism: Hydrangea macrophylla (assembly GCA_033977485.1). Taxonomy (NCBI): domain Eukaryota; kingdom Viridiplantae; phylum Streptophyta; class Magnoliopsida; order Cornales; family Hydrangeaceae; genus Hydrangea; species Hydrangea macrophylla. Next base: position 79,986,336 of record CM066995.1, on the reverse strand, counting down.
TTACCTTCTGGTAAAAGTGTTATTGGTTCTCGTTGGGTTTATAAAATGAAAACCAAGTCAGATGGGTTTGTTGAGCAGTACAAAGCAAGATTGGTTGCCAAGAGTTTTTCCCAGCAGTATGGTATGGATTACAAGAAGATTTTTGCTCCTGTTGCTAAAATGACTATTGTTCGTACTCTTATTGTAGTTGCTTTTGTTCGTTAGTGGAATATAACTTAGATGGATGTTAAAAATGCTTTATTGAATGGAGACCTCCAAGAGGAGGTTTACATGGTTCCTCCTCTGGGTATTCCTCATGGTCCTGGTGAAGTTTACAGGCTTAAGAAAGCCTTATACGGTCTTAAACAAGCCCCTCAAGCTTGGTTTGAGAAGTTTTCCACTGTGATTACCTCATTTAGGTTTTCCTTGAGTGAGTATGATTCAACTCTCTTTATCAGGTGTACCACTGTTGATCGTATTATGCTTTCTTTATATGTTGATGACATGATTATTACTGGTGATGATGTTGATGGGATTGTAGTGTTGAAGTCTGAATTAGCTCGTTGTTTTGAAATGAAGGGCTTCGGTTCACTACGTTATTTTTTGGGGATTGAAGTAGCCTTTTCTCCAAAAGGTTATCTTCTTTCTCAGTCTAAGTATACAGGTGACATTCTTGAGCGTGCTCGCCTCACTGATAATAAGATTGTTGAGACCCCTTTGGAGCTTAATGTTCGTCTTTCCCCTTCTGATGGCGTTCCTTTGCCTGATCTTACCTTATATCGCACTATTGTTGGTAGCTAATTGGTTTATCTTACTATTACTCGTCCGGATATTGCTCATATTGTTCATGTTATTAGTTAGTTTGTTACTTCCCCTACTTCAGTTCATTGGGCTGCTATTCATCGTATTTTGATGTACTTGAGGGGTACTCGGTTTCAAAGTCTTTTACTTTCGTCATCTTCTTCCTTGGAGTTGCGTGCATACTTTGATGCTGTTTGGGCCGGTGATTCTGCAAATCGCAAGTATGTTATTGGATTTTGTATATTTTTGGGTGATTATCTGATTTCTTAGAAGAGTAAGAAGCAAGATGTCGTTGCACTGTCTTCCACAAAAGCTAAGTATCGTGCTATGGCTTCAACTAATCGTGAGGTTATTTGGTTTCGCCGGCTACTTACAGATCTGGGTGCCTCTCTTCCTTGCCCTTCACCTATGTATTGTGATAATAAGAGTGCTATTCAGATTGCTCACAATTAAGTTTTCCATGAGAGGCACATAGAGATTGATTGTCACATTACTCGCCATCACCTTAAGTATGGAGCTATCACTTTGCCTTTTATTTCTTCTACCACGTAGATTGCTTATTTGTTTACAAAGTCACATTCAGCGTCGTTTTTTAATTGGCAATTCTCTATGCTTCTAGCTGCAGCATCGTGAGTTTGAGGGGGGGTGGGGGGTATTAGAGTTAGCTATTAAAATTAGTTTTATTTAACTTTAGGGTAGTTTAGTCTTTTACTTTATATTAGGATAATACTGTATACATAGATATATTATTATTGTCTCTTCCTTTTTTCTATTGTATTCATTCATTCAGATTTGGTGTTATGAGAAATTCTAGCTCTCTTTCTCTTTTCTCTTTATTGTTCTCTTGATTATTTATTCACATTGTGTGCCTAGCATTTCTCTACCAATGACATCGTACAATCGTTGTATTGAATATTTAGCCCCACATTTAGTGATTCCACTATCCCATGTATTGAGAATCAGATTTCGGACAAAGAATTTAGAGTAATGCCATGATTCATAAATTTTATCTCAAAAATTAGGTTCACATTCAATAGTGTTGGGAGTATCTAACTTTCATTTGAAGTTGTTATAGGTGTCCCCATTATTCCATGTATTGAAAATTAAATTTGAGATACAAATATAAGAAACTATATATAACATTATTCAAAATTTTAGAACCATAGCATTACTCTTTTCTGAGAAATGTTTTGGTTAGTAACTTTGATTTTCGATTGCTTTTATAATTGTATCAAATATTATAGTGATGGTCTCCTCACTAGACTACTACACTAAATAATAAAAATTAAATTAAATTATAGCAGTGTTCGTGGTACCGTAAATCACTGCATATGATGCCATTCTTATATGATCATTTGTCATATCGCAAACTATTGACAAATTATTCTATGTGACGATCATACCGTGTGATCCTATAATCTCTTCATCATTAATGTAGAGACCCACGAAAGAAGCACAAAATACTAAAAAAATTACAATGAAAGTCACATGGTATTTCGGTGACACCAGATAATTTCTTCAAAATATCCAAAATATTAGATCCTATCCTCAACTTAAGAAAGCTGAATATTATGAGTATTCACTAAACTGGACCCGTGTTGCGTTGACCAGAGTCAGCACCTCCCCATTCTCTCTCTCTCCCCCCACCCATATATATATATATATATATATATAAAAGTACACACATGTGTATATATATATGTATATATTACACTATTGTCCGTATGTGATCATGTTTTTGGGCAGTACTGGGGACCAATTGTATTTCTTTTACTGTCCTGTAGCTTCCTGAGTCACGAATATGTCAGAAGTTCAACTATTCTGTGAAATGATTTCAAGTTGGGCTTTATTTATGAACAAACCTAAAAATAATTCAGTTAAAAATAATGCAAATCCATTTCATTTATATTTTATATTAAGAAAAGAATAATTGAACCGACTTTCCATGAGCATGTCTGTTGGGATTTAATCACCAAACCAATCATGGTGTACATGCACATAAGAAAGTGGAATAACTTTTAACTCTTTTACACATAATAAAAAGTCTATAAATCAATTCCTAATCATCTCTGTTTTTTTATTTTTTGGTCTATTTGATAAAATTTAAAATTGAATTAGATTTACTCTATATTTCACTTTTTATTCTGTTCTAGCAAGAATAAAGATAATATTATTTTGACAAAGAATCACTTTTAATAGCACGGTTTTCTATGCAAGTTATTAATACTCACAAAACACTTGAATTTATAAATAATTAGTTCACTTATGAACCACATAACCGAATTCTTTACTTTTACAAACAGTTTCTATATATATATATATATATATGTATATGTATCTCTCTTTTTCACTTGGTTGCTTTATTTATACTTTTGTCTAATGAAAGGGTTAAAGGTGGTGTGAAATGTGAATTACCTACATGTCTAAAGGAGTTGTAATTTCTTTTAAAAAGAGAATTACATTCATAAAAGCAAAATACAATAATGGAAGGGGGTAATATTTCTCACACTTGTTAGAAGAGAACAAAGGAAAAGACAAAGATCAACGTCAGAGATAGAGCAAGCTTGCTGGCTTGGTTTATGGTTTTGATGTGTTGGGAGGCCCTAAATTAAGAGGTATCCTTTCTCATCCACACCTCTCTCTCTCCTCTCTCCTCTCTCCTCTCTCATGTTTTTTTGAAGCTGCTTCTATGCTATAGAAACAATTGTTTTGTCTAGTTGTGTTTATATCTTTACTGAATTTTCTTGGTCTTAGAAACTATCAAGAAATGGTTGTCACCCAAAAATGAAGAAAATTGGTGAGTGAAAGGTTTGGTGCTATATGTTCACTTAGAGATCTATACTATTTCTTGATTTTTTTTTCCTAATATTTTGTTCTTCTTTATTCGTCTTTATGAATTTCTCTTCAGGGTTTGAAAGGGAAGTGCAGAGGAATAAATCATCAAGAAGCTAAGTCTAGTACTGAAGATGACATGTATATGGTACTGAAACTTATGGGTGGATCTGAAATTTAATGTTCCTTAAATACTTCTCATAACTTCTCACTTTTTCAACCTTTTTAAAGATAGGGTTTGCATTCAGATCTTGGGGACATCATAGAGTCCCAGGATTAAAAGTTGGTGTATGGCTCATCAATGAATCTTAGAGCTTGTTCTGTCCTCATCCACAAAGCCCATAAATTAAATTTAGTGCTGTAGAGAGAGAGAGAGAGAGAGAGAGAGAGAGAGAGAGAGAGAGGATGATGAAAGGTATAGTATTAGATGACAATATGTCAAATTTGACTTGTGCATCCAATGAAGCAAGTATATCTTCAAGTAACAGAAATGAAATTGGTACTATGTACCCACAACATTCATTTGCATCACCAAATCAACTACCACCAGCAAAGAAGAAGAGAAATCTCCCAGGCAATCCAGGTAATTACTAATCAAATTAATGGCTAGCCTTTATTTCTTAATAAAAAATATGCTAATTTTTTTCAATTATTTTCAAATTTTCTTGAATTTCTTCATGGGGGTTTTAATCAGTGTGTCCTAATTTTGAATTTAGATCCAGATACAAAAGTGGTAGCTTTGTCCCCAAAAACACTTGTGAAAAGAAAATCAAATTAATGACTACCCTTTATCTCTCAATCAATAATTTCCTTCTTTTTTTTTGACAATTATCTTCATTCTAGTAGAATTTCTTCATGTGGGTTTTTATCAATTTGTCATAATTTTGAATCTTAGACCCAGTTGCAGAAGTGGTAGCTATGTCCCCAAAGACACTTAAAATTTAACAAGAAAATCAAATTAATGATTACCCTTTAATTATTTCTTAGTAAAAAAATTGCTAAATTAATTTTCATAATTATTTTAATGTTTAAAGAATTTCTTCATGTGGGTTTTAATCAATTTCACAATTTTGAATTTTAGACCCAGATGCAGAAGTGGTAGATTTGTCCCCAAAGACACATAAAATTTAACAAGAAAATCAAATTAATGATTACCCTTTAATTATTTCTGAGTAAAAAATTTGCTAAATTAATTTAATGTTCAAAGAATTTCTTCATATGGGTTTTAATCAATTTCACAATTTTGAATTTTAGACCCAGATGCAGATCGAAGAGGTAGATTTGTCCCCAAGGACACTTAAAATTTAACAAGAAAATCAAATTAATGATTACCCTTTAATTATTTCTTAGTAAAAAATTTACTAAATTATTTTCATAATTATATTTTAATTTTTAAAAGTATTTCTTCATGTGGGTTTTAATGTATCAATTTCACAATTTTGAAAATGTAGACCCAGAAGCAGAAGTGGTAGCATTGTCCCCAAAAACACTAATGACAAAAAATAGATTCCTATGTGAGATCTGCAACAAAGGGTTTCAGAGAGATCAGAACCTTCAGCTACACAGAAGAGGTCACAATCTGCCATGGAAGCTGAAGCAAAGAGCAAACAAAGAGGTTATCATCAAGAAAGTGTATGTATGCCCGGAGGTCACATGTGTCCACCATGACCCTTCAAGAGCTCTTGGGGACCTCACTGGGATCAAGAAGCACTTTTCAAGAAAGCATGGTGAGAAGAAGTGGAAGTGTGAAAAGTGCTCAAAGAAATATGCAGTTCAGTCAGATTGGAAAGCTCACTCCAAAGTTTGTGGCACTAGAGAGTATAGATGTGATTGTGGAACCCTTTTCTCTAGGTAAGAGCAATACATGTACATATACATATACATATTTGGACTATATATAAATGAAGGTCATGAGTACGTACTGAGTTAGTTCACATGTTCAAGAGAGAGAAGTTAAGATTTCCCCATATATATATACATATATGATACTTATAAATTGAAATGTTAAATGCATGTCTAATCAATTAATCTCTATAAAACTGTAGATCGATCTGAGTACTTTAGGAGAGAGAGAGAGAGATCATAAATCTCAGGGTTAAAATCGAGACGAAAAAACAAGAAAGAAAAAAGACACAAATTAAGAATATCATATTAATTTACATGGGTGAGTGACGTGAATCAAAGTAATTATTAGGTTACGTATTTGGAGTTGTTGAGATTTACACTATCTCAGCAATAAGGGCTAAAGAGAAATGCAAAAAGTATACAGTTAATCAACCTTTAAAGGCTATAGGTTACAAAAGTGGAAATTACCAAAATACTCCCAAACGATATATAAGTTGGATATATGGATGAGTGGAGTAGGTGTGCAATACTACGAAACTCCAAACTCACTCTCTCTCTCTCTCCAGGACCAACTCTATATCTTGATTCTTGAAAGAAGAGAGATAGAGACAGAGTTGAAATTTATACAATTAGTTCACTGCCAAAGCGAAACCTTTAATGGTTATCTCTGGTATGTATATATGTATATATATATATATATATTTATCCACAAAGAGAACCAAGGGTGAACATGCAACATTTCAAAAAGGAAGAGAGAGAGAGAGAGAGAGAGAGAGAGAGAGAGAGCATTTTAGATCTGTATAAGCTGCATTGTGATGCTTTGTTCTTTTTTGTTTTCTTGTGCTTTGTTTGTTTGTATTTGTTTCACAGGAGAGACAGTTTCATCACTCACAGAGCCTTCTGTGATGCTTTAGCAGCAGAGAGCTCAAGAGCAATCACAACAAACCCACTTCTCATCTCCCAAACAGGCCTTTCATCAACAGTACCCATTAATAGTAGTCTCAACCAGCTCCAAGGCCAAGCAGTACTCCATAGCCATGGCCAGCTCCAAGCTTTTAATATTCCACTCAAAAGAGAACATAGTTTCAACCCAAGCCCAGACCAGCTCCCACCATGGTTAATAGAACCTAGCTCAGAACTATTCTCTCCCAGGTTAGACCAATCTTTCATGCACCAACCAGGCCCTAACACTAACCCAAACCCTAGTCCTCACATGTCTGCAACTGCACTTCTGCAAAAGGCAGCACAGATGGGTGTGACAGTGGGTAGCAGTAGCATCAGCAAAACTTGTCCTTCCTCCTCATCTGAGCCTATGTTGAGTAGTAGGGCCCACCAAGATCACATGGCTACAAGCTCTTCATCATTTGTCCATGGCTTGTCTTCTTTGGGAAGTAAAGCTAGTCTCACCCATGGTTGCATGGAACAACAACCTGTGATGCTTCATGATATGGTAGTGATGGGTACTGGTTCTTTGTCTAATTCCATTAATGGTGGGTTTGATGGATCTTCCTTTGAAGAGGCCTTGAATGGCATGTTGAATATTCCAAAAATGGATACAAATAACAAAGGTGGTGGTGGTGGTGGTGATGGGTTGACTAGGGATTTCTTGGGTCTTAGAGCATTTCCACAAAGAGGGTTTCCAAATCCAAATATGGGTGGGCTTGATCAGATAAGTTCTTCATCACCATCATATGATCAGCACCAGCATCAAAATCAAACAACTTGGCAAGGTAATTAGGTTACTTATGGCCTTGTAGCATTTCTCTCTGAATTTGCTTTTCAGCTTCTTTTTGGTCCTTTTTTTTTTCCTGCCTCCAGTTAATTGTAACTATTAAGTTTTCCGGAGATAATTCTTTTCTCAGTCTCTGAACACTCCATGACTAATATGCATGGTGAATTAGTTTTTCTTTCTAGTACTTCACTCTTTGAGTAATGTTATGTATAGTTCTCAAATTTGAGCCACATACTCTGAAGTGGTCACGCTTATCATAAAACACTGCATGTGGTACACTTTTTATAGCACTTGGGATACCTCGAATTAGGAAACCATAGCATTACTCTTATTTTTTTAATTTTAATTTTTTTTTTTATGTGCAGTGGTATCTGAATCTTTACACATTAGATTTATGCCACCAAGTTTTTCTCTTTGTTTCTCAAGTTTATATTTTGTCCAAGAAATGTTATGGTTCTGGAAAATAAAAAATAAAAAAAATTGAACATGTGGTAATTATATACCAATGGGCAATGAATGCTATATATTCTTTTCAAAAAAAATTTCTAACATATATGGTAGTGAGCCTAAGTGAGATCACTTCAATATCAACTAATCAAAATTAACTGGGTCCACTGTAACGTGTGTTGGAAAACACTTTTGGAAAAAAAAAAATTAAGAAGCATCGCACTACTCTATACCAATTAACTCAACTTCCATTCAAATTCACTATAATTAAATGATCCGATTGTTACATCATTTTGGATCCAATTTAGGATATAAGAAGTGTAATGAAACAATTTTTTATTGCCCATTATATATAGTACAAGTAATGCTATGTTTATTAAATTTTGTGTCCCAAATAGTTCACAAACACATGTGGTAGTGGAGTCCACTTGATTGCGATTGGAGGATATTGAAGTAGTTCCACCATTATTGAAGGTGGTCTTATTGTCATACGTGTTTAGGAGCCATTTGGGACACAAAATTTAAGACAATTTGAGAGAAGTACTCTTATTGGGTAAGTACATCCAAACAAGACTCACATAAAGTTCACGTTTATTTTTCTCAACTCATAAGGTTCTTTGCAGCTGGTTTGGTCAAAATTATCATTTTATGCTTAAAAATTTTAAATTGTCATAACTTTTATTCTATATTTAGAATTAAAAAAAAAATGAGATATCTATCAATCGAGATCAATATTGACCATAAAATTCTGAAAAAAAAAAACCATAAAATTTAAATTGAAAGTTAAAACGTACTCTTTTGCATGAATCTAGTCAAATATACCGTTGTAAATTTGATATCCATAGGTTTGTAAATCTCAAAAAAAAAACTTGAAATTTAAAAATTTAAAATTTTTTTTAAAAAAATCAACCTAAAATGCCAAAAAAAGTGAGAAAGTACTGCACATTTAATTCAAACAGATAATGTTATCTATTTGTAAACAGATTTAATAGATAATATTATCCGTTCAAACAGATAAAAGTTCAAAATGAGACTCCAAATTACCTATTTTTGTATAATTTTCAAGCCCAATGCAAATATCTAAAAAAATTTTTTAAAAAATTTGCATAAAATAGAAAAAAAAAATACTAATAATAATTCACCAAAAATGCTAAAAATATGAGAAAGTGATGGTCGCGAGTTTAATTCAAACAGATAAAAGCTAAATAAAACGAGGCTCCAAATTATATGTTTTTGCACAATTTTCAAGTCCAAGGCAAATATCTCTAAGAAAAAAATACATGAAATCAAAATAAAAACACCCAAAAAGGCTTTAAAAAATGGGAAAGTTATGGTCGTTTAATGCGAACAGGAAAAAGCTAAAAAAAACGAGGCTCCAAATTACCTGTTTTAGCACATTTTTCAAGTCCAATTCAAAGAATATCTCGAAAAAATACATTAAAAAAAAAACCAACAACTATCACCCAAAAAGGCAAAAAAAAAAATGAGAAAGTTGTGGCCATCTAATTAAAGTTGACATTTTCGAATAGATAATACTATCTATTTGGATCAGATTATCTATTTTCGTTGGTTGGCTCAAAACTATCTGTTTTTTAAAATTAACAAGTCCAGTGTGTAGATCTTGCAAAAATACAAGAAAAAAAAACATCTAAAAGACCAAAAAAAGATAAAATTATGGTCATCTAAAGTTGACATTTTTTTTTCAGACAGATAATATTATCACTTTGTAAACAGTTAAAATCACTGAACAACCAACAAAAAAATTGATTTTTTTTTTCCTTCAGAATTTCACATCACATGTGGATCTTGTATTAAGGATCTTGATTTCACGACATCAAAAAGGGTAATACTAGGGACACAAAAAGGATACAAAGAGATGCTCACAAAAGGATGTAGCATCTCTTTGTGTAGTTGGTTTTATTGCTACATAAGATACCACATCCTTTTGTGAGTATCTCTTTGGTACCCTTTTGTTTCCTAAACATAATTGTCCCACCAAAAATATAAATTTTATGAAAAATGAGTTTGTAAATTGAAAGTTATAGAATTTTAAGGTTTAAAAAAAACTAATAATGACATGACATAACTAACTCTGAAGGGATTAAAATGTTTGAAAATAAGTGAAAATAAAAAAAGTGAGGAACTCTAATTGATACCCAAAAACTAGCAAATGGGCTAAGCGTTTTTTTTCTTTTTTTTTTTCAAAAGGGGGTTAAAGCTCAAAAGGCCAAAAACTTTGCATTTTTACTCATACCACCTCATTTCCAAGTACTTTTCACCAAAAATCCCTATAATTACCTACATGAATCATTAGAATATTATGCTGGATTGTGCTCTAATTTGATGGAACTCGCATATGGTTGAATCATCACATATATCCAGCTTACAAAGGCTACTACACTATATACAACTTTTTGTCACTTATGATTACATACACTTTTTAGTGCCTTTAGATATTGATATTTGAATAATTGAATTGTTTCAAAATTATAAGAAAATTTTAACAAAAGAAAGAGGGTAAAAACTTTTTCCATTTAAAAAAAACAAAGGTGCTTCAGATCTACTAATACATTATCTATCCCCCGTCAAGGCATGGTACTTCAAGCTGAAAGGGTTGTACCTTGGGATTTTTCTTGAAATTAAACGAGTAATGCAATGCTTCTTAAATTTTGTATCTCAAAAGTGATTTCCAACACACACTGTAATTGATTTTTATGATGGGACCACTTCAACATTCTCCTGTGTCTTTTTTTTCTTGCTGGTTTTTTTGGGCTAAGGTTAAGCATCAGGGGTTTGCTGCTTACAATGCATTTGTCAGGGGCTGCTTTCCCTTTGTTGGTTTTTTGCTTGATGATTTAGTTTGTTTTTGCTTGTCGGGATGTCGTTTAATGAGGGTACGGTCTAATGCCCCCCTTTGTTTTGGTGTACTTCGTTTTTGGATATCAATTCAATCTTCCTCGTGCCATCGAGGTTCAAAAAAAAAAAAATTTAAGAAACACATTTGTGATACAATTTTAGAAGAGTAATGTAATGTTTTCCAAATTTGTATCCTAAAAATCTTTCTCAAATGATGTCGCAATTGGGCTAAGTAAACATATTCGAATCAAAATTTATGCCAATTACACTGTATTAGACCTGACCCTATTATCACATCATTTAAAAAATGCTTTTAAAATAAAATTTTTTTAAATATGACATTACTCAATTTGGAAATCACAGCATTACTAATTCTCAACATGAGATGTGTACAATGCAGGTAAAGTAAAGCTTAGGATGCTGACAAGAAAGATTCTTAGAAATGTGCAACTTTTAAGCATTCGTTAGATATGGTGGTTTGTATAACAAAAAGGGGATGTTACTTGACACCATTCTTGGGTGCAAAGGCCAAAAGGGTTTCAATCCCCAGGATGATAAAGGATTAGATGGGGGGTTTTGATGGTCAGACATAATTGTTTGCATTGGGATCTTCACAATAGCCTAACATAAAGTGTGTTGTCTAGTACTCAATCTCAAAGTAAGTAACACTAACCATGACCACCTAGCTTACATGGATAGCGAGTACTCTCAATTCTCAAAGGGAGGTATTATGTTTGTCGGTTGAGCGATCGAAATTTTATATAAATAAAAATTGTTGTGGTTAAAGTTCTTTGTATCCTAAAAAGGTTAGGGATTTAAAAAATCTTCAGAGGTCGTGTAAGATAGGTGGAGGGATATATGAACTTTAAGATGGATTTTAAAAAATGTTCACCTTGGTGTGGATTAATCTTACCGTTAACTTGTCTCCTAATTTGCTTGGTGTGCGTGTTGTGAGGTCGGTGTACGTGTCCGGGGTTGCCCCTTGTTCTACTCCAATAAAAACGATAATAGGTATCTATCCCGAAATCGCGGAGGATAGTCGGGGGATTTGTCCTTGTATTCCGAAAAAAAAAAAGAAGAAGTAACACTGTAATTGATTTTTATGTAGGCAAAATACTTCATTGCTTGTGACTGTGTGCCTAAAGAAAAATTACATATGAATAATGTATTACACCATCTGTTCCATAGTTTTAGAGTCTACATTTGCGAAACCAGCAAATTAAGAGACATTATTATTACATAAAAGAAGGTATGTATTTATTCAAAATTGTAATAAAATACAAAACTCTAAATATGGGGTAGGGGAATAATTTTTTTATTTTTTTTATTTTTTATTTTTTTTGCTGGTTCACTTTTCACGTGCATATTAGAAAGAAAGAGGAAGGGGACGGGGGGAGGTTAACAAACAGAGGTAATATAAAGCAAAAACTAAAAATATATATAATCCTTCCATCATATTTCGTGCTTTACCCAGCTTTAAGCGATGAGATCCCAATGAAGTCCTCAATACCAGTTCAACTACATTGAGGCATATAGCAAAAGTTCAAATTTTCTGGGATATTACTTAGGACACACTTAAAGATAATTTTTGGGACACAATTCAAGAGATGTGTCTATCTATCTTGTATAACTGTGGGATCCAGTGACATCACAGGAGGATATAGACGCATCTTTTGGGTTGTGTCCCAAAAATTGTGTCTTTGAGTGTTTCCCAATCTTTCCTCATTTTTTTTATCAACAATGTTAGGGCACAGATACTTTATACAAATACTTCTAAACACTCTATTTTTATCATGGGTGGCACAGTGAGATCCAAAAAACGTCAATGGACCATATAGTGCCACCTGTTGGGGCAAAATCACAAACACTTAGAGTGCAAGCACAAAGGAAGAAAATGAGACTTTATTGTATTTTTGGTACACATATGAACGATGAACATGGGCTGAATTTATAGTATCAGCCTTACAATCAAAGACAAGGATAAGTTTAACTAAAAAAGGAAACTCTAATCCATAGATAAGGATAGACTTTTATCAATTAAATAAAAATAAAGATAATCCCAAAAGATAAGAACAAATTAAATGACCAAATATCTAGATTAACTTCAACTTCCCCCTTAATCCAGATATAGTCAACTTTGCCATTCCCATCGTGCGTTTAAGCTTGGTGAATGAATCAAACTTCAAAGGCTTTGTAAGAATATCTGCCACCTGGTCTTCAGATTTGCAATAAACTAGTTGGATTGCATTCTTGTTCACTTGATCTCTCAGAAAATGGAACCGTGTGTCTATATGCTTGCTTCTTCCATGAGTGATTGGATTCTTTGCCAAATCAATGGGTGAAACATTATCCACAAAAAATTTTATTGGCCCTTTAAGCTGAACATGAATCTGGTTCAACATGTTTCCTAACCAAACTGCTTGACATGCACTTGAAGCTGCAGCTACATATTCAGCCTCACATGTTGACAAAGCAACAATCGATTGCTTCTTTGAGGACCACGAAAAAACCGTTGAGCCAAAACTGAAAACAAAACCCGAGGTGCTTCTTCTATCATCTTGATCACCACCCCAATCGCTGTCAGAATATCCAACAAGCTTACATGTACTAGTTGAGGAGTAGAATAAACCATAATCACAAGTCCCTTTTAAGTAACTCAAAATTCTTTTAGCAACTTGTAAGTGAGACTGTCGAGGTTTGCTTATTAAACCAACTCCATAAGCTATATCAGGCCTTGTACGAGACAGCCACCTCAAGCTACCAACAATTCTCTTGAAGTGTTTAGGATCTACATCCAAATCATTGCATTCCTTGGACAATCTAGTTCCAACCTCAACCGAAGTGCGCACAGGATTGCAATCGAACATATTAAACTTCTTTAAAATTTCTACAACATACCTCTTTTGATAAAGGAAAATTCCATCTTGTCTTTGCACAACCTCAATGCCGAGAAAGTAAGACATCAAGCCCAAATCAGTCATATCAAATTCCTGCGTCATTGCTTGCTTAAAATCCTAGATCATGTTAAGATTATTGCCTGTAAAAATTAAATCATCAACATAGAGACACACGATCAGTACATCACTGGAACCATTAAATTTCACATATAAAGCATGCTCACACGAGCATTTTTCAAACCCATTTGCTTAGAAGAAGGTATCAATTCGCCTATTCCATGCTCTTGGAGCTTGCTTGAGGCCATATAAAGCTTTCTTCAATCGGTACACTTTTCCTTCACTTCCTTTCTTTACGAAACCAAGTGGTTGCTTGACATACACCTCTTCATCCAGAGGACCATTCAAAAATGCTGATTTTACGTCCATTTGATGAATCTTCCAATGGTTTTGAGCAGCTAAAGCAACAACTAATCTAATAGTCTCAATTCTAGCCACTGGAGAAAAAACTTCCTGATAATCAAGTCCCGGGCGTTGCTCATATCCCTTTGCTACTAGCCTCGCCTTGTATCGTTCAACTTCACCACTTGGTTTGATTTTTGTCTTGAAAACCCATTTCACATCAATTGCCTTGTGTCCTTGTGGGATATTTGTAAGTTCCCACATGTCATTTTTCTGAATCGCCTTTATTTCTTCGTTCATGGCTTCTACCCACTTGTTACTTTTGGCCACCTCTTCATAAGTAAGAGGATCATAATCTGCAAACATAGCAAAGTGAACTAATTCTCCATCATCATCAATTGCATCATCATGTATTACCTCAAAATCTCTTAGTCGTGTGGATGGTTGTCTCACTCTGCTTGGCCTCTCATTAAGTGGAGCGTGCATTGTGGAATTTTCAGAAGGGACTGTTGGGGCTGCTGCTTGTCTCTCTTCATTTAAATTTTGTCTCTCTTCATTTAAATTTGGTACTGCTGCTGGGACTTCACTTTCATCTTCTTCAAGTTCTATTAGTAGTGGAACTTGTTGCTCGTTTTGCTGCGTTTCTTCATCCCAGTGCCATGTATTTTCTTCATCAAAAATAACATCCCTACTCACAATCACTTTGTTAGTTGAGGGGTTGTATAGTTTGTATCCATGGCTAGACTTGTAACCGATAAACACAGTCTTCTGTCCTCTATCATCCAGATTTTTCCTTCCTTCACACGGAACATGAGCATAGGAAATTGAGCCAAACACCTTGAGATGTTTTACACTTGGCCTATTTCCACTCCAACCTTCTTCTGGTGTAACACTTTGTACACTCCTAGTGGGAGATCTGTTCAACAAATAAACAGAACATGAGACAGCTTCAGCCCAAAATTTATTTGGCATACCTTTGGCTTTTAACATGCTCCTGGTCATGTCCATGATAGTTCGGTTCTTCCTCTCTGCAATACCGTTATGCTGTGGTGTGCGCGAAATCGTGACTTCATGATCAATTCCTTGATCTGCACAGTAGTCATCAAACTCTCTGGAAGTGTATTCACCACCACCATCGGTTCTCAATACCTTAAGAAAATAACCACTTTGTTTTTCAACTAATGCCTTGAAATGTTTGAAGTTGTCAAAGACTTCTGACTTCTTTTTCAAAAAATAAACCCAAATTTTCCTACTAAAATCATCTATGAATGTAAGAAAATATCGGTTGTTTCCAACAGATGCAATATTCATGGGACCACACACATCGGAATGCACTAGTTCTAGTGGTTTTGAGGCACGCCAAGCATTTCCACTTAAGAATGATATTTTGTGATGCTTTCCAAAAATACATCCCTCACAGAATTGTTCAGGATGACGTATTTCAGGCAATCCCTTTACCATATTTTTTCGAGCAAGCAATTTTAGACTCTGAAAATTTAGGTGACCAAATCTAAGATGCCACAACCATGATTCATCTTTTACAATTGCACTCAAGCAACGATAAGCATCACTTTTAATTTCTACCGGAAACATACGATTCTTTGACAATGGAGCCTTTAAAATATAGATACCTCTATCATCATAAATGGCAATTTGCTTATTATCCACCCGCATATCGTACCCCATTTCAATAAGTTGTCCTAGACTTAGTAAGTTACTCTTCATGGCAGGGACAAAAAAGACATCAGAAATGTAAGCATGATTACCATTTTTCAGTTGAATAAGAATCCTCCCTTTACCCATTACAGGTATTGTGCTGTCATTTGCAAATCTGACTGCATTCCGCACCGATTCATCCAAATCAACGAACAACTCTTTGCTTCCAGTCATGTGGTTGGTGCAGCCGGTGTCTAGGAACCAAGTATCTTTGTTTCTAGTTTCCCCTTTTGAGGAAACCATTAGAAGAGTGTGACCTTCAGCGTCATCATCTTCCTTTTGTGCAAAACGGGCTTGTTCTTCAGACTGATTGTCCTTTCGGTATCTACACTCAGATGCATAATGACCATAGCGATGACAGTCATAACATTGTACATTGTGTTGGAAATTTAGGAAAGATACGGCTATGAACTTGATTGAGGCGTGCAACATTTTGCACTGTCCTTAACAACAATTCCGCCCCTCGGAGTCAATGACTCGATGCACAAGGTCTCAGCGCTATGCTCTCCAGGATTCAACAATCAGTATCTTCCAAACGTGCACTCGAATTGGAAGAAATATTGAGCGCTTAGAATTGCTCCAAACTGTCACGCCCCGGAGCAGCATAAATAGAGAAAAATAAATTTCCTTTATGGGTCCATAGGGAATGACGGGTGAAGTCACATGATTGTCCACACCACGCAGTACTAAGCAACAAGAAGTAATAGTGTAACAACAATGAAGTCTAGGTTCTAATCACAAAGCAACATAGAGTCAACAGCAGTTACTAACTATTACATATCAGAGTCTCGAATCAAATATAAAGCAGCGGAAGTACAAATGTCAAGGCAACATATGCCTGACTACAAAAAGATTCTAATACGGTAAAGACAACTAGCTACAATTCTAGTCAAGACTTCAGTTTGCATAAGGGTAGTCCTCGGCGTAGTAGTCTTCTTCGGTCTGACCTCCGTCGGGGAAATTCTCCACAGGAACTCCGTCACCGGCATAGTAGTCTCCTCCTGCAGGCCCTTCACCTGTATAGTCATAACCAGGGTGCGCTGGAACGTAGAAATGTCCAGCGGCATAAACGCCGTCAGCTTAATGAAAGCTGAGTGAGTTAGATACTAACAGGGTATCGACTATTGAAGTTATTACAAGTTATAAACCGTAACCAAATTAGAATTCAGTAAGGGTAACTCCTTTAATCAAACCAATGATCCGATCACTAACGTTTTACTTATTATAAGACCGATAGCACGTCTAGATAGGGGAACAGACTCGACAGTAGTTCAACTCTATAACGCACCATTGCTCATCCACCGCTTTTAAGAACATATGCACAGTCCACCGCATGTCATGGATACCACGTTAGTCCATCCCCCGCTTTTAAGAACATATGCACAGTCCACCGCATGCCAGGGATATAACGCTTTAAACAACAGTACATCATTCTATGCCACGACTTAGCGACGTCTACCAGTGATCACGGTCCACCGCATGTCATAGACACCTTCGTCTGTCTACCGCTTTTAAGAACATATGATTAGATCATCTGGCTATCTTAGGGCAATTGGTCCGGTCCACCGCAAGTCATAGACACCTTCGTCTGTCTACCGCTTTTAAGAACATATGATCGACCAAAGCCCGCCCACGCAAGATTCCCGAATCTTAGCAAACCTACTTAAGTTCAACTCTATTACCGATACATGACAATCCCAATGTGGCCCGACTACTCTGAATGAAATGAACGTTAACTCCAAAGGATTCACAACTATTCCGTTATCTAACATTATAAACGTTATCCGTTAATCTTGTTATTACTACGATCCTATGCTGCATTAACTCGTTATCAAATCTGTATTACAATAATAAAGCATGCTGGGAAGTACTGAACAGTAAATAAACAACTAAACAATTATTACATTAACTAAACAAATAAAACAGTAAACTGTAACTGCCAATCGATTGATATAGATGTCAATCGATTGGTATAAAAGTAGTGTCAATCGATTGGAATAAAGTTCAATCGATTGGATCACAGTCCATGTCAATCGATTGCATAAAATGTCAATCGATTGAGACATGAAAGATGTCAATCGATTGGTATAGTGTCAATCGATTGGAACACGAAAGATGTCAATCGATTGATATAGTGTCAATCGATTGGAACACGAAAGATGTCAATCGATTGATATAGTGTCAATCGATTGACACTTCGTCTTCTTCACAGAGAAGACTGCCCAGCAATATATAAACGGGAAACATGGTTTCTTCTCCATTTCTTCATTCAAAACATGTCATAATATCAATGTAAGGCTACCAAGTGAGTTTAGAACTCACCTAGGCGTTAAGGGCGTGTTTGGGAATGTTTGAAGCTTTGAGCTTCAATGGTGGTCTCCCTCTTCTCTCTTTCCTCTGCTCTCTGCCTTCTCTCTTCTCTTTCTCCTTCTTTTCTTCTTCTTTCTGACCTTCCTCTTCTTCTTCTTCTCGTCTCAGTCCATCTCTGTGTGTGTGTGAGTAAATATATGTAAATATGTGTGTATATCTATATATATATGAGTGTATATATATAACACACACACCAACCCTCCCTCTCACTCTCTCTGATTTCCGTAAACAGAAATACGCCCAAAATGGGCTGGTATATATAGAGAATGAGTGTTCACGTGGCCTCTCCCCAGCCAAAGCAAAAGAATCTGCCCAGCTGCCTCCAATCGATTGACATAAGTGTCAATCGATTGATATAATCAATCGATTGGTATAATGTTCAATCGATTGGAACAATCAATCGATTGAGATAAAGTTCAATCGATTGGTATGTTAAAATATACCAAGGGTAAGGCCAAGCTCATACAAGTATTAAAGAAACATACAAGGTCTTAGTTATATAATACATTACAAGAATACAGGGTATTACATCATCCACCACTCACAAAAGATTTCGTCCCCGAAATCCGAAATAAACTGGGTTAAAACAAAAATGGAAACTTCTCTTGCATCTCTGACTCCAACTCCCATGAAGCTTCTCCTTCGTCGTGGTGCTTCCACTGAACCTTCACTAGCGGAATATCCTTGTTTCTGAGCTTCTTCACTCCTCGGTCTAGAATACGCACTGGTCCTTCGTTGTAGGTCACGTTCTCGTTCACTTCGATATCTTCAAAACTGATCTCGTGCGCTGGGTTGTGGGCACACTTCCTCAACATGCTAATGTGGAAAACGTTGTGTACTCCTGACATCTTTGGCGGCAACGCAAGTCGATAAGCAACCTGCCCAACACGTTCTAGGATCTCGAACGGTCCGATGAATCGCGGCGACAACTTGCCTCTTTTCTGTCCGAATCTGACGACACCTCGAACTGGTGAGACTTTGAGTAGCACATGATCTCCAACTGCAAACTCTAGATCTTTCCGTCGCTTGTCGGCATAGCTCTTGTGTCTGGATTGCGCTGTCTTCATCTTCTCTCGTACAATCTGGATCTTCTCGTTGGTTTCTCGAATCATCTCGGGCCCAAGTAGTTGAGTATCTCCAACTTCGGCCCAACACAGCGGCGATCGGCAAGGTCTTCCATACAAAGCTTCAAACGGTGCCATCCCTATGCTCGTGTGGTAGCTGTTGTTGTAGGCAAACTCGATCAAAGGTAGATGTGTCTCCCATGAACTCTCGAATTCAATGACACATGCTCGCAACATATCTTCCATCACTTGATTGACTCGTTCTGTCTGACCGTCTGTCTGTGGATGAAAGGCTGAACTCAAATTCAATGAAGTTCCCATTGCTGTCTGAAGGCTCTTCCAGAATTCTGCGGTAAAGCGTGAATCTCGATCTGAAACTATTGAGACAGGTACACCGTGCAGTCGCACTACTTGCTGTAGATACATCCGGCTCAATCTTTCAACAGGGTACGTCATGCTGTAGGCGATAAAATGTGCTGACTTGGTGAGTCGATCTACTACTACCCAAATAGCGTCGTGGTTTTGCTGAGACTTCGGCAATCCAACCACAAAATCCATGGTGATATGCTCCCATTTCCATTGGGGAATCGGTAGCGGTTGTAGGAGTCCAGGTGGTTTCTGATGCTCTGCCTTTACTTGTTTGCAAATAAGACATTGCGATACATACTCGGCCACTTCTCGCTTCATTCCTTGCCACCAGAAGTTTTTCTTTAAGTCCTTATACATCTTGTTTCCTCCTGGGTGGATAGTCATCCTTGACTTGTGTGCTTCGTCCAGAATGTTCTTCCTGAGACCATCGTCATTTGGCACACAGAGTCTACCTTTGCATCTCAGTGCTCCGTCCGTACTAATACTCCATATCTCGGGTTCCTTTGCGGACATCTTGGCAAACCATAACTTTAAATCTTCATTCGACTGTTGAGCTTCCAAGATGCGGCTGATGAGAGTCGGTTGCACGACAAGGCATCCAAAGTGTTGTCCTCCTCCTGATTCCACTGGTTGAAGGTCAAATTCGACTAACGTCTCCAATGCTCGCCATTCCCTAATCAAAATTGAAGAAACCAAAAGGCGCGGCCTCCGGCTCAGAGCGTCGGCTACAACATTTGCTTTACCCGGGTGGTATTGCAAAGAGAAGTCGTAGTCCTTGAGTAGCTCCATCCATCTCCGTTGTCGCATGTTCAACTCCTTCTGAGAGAACAGGTATCTTAAACTCTTGTGATCTGAGAACAAGTCGAACTTTTCTCCATACAAATAGTGTCTCCAAATCTTCAGGGCGAACACGATTGCGGCTAGTTCTAAGTCGTGCGTCGGATAGTTTTTCTCATGCGGCTTCAATTGTCTTGATCCGTATGCAATGACATTCCCCTCTTGCATTAGCACACAACCAAGTCCTTGGTGTGATGCATCACTATAGATTATGAATTGTTCACCACTCTTAGGTATCGCAAGCACGGGTGCGGAGGTTAGTCTCTCTTTCAATTCCCGGAATGCATCCTCATGTTTATCAGTCCATTCGTACTTCGTCTCCTTCCTAGTCAGGCTTGTCAACGGTCCTGCGATTCTAGAGAATCCTTCCACAAATTTTCGGTAATACCCAGCCAATCCAAGAAAACTCCTAACTTCGGTTGCATTGGTTGGCCTGTTCCAGCTCAAGACTGCATCGATCTTAGATGAGTCTACGGAAATCCCATCCTGTGATATCATATGTCCCAGGAATTTAACTTCCTGAAGCCAGAATTCACATTTGCTGAATTTCGCCTACAGACTATTGTCTCTGAGAGTCTGTAGAGCAATTTGTAGATGCTTCTTATGTTCTTCTTCCGTCCTTGAATAAATTAGAATGTCGTCAATGAATACTATAATGAATTGATCCAGATAGGGTCTGAATACTCTATTCATTAGGTCCATGAATACTGCCGGGGCATTAGTCAATCCAAAAGACATCACTAGAAATTCGTAGTGTCCATATCTCGTCCTGAAGGCAGTTTTCGGTATATCTTTCGGCCGAACTAGCAATTGATGGTATCCTGAACGCAAATCGATTTTCGAGAATATCCTTGATCCTTGTAGTTGATCGAACAGGTCGTCTATCCGGGGAAGTGGATACCTATTCTTGATCGTGACTTTATTCAGTTCCCTGTAGTCGATACAGAGTCGTAACTCTCCGTCCTTCTTTTTCACAAATAGAACTGGTGCTCCCCAAGGTGATGTACTCGGGCGAACAAAACCTAAATCTTCAAGTTCCTGAACTTGCTTCTTCAATTCTAGCATTTCTATTGGCGCCATTCGGTACGGGGTCTTAGAAATCGGCAACGTTCCGGGTGCTAACTCAATGCAGAAGTCTATCTCTCTCTTCGGCGGAAGTCCTGAGATACTTCGGAACACATCTTCAAAGTCTTGAATAACGGGGATCTGGTTGATAGTAAGCTCCGTGCTTGAAGTCTTAATCGTGGCTAGGCAGCTCGTGATAAACATGTCGCTCAACGGTTGGCACTGAAATCTGATCTGCGGGCAACCAGGCGTCGAAAAGACAATGGTCCGACTAACACAATCCAGGTTAGCGCCATACTTAGTAAGCCAATCCATTCCTAGGATCACGTCGAACTCAGACATTGACAAGACTATCAAGTCTGCTGGGAGATTCCTATCCTCTAGTGTCAAGGGACAATCCTTGCACACCTTACCTAACTTAACGGATACTCCCAAGGGCGAAACGGCATTAAGGGTCGGCTCAAGTGCTAGGGGTAACAATCCCAAATCACGTACCATCTTAATAGCTATGAAAGAACGGGCGGCACCGGTATCAAACAAAGCTCTAACTTGACAGTGAAATAAAATGAGTGTACCTTCCAAGTTTTGCTGTTCCTCTGCATTATACCCTGCATTGTCAGGGATGATGGCATTCACCCTAACCTGTCCTTGCTGTCCTTGAGCAGGCGCTCCATAGTAGCCTCCACGTGGTGCTCGACAATCCTTGCTTATGTGACCAGGCTTGTTACAGTTGCGGCAGACGAGGTCGTTACGACGGTTGGTCTTGGGGGCTGTGCAATACCTTGCAATATGTCCGGGCACTCCACAGTTGAAACATCCATCAGTATTCTGTCGCTGAGCGACGGGCTGTGCCTGAGGTGGTCCTCGCTGTTGATTATGTTGTCGAGGAAAATTAGCTTGGGGCTTCCTTGTCCCATCCCATGTGCGCTTAGTTCCCTGATAGTTGTTGGTCTGGGGTTTCCATCCTTGGTTGTTCCTTGATGATTGCGCGGGAAAGTTCCTTGGTTGGAAGGTCCTGGGTGGAGGTCGATTCACTTGTGGTCCTTGTACAGGGTAAGCATCCTTTTCCAAACTTGAAGCAAGACGGACAATCCCTTCAAACGACTGGCCCAGATGGCCTATCATCATGTGCCGGAGGTGGGGGTTAAGTCCTTGGTGGAATCGCTTGACCTTCTTGACGGAGGTGTCTATCATGTGCGGAGCGAAACGGGAAAGTCGCTCGAATTGTGTAGTATACTCTCTGACTGTCCAGTTTCCTTGGGTTAGACTCAGGAAATTCCTCTCTTGTTGATCTCTTTCGTCCTCAGGGAAATACTTCTCGAGAAATCGAGTCTTGAATGCTTCCCAAGGCATTCTCCTTGCAGCGTCAATCCCAATCGTGGCTCTCTCGGCCTCCCACCAGTCCGCGGCGGAGTAAGTTAGTTGAAATGCGGCTAGACGTCTCTTGTCAAGCTCACTGCACTCCAGGGCTTCAAAGATTAGCTCCAACTCTCGTATCCATTGTTCTGCTTTCCAGGACTCTGCCATGCCGTCGAACTTCTCGGGTCGCAGGCCACGAAATCGTTCCAATAGCTTATCGCCTGTCTGCCTTGGAGGGACAAAGTGGTTGTTGCCATTGTCGTTGGTGGCATGATTGTAGGTATCGCCGATGTGCTCCATCCGTTGCATGAAAGCTTCGAAGACTCCAGTTGGGTCCATACCCTCGGGAATGGGTGCTCCCAGTCGTGCTTGGTTCCTTGTGGGTCCCACCATAGTGATCCGTGTGAGGTGTACCTATGAAGGATCTAACGATTAGCTGACAATCTTCTCGGGGAAAATGATCATACTAAAATAACAGGAAGCATAACATGAATCAACATCACAACCATAACATAACAATGAGATGATAACAGAAATAATCAAGAGAAACGATCTGCCATATATATATATCCAAAAGATGTACAGCGGAGTACACAACAGATCATCTGTGTACCGCGTAGTACATGATCCTATACAAGATCTAAACAAAAGAAGATATACACAAAACCACTATTGGTGGCTACCTATACAAAAAGGCTACGGTCAATAGCTGTCTATGTAAGCGTCAAAAGTAAGTGGACAACATGTCCTAAAGTCAAGCGTAAAAGTCTAAGTCCTAAAGGTACTGGACTCAAAAGTTGTCCACATCGGATCCATAGATGGAAGCCTCGTCCTCTGGGGCAACCTCAGACAAAACATCGTCCTCATCCATGTCATCGTCATCCATCATGTCCTCATCCTCTATCACAACATCCTCGATCAGCTCGGGTCCATCATGCTCCACAACAGCTCCCAAATCTCCCGCATCAGCGGCCATGTCAGCCTGGGCTACATCAAATGCGGCTGCAAGTGCCTCAGCCTGTACCATAGCCTGTGCCAACTCCGGTGCTCCAATCTCAAATCCATGGGGATGTGCAGCCATCTCTGCGGCCCACTCAGCTGCTAGCTGTGCTATAACTCCTCTTGGTAAGACTGGTACCACTGCATCATCGTCTGCGGCTACCTCCTCTTCCTCTATCGGATAACCCTCTGCAACCACAATATCTACGCCAACTGGCACGTCCATACCGGCTGGGTCCACGGGGTCCTCCTCCTCTGGATCATACTCCGGCTCCTCGTCATCGGTGTCCTCGTCCTCTTCATCTTCCATCTCCTCATCTGCATCCTCTGGCTCATCGTCGTCATCGCTCTCATCATCACCCTCCGGATCCTCGTCTACTGGGGGTGCATCAGCCATGTCCTCTTCTGGTGGGGGTGGAGGTGCTGCTCTAACCTGTGCAAGTAGAACCTGGTACGAAGAACGGTCTCGTAACATCAGTAGAGAATCCTCCTCGATGCGTTTGAAGGTCTCCTTGCGGTAGATCATCTCCTGACGTATCACTTCTGGGTCCTGGGTCCCAAATCTCTGCTGCTCGATCCGCATGTCTCGCTCTGTCTCTGCAATAGCTCTCTGTCTAACCTTCCAGGCATAGTACTCTGGATCTGCTGGCGCAATACTACTCTCATACACATAGTGTCCTCCGAACTCGTCTGGAACGAACAGCGGCGGTGCCATGCTACCTGAAAAGGGACTACCTTAAGTCAGAACTAATCTTAATACTCGGCTATAGAATCTCAAGGTTCTAGGACCAGATGGTGTGGGACAATCTGTGAGCGAAAAGGTATACAACCTGGCTCTGATACCAAGAATCCTGTCACGCCCCGGAGCAGCATAAATAGAGAAAAATAAATTTCCTTTATGGGTCCATAGGGAATGACGGGTGAAGTCACATGATTGTCCACACCACGCAGTACTAAGCAACAAGAAGTAATAGTGTAACAACAATGAAGTCTAGGTTCTAATCACAAAGCAACATAGAGTCAACAGCAGTTACTAACTATTACATATCAGAGTCTCGAATCAAATATAAAGCAGCGGAAGTACAAATGTCAAGGCAACATATGCCTGACTACAAAAAGATTCTAATACGGTAAAGACAACTAGCTACAATTCTAGTCAAGACTTCAGTTTGCATAAGGGTAGTCCTCGGCGTAGTAGTCTTCTTCGGTCTGACCTCCGTCGGGGAAATTCTCCACAGGAACTCCGTCACCGGCATAGTAGTCTCCTCCTGCAGGCCCTTCACCTGTATAGTCATAACCAGGGTGCGCTGGAACGTAGAAATGTCCAGCGGCATAAACGCCGTCAGCTTAATGAAAGCCGAGTGAGTTAGATACTAACAGGGTATCGACTATTGAAGTTATTACAAGTTATAAACTGTAACCAAATTAGAATTCAGTAAGGGTAACTCCTTTAATCAAACCAATGATCCGATCACTAACGTTTTACTTATTATAAGACCGATAGCACGTCTAGATAGGGGAACAGACTCGACAGTAGTTCAACTCTATAACGCACCATTGCTCATCCACCGCTTTTAAGAACATATGCACAGTCCACCGCATGTCATGGATACCACGTTAGTCCATCCCCCGCTTTTAAGAACATATGCACAGTCCACCGCATGCCAGGGATATAACGCTTTAAACAACAGTACATCATTCTATGCCACGACTTAGCGACGTCTACCAGTGATCACGGTCCACCGCATGTCATAGACACCTTCGTCTGTCTACCGCTTTTAAGAACATATGATTAGATCATCTGGCTATCTTAGGGCAATTGGTCCGGTCCACCGCAAGTCATAGACACCTTCGTCTGTCTACCGCTTTTAAGAACATATGATCGACCAAAGCCCGCCCACGCAAGATTCCCGAATCTTAGCAAACCTACTTAAGTTCAACTCTATTACCGATACATGACAATCCCAATGTGGCCCGACTACTCTGAATGAAATGAACGTTAACTCCAAAGGATTCACAACTATTCCGTTATCTAACATTATAAACGTTATCCGTTAATCTTGTTATTACTACGATCCTATGCTGCATTAACTCGTTATCAAATCTGTATTACAATAATAAAGCATGCTGGGAAGTACTGAACAGTAAATAAACAACTAAACAATTATTACATTAACTAAACAAATAAAACAGTAAACTGTAACTGCCAATCGATTGATATAGATGTCAATCGATTGGTATAAAAGTAGTGTCAATCGATTGGAATAAAGTTCAATCGATTGGATCACAGTCCATGTCAATCGATTGCATAAAATGTCAATCGATTGAGACATGAAAGATGTCAATCGATTGGTATAGTGTCAATCGATTGGAACACGAAAGATGTCAATCGATTGATATAGTGTCAATCGATTGGAACACGAAAGATGTCAATCGATTGATATAGTGTCAATCGATTGACACTTCGTCTTCTTCACAGAGAAGACTGCCCAGCAATATATAAACGGGAAACATGGTTTCTTCTCCATTTCTTCATTCAAAACATGTCATAATATCAATGTAAGGCTACCAAGTGAGTTTAGAACTCACCTAGGCGTTAAGGGCGTGTTTGGGAATGTTTGAAGCTTTGAGCTTCAATGGTGGTCTCCCTCTTCTCTCTTTCCTCTGCTCTCTGCCTTCTCTCTTCTCTTTCTCCTTCTTTTCTTCTTCTTTCTGACCTTCCTCTTCTTCTTCTTCTCGTCTCAGTCCATCTCTGTGTGTGTGTGAGTAAATATATGTAAATATGTGTGTATATCTATATATATATGAGTGTATATATATAACACACACACCAACCCTCCCTCTCACTCTCTCTGATTTCCGTAAACAGAAATACGCCCAAAATGGGCTGGTATATATAGAGAATGAGTGTTCACGTGGCCTCTCCCCAGCCAAAGCAAAAGAATCTGCCCAGCTGCCTCCAATCGATTGACATAAGTGTCAATCGATTGATATAATCAATCGATTGGTATAATGTTCAATCGATTGGAACAATCAATCGATTGAGATAAAGTTCAATCGATTGGTATGTTAAAATATACCAAGGGTAAGGCCAAGCTCATACAAGTATTAAAGAAACATACAAGGTCTTAGTTATATAATACATTACAAGAATACAGGGTATTACACAAACCAAATAAGAGAATTACAGAAGAATTTTTAAATTCAAACCAGAAAGCAAAGTATATCATATGTATATCTTTGGAATGAGAAGAGAAGATAATTTATATAGAAGAGGAAGGATATAAAATGAAAACAAAGCTTTTAGAAAAATATAGAATGATTTTCTAAACACATACTATACGTATGTATATATACTTGCATATTAAAAGCAATGAGCATTGAGCTCTTTAAGGACTAAAAGTAACAACACTCCAACATTCACCTTTAAGGATTTTATGAATCAAATTGAAAGCACATTAAAATGTGTATAATCAAAATTGTAACAACTTCTTTTTAAGTGTGTGTAATAAACTGTGCATAACAGTTTTATGGTTTTAAGACAATCAGTGAAATGGCTCACCAACAAGTAATTTCAAAGACCAAAAATGTGAGCCATTTTCTCGTACGTGCAAGTATCGATTTTCAAGCCAAATCGTGCAATACAAATTTGAGATTTGTACCCCCTTGCACACGTGTAAGAGAGCCTTTCCACTACACAGGGTCTCCTCTCTTAGCAATGTGGGACACATAGTCGCATCAAACTAAAAATGCTTTGTTTGGTTTTTTGAAATAAAATGCCAAATAAGATAATAAAAATCCAACACATTGGACTTATCATACCTTCCACGCCCTCTTCCACGTCCTCTTTGTGAGTTTCGTTGGATTGAATCGGATTGGTGAGTATATGAGTGGTGAGAATCGTTTGTACCACGACCATGATTGTTTCTACCACCACGTCCTCTATAATTGCATCGCTGGCCTCTGCCACGACTTCTACCATTTCCTTGACTTCTAGAAGCAGCAACATCTCATTACCTTTCTCAACTTTGATTGAAGCTTGGCTTTAGAGAGCTGCTCGATCGGCTTTTCTATGTTTCTCTCATTCAAACGCTGCTCGTGAGCCTCTAGTGAGCCCGTCAATTCATCAACCGTCATAACGGATAGATCTTTTGATTCTTCAATTGCCACCACAATGTGTTCGAATCTTGCAGATAAAGTTCGGAGGATCTTTTCCACCATAGCAAGTTCTTTAATCTTTTCTCCATTTGCTCTCATTTGATTTGCCAAGGTCAATACACGAGATATATAAGCAAAGACACTTTCATTATTTTCCATTTGTAGAAGTTCAAATTGACGTCTCAAAGTTTGAAGTCTCACCTTTTTAGTCTTCTCAACTCTTTTGTAGGATCGTTCTAAAAGATCCCATGCTTCCTTTGCTGTAGCCGCCCCAGAAATCTTCTCAAACACCGTATCATTGACACCTTGATGGATGAAAAATAATGCCTTCCGATCTTTCTTCTTATTCTCTCGGTAGGCTTGCCGCTGAGCATCAGTTGACTGCTCTCCAAGTTCAACAACTCCAGCCTCCACAATATCAAGAATTTCTTGATAACCAAAAAGTATCTTCATCTGGATACTCCAACAATCAAAATTTTTTCCATCTAACTTAGGAAAAGTGGGCTGGACAGAGCCATTAAGTGCTGCCATTAGTGGCTCTGATACCAGTTTTGTTGGGGCAAAATCACAAACACTTAGAGTGCAAACACAAAGGAAGAAGAAAATGAGACTTTATTGTATTTTTGGTACACATATGAACGATGAACATGGGCTGTTTATAGTATGAGCCTTACAATCAAAGACAAGGATAAGTTTAACTAAAAAAGGAAACTCTAATCCATAGATAAGGATAGACTTTTATCAATTAAATAAAAATAAAGATAATCCCAAAAGATAAGAATAAATTAAATGACTAAATATCTAGATTAACTTCAACACCACTTAGGAGAGAGATAGAGTGTGTTTGTAAGTATTTGTGTAAAGTGTTTGTGCCTCAAATATTACACTTTTTTTATATGGAAAAAATTGTACACCGAGCATAATGTTTACATCCTATGAATTTTATTTTCAGCCAAACATATAGTTCTTGGTTTTGGGGCTAAAAGGAAATTTGGACTTATTAACCAATTATTTGAAATTACTAAAAAATCTTAGTTCGTTTTGACAAAAAACTTTTTAAAGATTTTTTAAAAGGCCAAAAAAAAAAAAAATTTAAATTTAAGTGCAACAAAATTGAAGCTTTTTGAAAAGCTAAAAATTTTCTAATTTCCATGGTACGTATTACAACCCACTAAAAAGTTTTAAAAAATCTCTTATCAGAGCTGTCCCAAACGTGGTGCAGCGTTAAAACTCCTGCTACTAAATAAATAATTTAATTCGCAAATAAGCTTGAGACTTGTGTT
Source organism: Hydrangea macrophylla (assembly GCA_033977485.1). Taxonomy (NCBI): domain Eukaryota; kingdom Viridiplantae; phylum Streptophyta; class Magnoliopsida; order Cornales; family Hydrangeaceae; genus Hydrangea; species Hydrangea macrophylla. Next base: position 79,957,328 of record CM066995.1, on the reverse strand, counting down.
AAAATAATTCTAAGTTACATCTGTATATAGTCCGCTCATTCTACATCATGTCTTAAGTGAAAGCATCAGTAAGTAAATTGACTAAATTCCCTTTGTACTTTTATTTAGATTGGAGGCTATATAGCACAAGTTAAGCTTTCTCCCAAAAGCAGAATGCTTGAAGTTCTCTTACTCTCTTTTTTTTTTTTTTGAACAATACTTCAAGTTTTGGTTTAGATGTCAGTGATGTCACTAGTTGATCTTTACTCCTCAGTCCTCTCTACTGAGTTCGATCTTACATAAAAATAAAAAATAAATAAAAATAAAAATAAATAAAAAATTATTGGCCGGGTTAATAGAGAAAATCCACAAAAATATTCGCATAGAATGGATGTTGCTATTACTGTCTCTCGTACGGTGGTATTATTTGATCACTCTATGAGTCCTATATATAGGAGGGCCACAGTGCATGGTCTCATGTTTCAGGGTGCAAGCAGAAATTTGAGGGGTTTGACAGGGCGAAGTTTAGAAGTTACACTTTGGAGTAATCGAATTTACAAGGCCCCAGGACTAATTTTTTGCAGCCATTTATATACTCCTTCTGTCTCATAATAAGTGTTCACATTTCCTTTTTTGGATGTCCCACAATAAGTGTCCACTTTCCTAAATTGGCATATAGCTTTTACTTACTTTTCAAAACTACCATTATAATAAAGACAAAGAAGCATTTATTTGTGGTCCCAAAACAAGCAAAAAGTCAAACACCCATCACATCTAAGGGTAAAATTGGAAAGTGACACTTTAATGAACCAAATAAATTAATATAATACAACTTTCTTAAACATTGTACAAAAAGGAAGTGGACACTTATTATGGGACGGAGGGAGTAATATCTTCATGTAAATGATAATCATTAATAATTAATTTTAACAGCACCAAATTTCATTAATTAGATTAAGAAATCTTACAAAGATAATGACAAAGTCCCAAACAAAGTACATCAGAAAACGACCCAAACAACCACTGCCCATATGTGAACAAACCAGCAACTTCACCACTTTTTAACCTTTTAACAAACACTTGATCTACAGCACCCCCATTTTCGTATAGATAATATAAGCTAATGCTACAAAGAGAACACAAAAACTTAAATGCTAATAAAACAAAGAGTTTTTTGAATTTTTGGTGGGCCTTAAGTGAATTTTTAAATTTTTTATTTTTATATATAAATCAGTGAGCCTCCGTTTCCTCTTGAGAGATCTGCCTCTGTTCTCATTAAAAACTTCTCTTGTTGATACTGCATCACATCCTCTCTTTCCAAGTCGTATTTGTGTTAAGACTGCAATTCTCACTTCAAAATACAAATGGATTTACCATTCAACCACTTGAGGAAAAAAGAAAGAGCAAACAACAAAAGATGAGGAACTCTGTAGATCGCTTGCGCCTCAAACAGCTTACCTAACCAGTCTCATTTAGCGTTTTCACATAAATAATTAAGCAAACTGTATCTTTTTTTAGAGCATGTTTGGGTTAGCTAAAATATTAAATGATTGTTTTTAAGTGATAAAATATTAAGTTATTATTTTTTAAGTGATGAATATTAAGTGATTATTTTTTAAGTGATAAAAATCTCAATTCGGTAATCAATGTATCCAAACTTTTTAAAAGAAGACTTTGATTTTTTGCAACCTCGGGACATCACAATAAGAACTTGAAAATAGGAAAAAAGAAATATATTAGTATTTAACAGAGGACAATTAACTAACACTTTGAATTATAGAAACAACAGATCTACCAATTATTGCTTGGGATATAAGGTCATAGACCCTTTAAAATTATGTGTTTTAATAATAAAAAAAATTCACGTTTTTTGCAGTTTTATGAAAAGTCTCTCCGCTCACAGATTATGTTATATTATCTGTGAACTTTAAATCATCATAACTCACTCATTTTTTGGCCTTTTTGGGTGATTTTTTTTTTATATCATGTATTATTTCGAGATCTACGCATTAGACTTGAAAGTTGTACAAAAAAAAGTAATTTGGAACTTCAATTTTCATTTTATCTTTCAGATATATAATATTATCTGTTTACACTAACAGATAACATTATTTGTCAACTTTAAACCACCATAACTTTATCAATTCTTGGGCTTTTTGGGTGATTTTTTTTTTTTTTTTTTTTTTATTTCATGTATTTCTTTGAGATCTACGCATCAGACTTGAAAGTTGTATAAAAAAAATAATTTGGAACTTTGTTTTTTCATTTTTATCTTTCAGAACACAAACAGATAATACTATCTGTTTACACAACCAGTTAATATTATTTGTCAACTTTAAACCACCATAACTTTATCAATTCTTGGGCTTTTGGGTAATTTTTTTTTTTTGCTTTCATGTATTTCTCTGAGATCTACGCAATATGCGTGAAAATTTTACGAAAAAAAGTTAAGTTGCAACCTAATTTTGAGGTTTTACCTATCTTACAGATAATATTATCTGTTATCTGTGAGTCTAACATATAATATTATCCGTCAACTTTAAACTACCATAACTTTATCAAATCTTGGGGTTTTTGGGTGATTTTTTTTTTTTTGATTTCGTGTATTTTTTTAAGATCTATGCATCTATGGTACCAATTTAGAAATGTTTTTATTATATGTATGCGAAAAAATACAATTTTTCATATTTGTTTGATGTTTAGTTTTTTTTTTGTCCCAATATTTCATAGTCAACATTGAACTCATTTGATAGATCTCATTTTTCTGATTTCAAAACATCAAATTTTACGAAAAACGGACTTGTATAACAAAAGTTATAGCAATTTGAGTGTAAAAAGGGCCTAATGCGATAAAGAAAAGTAGCATGTGTTTTAGTTTTGACGAGTTTTATTTGAGGGGGCTATGGCCGAAGGTCCCTTATAACTTAGAAGGTATAAATTTTTTTAAAATTTTTTATTTACGCATTTTGTAAATGGTATCTTGTCCGCAAGGGGATTTTTCGAGAAAGATAGTAATTGAAATAATTCTTTGAATATCAGAACATAATATTTAAACAATGTTAATTTGAAACTTCAAATCAAATCTAAAAAAATGCTAGAAAAAACTAATTTTTTTCTCAAATAAATATAAAATATTTTATGCCATAAGACTATTTTATCACACAAGCATGCTATGAAATGTGGATTATTTGATGTTTGAACCAAATTGAAGAAATTAATGAATATATATATATATATATATATGCGTGAATGAATACTACGTTGTTAAATCTTTGTCTAAATTTTGTCTTCCATTTTATTATAAATATCCCAAGTGGCAAAGGGCTGACAGTTAGTGCCCTCATGTGTATCAATGCAAGCTTCTATGTGTTTGCTAGTAGTTTGTGCAGGCGTGCTAGAGCCACACGGGCTCGGTGTAGGTGCAAATTAATTTCCTATATTGCTTGTGTGAGTGATATACAAGGCTTTAGATCTGACTTCTAACGGGGTGATTGTGTGTGATGAGTAGGAAAGTTCCCTCACCAAAAATCCCTTGGCAGTACTGAAGCGCACAAGCCAAATAGTGTAGAGTTTACCAGGTAAACAAATCACAAACGATTAATAAAATACAGATTTTATTAAGTGTTTGGAAAATATAACATATAAGCAAAGAACAGAATCAGAACAGGCTGATTGTTCGTGAAAATGAAAACAGTAAAGAAAATAACAAACGAGGGTAGACCTATTTGCTATAAATGCAAAAAGAACATAAAAGTTTGAATGCTTTGAATATTTTTTGGATGCAATGTGTGCTGTTTTTCGAGATGACGTGGAGTCCCTTTGCTTGGTCGGCCTGCTTCCATATTTATTGCGGCCTCTAGGAATTCTGATAAGGAAAGAACTCCTTTCTTTGCGCCTTAAACAGTCCGGATTGATTGATAGTGGAAGAATCCTTCCCAGTCTTCAACTCCTGCCTTATCTTGACTCTTGATTGAACCAATCCCTATATTCTAGGAATCAGTCTTCCAATCTAGCTATACGTGATTAAATATCTTCCAAACTGGACTCTTGCTTCCTAAAAATCTAGGATGACTTCGCCTTGACAGCTGTGAATATATAACACCGCCTTCTCCTTTTAGTCCATCGGCCTTCCCAACTTCTTCTTTCAGCTAAATCGGGGTTGGCCAATTTCAATACTGTCTTTCATGCCCTATTACCTTTTTACAAATGCCTATGGCCGATCGGACTCATACAACCATCCTTAATTATACGGTGTCCGATTGGCCTCCGTGCTGCTTTGATCTACCATCGGGTTTACATTGCGTTACGTTATGTTACTACTATGCCCGATGGTCTTCATTCATGCCCACCCTTCTAATCGGGCTCCTATCATGGCTATAGCCCGATTAGACTGCTCATCATTCATCTTCACCATATTTAACCAACAGCTATGGATCTTTAGAAACCATGTGACATCGTCCTCTCGAGCCCGATAAGCTATTGCAACCCTTGGGCCGGCCTCCCTCCTATCCAATTTCATGCCACTCGGGGCTCAAAAACCTTTGGCAGTTTTTGGGTGCAAACACTATGATCGAATTTTCCCCCTCTAAAAAAATAAATAAAAAATAACTAGAGGGAGCATGTACTTAAAATTATTATAAGGCCTAATTACACCTTACACTCTTATACTATACCTATGTGTTTTAATTGGGTACATAATCGATCTCATTTTTTTTTTGGTTCAATCAAACCCTTAAACTTCAAAAATTGATTCAATCAGACCCAAAACCTAACGTCGTTAGCTTAATCTAATGGAAATTGTCAAGTGAGTTGCGCGTAATGCTTACCTGTCATAGGTTAGGTTAAGAAAAATGAAGGAGGTAGTGAATGGCGCAAAAAATCTCATTCAATCGGATCCAAAATTGCATTAAATCAGATTCGAAGTCACATTCAATCAGATCCAAAATCAAATTCAATCAGCCCCAAAATTGCATCAATTTTGCGTCATTCACAATCCTATTCGTTCGGCTTAACCTAATTTGTGACAGGTAAGCATTATGTGCAACTCACGTGACAATTTCGGTTTGTTTAAGTCAACTGCATCAGGTTTTGGGTTTGATTGAATGAGTTTTTTTTTACGTTTAATGGTTCAATTGAACAAAAAAAAAAAGTTTATGTATTCAATTGAAAACACGAGTATAATATAAATGTGTAAAGTGTAATTAGCCCTTATGATAATAATCTGAACTGATAAAATTTTAGTTGATTTATTCAAGTACTCCCTCTGTCCCATTTTGTGAGTCATGTATTCCATTTTGGGATAAATTAGTGTCCACTTTCCTAATTTAGTATAAAATTTTTACTTACTTTCCAAAACTACCCTTCATTGAAATCTACACTAAGATAAAACTAAAAAAGTTGTTGTAATGATTATGGGCAATTGTGGAAAGTAAGTGTAGATTCTTCTTGTCCCCTTAATAAATTGAGTTCCCAGATACAGACTCACAAAATGGGACGGAGGGAGTATTATTTACGTAAGATGCTATAAATTCAAATTGGTAGTTCGATTAAGAAGCTGAAAGTTTGAAACTACATTTTTCACGTGCATGAAAAATTAGACAACTTAGTCATATATGTCGATCATTTTAAAATCCCAACAACCGAGTCGAGCTTATGTATATTGAACCTGAGTTGTTTGTTAAATGAGTATGAAATTCATGCTTGAGATTGACATGTTCATTAAATGAGCCGAGCTCGAGTCCGAGTCCGAGTCCAAGTCCGAACTCATATGTGCTTGCTTGAGCTTAATTTGTTTAGTAATCGAGTCTAAATTTTAAGCTTGTTCCTCATTCGTAAAAAAAAACTATATTCGGTTGTTCAATCACCTTTGTGAAGGGCATTTGAGAGAGTTAATTTGAGAAGAAAAATAATAGTTGAAATTTTTAATTTAACGGGTATTAGTAAAAAAGGACACTGCATGAGGAAGTATCAGCATAATCTACCCTCTATAAAAGTGAGTATATAAGTCTTTTATCCTAGTTATGAGCATTTTACAAACTTACTAACAAGCCTTATTCAAACGTATTTACCAACTATTTTGAACATAACTCTAATTATTAAAGGATTCAAACTCTAGGCTTAAACTTGACTTTTTTTATAAAACAAATCGAGCCGAACTTTAAAGGTTAAGGCTTAATCGAATTTGTTCACTAGGACTTGTATAACCACTTGGCTTGTAAACAGCTCTAAGTTTCACTCTACTATTTATTTAAAAAATAAAATAAAAAATAAAATAGAAAGGGTAAGTTGGACATTTCAGGTTTGACTTAGTACCAAAACTTACCTGAGGTGCGCATTATCACAGAGTGTCCAAGTGAGAACTCAGAGCCCCCATCACTGAATCACACGGTCGCTGTTTTTGCTGATATATTCCTGAAAAGAATCGGATTATAGAGAGAAAAAGATCGGATTTTGTTGGCCTCTTGAACGAGAGATGGCTTTGAGGCGCCTTCTTACGCAGGTCAGTTTTTAATCTTCATTGTAACATCGTACACGATGAATTTGTATTCACCCCTTCGTAATTTTCTTGATTGATTCTGTTTGATTGTTCTGTTATTTTCTAGGGCTTTCACTGACCTAAGTCTAGTTAATTTGGGATTTTAGGGTTCGGTTTGTTCCGTTGTTGTATGCGTAGTTATTATGTATAATTAACTGCTATAGGCTATTGTTTTTGGTTCCAAAGCAGGCTTTTATGTGGGAAAGATTCCATTATTTATTTATTTTTTATTTTTTTATTTAAAAGTATTTGATTAGGGATAGCAATTGGGTTCTCTTAGATGCTAGGATTAGTGAGAAAATGGCATTTTTTTTTATGGAACTGGCAGCTTCTCTAACTCTATTTTGCTACACACACACACATGGAATTGGGTTCTCTTAGAAGCTAGGGTTAGTGAGAAGATGGCACTTTTATGATACTGTCAGCTTCACTAGCTCTCTTTTGCTAGTTATACACACACACACACACACACACACATGGAATTGGGTTCTCTTAGAAGCTAGGGTTAGTGAGAAGATGGCACTTTTATGATACTGTCAGCTTCTCTAGCTCTCTTTTGCTAGTTACACACACACACACACACACACACATACACACATTTATTCAAGTGAACAAAGCCTTGGTTGCAACTATTTGGGGATTAGCACATATCTCCATTCTGCTCTGTCTGAGGCCTATCCATTGAATTGCTCTTTTGTATCCTGAAAAAATGAAGGATTTGTCGCTTACAAAATGGTTGGGATGGGGGTGTGGTATGGTTTAGTGCATGAGTTTTAGTTCTCGTTCTTCTGAATACGTACATATAATGTTTTTCAATGCTGGAAATCAGTATCTTATTCTGATATGCTGTGTTTATTTTCTATTTAGGCTTGTAATTTGCTACATTTTCATTGTGATAGGTTACTAGGCAACGATCACAGTTGCGGCAATTAAACACTTCGTTTGCTAGATCTTATCGCACTTGCCATAAGTTGGGAGGTGGTGGAGGTATGTATTTATTGATGTTGGTTACAAATCTTGTTTTTTGTCAAAAATAATTTTTCTCCCCCATTTCCAACTTAACGAAATGAATTTGATTTATTCTTTTTTGATTAAATTGTTTGATTGAATGATTATTTTTGTTTATTTATTTATTTATTTTTAACTCATTTGGGAACTAGGTATTTTAACTTTTGTGTTCAATAAAAATTTTAGAGAATTGTAAGTGAAATTGACACGTAGCATAGAGGTTGATGTCCAAACTTACTGGAATGAACATATATATACCCACCAAACGTGGTAGGATATAACATCTGATTGTTTTCTCATATATAATTCTTTTAGGAATGGTTATGTTGTTGATTAATTTGATAGTTGTACAACATATGGTTTACCAAGAGGTTAAAGAATTTTAAAATATTAGTTGCTTGTATTTTATATTTGTACTGTCCTTAGTAATTAGGCTGCATAGATCAAATCAAATGCTATTTGTATACAGTACAAGAGGCATAAAATATATTGTCCATTGTATCGTGAAATTAACACAGCTATTATTGATCCTTTTCTAAACTGGTTTGATTGATTATCTTCCTCTTTGTGTAGGAAATAGGCTTCCAACTGCTCAAGCAAGGTTTCAGTCAAGTTATGTTGGCAGTTTAGCTCGCAGAGTACGAGATACAGAAAGATCAAATGATGCCGCATATCTTAAAGAGCTTTACCATCGAAAGGACCCAGAAGCAGTGATAAGGCTATTTGAGAGTCAACCTTCATTGCATTCAAATCCATCGGCGCTTTCTGAATATGTTAAAGCATTGGTAAAAGTTGATAGGTTAGATGAAAGTGAATTGCTCAAGACATTGCAGAGAGGTGGGTGCGGGAACGGAACTGCTTTTGGCCTATAGATGTTTTCATTGCCCTTTTTTTTTTTTTCCTTCTTGTTAGGTGGTTTAATTACTACTGGACCTTATTAGTTCGTGTAAAACCATGAAGTCTGTTAATCCTTCTACATTTATCCGTACATTAGCGGCCTCCATTGTTTAAAAAAAAATAATTCAGTGAAAGTTCATAGGTTTGCCCGCTGAAGAGTAGTTTTTAGGCCTTGTGAATTCTTGTTTGGTGGGTGCTCTTTGATCCACATTTCTAATTAAATTTACTTTTTTTTGTCAGTGTAACGTCTGAATTCTAAAACTATAAGACCCAGGTTTAGCGTGTATATATATGCATTAGCTTGCCTTTGGTTGTTTGAGAATGACTATCTGGTGACATTTTCGGACGTTCCGTGAAAAGTGATGAATCGAAAAGGAGTATTGGAATCATTCATTGTCAAATATCTCATTTTGCGAAAACCAGTTTGTGTAGAAACTCAGAACTTTGTATACACTGATCTTTCCTTTCGGCATTAATGATCTTATTTCCTTTTTGTTGGCAAAGTTTATTTACAGCTTTTTAGATCTTTTTTTAAGTTTTGAGAAAATCAATCTTTTTGTTACAAAAAAACCACAATGGTACCTATTAGAAAATGCTTCTCTGTTTCGTCACTGCGTGTCTAACTTTTTACATGTTGCAGAATTGACTTTTGTTTTTCATAATAGTTAAATTTGTGCAGTCCTTGTCTTACCTCGTAAGTGATGGATTTTCATTTAGGAAGAAAATAACAAAGAAAGACGTAGAAAAAGTCAACCAGAATTTGTGAAAATGTATTTGAATTATAATAACCTAGTCTGTCACCCCTTTAGAACAAGTTTCAGCGAGTGAGTTTCTGACATTTTTTGCATCCATTGTTATGCTATGTATATGGTCTGCATTTCCTTCTTTTTAATTTCATTTCCCCTAACTTTCGTCAAACAAGTGTTAATGCAGGAATTTCAGGTGCTTCTCACTCAGCACTGGAAGAAGAAAGTGTTGGTGGCCTTTCAGCTTTCAGGAATGTAGGAAAACATACAAAAGATGGTACCCTTGGAACTGCAAGTGCGCCTATACATATGGTAACTGCCGAAGGAGCGCATTTTAAAGAACAGTTGTGGCGTACCGTCCGTGCTCTGGGTATGGCATTTCTTTTGATATCAGGTGTAGGAGCGCTTATTGAGGATAGAGGAATCAGTAAAGGTACTTCTATCATGTGATGTTGTAGGTGTTTCTGTAATTTCATTCACATGTATCTATAATTGGATAACTAAGTTTTTCTTTTTTCTATTGCTGTTTGTACTTTTAAGGACTCGGTCTGAATGAAGAGGTGCAACCCAGCATGGAATCTAGCACAAAATTTAATGATGTAAAGGGTGTTGATGAGGCAAAGGCTGAGCTGGAAGAAATCGTTCACTATCTTCGAGACCCTAAGGTAATGGCATTTGGGGCCATTAGTTAGTTTCGTGAGTGTATATGTCTGTGCGGCCCCATGTGGGTGGGTATGCACATGTGCACATACCCGTGCGGCCTACATGTACAAATTGTTACTTATCATGTAAAACTTAGAGTTCGTTTGGGTTAGCTTTTAAAATTATTATTTGTTGGAATGAGAGATTTTTTGAAAAACTACAATTTGGAGCTTTATTAAAAGCTTTTTTTTTTTTTCAGCTCTAAAGAGCAATCAGATTCATTTTAACAAAAAGGCTATGAAAAAGCTTGTCCAAGTGGTCGCTTCTTTTAAAACAATAGTGATTTTTGGCCCCGAAAAGCTATATATCCCAAACGGGGAAATAAACTGTTTACCTTGCTCCTTTTTCGAGTTTTCATTTCTTTATGTAAAAGCATGTTCTTGTGCATATATGTGTGCAGAGTAAAGTAACATATCCACCATGTTTAGATTTTTAATTTCACTTCCTCAAATATATCTCCCATATCTGGCAAGTAGTTTTATGACTTTTATCATGAAAATTCTTTAGGTGAACAGAAAATGTGTCATGAACTTGAATTGTATGATTTTGAAGCCTATTCTAGTTAACCTTAGACACGAATTGCTCAACTGCAATGAAACATTTAAATTTTCGTATCTTGGCATTTAACCGTTACAGCGCTTCACTCGCCTTGGTGGCAAGCTCCCAAAAGGCGTTCTGCTTGTGGGTCCACCTGGCACGGGGAAGACTATGCTAGCAAGAGCCATTGCAGGAGAAGCAGGGGTGCCTTTCTTCTCATGTAGTGGCAGTGAGTTTGAGGAAATGTTCGTCGGTGTGGGGGCCCGGAGGGTGAGAGATCTTTTTTCCGCTGCAAAGAAGCGATCACCGTGTATAATATTCATTGACGAGATTGATGCCATTGGAGGAAGCCGTAACCCGAAAGACCAGCAGTACATGAAAATGACCTTGAATCAGTTGCTTGTGGAACTGGACGGCTTCAAGCAAAACGAAGGGATTATCGTGGTCGCCGCAACTAATTTCCCAGAGTCACTGGATAAGGCACTGATCAGACCTGGACGATTTGACCGTAATATAGTAGTTCCGAATCCAGATGTTGAAGGACGGAGGCAGATTATGGAATCCCACATGTCAAAGGTATTAAAATATCTCTCCCTCACTCTCTCTCTTCTTTTCTTTTAATACAAACAAGACGTTAATATATTTTGGAAGGATCATAATTGGAAGAGATGTCCTCCTTGAGTCAACACTTGGAAGAAAGGCCCAAACTAACTCTCTAGAGGCGATGACAAAAACATAAAGCGGGAGGATGATCATCCTCTGCTCTCCAAGGATATTGCCCTCTAGTGAATAATGCTGTGTTTGGAACAGAAGTCACTGTTTTTCGTAAAACATAAAACAATATTGATATACTTGAGAGAGAGAGAGAGAGAGAGAGAGAGAGAGAGAGAGAGAGGGAGGGAGGGAGGGAGGGAGGGAGGGAGGGAGGGAGGGAGGGAGGGGGAGAGAGAGAGAGAGAGAGAGAGAGAGAGGAATAGCAGGTACTATAGTGATGCTATGGAAATTGTGGAGCATGGGGTTCTGTGAACCCCCAAGTCTGAGTCCTCATAATATGCAAATCACCATATCCTACTTTAATGCAGAAGCAAGTCAAGAGTTTTTTTTTTTTTTTTTTGAAAAAGTAAAAATTGTATTCGAATACATCTTTGAAAAAAGTTGATAATAAAGGATAATGTTACTACAATGGTGAGAATGCATTCCAAAGATGTCAGTCCAAAGTCCAAACATACCCAATGCACTTACTGGTGGTGTGTGACCTTTTGTTCTTGGTCATTATTTAATTGAAATTCTTTTTTTACCCTTCCATTGCAAGAATAATTAAATATTTCTGGTAATTTATCTATGTATATTAACTAACCCCTCATCCTCCAAGCATGTTTTTTTTGCCGAAACTTTGTTTGGACATCAAATAGTAAGAATACCATGCAGAATGCAACATTCCCGTGCAAATTTCTTTTCTTTTCTTTTCTTTTCCCCAAAAAAGTTTTAGCCTCACGTAATTTTGATCTAAATACCATTTGACAGGTTCTGAAGGCAGATGATGTTGATCTGATGATCATTGCCAGGGGAACACCTGGGTTCTCGGGTGCCGATCTCGCGAACTTGATCAATGTAGCAGCTCTCAAGGCTGCCATGGACGGTGCTAAAGCTGTAAGCATGGATGATCTAGAGTACGCAAAGGACAGAATCATGATGGGAAGTGAACGCAAATCAGCCGTTATATCTGATGAGTCCAGGCGAATGACAGCTTTCCATGAAGGCGGCCACGCCCTCGTGGCGATCCATACCGATGGGGCCCTACCGGTGCACAAGGCAACAATTGTTCCACGAGGGATGTCTCTTGGCATGGTTGCCCAATTACCCGACAAGGATGAGACAAGTATATCCCGTAGGCAGATGCTTGCTCGGCTCGATGTTTGTATGGGGGGTCGAGTTGCAGAAGAGCTCATCTTTGGAGAAAACGAAGTTACTTCGGGTGCCTCTTCTGATCTCCAACAAGCAACTAATCTAGCCAGAGTTATGGTTACCAAGTACGGTATGAGCAAACAAGTTGGGTTGGTCACTCACAACTACGACAATGGAAAGAGTATGAGTACCGAGACTAGGCAGCTTATCGAGAATGAAATGAAGGAATTCTTGGAAAGGGCTTACAATAATGCAAAGACCATTCTGACCACCCATAGTAAGGAGCTTCATGCTCTTGCTAATGCTTTGCTCGAGCACGAGACCCTTTCGGGAAGTCAAATCAAATCCCTGCTTGCTCAGGTCAACTCTCAGCAGACTCAGCAACAGCAACTGCAACAGCAAATGGTTGCACCACAGAGCACTTCACAGTCTAACCCCATGCCTCCTTCAGCAGCCGCATCTGCTGCAGCTGCGGCGGCGGCGGCGGCGGCTGCAGCCGCGGCTGCCACCGCTGCAGCCAAGGCTAATGGCGTTGCTCCTGTGGGATCTTAGCGTATGAAGATGCAGGTAATGTTCATCAAATCCAATGTGCATATAGCTATTTACGTGGAAACCCGTACTGCCGTTTGCTTACTGCCCTTGAGTTTCTAGTTGTGTACCAATTCGGAGTTTGGAAGTGAAAGTAAGCTATAGAAGATTAGTTGCAGTGACATCACCAGGCCAAGCATAGCGGTTATGTTGAAGTCCATTGGACAATTTTATTGTCCCTTTTAATTTTCTGGCCATGTAGTTGAGATTAATTTCCATGTATTTTCTAAAGTTTTTTTCTTTTTTACTTACATTTATATCTTTGGTCGCTTTGAGATTACTTGTAAGGTTCTAATGTAAGAACATCTCAAATTGCTTTGTAGTTGCTATTTTTTTTTTTTTTTTTTTGGGGGGGGAGGGGGGGGGGGGGGGGGGGGGGGGGGGGGGGGGGGGTTGATTAAAGCAATAAGTTAATCAAAGAAAATGATTCGGTGTTTTGATGGATTGTGGTTTGTATGGTAATTTGTAATCTTGATTACTACACATTAATGCACTGGTGCTGTTTTAGTTAGTAAACATTATGTGAATTGTGTAAATTATATGACTGGGTGTTACACATTTTAGCCAAAAGGCACACCACGAATTATATAGTTGACCCCAATAGCCTGTGACAAGGTTTTGTTGAGTTCGTTTGGAATACCTACCATGCATATTCATTATTTGAGTATTTAAGATCCCTTCACTTTGCGATGACTCCGCAAATAAGTTGTAGAGATGTTTAAATGGTTGTCCAAAGCACAATGTTTCCTGTAATGTGTGAAACCTTCTGTTTTTTTGGTGTTTCTATTTACTTGAACACTTTTTGTTGTTGTCGAGAGATCTTGATTTGGATTGATGGTTAAGAATGTTTGAACTATGAAAGGGTGTGATATGGTTTTTAGGCACAACTTCAGCAAAATATGGGCTTGTAGTGGAAAACTTGTGGACTGTATTTTATGACTAGTGTTTTGCTTTCCAAATTTGAATCTCAAATAACTTAACAGTTGTGATGAATAGTACAAGTGCAAACATTTGAGAACAAATTTTGGGATTCAAGTTTTGGGAAGCGTAACATTACTTAGTGTTAGCCCCTTCCATTAATTGAATGGATAATTTTGATGATTAACAAACCACTTGGTAATGGTTTCTAATTATCTCTAGTTGATTAAAGTTGCAGGGACATTGATAATATATCCTTTCCTCTTTCATGGTGATTGTTGTTCTTTTGTCCTAAGCCAAACGGAGCCTTACAAGTTGAAGAATCTTGTTGTAATCAATGTTTTAGGACACTTTGTAAGCAATCTGTTTTTGTGAACATCTTACTTGAGGGCTCAAGATTAATTAAAAAAGGTTTCACTTAACTAACCCAACCTTTCTTTGAAAATCTGCATAGAAGCAGTCGACTGTGGCGTCGCTTCAGTCGACTGATTATCCAGTCGACTGAATGGTCGACTTGGGTACACAGAGTTTTCATAAGGGCACAAACCAGTCGACTGCCATCGCGACACAGTCGACTGATCTTCTTATTGTAGTACATCTTTTTGAAAAGCAGTTGACTGCCCTGAGAAGACAGTCGACTGAATCACTGCGATAAACACTGTAACGGCTAGTTAACTGCATTTAATGCAGCATTTATTACTCCCAACTACCCCCAACGGTTGGAAATCAAAAGGAAGCTATAAATACATTTATTTGAACTTCATTGAAGCTCTCCTTGAACAATCTAACTAAGTTTTTCATCTCATTAATATCTTGAGCCCTAGTTTGGTGAGATCATAAATTCTATTGCTCTAGCACTCATTTGTATTCTCTTGAGAGCAATTTATTGTGAGCTTAAATCTTGTATTTATCCACTCTATTGAGAGAGTCTTTCATTCTTGTATCAAAACCCATTTATAAAGGTAGTGTGTATTAAGGGTTGGTGTAACCCTAGTTCAAGAGAAGAGGATTTTCTTCCTTGAAGAGATTGTAAGGGTTTAATCTTCACCCGAAGAAGATTGAAATAGTGGAATCCTCAAGAGGTGTTCTTGAGGGGTGGAAGTAGGGCGCGGCGTGCGGTTTCCCGAACCACCTAAAAATTGGTTTGCATTGTATCTCTTCCCCTTCTCTTTACATTGCTTTTGTTATTTAATTGTTTGGGTAATCTATTTGAACAAATTTCTAAATTATTTTTTAAAACCTTATTCACCCCCCCCCCCCCCTCTAAGGTTTCCTTTTTGGGCCAACAATTGGTATCAGAGCCTCGGCTCAAATTTCTAAACGTTTTTGAGTTAAAGATCAAATGGAAACCACATCTAATACTATCATCTATAGTGAGGGACAATCCTCAAATAGACCTCCTTGCTTTAATGGTTCAAATTATGCCTATTGGAAAAACCGTATGAGAATCTACATGATTGCCCAAGATTTTGATCTTTGGCAACTTATTGTGAATGGGCCTCACATTCCCATCAAGATTGTAGATGGTATTGAAATTGAGAAAACTATTGAGGAATACAATGACATTGATAAAAGGCTTATCAAAATGAATGCAAATGCTATGAATATCTTATATTGTGGATTAGACCCAAATGAGTATAATAAAATTTCTTCTTGCGAATCCGCAAAAGAAATTTGGGATAAACTTGAGGTTGCTCATGAAGGTACTAATCAAGTTAAGAAATCTAAAATAAATCTACTTGTTCAAACGTATGAGATGTTTAAAATGTCTTCAAATGAGACTATTAGTGAAATGTTCACTCGCTTCACCATTATTATCAATAGCTTAAAAAGCCTTGGTAAAACATATACTAATGAGGAGATGATTGAGAAATTGCTTAGGTCTCTTCCAAAGCCTTGGCAACCTAAAGTGACGGCAATCCGAGAGGCCAAGGAACTCTCAACACTCTCATTGGAGCAACTCTTGGGCTCTCTTGTCACTCATGAAATGGAGTTGGCAGTATTTGACAAGGAAGACAAGAAGAAGAACATTGCTCTCAAAACATCTCAAGACAATGAAGAAGATAGTGATAGCAATGAAGATGATGAGATGGCTATGATCACTAGGAAGTTCAAAAGATTCTTGAAGAAGGATAAGAACTTCACTAGGAGAACTCCTAAGACGATAGAGACTAAAAAGGAGCCAATTATATGCTTCAAATGCAAGAAGCCGGGCCATGTCAAGGCCAATTGTCCTTTAATGAAAAAAAACTACAAGAAAATCAAGAAAAGGGCAATGAAGGCTACTTGGGATGATTCCGATAGTGAATCATCAAAGGATGACTCAAGTGATGAAGAAGTGGCAAATATTTGTCTTATGGCTTACTTGAATGAGGTAAATGATCCTACTCCCGATGTTTGTTTTGATTCTCATAAATATGATGAACTACAAAATGCTTTTGAGGAATTACATCAAGAATTGGAAAACTTGGGAGCAAAGTATGTTTCTCTTAAAAAGAATTTTTCATTACTTTCAAATGAACTAAGTGATTTGAAAATTCAAAATGATCTTTTGAGAAAAGAAAATGAAGCGCTAATTGACCTAACATCTCAAAATGATTTGTTGAGAAAAGAAAAGGAAGAGCTTTCATTAAACGATTTCTCTTCAAGTTCCTTAAAGAAAGAAAATGAAGATTTGAAGAAGCAAGTGGAAGACTTAACCAAAACAATAACAAAATTCACTCTTGGGGAACAAAATCTAAATATGCTTTTGGGAAAATAAAGATGCGTTTTTGAAAAAGCCGGTCTAGGATTCAATCCTACCTTTAAAGAAAAGAAATTCAATAACTTCTTTTCAAAAGGTACTTCCACTAGCTCCAACAAAAATCAAGTGAAAAATTCTCATCAAAATTTCTTTGTAAAAGAAGTCTCCTCAAGTATGTCCAATCCTAATGTTACATGCCATTATTGCTTAAGAAAAGGACATGTAAACTACAAATGTCCAAATAAAAGAAAACTCAATATGGTATGGATTGAAAAGGGAACAACACCTCCCTTTGCTAACAAAGTTGGACCCAACGAATATTGGGTACCAAAGAGGATCACTTAAGCTCATCTTGTAGGTTTGTCTCAAATCTTCTAGCAAGGATAGATGGTTCTTGGATAGTGGTTGCTCAAGACATATGACCGCAGACAAATCCAAGTTCTCATCTCTCTCTCCAAAGGATGGAGGAAATGTCACATTCGGAGACAACTCTAAAGGAAGAATTATCGGTATAGGTAACATTGGTAAGAATTCCTCATTAACTATCGAAAATGTACTTTTGGTTGAAGGTCTAAAACATAACTTGCTTAGTATTAGTCAATTGTGTGATAAAGGGTTTCAAGTTGTGTTTGAATCAAATTATTGCATGATTAAGTATGCTAGTTGCAATAAAACTTTGTTTATTGCTTATAGAGAAGACAATGTGTATACAATTGATTTTGATGATATTTCTTCTCAAGATGTTAAGTGTTTTGCCGCTTTGAATGAAACAAGTTGGCTTTGGCATAGAAGATTGGGTCATGCTAGCATTGACTTACTTTCAAATTTATCTAAAAATGAATTGGTCAAAGGTTTGCCAAAAACAAAATTTGTTAAAGATAAAGTTTGTGATGCTTGTCAACTTGGAAAGCAAATCAAAACATCTTTCAAAAAGAAAAAGGAAATATCAACTTGTAGACCTCTTGAGTTACTTCATATGGATTTATTTGGTCCAAATCGAGTTGCTAGTATGAGTGGCAAAATCTATGCTTTTGTCATTGTTGATGATTTCTCTAGATTCACTTGGGTGTTCTTTCTTGCACATAAGGATGAAGCTTTTACATTCTTTGTTAACTTTTGCAAACGTGTTCAAAATGAAAAAGGGTATGCGATTAACAACATAAGAAGTGATAGAGGCCGAGAATTTGATAATAATGAGATTTCTACTTTTTGTGAAGAAAATGGTTTTGGTCACAATTTTTCGGCACCTAGAACCCCTCAACAAAATGGGGTTGTTGAGAGGAAAAATAGATCTCTTCAAGAAATGGCAAGAACTATGTTAAATGAATTCTCTTTACCAAAATATTTTTGGGCCGAGGCCACTAGCACTTCATGTTATGTTATTAATCGTGTGGTCATTAGAAACAAGCTTAATAAGACCCCATATGAGCTTTGGAAAGGAAGAAAGCCCAACATAAGCTATTTCAAAGTTTTTGGATGTAAGTGTTTTATCTTGAATACTAAGGATAACTTGGGAAAATTTGATGCTAAATCGGATGAAGGCATTTTTCTTGGATATTCTCAAATTAGCAAAGCCTATAGAGTCTTTAATAAAAGAACATTGATTGTAGAAGAATCAATGCACGTCGTCTTTGATGAAGCAAATCCTTTTAAGAAAATATTGGACGATGACATTGACACTCCCAAAGATGTTTCAAATAATGTTGAAAACAATAATTCAAACTCTTTACCTCTTGAAAACTCAAAGAAAGAAGATCTTCCTTCCATTGAATCACCAAGAGCAAATTTAAGAAATGATCTTCCCTTTGAATGGAAAAATGTGCCTAATCATCCTATTGATCAAATCCTAGGAGATCCTAGTCAAGGTGTAGCTACTAGATCATCTCTCAAAAATATTTGTAATAACTTAGCATTTCTATCTCAAATTGAACCCAAGAATTTTGATGAAGCCGAAAACGATGAGAATTGGTTATTGGCCATGCAAGAAGAGCTTAATCAATTTGAGAGAAATGAAGTTTGGACTCTCGTTCCTAAACCTATTGATCACACCATTATTGGAACAAAATGGGTTTTTCGAAACAAAAAGGATGAATCCGGCATTGTTGTGAGAAACAAGGCTAGATTAGTTGCCCAAGGCTACAATCAAGAAGAAGGTATAGACTACGAGGAGACCTATGCTCCCGTAGCTAGACTTGAAGCCATTAGGATGCTTCTTGCCTTCGCTTGCTATAAAAATTTCAAACTTTTTCAAATGGATGTGAAAAGTGCCTTTCTAAATGGCTTTATCTCCGAGGAAGTCTATGTTAAACAACCCCCCGGTTTTGAAAATCCACATCTTCCGGATCATGTTTTTAAACTCACAAAAGCGTTATATGGTTTAAAACAAGCTCCACGTGCTTGGTATGATAGACTAAGTAAATATCTTATTGATCTTGGTTTTAATCGAGGAAAAATTGATACTACTCTTTTTGTTAAAACCTCAAATGTAGATATCTTGCTTGTTCAAATTTACGTGGACGATATTATTTTTGGAGCTACAAATGAGAAGATGTGTGAAGAATTTGCATCATGTATGCAAAATGAGTTTGAAATGAGTTTGATGGGGGAGCTAAACTTTTTTCTTGGACTTCAAATAAAGCAACATAAAGATGGCATTTTCATAAATCAATCCAAGTATATTAAGGATCTCTTAAAAAGATTTGGATTGGAAGGAAGTAAAGCTTTTCAAACCCCCATGAGTTCTACTTTAAAACTTGATAAAGATGAAACCGGCAAGCCGGTAGATTGTAAGCTTTTTCGGGGAATGATTGGTAGTCTATTGTATCTCACCGCAAGTAGACCGGATATAATGTTTAGTGTATGCCTCTGTGCTAGATTTCAAGCTTCACCCAAGGAATCTCATGTCATTGCGGTTAAACGTATTTTTCGTTATCTTCTAGGTACTATTGACTTAGGTCTTTGGTATCCTAAAAATACTTCTTTTGAATTAACAAGTTTTTCGGATGCGGATTTTGCCGGTTGTAAAATTGATCGTAAAAGTACTAGTGGCACATGTCATTTCTTAGGACACTCACTCGTCTCATGGTTTAGTAAGAAACAAAATTCGGTAGCTCTATCCACTGTCGAAGCCGAATATATAGCTGCTGGAAGTTGTTGTGCTCAAACACTTTATATGAAACAACAATTAGAAGATTTTGGACTTTATTATGATCATATTCCTATTTACTGTGATAATACTAGTGCCATTTGTTTATCCAAAAATCCTATCCAACACTCTAGAACTAAACACATTGAGATTCGTCATCATTTTATTCGCGATCATGTTCAAAAGGGGGATGTTGATCTTGCTTTCATCAACACCGATCGTCAATGGGCTGATATTTTCACAAAACCCCTTCCCGAAGAACGTCTTTGTATTATTAGAAGAGAATTAGGCTTATCCTACTTGAATGATCTGCTTTAAAACTCTGTATCTGCAATTTTTTTCGCTAAAGCAGTCGACTGACTTCCCGTCGCAGTCGACTGGTTCTTTTTATTCTCCCTTAATCCCTTTCTTTTGACCTCATCAGTCGACTGATGCGTCGACTATGACGTCGACTGTTTTTCAAACCAAATCCCTGCCCACTCACGTCGACTGAGGAGTCGACTGTTTTTCTACCTTCTAATCCCTGCCTACTCCAGTCGACCGTGGCGTCGACTGTTTTTATGCTTCTTAATCCCTGCCCACTTCAGTCGACTATGGCGTCGACTGAGACTCTGATTAGCCCCAATTTCAAGCCCTAATTTGATGATCAGTCGACTGCTCATGCGACGCAGTCGACTGCTTTCTTTGATCTATATATATTGCGGCCTTCTTCTTTCTTTTTCCTTCTTCACCTCCGTTCCTCCGGCGTTTTTTTTCCTTCTCTCTTCTTCGTTTTTCCTTCTTTCCTCATCCTTATTTCCCCATATCCTCTCTATACCTTTCACTTCCTCTTCTTCTCCTCCTCTCCTTTACTCATCCATCATTTATATCGTTCTCCCTCCTCTCCCTTCCTCTGTAATCGTTTTTCTCTCTCCTCTCTGTCGCTATTATCATGGCTCCTAAGCTCAAAAGGAAAGCCCCTGCTAGTGGATCATCCTCAGCCTCTCAAGCAACCAAGGCAAAGCGTTTCCCTACTCAGGAGGAGCAAGAAAGCTTTGACGAGGTTTTCTCCCACAGAAATGTGGTGTTTGGTAAGATTCTTCCTATCCCGTTTTCCAAATCTGCTAATCTTCGTTTAGGATTTCTTCTAGAACGCTTAGGATGGCATCTATTTACTAGTCTTAGCGAACCCTGCTATCCAACACTCGTTAAGGAGTTTTACTGTAATATGACTTTTGGTTATCGTGCTGACTCCATTACTTCTTTCGTTCGCGGTGTTAAAATTCATTTGAATCCAGACTCTGTCTCTTCTATTTTTCATATTCGTCGTGGAAATATTACTGAATATAATATAAATTCTTGGAATCAAGGGCACGGATTCGACCCTCTCATTGCTTGCCGTCTTATCACCGGCAATAATGAGTTGTCTTATCCCGTGAAGCCCAAGGCTTCTGCCCTCACCTTTGAGGCACGTCTTATTCACCATCTTCTCACTTATACCCTTCTGCCCCGTGCTGGGGGTCGTGATTCTGTTTCATTCTTGGATGTCTTTTTAATTTGGTGCCTACTTGAAAATAAATCCTATGATTTACCGCACCTCTTTTGCCGGCACATTTGTGAATGCCAAAAGAAGTCTAAATCTAGTTCCTTACCTTATAGCTTCGCATTAACTACTGTTTTTCGTCACTTCAAGGTTCCCCTGGAGGACGAATTTGATCGACATGACCCCATTTCTACTGACTTTTACTCTTCTACTATTCTATCCCTTATGGGATACAAACTCGTGGAGAATGCTTTTGTTCCTAAGGTCTCTACTGATCCCACAACCCCTACTGCTTCTACCCCTTCCATTCCTACTCCTTCTCATCCATCTTCATCTTCCACTCCTCCTCCTCCTCCTCCTCCTCCTCCTCCACCTACCGTTGTTGCACCCTCTCCTGACATTTTGGAGCAGCTCTCCGTTATCTCCGCTCAGGTCTTGAGCCTCTCTACCTCCATCTCCTCTCTCTCTGACTCTCACTCCCAGTCTATTCAGACTTTGCAGGCTTCCTTATCTTCCTCACAGCAGGAGGCCCTTGAGCTTCATCAGCGCGCCATCGCATCACTACGAGCTGATGTTTTTGAGATTGGTGGGTCGTTGGATACTTTGCGCACTTCTACTGCTGCTACTCAGGAGCTTCTTGATCGTCGTCTATCGTCTCTTCAGGCTTCTGTAGATGATGCTCGTGAGGAGATCCGTATTATCCGGACTCGCTTACACTTTTGACTATGTCGTTCTTGGTATTTTGGACAAGATTTTGGGTAGATAACTGGTCATTTTTTTTGCAACTTTACTAATCTTCAAATTCTTTTTGGATCTTGACTAGTGATGTATCTGTTGATAGCTGCATATTGTTTGACTTTTTGACTTTGTAGATACGTTTTTAAATGATTATATGACAAATTCAACGTTAATGCAATCTTTTGTTTATCTGTTTATCTGTTAATGATCATTCCATGCTTCTTAGTCTTGATTCTATGCCTCCTTATCTGTTTTTTGTTAATGACAAAGGGGGAGAAAATGTATGTGACCCTTGAGATCATTATAAAATTTTCTTTTAAAGGCAACAAGTGGTTTGTCATCATCAAAAAGGGGGAGATTGTTAGCCCCTTCCATTAATTGAATGGATAATTTTGATGATTAACAAACCACTTGGTAATGGTTTCTAATTATCTCTAGTTGATTAAAGTTGCAGGGACATTGATAATATATCCTTTCCTCTTTCATGGTGATTGTTGTTCTTTTGTCCTAAGCCAAACGGAGCCTTACAAGTTGAAGAATCTTGTTGTAATCAATGTTTTAGGACACTTTGTAAGCAATCTGTTTTTGTGAACATCTTACTTGAGGGCTCAAGATTAATTAAAAAAGGTTTCACTTAACTAACCCAACCTTTCTTTGAAAATCTGCATAGAAGCAGTCGACTGTGGCGTCGCTTCAGTCGACTGATTATCCAGTCGACTGAATGGTCGACTTGGGTACACAGAGTTTTCATAAGGGCACAAACCAGTCGACTGCCATCGCGACACAGTCGACTGATCTTCTTATTGTAGTACATCTTTTTGAAAAGCAGTCGACTGCCCTGAGAAGACAGTCGACTGAATCACTGCGATAAACACTGTAACGGCTAGTTAACTGCATTTAATGCAGTATTTATTACTCCCAACTACCCCCAACGGTTGGAAATCAAAAGGAAGCTATAAATACATTTATTTGAACTTCATTGAAGCTCTCCTTGAACAATCTAACTAAGTTTTTCATCTCATTAATATCTTGAGCCCTAGTTTGGTGAGATCATAAATTCTATTGCTCTAGCACTCATTTGTATTCTCTTGAGAGCAATTTATTGTGAGCTTAAATCTTGTATTTATCCACTCTATTGAGAGAGTCTTTCATTCTTGTATCAAAACCCATTTATAAAGGTAGTGTGTATTAAGGGTTGGTGTAACCCTAGTTCAAGAGAAGAGGATTTTCTTCCTTGAAGAGATTGTAAGGGTTTAATCTTCACCCGAAGAAGATTGAAATAGTGAAATCCTCAAGAGGTGTTCTTGAGGGGTGGAAGTAGGGCGCGGCGTGCGGTTTCTCGAACCACCTAAAAATTGGTTTGCATTGTATCTCTTCCCCTTCTCTTTACATTGCTTTTGTTATTTAATTGTTTGGGTAATCTATTTGAACAAATTTCTAAATTATTTTTTAAAACCTTATTCACCCCCCCTTTAAGGTTTCCTTTTTGGGCCAACACTTAGTATTTTATGTCTTCTGTTTCCACATTGAACTGTGAAGAAACAGACCATTTTACAGAACACTATTATGCCATGAGTACCTCTTACTCCATTGATGAGATGTGTTGACCTGGAATACATTTACGAGTCATGAAGTAACCTTTTTTTTTAACAGCAATCAAACCTATCTCCTTGAACTTGTTAGTACAATCTTAGTGCAAGGTTCGAAAACCCTGAGTACTCCCAAAGTAGAACATCAACTTTTACAACAAATTTATTTTCTAGTACAAACTTGACACTTCTAAATAATTAAGAAGTTCATAAAGATACAACAATTTCTACAAGAAAAATACAAGAAGATGAATAACTCTCTTACTCTCTCTACCCCTATCTAATCCCTTAAGCTGATATAGTCTTCGGCTTCACGCCGATCTTTCTCCAAGAAACACTGGGCATTATTTGTTTCGTGTCAACGCGATCTTTATACTTGACAGCAAAGTTGAGCAGCGAGTCAAGAAGTGAATCCGACAGAAGGTGGGGTTTGAGTCCCAATTCAATGAGTTTGGTGTGCTTGGCATTGTAGTAATGTTCTTCAGCCTCCACTCTCGGGTTGGGCACAGATGTGGTTTTTACATCAATCCCGAGCTTCTCTCCTGCTTTTGTCACTAATCTCGCGAGTTCGTTGACAGAGAACTGCTCAGTGAATTGGTTGAAGACGCGAAACTCTCCACGCTGAGCCGGGTTTGCAATGGCAAGCTCAACGCACTGAACGGTGTCTCTTATGTCTAGGTATCCTCTGGTCTGCATTGTGTAAATGGAGTGCATTAAAAAGGAGGAGAGGAATAATAAGAAAAGCACAAAAATGCCCAAACTCAAAATGCCTTGTGATAATATTTGTGTCTATATAGGGCATTAGGGGCTAAAGGGACCGGGATGTGGATTTCTGAGACCTTGAGCCTGATACAGTTCGCACGAGAACAAAAAACCAAGGTCAGTTAAGAATTGCTCTAAACAGCATTGGCCTAGGCACAGTAAAAAATGTAGCATTGTCGACATCTATGCTTTGTTTGGTTTGCGAAATTAGAGAAGGGAAAAAAATGAGAATGAAATATGGAAGAACAAAAAACCGGCATTCTTTCCCATACTTGGTTATTTCCAATTCTTTCCAGCCAAAAAAAAAAAAAATTCGCTACAAATAAGTTAATAACTTGAAGGAAGAATGGAATCTTATTACAACTTCACTGAACATGAAGGAGGTAAAGGATATCTTATTTCGATTTCAAAATGAACATCTAACCAAGTAAACCCTCAAAAACAAGTGGGTTGTGCCAGTTATCGGGAGATATCACTAAAGAAAACTTGACTTCTTGCAAAACAATCATTTGATAGAAGAAGCATGCTAGGTACTCTACTCAGAACCTTAAAAATAAATATGGAAAATAGTATCTAAATAGACAATGAAAATTGTTCTAGACACTATAAGCATGCCTGGTTGTCACATGAATTTGAATAAGGCTCGTTCATAACTTTTACAGTATCTCAAAATAAAATCCAAGATCATGAGCCATTTAGATAAATAAGAGACTTCACTGTATTTCTTCTTATCTCTTGTAATTTGTAAATGTTGGAATTCATCATCTTAAGCATCATTTTTTAAATTAGCAAATTTTCCAGAGTGGAACAATTCAAGATCACCATATTTCTACTTCAAATGGTATATAAAAATGTGAATGCAATTATAGCATTTAGGGATGCCCAAACAGGCCCCAGAATAATATTCTGAGCATTGCCGCCAAGAAAATCCTCGATCTCATTTGCGGTATGAAAAAACGTACAATCATATGGTGTAATGTGGCATAACATATTATGTAATATCAAGTACAGGTATCCCACCTGGCCCCCTTTGCCATACACGGTAAGTGGATGGCCCACAGCAGCCTGAACACAGAACCGATTTAACGCAGTCCCAAACACTCCATCATAATCAAACCTGTTGCATAGCTCGTCATGCATGTCAGTTTCATCAGTCCTCACTCCATAAACTACCCCTTGATTCAAATCTGTGGCTCTGATTCCCCAAGCCTTGCAAGTAAACGCTATATTATTCGAGTCGTGTACCTTACTCAGATGGTAGAAAGAGCTAGCTTGCTTGGGATAAGGCAACGTATCCGTTCTTCCATTATGACTAATTGTTATATAACCCTCCTCAATATCTATATTGGGGGTCCCATATTCTCCCATGGTCCCGAGTTTCACCAGATGACACTCCTCTGTAAACTCCTTAATAGCAAAAAGAACATTGAGTGTTCCAATAACGTTGTTGTTCTGTGTGAACACCGCTCGAGATCGATCGATCATAGAGTAGGGAGCAGATCGCTGTTCTCCAAAGTGGACCACAGCATCGGGTTGAAATGACTGAAAGGTTTCAGATAGGAACTCGAAGTCACAAATGTCGCCAATATAGAGCTCGATGGATTTTCCTGTGAGAGAGTTCCAACTACGGATACGATTATGTATAGAGGAGATAGGGGTGAGGGAGTCGAGACCGAGTTGGTGGTCAAAGAGTCGACGGACAAGGCTGTCCACAATGGCAACTTCGTAATTTTTCTTGGATAGGTGGAGGGCGGTAGCCCACCCACAGTAACCGTCACCGCCAATAACCATGACCCTTTTCGGCTTAGATGGTTCGTTGGAGGTTTGGTGGGACCCAGAAGTTGACTGGGTTTTTGCTTCTTGGCTTATAGGGAGAGTCGTGGCATGGACAGTGAAAAGTCTTTGTGACCTCTTGTTTTGCAAGACAAGTGATTCAACTGGGGACTTGGAAGTTCGTAAAGTAAAAGAAGAAGGGAATAGTGTTGAGGTTTGGTATGAATGTCTAGAGTGAAGTTTGCAGGAGGCAATATTTAAAGAACAGGATGTTGAAAGCAAATGCGCCATTGGTTTTCCTGCTAAATTTAGTGAATATCTGCAAATTTGAATATCAAAATGGTCAGTTTTAATTTCAAGTCACCAAGAACTTATTGTTATTATTATTATTATTACTCTTCTTTCTTTTTTTTCTTTTTTCTTTTTTCTTTTTTTGGTGTATGTGTGTGCGTGTGTGCGCGTGTGCGTGTATAAGATACATACAAGTGTTGCAAACGAAATTCAGATAGCTTCCAATAGTTAACTAAGAAGCAATGAAACATCAACATAGAAAGGGACAGAATTATAGCTTTAGCCATCAAAGCTTGATGCACACAAATTATCATTGTAAGTGAAAGATCCAATTGCAAGGACTTAGATGAACTTGTAGCAAAGAATAACGCATCAATCAGATGAATATTGCAGAAAAACCAACAGTCACATGTTTGAAAAAATGAACAGGGTAAATGAGATAAGAAAGCCACTATGACTCGTTCTTTGGAAGCAGCCAACCAATAAAGTAAGTACGTCTATCATCAGACCACATTTAATTTCACAATAAGTTGTACAGAAAATAATAATAATCTCATTTTTGGTAAGCAATTAATACAAAAATATAAGGAAAAGCAGGCTAATATGTCCAAAGAGGGAGAACTTAAGAAAGATCATCTCTATGAGCAAATTCATAAAAGTCATAAAAAGAGTGGGCCTGTTAAGACACCCTCATTCTGATTAGTTTGATATCTCCTTCCAATTAGACCTATTTGGCACAAAATCTTGATGAATGTGGTTCCACAACTTAAAAATCTAGTTAGGCATACATGAATGGCCACTACACAAGCATGGATCAGCAAAAAATCTCACATCAGGGCACCCCATCATGGCCTTCCCAAATGACTTTGCCATTCAATAGCTATATCCATCAAAAGAAACGCTCCAAAAACGTGTTTGTTTATCTAACAATACTTCTTCCGTTCTTCGCCAAATATCTACAACTAGGCCTAAAAGATGAACCAAGCTCCTCAAGCATTGCTTGTAATCAGCTTGGTTAAAGCTAGTTTCAGATTAAGCCTTAAGATAAAGAGAGAAAGCTTGATCACATTTTGAAACTCTATAATTATCCAGCTCAACTTTAACTAAGCTCAATAAGCTAATGCGAATCCTAAGACTATGAAAGATATCTAACTATTCAGCCTTTTAATTCAGACCCGCTTGGTGATAAGCCCGTTTGGCAGGGGCGGACCATAAAAGGGGCCAGGGTGGCCGTGGCCCCCGCAAAGTTTTTAAAAATTATGATTTAGCCTACAAAAATTTTAAAAATTATAAATATTATGCATATTGGTTCCTGCAAAATTTTGAAAATATTAGTTATGTATATGTAAATGTACAAATTTAAAATGAATTTACGTACTGACTCTAAATTTATCCTTTTCTTATACATATGGAACACTAATTGTAATCAAACACACCCTAAACTACCAGTTGAGTCATGATATCTAAAGAAAGAGAAGTTGAAAAAAAATTGCCATATGTAATCAATCACACCTAAAATGTTTGGCAAAACACCTTTTCTTTTCAACTCTAAGTTTAGCCCAACCCAAATTGTTTTAATATCAACACAACCTTTACAAATTAAAATCAATGATCATCACTTATTATTGAATAAAAAAGTGATAATATGCAAGCTGGGGCGTAATTATAAAAAGAGTCGAGAGACAGGAAGCTCAAAACCACTTATACAATATAGGAATTGCTAGCACAAAATCTCTTAACTCTCAAACAGCAAAAATATCTCACAGAGCAAAAAGTAAATTTTTTGATATAAAAATTTTTACTTAAAAATATTTATACCCAATTTTTTTTTTCCAAACCCCCGAGTAAACCTATTTCCTAATGGACCCAAGCCAATGAACTTGGCCCCCAAAAATGCAAATTCCTGGGTCTGCCACTGTCGTTTGGGATTAGCTAGAGAGATGAATGATCCAAATAGATTGGAGCTCACTAATTGTATCCACCCACTAATAGGCTCGACTCGCCTCGTTTAAAGTGCCATCAACTAAAACCATACTCCTAAACTTCCAAGTTTGCACCAACATGTTAAGTATCTATCTCCCATGTAGTAAAATCGAAGATAGCATACTAAAATTTTGCCAGTAACTGAGCAATTTGTAAAACAAGCAAACCAAAAAAAATTAACTATCCGTTAACACTTGTTAATTTTGGATTTTTTTTCACAAAATTTTTGTTTGGGACATTCATACAACCACATAAGCTGCATTACTGAACAAGAAATTTAAAACCCATCAACCCTAAACCTTCTAAACACCCATGTCATCTCAAACAATAACAAGACTTTTGATTTCTCTTAGATATATAAAATCACAGGTATAAGCTTGGATCATAACAAAATTAAGCTAAAAGGAAAAGGAAGAAAAAAAAAAAGAAAAGAAAAGAAAAGAAAAAAAGAATCAAAATGGTGATCAACAATTAACTACAGAGATTACCTTGTGAAGATGATGAAATCAGAAATCAAATTCAAAGGGTATCTTCAAATACGACACACGTGGGAGTATATATATAGCATATATGATAGTTTGTGCAGACAAGTGATGTGTTCTTGGAGAGTCAGTCCTCCTGGCTAATTTTTTTCATTTCTCAAATAGAAGAGAGAGAGAGAGAGTATCAAAAGGGTTGTAAGGATATTCCTTTTTATCTCAAGATTTGTGGAGACAAATTTACAGAATTTTCCCAACTGTTTTAAGATATGTTCAGATACCTCCTCTTTTACTTCTTACAATTACATAACTAGTCCCCCTTTTTTGTTTCCTTTTCTTTTCCTTAGTTTTGTTTCTTTTCCTTACAATTACTTCTAGGTTCTGTTTGTTCGGCGATTATGGAAAGGAAAAGAAAAGGCCAAGCAAAATCTTTTTCCTATTTTAGCAAAAAAAAAAATTCCTGTTTTTTGGTTAATAGGAAAAACACTGGAGCAACGGCTTAGCCTAATTTTAAAGAGGCTCTCTATGGCACACTTATACCAGGCTTCGAACCTTGTCCCCATATTTATGTCCTCACATAAGACCACTGTACCAAACCAAATGATAAAAAATAAAAAAAATAAAAAAAAAGACACCGAGAAAAATGGAAAGAAAAAAAGAGGGTGAAAAATAAAAAAAAAATTTAGGTTTTGTCACTCACTTCCTTTTCCTAGTTGAGTTCTTATTATATTTTTTTTTTGTTGAAAATAGGGAAATTTGGTGATAAACCCCTTAGAATCAGTCGTTACTGTGCAAAACCCAGTCAAACTCTTATTTGATCTAAAGCCCACGCGCGTTTTAAATTTGCAATCAAAAACCCATTTTTCTTTTTTTTATTTAGTTGAATGACGACGTTGCCCCCGACATCGACGAAATCGTCCGACGCCGGTGACTGCAACTACCACCGTCGCCACCATTGCAGCGAGACCACCATCACTATCGCCAGCACCACCATCACCAACACCATCGTTGTGAGACTGTCATCACCACCATCACCACCACCATCACACCGCAACCACCACCACTTTCGTAGCGAGACCACCTCCATCGCCACCACCATCTCACCACGACCACCACCATTGCCACTGAATAAGATGATATATATATATATATATATATATATATCCATATACACAGATAAAATCGTTGCCACTACCACCATCGCCATCACCATCACCATCGCACCGCTACTGCCACCATCGCCACTACATTGTACCGCCACCACCACAATCGTCACTGAAGAAGATGATATGTATATATATATATATATATACAAACACGGAGAGATAATATTACATGTTTAACAAACAGATAACATTTGTTTGTCAAACAGATAACATTATCTGTTTGTCTCCATCACTGCACCACCACCACAACCACTGCACTACCACCACCACCACATCCCCCTTAACAGCACAGTTCATAACCACATCCATTACAGCACCACCATGACCACCACTAGAGCACCACAATATTATCAGTTTTTGCAAACAGATAATATTATCTGTTTGCAAAAACTTAGAAATTTTCACAACCTACACCACTGCACCACCACCACCACCAATGCACCACCACCACCACCACCACCACCACCACCTCCTCCCCCTTAACAACACAGTTCATAACCACAGCCATCACAGCACCACCATGATCACCACTAGAGCACCGCAATATTATCAGTTTTTGCAAACAGATAATATTATCTGTTTGCAAAAATTGAGAATTTTTCACAATCTACACCACTGCACCACTACCACCACTGCACCACCACCACCACCACCTCCTCCCCCTTAACAGCACAGTTCATAACCACAGTCATCACAGCACCACCATAACCACTACCAGCAGCACCACAATATTATCAGTTTTTGTAAACAGATAATATTATCTGTTTGCAAACAGATAATATTATCTGTTTGCAAAAACTTAGAAATTTTCACAACCTACACCACTGCACCACCACCACCACCACCAATGCACCACCACCACCACCACCTCATCCCCCTTAACAACACAGTTCATAACCACAGCCATCACAGCACCACCATGATCACCACTAGAGCACCGCAATATTATCAGTTTTTGCAAACAGATAATATTATCTGTTTGCAAAAATTGAGAATTTTTCACAATCTACACCACTGCACCACCACCACCACTGCACCACCACCACCACCACCACCTCCTCCCCCTTAACAGCACAGTTCATAGCCACAGCCATCACAGCACCACCATAACCACTACCAGCAGCACCACAATATTATCAGTTTTTGCAAACATATAATATTATCTGTTTGCAAACAGATAATATTATCTGTTTGCAAAAATTGAGAATTTTTCACAATCTACACCACTGCACCACCACCACCACCACCTCCTCCCCCTTAACATCACAGTTCATAACCACAGCCATCACAGCACCACCATAACCACTACCAGCAGCACCACAAAACAGATAATTTTATCTGTTTTGACAATATTATCTGTTTTCGAAAACAGATAATTTTTTACAACCACCACCGCACCACCACCACCATACCCCTATAACAGCACATTTCATAACCATTGCGATCACAGTACCACCACAACCACTACCAGCAACACCACAATATTATCTGTTTTTGTAAACAGATAATATTATCTGTTTTCCACAACAGAATTTTGCACCACCACCACCACCATCAGAGCACCAGCACCACACCACCACCACCACCACCACCACCACTACCACCACCACCACCACCACTACCGCACCGCGCCACCATCACCATTTGTATCATCGTTGTCATTGCGGTTGTCATCGCCGTCGACCCGCCACCACCACTACCACCACCACGTCACCTCCATCACTATCGCATCAACACCACCCGCAACCACCACCACTTTCGTAGCGAGACCACCTCCATCGCCATCACCATCTCACCACGACCACCACCATTGCCACTGAATAAGATGATATATATATATATACATATACACAGATAAAATCGTTGCCACTACCACCATCGCCATCGCCATCGCCATCGCCATCACCATCACCATCGCCATCGCCATCGCCACCACCCGCCATCGTCACCACCATCACTATCAGCACCACCATCACCATCGTTGTCGTCACTTCTGCTGTGTAGGAGGAGAGGAAATTTTCAGTTTCTTAGGAAATTAGGTCATTTTGGTCTTTTTGTTTGGGGAAGGGGTTTTTGAGTTAAATATTTGGGCATTGGGCTTTATATAGCATTGTATTGATTTTAGGGTGCTATGGCTGAGTGGCCCTTGAAAATACTGTTGCTTAACCGAGTAAAATGCTAGAAAAAATTATAAAATATTATTCTATTTCTCATTTTCCTTATATTTCTCTAAATCTGCAAACTAAAGCAGAACCTATGCATTTGACCATACCTTAATCAAGATAGCAAAAGTAGGGTTGCAACTCGCGCAGGCTAGGCTTGATTTTAGGTCTATCCAAGCCACAACTCATGTTTTATAATAGTCTGTGAGAAGCCAGAGCCCGAAACCAGATTTGGGCCCTACTAACCCAACTCAATCCCGATCCCAACCCCGAATTGCCATCAATAAATAACTTCTGTAAAGCATCAAAACTGAGTTTTTTTGGTTAGAAAAAAATACTCACCTATCAATTTAGTTTTTCAATAGAATCTAACGGAATATATTTGCCACTAAAAAGATAGAATGATCCTATGGTTATAAAGAATTCATAAATACAATAGAACTATAATATCTAAACATGTAAAGGCATATGAACGCACAAGTTCGGGTTCGGGGTTAGGCTACTCGGGTTACTAACCTCTCTGTCCAAGCTCAACTCAAATTTAATTTGGACTTGAACTTTCTTGTCCAAATCCACCCAAGATACATAAAAATGTTGCCCAAGATTGAGTAAATTACGAGTTAGGCTAGGAACAGGCTTAGGTTAGCCTGCCCAAGTTGCAGCGCTACCCAATAGCCACTACCCTAGTACACAGATTTTTTAAAAGAAAAACGCTACTCTTCATTTAAATTTTTATAAATTGATGTAGCATTCAATGTGAAAATGTCTTACGATAAGTACGTTTCCTTGGGTAGTTTCAACAAATGAGCCTATGTTGCACACAGTTGGACCAATTGTTTTCGGTTTCTTAAATCTGTTTGAGAACTCTCAATAAGGATTTGTTGGTGGTCAAAAATTTAGAAAATACGTTGAATGAGTCGACACTAGAAAATTTTAACATTCCCACTTGATCATCCATATTAAACCTGCAAGACCTTTCAGGGAACTATGTAATGTAAATAAACCCTCACTTCACAAGATAAATGATGCTAGAATCATCTGATCATCCATTGTCAGCCGCAGATAACAATATACCACAGGTGTTAAGAAAATTGCAGAGCACAAATCTACACTAAACAAGCACTGACTTGAGCGCGCACGTGCTCGCGCACGCGCGCGCGCACCCACACACACACTATCAATAAGCTACATCACCAATTGATTTTTGACAAGGAAAAAAAAAAAAAAAAAGGTTGATATGCTTAAGTTCAGCCTTCCTGCACCTATTCACCTAAAAAAAGTGTAAACAAACACTGCTTACTCAAAGAAAGAATACTGAGATGTATATAAAAACACACTGCAAAAGGATAGTATATTGTGTCCTACATAACAAAATACAAAGTCTTCCTTTCCAAGATACCTAATACTATTATAATGGATGTCTCTATACTTGAGAAGCTTTTTTAAAATGTAGTCACCATCTGCGCTCTGTGATGTATTAGAAAAATTGCACCAAAGATTTTATTCACGAACTTAGTCAACCGGCCGGAACCTTCTTTCCGTTCTCAATGAAACATATAGCACTTTCTGGCACCTGAAAAGGCACAAGAAGGAGATATTACAATGTGTGTGCGTGTGTGTGTGTGTGTGTGTGTGTGTGTGAGAGAGAGAGAGAGAGAGAGAGAGAGAGAGAGAGAGAGAGAGAGAGAGTATTAGGTAATAACGTAATATGGCATTATTGAATCAGTTCAATTACGCTATTACTGGTCCATTTAAGATAATTTTAGTAAGTTCATGACAAAAAAAAAAAAGGGCAGCCCGTGCACGAGACTCCCCTAACCTCCAGGTCACAATGGAGCAACCTTACCGTTGCGCCAAGGCTCCCCTCTCATGGAGCAACCTCTTTAGTAAGTTCATGAAGAAACTAAAAAATCCTCAATAAATTGCAGAAAAGTTGATGAACATTCATCCAAACTCTGTCCACTCTCAGTACTAGTACAATTCAAAGAAAACAAGGATACAATTTCAAATTTTCACCATCAGAAGGGGTTCCCTGTTAGCAACATATAAAATACAAAAGATTTTATGTCATAACAAGATTTATATGCTGATCAATCAATTTCAGAGCGCAGGTGCTCAATCAGATAAAAATCAACAAACTCAAAAATTCAGATCGCTTCTCCATAAGAACTTTGATATGCCACAAGGTTATTAAAATTAAATTATACATCAACACTTAGTGGCCACTATCAGGGGCCCGATTGATGAATCACCACCACGATTGATGGATAACCGCAAGAAACTCTGATTCCAAACTAGTCCTATTTTTTTGTTCTTGAACCTGTTTCAAAGTGCGTTGTGTGGAATATGACATTGTAAAGTAGAAGGAGATTTAAGTAAATTACATCAGGCCATGTCTCTGTGATGAAATCCACGATATCATAAGCAATATCACCTTGAACGTCAATTTGCTCCTTCTCAGTTGGCCCCTGCAAACCACCCATTTCCAAAGTATAAATGAGTTAAGTATAGACTTACTTACATTAAACATAAGTAGGTTGAATTATTGTAGATCAGGTCTACTAGACCTTAACAACAGAAGCTCCGGTAGCGAACTTCTTCCCAAGCTTTTTTGAAGCATCACCAAGTTTGATACCTGAGCAATATTCCCCCAGTTTAAACATTATATTGGTGGACTTGGAATGTACAAGTTACAATAGGGTCAAATTGTATTTGGCTCACCAAAGAGGTCCAGTCCTTTCACAATTGTAATACACTTGCGCTTGTTACGTACAACTTTTTCAATAACAACTTCTTGCTTCTCCTACAAGGAGTATAAAGTGGTGATTATTATTCCCTTACCACTATAATAGCGTACAAAACTTAATTAAAAGGTTTACTTTTGAAATAGATAGAAGCAATAGCTTGACACATATAAATATACCAAGGCCTGCAACACAGAGCTCTGGGCCCTCCTATGTTAGTATGCTATCACAACTACTACAAGAGCAATGAAGTTATAGAACAACAAAAAAAACCAAGGGATAATCATGGGGAAAAGCTTCAAGCAGAATAATTTTACTTGGTGTTAAATGTCAGTTACTGCAAACATAAGTATGGAAGGTCCATAAGCTTTTGCAATAGAAATGATCAAAAGAGTACAACAGCATTACTAAAAAAAATGCAACTCAGTTTACAGATATGATCTCTACGACAATTGAGCCCCTAAAGTTCAAAATGGTTTGTTTCGCTGTTATGTGCTCAGCCAGCCAGCTACCCACAGAGAGAGAGAGAGAGAGAGAGAGAGAGAGAGAGAGAGAGAGAGAGAGAGAGAGATCAACTGCTGCAAAAATGAGTGGATCAATATGTTAGTGCTAGAGCTAAATGGAGAGAACCATTGAAAAAAATAGTGGTTCACTATCCACCGAGTCACCGACCACCAACACACTACGAACCATTCACCTCATCCACCACAATAACTGCTAAATACAAAGCAAGTTTCTAGAACTGGGTGCACGAAGATGTATGGAACTTTGTAGGTAATATTAGAAGGCACTTACTGCTCTATTTAAGACAGGAATTTTTAGCACGACTCCTATCAAAAAAGAGCATTTTTAAAATATGAGCTGGTCGAATGCAAATAAACATAGGCAAAGGGCCCACAACCTGATGGATCTTCCAAATTGATGACGAATTTTTGTGAACTACTTATGAGAGAGATTAGCTTGCATGACTGTGGAAAAAACTAACAATGGCATATACCACAAGCCCATCCACTTCGCAGAAGAGGGGTGGTCTTGAGTCCCCTTTTTGAAGGGTATGTTCCGGTCTTGGGTTGGGGGAGGGATAGAGAAACTACCAAAATAATAACAAAAATGGTGTATGGTCTTACTTTCTTCTTTATTTTTCCACCAGGAAGACGCTTCACTTCTTCTTTCTTAGACACCGATGGCTCCCCTGAAACACAATGCCAATATTAATATTGTCCAAGTGCCACAAGAACATACTTTAGATTCTCACAGATGATCACTCAAGGTAGTGCAATAAGTGCTCCTCCTCTAGATTTACTAGAAAGTAATGTGGTGTACTTTCTACAACCTATATGGCAACCAAGTCAAAACTTGTACAAGGGCACCATGTCAATAATATCATTTCCTCAATGATAAGTGATAATATCCATTTCTGGTAGCAATTTGGAAAAGCTCAATAAGCAAACCAAATCAGTCCCTAAGGCCCTATTTGGACATCCCTCAAACTTAAATGGTCAGATTCACCGTTTAAATTATGTTCCAACGTAGAAGTTCATCATCTTAAATGGAGCCATTTGCAAAAAGGGCAACTATCTCCAAAGAAAAAAAGCAAATAAATAAATAGATAATTTGAATGTTTGAGTTCTGTCATTTGAAATAAGCGTGTGAATGAATACATAACAATATATAGATTGTGCAATTCTTACACTCCGTTTAGATTGAGAGAAGTGGAGACAACAGAAGAGAAACTCATTAAGAGAAGAGAAAAAAAGTTGAGTTTTCTCCACCATGTTTGGATAGACAATAGAAAGAGAATAGAAACTTAACTTTCTCACTTTTGGATAGCGCTCATAAAAGAAAAGAAAAGGAAGTATTTAGAACCAATTAATTTACTCTTTTATTCCCCCATTAGGGATATGTGTTGGAATAAACAAGAATATATTGGGACATATTGGTCTTTTAGAAAGAAATTTATTTGTTTCTCTTCTTTTTTCTCCGGAATCTCTCCGATTAGAAAGTGGGCTCTTTTCTCTCCATTTCTCTTCTCTTCTCTCCCCACTTAAGTTACAAAACGAGAGAAATGGAGAGAAAGTGGCCCCCTTTCTCTGCTCTCCTATCCATTTCTCTCAATTCAAACAAAGTAATGCCATCATTCAAGGTGAAGAATTTCAAATTTGAATTGCTAATGTCTAAAGGTGAGAGAGACCACTAAACTCAATTGCGTCCAAACGAAAGCTTATATAATTTGACCTCCCATTGATCGCAAAGTAAATGATACTAATAGAAATAAAAATGCAATCTGATCGCCTTCTAACCCTCGGTTTGGTTTGATGTAAAATATTTTCCGAAAAATGCTTCGATGTACTAATTATAAGGAGAAATCATTTTCCGGAAAACACTTTGCATCAAAACAAACGGAGCGCTAATTTATGAACAAAACAGCCAAAATAGTTGAATTTTGGGATTAGTAAGTATTTAGTAATGCTTTTTCCTATTTTCCCCTTAAAATACCAAAAAAAAAAAAATTTATCTAAACATCGACTCCATATTATCAGCAGCCAAACACAGTCAATAATCAAGCTTACCAGAAGAAGCTGCTCTATCGCCACCAGAGAGCCCAACCGACTGTAGCTGTTGGGAAACCTTGTCAGCTTCCTTTTCATTCGCCTCTTAAAAACCAAAAAAAAAAAAACCCAGAAATAACATTAAACACCCAGAAATCTATAAATACATATGTATACACACACATATATACATATATATATACATGTATATATAATGTCAGAAATCTATGAATTACATGAGGATCGATGGTAAATTGGCTTTTTACCTTAACACATATACAGAAATCTATAATATATAAATTCGTATGTACACACACACACACACACACACACACACATATATATATCTTTACCTTTGACGAGATTGGGGTAAAGTTCGGGGGCGTTGTTGACCAACCATGGCTTGCATTTCTCGAAATCGGGCCCGAACTCACAGTACTCAGCTGGTAGTGTGCACGTAGGACAGTACAGAACCTGAACAGGTTGGGGTTTCTCCGCCATTTTCAATCTCTCTCTCTCTCTCTCTCTCTCTCTCTCTCTCTCTCTCCCCTTTACTTTCTCTCTCTGGCGAGAAGAAAGAAACGGGGAATTGATTTCTCGAATTTTGGTTTTTCTGTGTGCGTGAAAGCGCAGAGCGAGAGAGAATCGAATTCCATTTTAGGGTAAATTACATTTTGCACCTTTGTAGTTTCGTTGTTATTTCACTTTGTTCCTTATAATTTCAATTTTGTCATTTTTATTCTTACATTTTATGTTCAATATTGTTCATTCATCGAATTTTCTTACAATTTTTTTTATAGATTTATTTTCAATATAGTTATGTAAAGTATAATTTGTCTAAACCATTATGTACCTAACTTTACCTCACTTGTGCGTGTCAAAAAAATGTAAAAAAATTTCATAAATTGAAACTATAATGACAAAAATGACATCACATTCAAACTACTAGTGCATAAAGTTTAATTTACCCTTCCGTTTTAACAAAGGGAAAGGAGGTGTGGGAACTTTTATTTTGTTTCGAGTTGGGTTGGATTGGCCCAGTTAAAAATTAGGCTCAATTACTTTATTCATCTCAATCCAGGTGAGGTGAGCCTCTACATCAACTAGGCCCAAACTTTTTGAGAAAGCCCACCATAATTTCTTCTTCTTCCTCTCTTTTTTATTTTATTTTATTTTATTAATTTTTTTTGTGCAAAGGAAATAACAACAAACTAACTTCCCCTAGGAAAGCAAATTCCAGTAGTTTCAGCCATAAGGATTGAACTACGCTCCATAGGAGGAGTATCTAATGAAACTAGAGAATATTGTTGATTAGCTCCTAAGTTAGCTAAACTATCCGTACATCGGTTTCTTTCCCGTCTAATAATGGAAATGGAATCATTA
Source organism: Hydrangea macrophylla (assembly GCA_033977485.1). NCBI lineage: Eukaryota > Viridiplantae > Streptophyta > Magnoliopsida > Cornales > Hydrangeaceae > Hydrangea > Hydrangea macrophylla. Next base: position 79,918,484 of record CM066995.1, on the reverse strand, counting down.
GAATGAGCCCTTGTCTGATTCCTTTCATCTCTGCCTGGAGACTGGTGCAGTTGTTGAGGAAGCCGTAATAGCCACACTTCCACCTGAACAGGCCTCCAAAGCCACCTCTCCCTGGATTACCCTTGCTACTTCCGTCGGTGTTAAGTTTGACAAGACTTGCAATCGGAGGAGACCATCCAATGAGATGAGTATAATAATCAGCTTGATGGTTAGTAGTTCTATTGAAAGCTTTTTGAATATCAGTTGCATAAACTTTGGCCATCTTGGCCAGAACATAGTCATATGTAGAATTCCCTCTAAAAATAAGGTTATTCTTCTCCTTCCAAAGTTACCAAACACCTGCAAGGTATATGTAATCATAGGGCAAACTTAAATTTGAATTAAAAGAAGTATCTTTCATCAGGATGTGTATCCAAAGATCTAAGGATAGATCCATGATAGAATTATTAATAGCTTTAGGGAGAATGAGATTCCACATACTGAGCTTTGGTGTAGTCCCTGAGAATATGGATAGTGTCCTCTTTCCAGATTTTGCACCTGCAACAAGAAGCATCACTGATATTCCAAGTGAGAAGTAAATGTCTAGATGGAAGTCTATCCTGGATGCACTTCCACATGAAGTACCTAAGCTTGTTAGGGATCTTCCATTTCCAAAGGTCCCTCTAAATAGGAGTTCTCAAAATAGATTCATCCTCAGTTAGGAGACTGTAAGCACTTTTGGAGCTATGCTTACCATTACCTATGAGTGTCCAAGATGGGAAGTCAGCTAAAGAGTTACAAATAGGGAGGGGAAGTATTAAGAATGTCATCTTTCCTTTCCTCAGAAAGCCAAATCTGAACCATCATCAACCAATGTTTCCTAAATTCCAAGAACCGTCATCAACCAACATTTCTGGGGGTTCATCATCTCCAATCTGATCGAAAATAGGAATGTTGCCACACCACCAATGTTTCCAAAGATTAATACAATTGCCATTGCCAATAATCCATTTGGTCCCTTTAACCAAGAACTCTTTATATTCAAGGATGCCTTTCTAGGTGTTAGAATTTCTCCGTTTGGCCTTCCACTCATTAAGAGGGTTGCCTTGGAGATATTTTGCTATTAAATCTTGAACCCAAATAATTTTTTTTTATTCATTAGATCCCATCTGAGATTACCAAGCATAGCCAGGTTACTTTCATGACTTTTGCGGAGACCCAAACCACCTTGGGTCTTAGAGAGGCAAACTTTATCCTATTTCACAAGGTGAATTTCCTTATGATTTTCCTGACACCCCCCTCCCCAAAAAAAAAAAAAAAAAAAAAAAGAAGAAAGTTTCTGTTAATCTTGTCGAGGGGTTGGCAAACTGACTTTGGAAAAAACATAGTATGCATAAGGTGATTGGGAATTGCTTCAGTGGTAGATTTAATCAGAGTTGCCTTGCCAGCGAGGGACAACGAATTGGTTTTCCAGGTAGAGAGTTTCTTTTAAATCCTCTGAATAGAGCTATTAAAATGATTCTTGGAAATTCTCCCATGGATGAAAGGAACACCCAAATACTTTCCCAGGTCATTAGACTTAATAAAGCCACTTTTTCTAGTAATAGCATTGATAATATTCCCTCTATTATTGAAGAAGAAGATGCGACATTTAGACAAACTCACTTTCTGGCTTGAGATAGTACAAAACTCATCAAGAGTTTCGATTATGGTATCAAAGTCTACCTCAGAAGCTTCAGCAAATAAAATAATGTCATCAGGAAAAACAAATGAGAGATTTGAGAGCCTTGTTTGGAGGCTTTCAAACATTTCCAAGCTTTAGCAATGACTTTCTTGTCAATTATAGCTGAAAGAATTTCCATGCAAAAAACCAAAAAGATAAAGGGAGATAGGGCATCCTTGTCTAATGCCTTTGGTAGGTTTGAAACTTTCCAAAGGAGAGCCATTAAAAAGAATGGCCAACTCTGATGAGGTAACACAATGCATGATAAGGCTAGTCCAGATGGTGGAGAAGTTAAAAGCTTGCAGAGTTTTTTTTAAAAAAAATCCCATCTGAGACGATCATAAGCCTTTTCAAAATCAATCTTAAGGATCATGCCACCTATTTTGCTTTTACTACCTTTAAAAGTATGAAGAATTTTTTGGGTGATAATGATATTATCCTTAGTGTTACATCCAGGAATAAAACTACTTTGATTAGGACTAACAAGATTATTGAGAAAATGACTCAATTTGTTTGTATGAATTTTGGTCAGAATTTTGTAGGAAACATTACATAGACTTATAGGTCTGAACTGCGTAATGGACTCAAGAGTGTCCACTTTAGGGATGAGAGCAATCTAGGTTTTGTTAATAGAGGGAGAAAATCGCCTTCCCTAAATCAGGTTTTGGTAAACTTAATAATAGAAGGGGAAACAAGATCCCAAAATTTTTGGTAAAGCCCGACATTAATGCCATCTGGGCTAGGGGCCTTGGAAGGACCCATACCAAAAAGGGCTTTCTTGATCTCTAAATTAGGAAAAGGAGTGCATAAAAGGTCCCTTTCTCTATCATTGAACCTTCTATGGGAAGGAGGAATGTTCAAAGGAACTTCACATAAGGGGCCAGAATCAAAGAGGTCCATGAAAAAGTTATTGATGTGGTTTTTCAGAGAAACAGGCCCCTCAATCCAATAACCATCAGGGCCTTTCAGAGAAACAATTTTGTTAAATTTTCTCTTGATAAGAGTAGAAACATAGAAAATTTTTGTATTCGAGTCTCCAGCGGCCAGCCAATATTTGACTCTGGACTTTTGATGCCACAATTCTTCTTCTTGAAGAAGAATTTGTTGTTATCCTGAAGGGATTTCTCAAGCCAAAAGAGGTGATGAGAAAAATGTCTACTAAGACCTTTTTGAACTCCATTAAGTTTGGCCAGAGTCCTTTTTTGTTTTCAAAAAGAATTCCAAAAATAAGATGGTTCCAAGACCTAACTTTAGATTTCATTAAATCATTAGCCAATAAAAGATTTTGGCTGGTAGCCTCCCAGGTTTCCTCAACAACGTTTGGAAAGTCCGAATGGCTAAACCACATGTTCTCAACATGAAAAGGTCTAACAAATTGAAGGGGAGGGGAAAGGATACCAGAAGTCTAAATAAGGAGGGGGTGATGGTTCGATTAAACTCTGGGGAATACCTTAATAGACGCTTCTAGGAATTGGGAGCACCAACTAGCATCCGTGACAGCTCTGTCCAGCCTTTCCATGGTGTTAGCCATACCTTTACGACCATTAGTCTAAGTCATTGCAGGTCCTGAAGCCCCAAGATCAATAAGACCACTGACCACATTTGTTCAAATCATTGGTGAATCTAATTGTTCGAGCTCTAGAATCACAGTCCGTGTAGCCTCTCCATTCACAGGCTGCTGCATAATCATTAAAACCTACTGCCGCTAGCCACGGATTATTTTGATGCTGAGAAATATCATCGAGACTCTTCCAAAGGAGGTCTCTGTTGCGAGGGTTCGGACTCCCATAGATTGTAGAGAAAACCCAGTCATCAAAGTCTTTACACTAAATAAGGACATGAATGAGTTGAGTCTCCTTTTGGATAGTGGAAACACTAACAAAAATAGGGTTCCAAAGAACCCAAATTCCACCTGATCTTCCAACAGGGTCAACATATGTAAAGTCACTAAAATCGAGGTCATTGAAGAAATTTATCATAGAAGCTATAGGGATCCTAGTTTCAGTAAGCACCACAATATAGGGCATATAGGTGTTAACAGATCAGACATATTTTGTCTAAAATTCAGGTTACCAGCACCACGTTTACCATAATTTCATAGCTAGTTTTACTAGTTTCAGTTGCTAATGACTTTTGTGAATTAATATTCCATTTTTCATCTAAACAAACCTGTTTGGCTCCTCGTTTGGATCCTCCGAATACAGTTTACTGCTGCCACAATCACCTATTTGGGCAAAATCGTCATCGCGGTTAGAGTTACACCGTAATCGCAATTGCAACCGCAACAATTCTTCTTTGTTTTTTTCCCCAACATGCCCTATGTCTTGCTAGATATCAGTTAACACATGTTTTTTGTTTTAGTATTAATTAATGTAGATCCCAGAGCATATAAACAAAGGTTCATGTCGGGTTAGCCACTAACCTGCCCAACTTTTGTTGTTGACAAAAGATATCCAAGGACTCAATATTTGAGCTTGATACTTTGCATGGTATGTACTATGTAGACTTCACATGTAAAGACCAAGGAGGTTACTGCCAATGTTTGAAAGGGTGTCTTTGCACTTAGTTTATGTTAAAGGGTGTCCACAATGCCATTGTCGCGACCACTCTATGTAATAACTCTACAAACAAAATATATAATAGTGAATAAATAAAATACATATATATATATATATATATATATACAGTCAGGCTCTAAAGAGGGCGCCCTCTTTTTAATAAAGAGAGGGCCTCTGTTTTGACCATCGGATCGTGTTTTTATTAAGGACAGTTTTATCATTTCACAGTTTTTAAACACGATCCGACGGCCAAAATAGAAGCCTTCTCTTTAATAAAAAGAGGACGCCCTCTTTAGAGAATCTTTATATATATATATATATGTATTTATATATATACACACTTAGGGGTATATGTGTAAATTGTTAAAGGTAAAAAAAATAAAAAAAAAATTAAAACAAGGGATACATCTTTATCTTACTGCAAGAGGTGGCAGTGCATTATTTACCCCTATCCCTTAAAGCTTGTGGTGGCAATTGCCACCATTCATCACCTAACTCATAAGGAGTAAAGACCACGTGAAGTAAGATGAGAGAGAGAGAGAGAGAGAGAGAGATATATATGAACTTGTTGCCCAAGATAGCTGCAGCCTGCAGAGAGAGAGAGAGAGATATGAACTTGTTGCCCAAGATAGCTGCAGCCTACACATATAAATACACCTATGTATAGACTGAGTCCCAAAAAAAAAAAACAACATAAGAAAATGAGGAGGACAATTAAGGGATAAGAAGGGAACCAAAAAAAAAAGAAGAAAAAAAAAATAAAAAAGAAAAAAAAAAGCCAATGAGGGTTGGTTAGTTCCTTGGTGAGTAAATTTTTCTCTACCTTTTCTTTTTTTCAAAATATGTAAAGGAAGCCATTAAAGTTTCTTTAAGACATTCTGTTATTCCCTTAATTAGTCACTTTACTATTTGTTTTTGCTTATTTCAACTTCATAATTGGATTCTACTCAAAAAATTACGTGGAACGGGTTTTGAAATCACCCAAAAAGGTTAAGAAATGAGCAAACTATGACAATTCTTAATTAGGAGCACTCTTTCTTTTTTTTTTCTTTGGAGTAGATGACCTGTGCAGGGAAAAAAAAAGAAAGAGAGAAAGCAGAGTGACTGCAACTATTAAGGACCTGTTTGGATGGTCACCTTTACAGAGGTTTTGTTTGAATTAACCATAACTTATTGCACAAAATTCTGATTTGAACCCCGTTTGGACCGTTGGCCTCCTCATACCCAGTACTAAGTACATGGCATCAAATCTGAAAGTCATGAAAATATTACATTTAAGCCCCTGAATTTATCAAAAACTATGGAAAGCCCCTACCAAACTTAAAGCACCTCAACCATTCGTCTAATCTACGATATGCTCCAGGAATGTAAACATGTGAACTTGTTTGGAATTTATCTATGTACGTATACGTATATATGTTATTATGAATATATATATATATACAAAGAATTATATATATATATACAATGACTGAAACTAACTATATTCATTACACTGTGCTTGGCATTAATTGATGCTTTTAACTTCTGCAATTTCATTTATATGTTATTATTTTGGTATAGTATGTCTCTTACTCACATTCATGATCATTAACTTATTAATGTAGCCTCCATAAACATGCATATTCATTTGCTAATAATAATCATATTAAAATAAAGGCTGAGGCCTTATGTGGAATGGGAGATTGAAATAGTCAATATGAAACTGGCTGGGATTGAGATATTCCTACAATTAGTGCACTAATATGTTATTCATTACGAGCTGGGCAGGTGGATAATATACATCTTTCGAGTTGGGCTAGGGTGTTGTGGCCATATAACTTCACACATTTTGAGCTGGGCTGGTGTGTGTAGTCGTGTTCATAATGGGTCATAAAATTCCACTATTTATAATGCATTTAGCATGTAAATATTCATTTATATATGTGCACACATGAGATAACACATAGAAATTGTAATTGTTGTGAGAATTTTATCAAAGAACACTCCAAAAATTGAAATCACAATTGTTTACTTTATGATTCAACCTCTATTTTAAATGATAAATATATATATATATATATATATTTGGTTTACTCGTTGGGCTTGAAGCTCACCCATTTTTTTTCTTCTTTTAAAATTAATAAAAAAAATTCAGGTACAAGAGAGCAGCAGAATATTAATGAGCGTTAGAGGTTGGACCTTTGCAGTAGTAGCTGGATATAGTATATTGTTGCCAATAAATTAGGAAATAAGAGTCTCTATGTAATAGCTCCTTTAGTCATGAAATAATTGAAATGACTTATGAATGTTATTGAATTTATTCGGTACTTTTATCCTGGCACCGTTCTCACACACTTGCCTCAGTCCCAAATAAATAAGAATACCTTGATTTAATTTGGTATTTTTAGTTATTGGGGGCGTGACACTCTAAAATAGGTTTTTCAGTATGCGAAGTTAAACGTTAAAAAGACTCAAATTTGCCTCAACTAATACCTAGCTAGCACCGATTTTAGGTGTAGTGGTAACTTTTCAGTCTGTCAAGTGATATCAGAGTTAGAAGGTCATGGGTACAAACCGCGAGAGTGTCATTGTTGGATTTTTATTATCTTATTTGGGCCTTGGGCATTTTATTTCAAAAACTTAAACTTAAACCTAAAAGCTTTGTAAGCTTGTATAGTTGGAAGGCTCTCTCACGCGCACTTAGGGGGTAGGGGGTATAAATCTCAAAGAATTTGGACCATCTAATTTGGCTTGCAAATCGATTCTTGTGCAGACATGTGGTGCATACACGAATGCCTTTGTACCCTCGCACGTACAAGAGAGTGTCACATTTTTTGCTCTCTGGAATTAATTTTTTGTACACATGTTTATAACATGTTGTGATCTCATTAAGAACAATAATAAGAGTTCAATGGCTATCAATTACAATTAATGTGGCTCCTTTATAATGAAACTTCTCTCTATCTTAGTCTTCATATATGTTGACCAATCAGTATATGATCTAGATATCTATATCGGATTCAACTCCAATAAATAGTGCCTATTGATAGTCTTGTATTGTAATACCTTGTATTTTGGTGTATATTAATGAATAAGACTTTATCCTAATTCTTGTATATTTGTATGACTTTTTAGTTTCCCTTTGGTTAATTTTGTGTCCTAATCGATTGGCCTGTTATCCCAATCGATTGCCACTTTTTAGATACCAATCGATTGCTATCTTTCCTAATCAATTCCCATTCTGTTGACCTGAATTCATGATGTGTCCTTACCCCAATCGATTGCCTTTCATTCAATCGATTGCCTTAAAAGATTTGATACCAATCGATTGCCCCTGGTCCCAAACAATTGCCACCTGCAGAGATAAGTTTTCAACTTTGATTCATGGTTTGACATGTAGCACTCTCATTTTTCTATATATTGTTGGAATTGTGGCTCGATTTGGAAAAAGAAGAAGGAATTCAAAAATTGGCTTTACCGCCCAGGCAGGCCCTGTCCGAGCAAGCTAGAGTGTGAGCTTTGTGCAAGATTAATTTGTATAACTTTCTGAAATCTCATCCGCCAGGAATCTCGGCCGAGCGAAATCTTGTCCGACAGGAATCTCGCCCGGGTGGACATGCGTATTTCAGAAAATTTTGTTGTTTGAAGGAAATAAGCTTTCCTACTTGGTTTTGGATTCCTAATTCGATTATGGCAACAAATCCTAAGCATATTGGAATAAGGAATATGTTTATTCCTATAAAACGACTCTTTGGAGTTATTAGGAGTAACTTTAAGTCATTGAATTTAAGGTTTATTATTCGTTGGAGAACTTTACATCTTTTGTAATAGAGAGTTATATTATTCAGTGGGAGTACCATATCTTTTGAAAGAGTGAGATAGGATATCTCAAATTTGCAAAACCTCTTGGTTCATTAGGATCTCTTATTTGTTTAGCCTTTTGTGAGGCTATGTTTTTTAAGAGATCAATCATTTTGTTTTGGTGAGGGAGTGATTTCTCACGTTGGCACTATAATCATCCGTTTGTTTGATAGTGGATTGTTCCTTGTCTTTGGGAAGTGGAAGTAGACGTAGACATAGTTGGCCGAACCACTCGTGAAAATCTTGTGTCTTTGTGTGTGTTTTTTTTGCCTTCTCTTTTCTCGTTTGGATTATTGTCTTTGCTTGTGGTTTGAAATAAGTGCTTCTGCACAACAAAGTGGTATCAAAGCTCCGAGTTGAGACCTAGGGCATATGGAGGAAGAAGAATGATTTGGTAAGAAGATGGGTGATAAGTCAACGACTTTTACTTCGGGCACACAAGGTACGAAGATGTCACTTCCGTGAGGAAGATTTGAAGTTGAGAAGTTCAACGGAACAAATAGTTTTGGGATGTGGCAGTGCGAGAAGATGGATGTCCTTGTGCAACAAGGATTAGATTTTGTGTTAGAAGACAAACCTTCAAATCTGGAAGAGATGGAATGGTTGAAGATGAACAAGTTGGTTGTTCATCCATTCGACTTTGTCTCGCTAAGGATGTAAAGTATTTTTTTCATGAGGGAGGTCGTGGCAAAAACTCTTTCGAAGAAATTGGAAGACATATATATGACCAAGAGCGTGGAGAATTGGCTCTATTTAAAGAAGAAGCTCTTCCGTTTTTAATTTGTTGAAGGTACGTCTATGTTGGGTCACTTGAATGCGTTCAATAAATTACTTGCCAATTTATTAAATTTGGATAAAGTTGTTAAGGATGAGGATAAGGCTCTCATTGTTTTGAATTTTCTACCTGATTCGTATGAACACTTGGCAACCATCTTGATTTATGGAAAGGATTCAGTTAAGTTTGAGGATGTATCGAATGCGCTCATGAACAATGAGTTTAGAAAGAGAGATAAGGATGTCCACAATGATACATCCGAAGCTTTAGTTACAAGGGGAAGACCAACATATAGGAAGACACAATTTGGAAACAAATCTCATGAGAGAGGAGTTTCAATTGGTGGGTTAAGATTGGCCAAAGATAAGTGTGCTTATTGTCACGAGATTGGTCATTAGAAGAAGGATTATCCTAGATTGGTGGGTGATTTGAAGAAGGATGCTAATGTGGTTTAAGTTGAAGATGATGATTCAGAATTTGTATTGGCTACCACGGTTGAAGAGGGTCACTTGGATAGATGGGTTCTTGATTCGGCTTGCTCTCATCATATGTGTCCCAATATGGAGAGTTTCACCAAATTGAATTTGTTGAAGGGTGGAGCAATCCATATGGGCAATGGTGTTGTTTGTGAGAAGATGGGAGTGGGTGATGTTTGTTTGAAGTTGCATGATGGAACCATCAAGAAGTTGACAGATGTGTGGTATGTTCCAGATTTGAAGATGAATTTGGTTTCATTGGGTGCTTTGGAGTTGAAGGGTTTCAAAGTCACATTGGTTGATGGAGGCTTGAAGGTCTCAAGAGGTGCTCTCGTTTTGCTTAAAGGGGTAAGGGAAAATAATTTATATTTCTTGCGAGGTCATTTGTTTGGAGGTGGAGCCACCACCATTAGGAAGAAACCTTTTGTTGGGTCCAAGCTTCCGCACATGAAGCATGGACAAGTTGATTTGGGGACTCGACAAGGTCTGTTGGAAAAAGGTTTATTGGAAAGTGTCAAGACCCTCAAGGTTCGTTTTTGATAGCAAGTTGTTTTTGGGAAGGATACTCATTTAGTTGACACATTCGATTTGGATGGGCTCGTTGATGTGCATTCGTTTGTTGGGAGTCCTATTGGAGGAGTTGATTTGGAAGTATCCCTATTGTGGAGAAGGTGGAGTACGATAATTCTCTTGTCCAAGTTGGTTTGGAAGAGGTGTCTCCTCAACCTCGTTTGTTTGAGAGTACTCATTTGGAAGTTGGCGTTTGGAGCAAAGCTAGGTTTGTGTTGACAATTTGGAATTTGCTAGCTTTGGTTGATCGCTTGGATTTTGAGTTGGTGCAACTCAATTTGGATCGTGAAAACGATTTGTTTGGTGATCTTTTTCTCTTGGAGAATTTGTTGACTTCGGTCATTGGTCGGTTCAAGTTCAAACTAGGTTTGGACTTGACAAATTTGCATTGAAGATCACAATTTGGAGACTGGAGCAAGGAATGGTTGTTTTTTAGCTTGGTATGAGACATTGTATCAAGATAGACGATATTGCAGGTTTTTATTTTTTTGGTTGGCATTTTGGATTTGGCTTTGGACTTGCATTTGGTTGATTAGGAGCTCAAGTATTTGGATCGTATCTCACCAAGGCAGAGTTTGTTTATTTTGGAGTCGTGTGGCTCAATTGTTTTGAATTTTGGAAATCTCGTCAAGGTGGAGATTATTGGAATTGTGGCTCGATTTGGAAAAAGAAGAAGGAATTAGAAAATTGACTTTACTGCCTGGGCAGTTCGCCCGAGCGGACCCACCCAAGCAAGCTAGAGTGTGAGCTTTGTGCGAGGTTAATTTGTATAACTTTCTGAAATCTCATCCGACAGGGATTTCGCTTGGGCGGAATCTTGTCCCACAAGAATCTCGCTCGAGCGGACACGTGCATTTCAAAAGATTTGTTTGTTTGAAGAAAATAAGCTTTCCTAATTGCTTTTGGATTCCTAATTCGATTATGGCAACAAATCCTAAGCATATTGGAATAAGGAATATGTGTATTCCTATACAAGGACTCTTTGGAGTTATTGGGAGTAACTTTAAGTCATTGAATTTAGGGCTTATTGTTCATTGGAGAACTTTACATCTTTTGCAATAGAGAGTTGTATTGTTCATTGAGACTTCCATGTCTTTTGAGATAAAGAGATAGGATAGTTCAAATTTATAGAACCGTTTGGTTCATTAGGATCTTTTATTTGTTTAGCCTTTTATGAGGTTTTGTTTTTGAAGATTTGTTTTGGTAAGGGAGTGATTTCTCACGTTGGCACTGTAATCAACCGTTCGTTTGATAGTGGATTATTCTTTGTATTCGAGGAGTGGACATAGGCATAGTTGTCCGAACCACTTGTGAAAATCTTATGTCTTTGTGTGTATTTGTTTTGCCTTCTCTTTTCTCGTTTGGATTATTATCTTTGCTTGTGGTTTGAAATAAGCGCTTCTGCACAACAATATATGCATTCATTTCATGGCTGGGGCTGTTTTTACAGTTCTTGTGAGAGAGTGAGACTTGAGATATATATGCACACACTTACATCCATATATATATATACATATATACACAAACATACACATACACTCTGTGGGAGAAGAAGAGAAGGAGAAGTAGAAGAAAGAAGAAGAGAAAGAGAAGAGAGACTGAGGTAGAGAGAAGGAGGAGAGAAGGTGAAGCTTTTCAAGCTCCATAGCCACCCACACCTAGCAAACACACCCTAGGTGAGTCCTAACTCACTTGGTCTCGTTTATGTGATGTTTTACAAGTTTAGTTTATATATGTTCTTCTATAATTCTGCTAGAAAATACAAAGTTCCAATCGATTGGACTTTTCCCAATCGATTGCCATCATTCAGGATCTAATCGATTGGATAGTTTTCCAATCGATTGCCAATATTTCTAATCCAATCAATTGAGAAAGTTAGCAATCGATTTTCATTACTTTGGATCCAATCGATTGCTTTGTTCTTCAATCGATTGTTAAAGTTTTTATCCCAATCGATTGGACCCTTGTTCCAATCGATTGACAGTCACCGATTTTGGATAGTTCCTCTTGTTTATTACATAAGAGTTCGATCGTTCGATTTTTTGGTTTGGGCTTTTATTATGCGATTAATGGGATAATCAGGGATAATGTGATACCGAAGATAAGTACAATGGTAAGTAATGGATTAACATGATAATGTTAGTTAAAGTGTCATTCATGATTAAGTTCGATATACGTTTCTATCACAACCCAACCCACCCTCGGCAGATTAGGACAAGTGTAACAAGAGTAGCCGCAACCAAAACACACACTGATTAAAAAGAAAATGTGGATAAACCACTTAAAGGAACTCCATTGTGACAAAATAGCCCCAAGGGCAAAATGGTCATTAAGGAAGTATGTAAAATTTTTATACCAAAAGTTAGATTTTTGAGTCCCGGTTCCAACACAACAAATGGCACACAAATCCAAATTTCCTAGAAAGAGTTATGCACGTTTCCATAAAAGCGGACATGCTGTGAAAAAAAATACAAGTGGATCGATCCCTTCATAAAACCTGGATCGATCCACTACCCTGTTTTTCTCGCAGAATGTTCCCTTAAAAGGCCAGATCGATCCCTTCATAAAGCCGGATCGATCCGTGACCTACAGAACAGTTCCTGCTGCTAAATTTTGCTGTCAAAATAGTACCAATGCATGTCCAAACCAAACCAAACCAAACTCCATGGGACATTAGAAAACCATTTCAAATCCATTTCTAACACATTCCCAAACATTTTTAAGCTCAAGTCAAGCATGGATCACACAAACACATTCACCATTTGATCAAATCCACTAACAATTCATTTCATTTGAACTAAAACAAACTTTTAAACTTTGAAATTCAACTCTTAACCAAAATACATTAAACTTGCTGGGGATAAACTCAATGTTATAACTAGCATTATGAGCACTAAAGAAACATGTCCAAGACACTAGCGACACATCTGGACTTGCCGAGATGGTCCTAACTACTAACTTGCACCACTTACGCAAAACAAAAGAGATTACACATAACTTCTCAAACTCATTTCCAACTCTCCAAAATACAACTTTAGGATCCAAATTCCTTTTCTACAATCCAAGTATTAACATTAACATGAAAGAAACCATAATTTACATCTTTTTACAAGTTCCAAAGGATTCTCATCTACTCAATATCCAAATCTCTCCCATCCCTCCCATCTCTCCCATCGTACGTCATTTCCTCCGGATATAGCTCTGAACCTGCGGTGGTTGTTATGTACCACAACAGAAATAGGAAAACGGTTTTCTTAAGCATTACGCTTAGTGAGAAATCTAAACATGGTTGAATGTTTAACATGTGCAATGCAACAATCAACATATAAATCATATTTGTAGTCGCCGAGTCACCGGTTCAATGATTCATTCAGACCCGAAGACCTCTCTTGGTCCTGTAGCCACTTCTATTCCTTGGACTTCCGTATTTCTCGGATTCTTCCTCTTCACCACCCTTATTACTCCAAACAATGAATCATTTTTCCGGTGCCCATTGAATACCACATAGACATATAAACACATAAACATGTAGGCACATATAAATTCCTAAATTGACATGCAATTCACATTTTAACATCTCCATGTCTTCTAAGCATGAATAATCAAAACAACAAGAACATTCTCTTGGCTAATAAGCATAAATTATCATCTCTAACATCATTGATGCCTTGAACATAGCTAAACACAACCATTCTTTAGTGTAGAAAACTCACCTTAGCAAGATCTACCCAAACTCAAGCTAGAGAAGTGCTGAATTTACCAATTCCTATCCCAATTTCTCTCCAAGGTGAATCCTACAAGATTTTGGTAGACAGCGTCTCATCGATTAGTATGAGCTACCAAAATCTGACAATTAAAACATAAATTAAAGGCATAGGAATGATTGTATCACCTCCACGAGTCCAAAAGTGGTCTCGGATCGTAAATCCGACGAACGGCGACGACGGAACGATGGAATTACGACGTCGGTGACGGTTCCGTCTTCTATCCCGAGCTCTCTTCTTCTCTTCTTGTTCTAATTTTCAGCAATGAGAGTCTAAACTCTCTTCCTTGACACAACACACACCCATGCAACTTTACATGAGGTGTCTAATCCTCAATTTTCTCACTTTGCATTTACACTCCCAAAATTTATTAAGTTCCTATTATGAAATCCCCTAAACATTCCATTAACTACACAATTATCTAATGGGTGTTCGTCTAAGTTTCGTATGGGTCCCAACATGGGTCCCATTTATTTTGTGAAATTGCTATCACACCTACTGATTATGAACTTTTTCAGTTATACCTTTATTTGGGTGTCCAAACTAATACCAATGGTTTAAGCATATATCATCATATAATATGCAAATATTTAAACAAATATTCATGTCATCACATAAATGCATTTAATCACATAAAATGCAAATATTTTCATTCAGGTCATTCACTGGGTCCCACTTCCAAACCTGTCCCACCTCACTAGGGACTTTTTCCAACTAGTGTCCTTCTTTGAACACTTTTTCCACGGGCGAGTCCAAGCCTCTCCTTAATCCATTTTACACACCAATTATATTAATTAATGCATATTAAAAACTATAATTAACCCCTTTCCCAGGTACGGGTGTTATAGTTTCATTGTAATCAGAGTAGTCATGCCACAAATGGAAAGTCATGTATCGGTGTTAATACTAAACTTAGGTAGGTTTGTTAAGTTCTAGGATTTGTATGTGGGTGAACGCTTGGTCATGATATGTTCTTAAAAGTTAGTGAGTGGTTATATGCTCTGAAAAGGCGATGAGCTGGACCAAGTAGTCCTAAGATAGCCAGGTGGTCCATGATATGCTCTTAAAAGCCGGTGAGATGTTAATATGCTCTTAAAAGGTGGTGAGCTGGGATTACTGGTAGACGTCACTAAGTCGTGGCAACAGGATGATATGTTGTTATTTGAAACATTGTATCCCAGTATTGCGGTGAGAGGTGACATGTTCTTAAAAGCTGGGGACGGACTGACGTGGAGTCCATGACATGCGGTGAGCTGTGAATATGCGCTTAAAAGCAATGGACACAATGATGGTGTATCTATATAAGTTAAACGATTGAGTTTGATCTTTCAGTCAGAGTATGTAGGTTATCGGTCTTGGAATAATCAGATGACAAGGGTTGGTCATGATGGGTGAAATAAAAATGAAGATACTGTTGTAACACTATATCTTATTCACTTCATAACTTGTTATTATGTTATATAACTGGTACCCTGTTAGTTTATATTCAGTCAACTCTCAGTAAGTTGACGACCGTTATTGCTTGGACATTCCCCGTCCAGACTACCCTGTTCCTAATAATGCAGGTGATGGAACATACGATGATGGCTACTACCTGGAAGAAAAACATGTAGAGGGTGGCCCCACCGAGGACAGTTATGTAGGAAAAGGCTACTACGCTGACGACTACGTCTACTCCAGCTAAAGATGACGATAGATATCTAGTTTTTATATTTCTATTGTACTTTATTATAATTAATACTTGGGCATATGTTGCTTCTACACCTTTTATATTTCCCGCTGTCGCAGACTCTGATTATTGTAATAGCTAGGACCTTGTGTAATATATCTCTGATTGGTTTTATTACAACTCTTGTTACCATTTGGTGGCTGGTACTGTATGGTGTGAAAAATTTAGTGACTTTCACCCGTCATTCCTTATGGACCCAAAAAGGAAATATATTTATTTTTTCTATTTTTGCTGCTCTGGGGTGTGACATGTACATATGAAATGTTTTGTGTTGACCGTTTGGTAGTCAGCGATCTTAGACAAAAAATCATTCTCCCTTTTTGTTTTCTTGAAAAAATCTTTTTGGGAAATATTCTTCTTTTGTTAACTCTATGATTTTGGAGCAATTCTGAGCGCTCAAATAATCTTCCAATTAGTGTGCAAGTTTGGAAGATCTGATTGCTGAATCCTAGAGAACATAGTGCTGAGACCTTCTGCATCTAGTCACTGACTCCGAGGGGCGAAAATGTTATTAAGGACAATGCTACTGTAGCATACCTCTACCTCAATCAATTTCATAGCACTATCCTTTCTATATTTCCAACAATCTTAAGAACAAATCTAGATGCTACTATGATCAAAAAATCTACAACCCAACCCAAAATTTGTCGAAGAGGTGCTATCGATCCAACCCAACTTGAACGAAGTAGTTTTTAGTAACCCCCATGCCTCCATGACAATGCGAGCCGGCTCTCAGAGTTGGTTTGAACATGAACTTTATTATCGCATGGAAAGAAACTCAGTAAAGGTACACACACTGTTATATATATACGCATTACTGAAATCGATCAAATTCAGTTTGTTTATGTAAGAAATTTGTGGGTCTATTAGTTGCACCCACATATATTGGACCGGGTCCAATGGGCTTTGGCTCTTGGAGACCTAGGGTGTGTGCCTATATATATGTATATTGCACACATAGCTAGGGTAGCCTCTAGCACACCCTATGAGATACAACTGGTCTCTTTTTCTCTCTCTCTCTCTCTCACACACACACACACACACACAGAGTATTCTCTCTCTTGGCCATCACCATTGGAGCTATGGGATTTAGCGCATGACTGTCATGGAGATTGCTCTAGTAGCGTCTTCTACGACTTATGCGGAGCACAAAAGGGTACACGGAAGCGATGAAGGTGCAGCAGGTTCATGGTTCTTGATTGGGCTCGTAACAACACCGTTCGGCAATCCGTTGGGTTATTCCGCTAGGTAAGTGACCTAAACCCGACTAGTATGCTTGCGTGCATGTTTTATCTACATTGGTATCAGAGCCAATAGGTTGTTGATTCGCCCATTTAATCACCCAAATCGAATCTTCCATTAAAGCTTCAAGCAAGCTTTTAACAAAAACTTCGAAAAAATTGATTTTGATGTGGGTCTAATACCTAACTCCAATAGAGGTCCGAATTTTTAACATGGATGTGTTCCTTATGGTCCCTAGAGTCCCCCCATAAAGTCCCATTGACTGACTATCTCAAACAAGTGAGATAGCAAAATCTAATTTTCTGGATTTTCAAAACCGAAATAAATCTGTTTTTATTTGGGCACAAATCTAATTTATACATATGGGCTTTAAAATCGTATGTCATACATTTTTTTGGATCGGAATAGAAGCCGTGGTAGCCTTGCAAAGTAGGCATCATGCACTGTGGCTGCGGCATTGCACGGCTGCACATCTCTCTTCTTTGATAAAGAAGATAAACCCTATGTGCATGACCAATCACCCCAAGTGGCGCGTGGGCCCCCACACCCATGGCTCACGTGAAGTTTTTCCATATGTAATGACTGGTGTGCCTCTTCTTTTTGCTTAGCACTTGTTTGACCATTCTACAAAATTGTGTCATTGTGTTTTAGCAAAAGCCAAACAAAGCCTAAGGTGGCGCATGACGGCATGAGTCACTACCAATCCCAAATTATTTTTATTAATGTTGACTTCTGGAATTATGTTTACTTTGCAGAGAAAAGCATTTGAAAGTTTTGTAAAAAATAAAATAAAATCTGTTAAAAAGTGCTTTAGTAATTTAAAATTTCAGAAAATGTTATTTTTTATTAGCATTAATTTCAGTTTTAAGTACACTATTTGGGACCAACGAAAAGTTCTTTGTGATTTTTTTTTTGGCGTTTAGCATACTAGATGGGACTCTAAGATAATTTTTTTGGTGTAAATTATCATGTATTTATGGTATTTTAAAGCATATAATTAATGTTTATGGACGTTTATTTAATTGCTTAAAATCGCCAAAATACACTATTATTTTTTGTAATTAATATGGGACATAAGGGACACTATTTTAAGACCATGTAAAATTTTGTGGGACCCATAGATAATTTTTGATAAAGTATCTAAATCATATTAATATTTTAGAGCATGTAATTGTGTGTTTTTTGTACACGTATTAAATTGCTTAAAATATTTTTATTGATTATTAGTTCAAGGATTTAATACAATGTGTTTAGAACACTAGTGGTAGCTTGAGAAAATTATTTTAGTGGATTTTCTCGCTCTTTGGGACATATTTTAGAGCATACATATATATATATATATATATATATATTGTGTTGAGTACGCAATATTAATTGCTTAAAATATAACCAATTAAAGTTGTTAATTCTTGAATTTAATGTCTAGTGTTTTTGTACACTGATTGGAAACTTGAGAAAATTTTATGAATTATCTCATTTTTGTTTTGGTATTTTAGAGCATAAAATTTATGCATATGGGCATTTATTTAATTGCTTAAAATAGCCAAAATAGATTATTAATTTTTGAAATTAATATGGGGTGTTTATAACACCATATTAGACCACTAAAAATCTTTGGAAACAAATTCCTCAAAATTTTTGTATTTTTGGGAATTTTTTGCTCATAGTTAATTTTGTTTAACTAAATCAATTTATTTCGTTAAATTGGTTCAAAATGCTTTTGGGCCTTGATGAAATTCTATAAATTTTTTATTTATAATGAAAAATCTATTATTCAGTTAATTAAATTTTTCATAAGGTTTTAAATTAATTGTTAATTTAAGAGGCCATTAATAAATTGGTTTTAAAATATGTTTTGAGACCCAAAATTGTGTTAAAATTAGTGAAAAATCTAATATTTTTCATTGATTTTACTTAGCTTATGGGAGCTACCTGGGCTATGCAATAATTAATTTATTGTATATTTTATTATTTTTAGAGGCTCGTTGCATTATTGGTCACGTTTAATTATTGTTGTTTGTGATTGCTTGACCCTATGACTCTAATTCCTCCTCCTTAAGTGGAGTGATGGATGAGTCCATTCATTTTATAATTAGACCACATAAGTGCTTGATGTGTGTGATTAATACTTTTTAATCTGGCTTAAATGAATGGACAATAATTGACGATTAAAAAGCTTGTGTCCTCACGATGTATGTCTAAGGTTGTTTCTGTGTATGTATATGAACAAAGCATCCCTATTTTTTTATGGGCTATAAATGTAATGTGAGGATGACTGTTTTATTTCTTGTATTGGAAAAGCCTACTTGTAAAGGGATGGTTTTCTTTGTTCATGCATCATACACTTGAATTATCTTAGCATGAGCTCTAAGTTGTCAATTTGGACCCACGTGGAGGTCCATGCACATTTTTGTTGTATGGCACACTTTATATCTTGTGGATGATCTTAGATAGGTAATTGTACCATCTATTTGATGTTTGTTTAGAAAAATCCATTATAAAAGGTTTTTCTTGATTTACAAAATTAAGATTTGATTAATGAGCAATAGCAAATTTTTTGGTCTTAAATTGTAGAAAAGTGAAAACTCATTTGTAATTGGATTTTAAAACAAAATGAAATGTGCAAATAATAATGTCAACCCCTTTCGCATGTTCTCAAATATTATTCTTCAAATTTTTTGGATTCACAAAAATAAATGTTTTCCAAACCACACTTTGTTGATCTTTATAAAAGTAACAAGTTTAAAATGGACTAATTTTTGTAATATGGCACTACAAAGTAACACACCGATAGAATGAGTAAGAGCTTATGAGCTTTAGGCATATTCTATGGTCCAACCCATTAAATCGAATATTGGGCCTCCTGCGCAATATCATTATAACCTTAATAGGCTATTATACTTGGCTCGAGAAGGATCATAGTACGCGCTTTGTGATAAGCAGCATGCACCATGATCTTGTTGGGAAGTATATGTACTACCCAATAGCCAAAGTATTATGAGATCAGCTCAAATTTGTTTTCGATGGCACATTCACTACTAGATTAAGCATCTAGTTATGAAGTTCGGGAAAGTAAAGGAAACGTTCCAAGTACACGATGACTGGACATCTAAGGTCGATGACAGGTATGATTCGTGATTTTAGAATACTGGGAACATCTTTAGTGGCGAATTGCAGTTTCAGGCTATGATTAATTCTTTACTTGATTCGCAGGTCCATAGAAAACAAATCATGATTGATGTTGTCAATATCAAGATATAAAAGTATTCTTTACTTTTCAAAAGATTTGCAGTGTGGAAGTAAAGGTCGAACCCACAGAGATTGATTAACTACCGTGTTTTAATCTTAAAACCTAAATCTAATTAATTATAAAAATGGATTTTGATTTGAATTTAATTAAACTAATAACAATAAAACTAAATCTAAACTATGAACGCAATTAAAAGTGTTTTTAAATAATGTTTAAGGGAACCTAGGATTGCAAATCCACCACTAGCTTCATAATAGGAATATTTATGAATTACTTTAACTTATTACGTTGGATGATAATGGGGAATTGTAGCTACAAGCCCAATTCCTCCGACAAGAAGATATTCATGGTTCAAGCACCAACATAATCCATCTTCGGTTAGCACGAATTATCCCACACTAAACTAGGGTTGTGGTATAATCCATCTAATCTAGGCATGGACTATTCGGATACTTGATAGCACAATTCAATAAAGCACCATTACATGTAAATAATCTAAACAAGCACAGCAAGTATAGATCATTGAGCACATCACAGTCAAAATAGATCTAAGACAAGAATAAACTTTGAAAGTAATGATTTAATCAATAGAAGTACGATTTTATTATAAAAAATCCTCTAAATATGTAATCATCATCCATACATAATAAATCTAAAATAAAAACATAAATAAAATCCTATTACTTGGCTAGGGTTTCATTGAAACCCTAGATCTAGAGTTTAGTTGTCCATAGAATTGATGAATAGCAAGAGGTTGATGGAGGAGGCCATGGGAATCCTTGGTCTTCTTCTTCTTCTCCTTGCTTTTTCTCCCTTCAATGACTGAAAATAATGTATAATATGGCTGTATATTGATGTGTATAATAGTGTGTAATGATTTGTATATCTAAAGTTGATTTAGAATAGGATTTGTATAGAGTTTGGAAGGATTTAGGAAGCTTTCCTAAGTCAAATCGCGCTAAAAGTGCTGTTTTTACGTTTCTGGACGTATTTAACCAATTCGGATCGCACAGGGCTCTTCAGGGCTTCAAAATACACAACTTTGACTTTTTCAAAGGGTCGCTCGCGCGGGTCGCGCGAGCGGGTCGCGCGCGCGGGTCGCTCCAGCGACCTGGGCATTTTCCTGAATTTTCTCAGATTTTTCGCTGCTCTGCACCATTTTCGTAGAATTACGATAACTTTTGACTCGGACCTCGGATTGACTCACCGTTTGGGGCCACGCGTCCGTAATTCGAAGATCTACATTTTATATCTCTGGAGAAATTTCTCAAATCTGAAGTATTACTTGTCAAAAATGCAATTTTCCGAGGCTGTTACAACATTCTTCCTTCACCGGAACCATCTTTTAAGCCCAGAATGACTTCCAAAGCCACTAATCATTGGATTTTTGTGCATTTTCATGTTAAAGACCATCTTTAAAGCCCAGAATGACTTCCAAAGCCACTAATCATTGGATTTTTGTGCATTTTCATGTTAAAGCTCCAAAATCTACAAAATATAGAATACCTATTAAAAATCACTTAATAATTACATGAAATGGACTAACAAAGCGTATTTTTAGGACTATAAACGGCAACTATTCGTCGCCGATCACACCCCCAAACCTACTCTTTGCTAGTCCTCGAGCAAAAAGAACAACAAAAAAATAAAAAATAAAAAATAAAATTACTACTATAAATACTACTCCATTTTCGTATGGATCACGATTGCATTTAGCATATGCAACAAGCCTTTTAAACCCCTAGGTGTCCCTAGTCGGACGAGTGAAGTCTCGTGAGGGTTCTCGTCAACAAGTCACCCACAACCATCTTTATTAAGTTGTAAACTTAAAAAGTTTTATTAAAAATGAAAAACAAAATATTCAATACTCCTTATTATAACTCAATGATTCGAAATAGAATAACGAACAAGAAGAAACGGAATCAAACGTCACTTACATCATGAGAAACAATCAAGTGCATGCAATGTACAAATCAATAGAGTTTCTCATAAAATTGCACGTGTGTGATGTGGTAGTCAAATGAACACGCGCATGTCATCAACATGGAATATAACTCGGATAACCATTTAACTATGTCTCGACTACGAATCTCACAATGTTAATTACACTCTCAAATAAAACACTCAGAAACAGGTGTAATTTTTCTAAAATATGTGAGTAAAGGAAATATGTTTTCAAAACAATAAACGCTCACATATGACTCGAAAAAGACGCATGACACAAAAGAAATGTAGTCTCATGGATAAGATGCCAATCAATCAAGAAAAATTAATCATTACCATGTTTTAATCCCTCTCCCATCGTTTTCATATCCAAACCATGTTTCCTAGGATCAAATAGGACTTTTCAAAGGTTGTAATGTGGCTCAGGCAATGAAAAAGGATAGAAAGGATTCATTAGGTAGTTTTCAGGATGGCATTGTAAGGCATGTTCGATTTCTTTCATTCTTCTTCTACAAACTTTCATCTTTTCTTTCTCTTCATTCCTTTTCATTCATTTTTCTTCTTTTTTTTTTTTCATTTTTTTTTCAACCTTCCTCTTCTGTATTATGTTTCTTTTCCTTTTTCTTTTCTTGCTTCTCAAATGATTATTCATCGAATACCAAGCAACTACCCCAATAGCATCTTATTTTCTTCTTCTCAATCAACACATCACCTTAACACTACTAAAAGGTGACAAATCTCTCAGTGGTGAACTCCGAGTTTGTCAAGTCGGAGCAAAAACAAGGATAATGGTAATCAAAGAAAGAAATGGCATTTTAACGACTCAAAGGGCGAACTAAGGAAATTTTTTTCTTTTATCGGTCGGTAATAAACAAAGAAGGCCTATAATCATGTCCTATGGTTATATGGTTCTTCAACATGTACGACAGAAGATTATTTAGCATGGTAGTAACTATTTTAACTTGACCATCAACCAAAACAAGAATAATGAGACTAAACAACGAGTTAATGCGCTATTTCAATGAAATTCGATAATATGTACTTATAACCCTCGAAAAAGAAAAGATAGGCTCAAAACCTCACCGGGTCTAGTCTCCACCATGTGTTATCTAGAAATCCGAATCATATTATAGTTCACATCAAACATGTATTCAAGCGACTACGTGCAGTGCATAGGTTTATGTGCAAATCTATGATATAAAACTACGATTCAAACAATACATAACTTAAAACGTTACATCATAACTTCAGCAAATGTTTAATCACATCTTCCCTTATTTACCATTCTATAACAATTCAAAGTTCTCTATCAAAAAGTACCAAATTGATATTGCAAAAACCGTAGGTAACTTCGTTTATTTAAACACACTTATTGAAAAATTTTAAAATTTCGCATAAAATAATGTGCATGTGTGCATACCCCCAAACCTAAACCTTTCATTGTCCTCAATGAAACAATAAAATAAAAGAAAGGAGAGTACATAAGGAAGGAACGATAGTACCTCGATCTTGACAAGCATAGCACAGGTGAACACAAAGGAATATGGCTATAAAGTTCAATGTTACCTGTTACTTCTTAACAAAAGAAAACAAACTAACAAAAGAATATTAAAAGTACATGAAATCAAAATGTAAAACATAAATTTAAAAACTAATCTAAACGAAACTACACTAGCAAATGGAAAATAAATAAAACGAAAAAATATAAATGTAACAAGAAAAACAACAACTAACTCGATCCAAAATGTCCTAATAAACAAAAACAGAAACGAAAACATTATCAGAACAAGTATGGGGGAAAGATACAGAAAAGAAAAACAAATATCAAGAAAAGGGGAAATCGCGCGAGCGGTCCGCGCGAGCTGCCGTCGCGTGCGCGAATCCCAAGTTTTTTTTTTTTTTTTTTTAAATTTTCAAAATCTCGCGCGAGCGAGGTGCCTCGCGCCCGCGATATCAGGCGCGAAGAGAACCTGAGGCATCATAAAAACAAAACGAAAGGAAAAACACTAAGGGGCAAACTCGCGCCAGCGGGCCGCGCGAGCGGGCCGCGCGCGCGAGAAGAGTTTTTTCCATTTTTTAGTTAAAATTATATATGTAATATTAAAATAAATTAATTCCAACCCCCAAACCCACCCAGAACATCCAAAACAAACTCAAAAACGACTCCAAAACGACCATAAACAAAGAAAACAGACGAAATTATGCTTGGGTTGCCTCCCAAGAAGCGCTAACTTTTACGTCTTCAGCTAGACCGTTCTAACTCAAGAATCATGGAGGTTGAAAATCAGACTTTGTACCCCTAAGAATATCAGGTAGAGCTCGGTGATAAGCAGAAATCACGTCACTTTGAATTAATCCGATTGACGGTTTTTCAGTATGTTCAAATCGATTTCTTACCTTCCGAGTTGATTCAGCATTAGGGTTCGAAGTATTAGGATTCATCCACTCCTCATCCTCTATATTATTCCCCGCACTTATAATTATTACGTTCTTAGGCTCAATATTCCGTTTAACCTCACTACCCTCCACACATAGGTAATCGTCATCTTTGGGAGGTTGATCAACAGCATTAAAAATATTTAATTTTAATTTTATATTCCCGAACGACACTTTCATCACCCCTGTTCTACAATTGACACGTGCGTTGGCCGTGGCTAAGAATGGACGACCAAGAATAACAGGCGTGTATTTTCTATTATCTAGCACCGGTTCGGTGTCAAGGACCATAAAATCAACAGGATAAAAACATTGATCAACTTTTACTAGGACGACTTCGACGATTCCTCTAGGTACTTTGACGGAACGATCCGCTAATTGAATAGTAGCGGCCGTAGGTTTAAGTTCACCTAAACCTAGTTGTTTATAGATGTGATAAGGTAAAAGGTTAACACTAGCTCCTAAGTCAGGAGAGCCCTATGAATGATAGTGTCACCTATGACACATGAAATCGTAGGCGTACCTGGATCCTTATATTTCGGAGGAGCGTGTTGAAAAATAGAGCTTACTTTTTCCGTGAGGAAGACCTTTTTAGGAGTATGACTGCGTATTTTGCGTTTTTGTGTACAAAGGTCTTTTAGACATTTAGCATAAGCGGGAATTTGTTTTATAGCATCGAGGAAAGGAATATTTATTTTGACTTGTTTAAATACCTCGAGTATATCTTCAGTTTTTGATTTTTTCTTTGAAAAATTAGACGGTTCCTCAACATTAGGTGGATATGGCATTCTCGGAATATAATTCGTTGGGACCGAATCTTTCTCTTTCTTATTTTTATTCGTTTCCTCACCCTCCTTATTTGAGTTATTATTTATATTTTTCCCACTCATATCCGGAATTTCAACAACTTCCTCTGCTCTAATAGTCGTTCTAGTCGAAACAGCGTTCACGCTCTCACTCGCACTACCCACTACATATTGCCCTTTAGGTTGCTGAGTAGGTTGACTGGGCAACTTACTCTCAGTTAAGCGGTTTAGCGTATTAGCAATTTTCCCTACTTGGGACTCCAGTTTCGTGATGGATTGTGTGTGAGAGTGTACTAACTGGACCACCGAACCAAAGTTTTCAAGTGAGGCCAACACCTTCTCCTCAAATGCATTATCGCGTGGAGGTGGAGGAGGTAGTTGGTATTGACCTTGTTGATATTGGGGTCGGTACATATTAGGAAAATTAGTCGACCTAGGATTATAATTATTTTGTGGGAATTGTTGCATAGAATTTACGTGTTGTTCCACAAATTCTGGATATTGAGATGCAGAAGGACATGCAAAGATATTATGGGACGGTGCAGAACATAATGCACATACTTCTGAAGAAGGTGGATTGGACTTTTTGTTCATTTGCATAAGTCGGTCAAGTTTTCTATTTAATTCTTGTATTTGCATTGATTGACTTGACTCAACTATCACTTCTCGCTTAGGTTGAAGATGATATCCCTCTAAACGTACCGACACAGCCTGATGCATCGAATTCTCACTCAAAGTTTCAAAAATCTTCCAAGCCTCGTCGGCGCTTTTGTGTAAGAAAGTACCCGCACAAACGGCATCGACGGTATTCCTAACAGAGGGAATAAGCCCCTCGTAGAAGACCTGAACAAGTTGCCACTTAGGAACCTGATGATGTGGACACGAGCGTAATAATTCTTTAAATTTTTTCCACGTGTCGTAGAGTGATTCCCCATCTTGCATCACAAAGTTTGTTATAGATTTTCTTATCTGATTCGTACGCACAATCGGGAAAAACTTTTGTAAAAATGCGGTGTGTAAGTCTTCCCATGTTCTAATTGTGTTTGGCTCCAAAGATTGGAGCCAATATTTAGCTTTGTCCTTTAATGAGAATGGAAAGAGCCGCATTTTTAATTCATCATCAGTAAAATTTTGAATTTTCAAAGTTGAGCATATGTCCTGAAAATCTCCTAAGTGTTTATATGGATCTTCATTTAGACGGTCATGGAAAGAGGGAAGTAGCGAGATGGTAGACGACTTTATCTCAAAGTGAGATGCCGTCGCCTCCGGTAAATCGATACAAGTTTGTGGCGTGTACGTCGTAGGAATAAAGTAGTCTTTAAGCGGAGGTGGTGGTGGTATATTAGGATTATTCATATTAGCTCCGTTGTTATTTTGGTTGTTGTCGTTATTATTTCCAATGTCTGCCATTTTAATCGGTTCTATGTTACAAAAGCGTGGTTTCTTTAATCTTGTAAGAGTAGTACGTATTTCAGATTCAAATAAAGACGTTGGTTTTGGTGTCAAATCGTCGTCTATTAAAAACCTAGTTCCAGAAGTTAAATTTGAAGACTTGTTAAGTCTTAATGTACGTTCAAGTTCAGAGTCAAAATGTTTTAATTCCGGTTTATTTGAACGTGTACCTAACATAAACTAAAAGAAAGTAAACTAGAAACAAAAACTGACTCAACTAAAAAAAAAAAAAAAAAAAAATAGCAATCACGCAACTAAGATAACAAGCACTCAACTATTGTGATGCATGAATATTATCCTGTAATGCAATGACCGCGTCAAGCCCAGCGCCCCGGGTTTCCTAGCTAATGCAGTGCAATTCACCCTAAACTAATGCAAATAGTGCGTCACAGCGCCCTGACTTACAATGATTTAAAGCGAGTTTCACAAGAAGCAATTTATTTTATTTTTTTTTATATTTTTATTTGCGTAAGCTCCTTTGATGTAATTAGCTGCTCCACTCGAAAACGTTGACTACAAAATAAAAGAAAAAGTTAGTAACTAAAAACAAAACGGAAAATAAGAAAAATAAAAACTAACCTAATATTTACAAATTAACTAAACTAAGATTATAAAACTAAAGGTAGTAATGCAATCCCCGGCAACGGCGCCAAAAATTGATGTTGTCAATATCAAGATATAAAAGTATTCTTTACTTTTCAAAAGATTTGCAGTGTGGAAGTAAAGGTCGAACCCACAGAGATTGATTAACTACCGTGTTTTAATCTTAAAACCTAAATCTAATTAATTATAAAAATGGATTTTGATTTGAATTTAATTAAACTAATAACAATAAAACTAAATCTAAACTATGAACGCAATTAAAAGTGTTTTTAAATAATGTTTAAGGGAACCTAGGATTGCAAATCCACCACTAGCTTCATAATAGGAATATTTATGAATTACTTTAACTTATTACGTTGGATGATAATGGGGAATTGTAGCTACAAGCCCAATTCCTCCGACAAGAAGATATTCATGGTTCAAGCACCAACATAATCCATCTTCGGTTAGCACGAATTATCCCACACTAAACTAGGGTTGTGGTATAATCCATCTAATCTAGGCATGGACTATTCGGATACTTGATAGCACAATTCAATAAAGCACCATTACATGTAAATAATCTAAACAAGCACAGCAAGTATAGATCATTGAGCACATCACAGTCAAAATAGATCTAAGACAAGAATAAACTTTGAAAGTAATGATTTAATCAATAGAAGTACGATTTTATTATAAAAAATCCTCTAAACATGTAATCATCATCCATACATAATAAATCTAAAATAAAAACATAAATAAAATCCTATTACTTGGCTAGGGTTTCATTGAAACCCTAGATCTAGAGTTTAGTTGTCCATAGAATTGATGAATAGCAAGAGGTTGATGGAGGAGGCCATGGGAATCCTTGGTCTTCTTCTTCTTCTCCTTGTTTTTTCTCCCTTCAATGACTGAAAATAATGTATAATATGGCTGTATATTGATGTGTATAATAGTGTGTAATGATTTGTATATCTAAAGTTGATTTAGAATAGGATTTGTATAGAGTTTAGAAGGATTTAGGAAGCTTTCCTAAGTCAAATCGTGCTAAAAGTGTTGTTTTTACGTTTCTGGACGTATTTAACCAATTCGGATCGCACAGGGCTCTTCAGGGCTTCAAAATACACAACTTTGACTTTTTCAAAGGGTCGCGCGCGCGGGTCGCTCCAGCGACCTGGGCATTTTCCAGAATTTTCTCAGATTTTTTGTTGCTCTGCACCACTTTCGTAGAATTGCGATAACTTTTGACTCGGACCTCGGATTGACTCACCGTTTACGGCCACGCGTCCGTAACTCGAAGATCTACATTTTATATCTCTGGAGAAATTTCTCAAATCTGAAGTATTACTTGTAAAAAATGCAATTTTCCGAGGCTGTTACAACATTCTTCCTTCACCGGAACCATCTTTTAAGCCCAGAATGACTTCCAAAGCCACTAATCATTGGATTTTTGTGCATTTTCATGTTAAAGCTCCAAAATCTACAAAATATAGAATACCTATTAAAAATCACTTAATAATTACATGAAATGGGCTAACAAAGCGTATTTTTAGGACTATAAACGGCAACTATTCGTCGCCGATCAATGATCCACAACGGAAATGTTAAATTTTTGGTTTTGACATTTTCTGACATGTTGAGCTGAATACGGAGCGCCAAAGAGGTGAGGTGAACCGTATAGCTACACTCTTGACCACTACTTCCATAAGTGGAATTAAGCGCAAGGCCAGTGGGCCTAAACGCAATGGTAAGGGTAAACCCGCCTAGAGGCAGGATGGGGCCAGCAAGTTTGCGCCCAAGGCTAACAAGGTGGAAGAGCGCAATCGAGGGCGTTCTTCAGTTCGGTGGTAATAGGATGGACTTTTTTGGGTGGTAGTGTTACTAGGACATGGTTATCTAGGGATAACTGCTTAAGAATTGTTTTCATAAATTCTGGTTTTCCCTGTCATTCATTTATTCTGAGACAAAGCATGCTAGACTTAAACGCATAGGATGTGATAGGATGACTTGATTAGCTCGAGAAGCCCTTTTGGGCCTACTCGCTAAGGTTGACCTACCTATGTGTGAGTCTTGCTTAGTTGGCAAGCATGCCGAAAGCCTTTTAGAGAGGCTATTAGAGCTACTCAAGCATTAGAGCGAGTTCACTCAAATATTTGTGGACCTATGGTTGTGAAGGCACGTCATGGTGCCTCTTATTTTCTCACTTTTATAGATGATTTTGCGCGATGTGAGGATTGCGAGTATTTATCTAATCAGTTCTGGGAACTATGTGAGGAAAATGGGAAAACGCAGATAACTTTCTGTTCCAGAAACTCTGCAACAATATGGTGTTGCAAAAAGTAGGAATAGGACATTCCTAGATGTGGCTAGGACTATGATGGCGCAAGTCAACCTCCCAAAGTTGTTTTGGGGGGATGTACTCTTGATTGCTGCCTATATACTAGAGTGCCTCTTCTCAGTCAGTTCCTTCTACTCCCTTATGAGCTATAGGAAGGCGAAAAACTCATTTAGAACATTGCGCCCATGGAGCTCAGGAGGTTATGTTCACTATACCTAGCATAAGTGCGAGAAACTACGCTCAAGAGCTAGAAAGCATACCTTTATAAGGTATTCTAATAGCTCGAAAAGCTATGTTACGTATAATGAACAACCGGGTATAGGAGTGACAGAAATGGTGCCACATGATATTGAGAATGACTTCCCCAGATTTGTATTACTAAGAGATATCTTGACCTCTATGAGTTGGAGGATGTTGAAGACAACATACCATCTTTAAGCAAGGGTGGGGAGATTGAGAATCTACATCCAATAATCGCACATTCAATAATCGCACATCCAATAATCGCTGTAAAATGGTACTAGTCTCCAACCGAGTAGGAGTACACCGCTAGACGCTCGTGAGAGTGTACCGAATAGTGGGAGTGCACCACTAGGCACTCAAGATTCTCAGGTAGTACATTATATGGTGATGAGGAAAAAGTTCCCTATCGCTGTTTTGAAATTGAGGATGACATTTTCATATATGTGCAAATGTGTGCACCAGTGGATGATGATGAACCTGCTTCTTTTGTTGAAGCATTTTTCTTCGTCTGCTGAAGCTGAGTGGATAGTTGCTATGCCAGATGAGATGAGATCTATGGACGTAAATAAAGTCTGGGAGTTAGTTGACATTCTGCCTGTGCGTAAGACTATTGGAGACAAGTATGTTTTTAAAATCTAACGCAAGGCAGATGGTTCAATTGACAAGTATTAGGCGTGCTTTATGGCGATAGTTTGTACCCATAGAGGGTATAGACCATGGAAACATGTTCTCCCAAAGGGTAAGATCTGACTCCATTCGCCTTATCCTAGCAATTGTCGCATATTTAGTTTCTGAACCGTTTTTAGTTGGATGTTTAAACTGTTCTTTTCTCAATGGAAAACAAGACGACGAGATAAATATGGATCATC
Organism: Hydrangea macrophylla; assembly: GCA_033977485.1. Classification (NCBI taxonomy): domain Eukaryota; kingdom Viridiplantae; phylum Streptophyta; class Magnoliopsida; order Cornales; family Hydrangeaceae; genus Hydrangea; species Hydrangea macrophylla. Next base: position 79,887,905 of record CM066995.1, on the reverse strand, counting down.
CCATTGGTGTTGTGACCAAAGAGAATGAGCGCAAAAGTGTGCTGTCTCAAACGATCTATTTATCATCTCAAGTTAACAATCGTCTAGGCAGTGGTACAATGTGTGTACATTAAATGGTCCAAGGAAAGTGTTCTAATTCTTTATAATTTGATGACGTCCTTTTAGCTGGGAATGAGATGAGTTCCATTGTCGCCACTTGAGAGTGGTTGTCCTCTCAATTTGAGATTGAGGACATGGGTGATTCCAACTATGTGTTGGAAGTTTAGAATGTGAGATGTTGTTCTAGAAGCTCCTCTGTTTATCTCGAGGGACTTACAAGATGTAGGTTCTTGAACGCTTTCACATAAAAAACTGAAAACCTATAGACATCCCATTTTTTGGGGACTCACCATAACCTTAGATCAATGTCTTAAAAATAATGAGAAGGGGAAACAAATGTCCAGTTTACCATATGCGTCCGCAATAGGGAATCTGAAGTATGCTAATGTGTCTACTCGGTCAGATGTCTACTTACGGTTGGTTTAATTAGTCGTTGCCATAGCAACCATGGTCTTGTCACTAGAGAGTAGTGAAGCGTATCTTGCGATATGTTCGCAGGAGTACTGTGGACCTTGCCTTATGCTGTCTACGATGGAAGCATAATATATGGTGTGCTCTGCAGCTGTTAAAGAAGCTGTTTTGGTTGAAGAGTTTTTGCAGTGGCTAGACTCTTTATCTCATAGTGATAACACGTAAGCCTGAGCATATACAAAAGATTTCAAAAACCATTCTAGCACGTGTCACATTTGAGATGTGATTTACGCAAAGGAAAGTTGTCTTAAGGCACATCTCCATTGGGGGATTTGATGTGCTTAGACATTTTATTGTGGTATTAACATTATTATTTGAGTTTTATTATCAGTTAATAATAAACCAATTGATTTCCATACATATATGTTTGTTATATGAATGGAATAAATGCACATTTCTAATATGTCACCAGGCTTGAATCGACCTACTCACATGGGTGATTCACCTTGGCACCGAGATAGGGAACTAGGACATGTGTGTCCATGGCACATAGATGGCGAGCAAGATGAGACATATGTGTTCATGGCGCTTAGATAGCTAGCTAGGACATGTGTGTCCATAGCGCTTAAAAAGCGAGCTTGAACACTTATATCTACGCAATATAAGAACAGCGAGCTAGATATAAACCCTATTATTTCTATATGTCACCTTAGATGGATCTAAGATGAGACCTTATACTTGGTCGAACATAGAGATATCCCACGGCTCTATATAGCCTGTTTATAGCCGAATGTGAGTTTTCAGACGGGCGCCAGGAGTGGCGACTGTGCTGGAAAACTCAGGTTAGACGTTTTGTGTAACGTCTAGACTAAGATTCGTATGGCGTTACTTGTTTTCCAAACACAGAGTGACATGCCCATTTTTATGGAAGAACGCCATAGCATACATTTTATACTGTATGTGCTTTTGCGATCGACTATGGAGCAGTGAATGGATTCCTCTTCATTGTTGTGTGAGCCACGTAGCATTTTCAAGACATTGGTTATCCTACAAACTGGTTGTCTTCACGACTTGAGACTATGTCATGAAGAGGACGCTTGATGACAGCTACTTTAGCATGCTATCCTAGGACGATGACATAATTCCGTTCTATGGGGCGTGTCTGAGCAAGCGGTCAAGTTAGTCGGATTGACATGTGGGCTCAGGAAAGGCCATTCAATAACACACCTTGTTTTTGCGACTCATTAGCAGGCCTACGACAATCGTATTTTATTACTGATATGTCATGAGTACATTACATTAAGGTGGTGCAGCAATTCTTTTCATCGAGGGATTGAGAATGCTGTGTCCGGTGTGGTTGAATCGTCTAAGGTATACACGAGAAGCTTCCGAGTGATGTGTCTTGCTCGTTATGGTGATGATTTGGCATTACACTCCTGTCACTGTACTTTCTTTTCGTAAGGTCGCACGTTCTATTTCCCTGTATGAAGAGATGAGAAGTTCTGTTTTGAGAGATTGGTTTTAGTACTAGCCCTATGTGGGTGAGTGGGAGATGTAAGAAATTTGTGGGTCTATTAGTTGCACCCACATATATTGGACTGGGTTCAATGGCCTTTGGCTCTTGGAGACCTAGGGTGTGTGCCTATATATATATATGTGTGTATATTGCACACATAGCTAGGGTAGCCTCTAGCACACCCTATGAGATACAACTGGTCTCTCTCTCTCTCTCTTCCCTCTCTCTCACAGTATTCTCTTTCTTGGCCATCACCATTGGAGCTATGGGATTTAGCGTGTGACTGTCATGGGGATTGCTCCAGTAGCGTCTTCTATGACCTATGCGGAGCACAAGGGGGTACACGGAAGCGATGAAGGTGCAGCAGGTTCGTGGTTCTTGATTGGGCTCGTAACAACACCGTTCGGCGATCTGTTGGGTTATTTCGCTAGGTAAGTGACCTAAACCCGACTAGTATGCTTGCGTGCATATTTTATCTACAGTTTATAATTCTATAGGATAGCATTTTAAGTTATCCTAATAGATTTTGTTAAAACTCAAGTATTGGGTGCATGAATTTCAACATTTGTTTTCACTGCCATTTGAGAGGATATATAGATTTGATATTTTCAAGAATTGGTGGGAATGGGTATGATTAACTACACTTGTATAGAGCGATGCCAATTTCTAGGTTGGATTTTACTTGTTAATTTCCTTATTTTGAGGGATGAAAATAATGATTTTTGCTAATTATTAATTCTGCTAATTATTACTTATCCAATTGTGTTGTTCATCGTATTTTAGAATTATTATTTATACATTCGGATTCTTAATTAGTATTTGTCACGCCTCGAAGCAGCAAAACTAGAGAAAAATAAATTTCATTTTTGGGTCCATAAGGAATGATATATGAATGTCACTAGATTGTTCACACTACACAATACTAGTCAGCTAAGGAACAAGAATAGTAATATACATAAACTGAATGTATCACAAAAAGTTCTACTATTACAATATCATAGTCGTCCACAGGAACATAACAGGTCTGGAGACAACATATTCCCAAGTACCCGTTTAACTAATGAAGTTCAACAGAAATATCAAACTAGATATAACTTCTTTATCTCTAGCTGGCGTAAGGGTAGTCGTTAGCGTAGCAGCCTTCTCCGGCATAACCAACATTAGTGGGGCCACCCTCTGCATATTCCCCTTTAGGGTAGTAGCTGTCACAACCCATCCTGCTACGCGCACGAATAGGACACATGGTACGCCACCAAGGCCCATCCAATTCCATTAAAGTAAAATAACAACGAAAAACATAAGTAAAATCCATTAAAATCAAAGTTATAAAAAGTTTTGCCCAATGGAAAAGTTCCAAAAGAATTTAGTTTTGAAACAGAGGTCCAGTCGACTGATCGAGAGTCCGGTCGACTAGAGACCTAAAACAAAAAGTAAGAAAAGTCCACAGGCCCTATCCAGTCGACTGTGTCGAGAACTCAGTCGACTGAGGCCCCAATTTTTCAGCTGACTGATGCTTTGTCCAGTCGACTGGGCACTATGCATGCAGAATGTGGTGTTTTCGTGCAGAAACTAGTCGACTGATAACCCCTCTAGTTATTTGAAGCCCTCGAAAACTGAAAGAAATAACTCAAGAATAGAGAGGTCCAGTCGACTGAAATACAGACCAGTCGACTGATTCCTCTCAGCAATGCCCAATTCTGCAGCATTCTAAACCAAGGGTCTCCAAACCAATTCCCAACCTCAACAGGAATATAATCCACGATTCAACACACATATATATATATATATATATATATACAAAAGCGTTTACCAAGAATTACAAGTACTAACCACCCTGTAACAAGATTTGATTACAACATTCTACTACTCCCAATTCTTATTATAAGTTGGAAATAAAACAACAGTATATACAAGAGTGTTCCCCTCGGCATTCCTCGGTCTCACTCCTCACGCTTCTTCTTGCCTTTCTTCTTATCACCTGCAATGGAGTGAATCTCCACTGCACAGCTATATGTTGAGTGTACAATTCTACATATATGCTTATATGACAATTCATGGTTTAAAACATCCAAAACACATAGAAATAGTCTCTAGGGTGAGTGGTACGCATTCATCTGGTAAATGAAACTGATGCTGTGGAAGGCACACCTCTCCCATACATCCCGTACACTAGTTGGGCCTTCTTCCATACCAGGTACCGTGTCCTGGTTGGGGCCTTCCTCCATACCAGACACAAACACAATCAAAATCAAAATCATTAAATCTTCAAGGTTCGAGAAGCTTACAACCCGGATGAAATTGCACCAAACCCCCCTTTGACCCAAATAGACACATAGCATGCTCACATAAATAGTTATACATGCTTTTGATATAATTTCACGTGCATAATTAACATGCCTAATTAATACATGAATTTCCCCCAGATTCAAAATATCAAAGTCGATATTTAAAACATGAAATTTCCATATATTTCATAGATCTAGAATTCATACCTTGTGCGATCTTTCTGAAACTTTGAAGGATCGACTAGAGCCCCGAATAAACATCGGATCTCAAATTATGCGCGATTCTTACAAGTTTATAGGGGGGGGTTTCCCCAAATTGCTAGAAATTAGATTTTCAGAAAAGTGATCCAAATGCGGCCTAAGAGGTACCAAAACGTAGGTCTTATCTTGAGGAGTTCGAATCTCAAATTTGGTGAAAATCTAACAGATGAACGGTCGTTAATCGGCGTCATGAAGCTCGGGGCAATGAAATCTCCCTTTTCTCTCCTCCTTAGATATTTTAGAAAGTTGTGGATAATATTAAAATTCTCATCCACCAATATATATAAGCACGTCTCTCGGGAATTACGTTTACCTCCTCACGAGTTCTCAAAACTTCTAATTAACTACTAAAACGTCGCACACGTCCACTTTATGACTTCACGAGTTAAAACTTAAAACTAAAATTTATAAAAGTTTTCGTCTAAGTTCCGTTTGGGTCCAAAATAAGGATCCAAAAACTAAGTTCCGTGGAATCTCTATACCACCTACCTTTTTAAGTACGTATCACTCGCGTTCTCACCACAGTATTCTGTTGGGTTTGTGCCCTCAAACCATTACTTTATATATGAGACATTGACATTTTAATATATGGATATCAGCTTTACATTTAGTTATGTATGTTTCTTTTATGAGATGATTGTTATCCTTAAGTATCATAGTAAGTAATTCGTGTATGTATGAGATACATACAAGTGAGATACGAATTACTATTCTTTGTTACTTAGAATGTGTCACAGTGGATGATGAGATTGGATATCTCATCAGGTTTACACTGTAGCATGATTAACTACCATTGGATGGAGTGATTAATCTCAATCACTAGTGTTTAACTCTTAGTTCATGCTAGTGCTTATAGTGCATTGAGGGACCTGAGCTTTCCTATTGACACTCAAGACTGTCAATCAGTCAATAGGAACTCATAACTTATATAAGATACGTGTTCTTAATCTTGAGACGATTATGAACACAGACTGTGTATATGGCTGCTTTGACTTACCAATCAGTGAGATCTATAGAAGATCAACACCTGGGTATCTTGGGTATGTCATATTCATAGGGTTGTGAACATATATTGTCAAGACAGAATCTATCCTCTGTTTCAAAGTAAGCATTCCCTTGAGAATGTCACCAAGTCGATTACTGAGTACTACAGTCTTGTTGATAAGAGTTATCAACATGTTTGGTAATCATGAGAGGTGAATGGGACTCAAGGAATACAAGAAGTAATCATGATTCAGATTGACAGTAACAGTTATTCGACTACCTGAATATGATTACGAATGCTAAAGGTAGAGGGACATTAGTACAAAATACAAGTCTAGTTATCGCTTCGGATATGTTCTTTTGTGTTGGAGTTCAGTTATCGTTTTATAGTGGAGTAAACGTTAACTGATCAGTTAGTTAGTTTGCTGATCAAAGAGTTTGGTCACGGTAATTAACAAACTGGTCTAAGCCAACAATAAAGAGCCTAGGAGGTCCCACTCTCAGCTCCGCCAGGATACTTGGAAAGACACATGAGTAAGTTGTCAAGACAAGTTCGATCGATTGAAGTCTTGGCAGTCTTGATCGATCGAGAATGGTTCGATCGATCGAAGGTTCAATCGCTCGAAGTATAGGTCGGTTATGGAAATCTATAAATAGGGCAGCTCCGTTCTGGAAAAGGAGTTCGTCATTTTAGAACGTCAGAAGCTGCAGAAACTATTTTTAAAGCCCCAAACCTTCTTTTTCCTCTCTATTAGAGATCCCACCATCTCTAGTCTCTCCGAAAAGCATCCGCAGGAGACATAAGGGTAAAGACAACCTAGTAGAGGCTGCTGCATCACCAAGGAAGAAGAAGAAAATCATAATTGGGTTCAAGACACTAAGGTATAACTCTTGTCCCTTCTTGTGGGCATCTATGGAATTAACGAGTAGTAGATCCTGGGCTACCATTAAGTTTTTATAACTTGACTTTTCCGCTGCGCGTTAAAACTTTTAACCTAAATCGGTTTTTCCATCAATTGGTATCAGAGCCACGCTTGTTTGGATCTATATATGCGTTTTGGAACACTAGTTTTGATTTGCATGTTGATTTTAGAACTGTTTTCGAAACGGCATTGTCATAGATCTGTTTCTGCAGTGTTATCGCAACAGAGTACAAATCTGTGAATGCATAGGATGCAAGGCGGGTTCGATCTATCGAACATGTTTCGATCGATCGAGCATCCTCTGTACTCGAGCGATCGAACAGTCTTCGATCGATCGAAACCTTCTGGTGTTCGATCGATCGAATGAAGTTAGATCGATCGAGACAGATCCTTTGTCAGGCTCTCTGTTTCACAGTTTTAAGGAGTTTTGAAATTAAAATCTTTATTTTTAAAAGTATTATGCAAATTTTTAAAATCATTCCGTGAACAGAAAGTTCAAGCGATTGAACAGAGTTCAATCGATCGAAGGTTCGAGCGATCGAACGGTCTTCGATCGATCGAACAGTGACAGAAAATAAAGATGCTATTTTAAGTTCTGATTCAGTGCGTAAAGGGTTTATACACTGTGTGAATCAATTGGAGGTTCCAATAGTTAGATAGATTTATTATATATGTGTGGATGCATATACGACTAACCCTTTTGCAGCAAGTTTAGTCGCTATCTCCCATGGCACCAAGATCTATTTAAATTTTTGTATTTGAATGTTTTGAGATTGGTGTATATCATGTTTTGGTTTTAAGGCATATGTAAAGAGTGCTGCGATTTCAATCCTACGAAAAGGAAAGTCGCACCGGTTTCCCTAGCCTTTTTTATTTTATTGTTACTGTTGCATTTTCTATTTCTAGATAAATTGTAAGCTTTGAAAAAAGCATAGGACCAATGTTATAGAATTAGAAAATTCATAAAGAAGGAAGAGCAAGCCGTTGTCCATGAAGATGGAGCTGGAGGCGACCAAACTAAGAGGAGGTTCTATGGAGATAGAGCCATGGGAGATAGAGGCATCGTTTGGATGTCTTTATTTTCATTTTAGTTTTTTGTTTTATGTGCTTGTTTTGTCATTGGCATTTAATTATATTGTTACTACTTACATGCACGTAAAACAAGTTTTCTAAAATAAAATTCAAAAGCCATTTTTAACACATTAATAAACATTGGATGTTTATGGGTAATGTATAAAAACAAATTCTTCTTTAAAAACAAAATCCTTAATTTACCAAATCTAGTGGGAGAGGGTCTTATTTATTGACACCCACGATCTTCCATTAACGGTTCATTGTAAGATGAGTAGTGCATTCTGTGTCACCTCGTCAGGGGTGATCATTCCATACGGAGGGTGCATTACTCATTGGTTACTAGATGTGAACTTCTTTTGATAGGATCAATCAGACGTGTTAGAGGGTGACCACCACACGGAGGCGCTACTTGAGACGGTTGTGATTGGATCTTAGTTAATGGTACACACTAGCTAAGCTATGGATAAGGGATCCCACACGGGACATTATTCAGAAACTTAGAGATCAAAAGGGATCGGGAGTCATAACTTATTTTGCAAGAGTTGCATAGAGGACAAGTCTTGATTAATCAAAAAATCGAAAATTGACCACCACACGGAGTCTTTATTCTTTTGTTTCGATATTCCGACAACTTTGTTTTAAAATAAGAGTTTTAAGGATTCTTTTATTTCAAACTGTCAAATCTAATATTCATATTTATTTTGTCTTTTGATTTTACAGTAAATCATAATGTCTGGATCTACATTTAGTCCACTTGCCACCATACTCACTCAAAACAAGTTAACTGGAAATAACTACACTGAATGGAAACGAAACCTTGACATTGTATTAACTGCGGAAGATCACATATATGTCCTCACCACCCCATGCCCTGAAGAACCCGCGGCAAATGCTTCGGCAGCTGCCAGACGCGAGTTCGACAAATGGAAGAATTTAAATGGAATGACTCGTTGCTATATTCTGGCCTTAATGGCTGGTGTGTTGCAACGCCAATTCCAATCGAATGATTCTGCCAGTGACATTATCACATCCCTGAAAAAGATGTTCGGGGAGCATGGTAGGCCTGCTAGACAGGTAGCTATGCAAAAGATAACGAGTGCAAAGATGTCGGAAGGGACTCCAGTCAAGGAACATGTTTTAAAAATGATTGGTTATTTAAACGAGCTGGAGACCCTAGGTGCCAACATCGATGCACAGACCCAAGTTGATATGATCCTCAATTCGCTGTCGCCTTCATTCGCTCAATTTAAACTTAACTATAATATGAATCAAATGAATTTTTTAATGAGCGAATTGATGAGTTCTCTTTTGGCAGCAGAAGGGGTGATCAAACCTGGGGTCAACGTCTTGAACGTTGAAAAAAGTGCTTCCTCTTCCTGATCAACACCGAAAGGAAAGAAAGGGAAGAAGAAGGCTGGCATTGGTGGTCCAAGTGTTGGACCGGTCCCTAAGATTGCAAAATCTAAGGGAAAAGGTAAGGGCAAAGGGAAGGTGGGTGGCCAAGGCAAAGGAAAGTGTTTCCAATGCGGTGAGAAGGGCCACTGGAAGAGGAACTGCCCAGAATTCTTAGCTACAAGAGTTCAAGGTATGATTGAATCACATGTGATTGAAGTAAGTTTTATTACGAATACTTCAAACACTTGGTGCATTGATTCTGGTGCGACTAACCATATCTGTAATTCATTGTAGGGGTTCAGATCAACCAAGAAGTGCAGTGATGGGGAAATCATACTTACTCTAGGTTCTAGTGCAACCGTTTCTGCGGTTGCTATAGGAGTCATAGTTTTAGAATTTCTAGACAATAAAGTTTTGATTTTATCAGATGTACTTTACGTCCCTTCAATGAGATGTAATTTAATTTTAGTTTCTAATTTATCGAATAATGGTTATTCTTTTCATTTTGGAACTGAAGTTGTTATTAAAAGAAATAGTTCTTTTATATGTTCTGGTGTTAAATCAAATGGTTTGTATGTGATCACTCCCAATATTTCTAAAGATTCTTGCTTGGAACTTAATAACTCAATGGTAACTATACCATCTAAAAGAAAAGAACCTTCCACTAATCTAACAAGGCTTTGGCATATGAGGCTTGGCCATATCAATCTAAATAGGATAGGCAGACTAGTCAAAGAAGGGATCTTAGGCGATTTGGTTCTCGAACCAATGGAAGTCTGCGAGTCTTGTTTAGAGGGTAAGATGACCAAAAGGCCCTTTCCTACAAAGGGCAATAGAATCAATGCATTGTTGGAATTAGTTCATACTGATGTGTGTGGACCAATAAATATTAGAGCAAGGGGTGGTTATGAGTATTTCATAACATTTACTGATGACCACTCTAGGTATGGATATGTGTACCTAATGCAGCATAAGTCTGAAGCCTTTGAAAAGTTCAAAGAGTTTAGGGCTGAAGTGGAGAAGCAATTGGGCTCACATATCAAGGCCATTTGATCTGATCGAGGTGGTGAGTACCTCTCTAATGAGTTTATTGATCACCTCGTACAGAATGGGATTCTGTCACAGTTGACTGCACCTGGCACGCCTCAGCAGAATGGTGTAGCGGAGAGAAAGAACCGGACTCTTTTAGACATGACTAGGTCAATGATGAGTTATTCAGAGTTGCCATTATTCCTTTGGGGTTATGCTTTGGAAACCGCAGCATACATACTAAATCTAGTACCAAGCAAATCTATTCCCAGGACACCACGGGAAATGTGGATTGGGCACAAGCCTTCTTTGCAACATCTCCGGATATGGGGGTGCCCGGCACATGTGCTGAAAGGAAAGATGAGTAAGTTGGATTCTAGATCTGAAGTATGTTATTTTGTACGGTATCCAAAGGGTACTTATGGATGGTATTTTTATGATCCAAGAGAACAGAAAGTGTTTGTTAGTACAAATGCTGTTTTCTTAGAGGATGATTATATCATGAACCATAAACCTAAGGGAAGGATAGATCTGAGAGAAATAGAAGGAGAGGCCTCAGTCCAACCCGCAGTTAATAATGATGTAAATCAAGAAAATACCACTTCTTCACCCATTTTCGCACCGGTACCTCATTGTAGTGGGAGGATTATCAGCCAACCTGATAGATACATGTTCTTAGGAGAAGTTTTTGAAGCTGTCTCCATAGAATCTGAATCTGATCTTGCCACATATGAAGAGGCAATGGCTGATGTTGATTCAGATCATTGGGTTAAAGCTATGAAGGCTGAATTAGAATCTATGGATTCTAATCAGGTCTGGGATCTTGTAGAACTTCCAGCCAATATTAAACCCATTGGTTGTAAGTGGGTCTACAAGAGGAAAAGAGCATCTGATGGAAAGGTTGAGACCTATAAGGCTAGGCTTGTAGCGAAAGGTTATACTCAGAGGGAGGGCATTGACTATGAGGAAGCCTTCTCGCCGGTGGCCATGCTCAAGTCCATCAGGATACTCCTATCTATTGCTACATGCCTAGATTATGAGATCTGGCAGATGGACGTCAAGACTGTATTCTTGAATGGCAATCTTGAGGAGGACATCTATATGCAACAACCAGAAGGGTTCATAGCTGGTTGGAAAGGTAACTTGGTATGCAAGCTGCAAAAGTCCATTTATGGGCTTAAGCAGGCATCCAGGAGTTGGAACATCCGATTTGACCAAGCGGTCAAGTCGTTTGGTTTTATACAAAATCTGGATGAACCTTGTGTATACAAGAAGTGTGAAGGAAAAGTGGTGGCTTTTCTTGTGCTTTACGTTGACGACATTCTACTCATTGGAAATGATGTAGCGGCATTGTCAACAGTCAAGGTTTGGCTAGCTAGTACTTTCGATATGAAGGATCTAGGAGAGGCGAGCTATATTCTAGGGATAAAGCTCTTTCGGGATCGCAAGCGAAAGATAATGGGATTATCTCAAGTTGGTTATATCGATAAAGTGCTAACTAGGTTTTCAATGGATAATTCGAAGAAAGGTTTGTTACCTTTTAGGCATGGTTTAGCGTTCTCCAAGGACCAATGTCCTAAGACACAGGAGGAGAGGAATCGCATGGCAGGAATTCCATATGCTTCGGCTGTTGGAAGTCTCATGTATGCGATGTTATGCACTAGACTAGATATCTGTTTTGTCGTTGGCATGGTTAGCAGATATCAATCGAATCCAGGTCCAGAGCACTGGACAGCCGTTAAGCACATTCTTAAGTACTTGAGAAGGACTAAAGATTACATGCTTATGTACGGTGGTAGTGAGTTAATTCCAGTAGGATATACTGACTCGGACTTTATGTCAGATAAAGATTCGAGGAAGTCAACATCCAGACATCTCTTTACCTTAGGAGGTGGTGCTGTTAGTTGGAGGAGCATTAAGCATAAATGCATTGCAGACTCAACTACAGAAGCTGAGTATGTGGCTGCTTATGAAGCCGCAAAGGAAGCTGTTTGGCTCAAGAAGTTCCTTATGGAGCTCGAGGTGGTACCAGCGTCATTGTCACCTATTATGCTTTACTGTGATAATAGTGGGGCAGTGGCTCAGTCCAAGGAGCCAAGGAACCACGGGAAGGGAAAGCACGTAGAGCGGAAATATCATCTTATCCAAGATATTGTTCAACGAGGAGATGTGACTGTCACCAAGATTGCCACCGCTGACAATCTTGCTGATCCGTTTACAAAGGCCTTGCCACAGAAGGTCTTTGATCGTCATCTGGATAGTCTAGGTCTTAGATGTAGTTCTGAATGGTTATGAGTGCAAGTGGGAGTTTGTTGGGTTTGTGCCCTCAAACCATTACTTTATATATGAGACATTGACATTTTAATATATGGATATCAGCTTTACATTTAGTTATGTATGTTTCTTTCATGAGATGATTGTTATCCTTAAGTATCATAGTAAGTAATTCATGTATGTGTGAGATACATACAAGTGAGATACGAATTACTATTCTTTGTTACTTAGAATGTGTCACAGTGGATGATGAGACTGGATATCTCATCAGGTTTACACTGTAGCATGATTAACTACCATTGGATGGAGTGATTAATCTCAATCACTTGAGTTTAACTCTTAGTTAACATGCTAGTGCTTATAGTGCATTGACGGACCTGAGCTTTCCTATTGACACTCAAGACTGTCAATCAGTCGATAGGAACTCATAACTTGTATAAGGTACGTGTTCTTAATCTTGAGACGATTATGAACACAGACTGTGGATATGACTGCTTTGACGTACCAATCAGTGAGGTCTATAGAAGATCAACACCTGGGTATCTTGGGTATGTCATATTCATAGGGTTGTGAACATATATTGTCAAGACAGAATCTACCCTCTGTTTCAGAGTAAGCATTCCCTTGAGAATGTCACCAAGTCGATTACTGAGTACTGCAGTCTTGTTGATAAGAGTTATAAACATGTTTGGTAATCATGAGAGGTGAATGGGACTCAAGGAATACAAGAAGTAATCATGATTCAGGTTGACAGTAATAGTTATCCGACTACCTGAATATGATTATGAATGCTGAAGGTAGATGGACATTAGTACAACATACAAGTCTAGTTATCGCTTCGGATATGTTCTTTTGCGTTGGAGTTCAGTTATCGTTTTATAGTGGAGTAAACTTTAACTGATCAGTTAGTTAGTTTGCTGATCAAAGAGTTTGGTCACGGTAATTAACAAACTGGTCTGAGCCAACAATAAAGTGCCTAGGAGGTCCCACTCTTAGCTCCGCCAGGATACTTGGAAAGACACATGAGGAAGTTGTCAAGACAAGTTCGATCGATTGAAGTATGTTCGATCAATTGAAGTCTTGGCAGTCTCTGACACGACTGGAAATGTGTTCTCTGAAGAGTACGTCCAAGTGTAGACGGTAGCGTCACGTTAAAATCGGTAAGACCCGGGTCGAATCCCAAAGGATGGAAGATAAAGGCAGAGAGATCTAGATTGAATCCTAAATAAAATAAAAGATGATTACTTAAGAGTGAGGTTCCAAAAGTCCTATTAGGTTAAAATAAATAAAAGAAACAGATTAAAGTGAAGCGAAAATTTAACTAGATAGAATTAAAAATTGTGATTTGAAACCAAATATGAAAAAGAGTTGGGAACGTGTGAATCCACAAAGTACCGGCCACTACCATGATTTAACAAAAAAACAAACAATTGGGGTTTTCTTCTTTTGGTATTCCATAATTCGAAATTGATTAAGTATCACATTGTAGACACTGAGTATGTGAATATCACATTTCTAGTGGTTCAACGATCTCACTTATTTATGAAGGACTGGAATTAAACTAACTAACTCTATGAACAACGGTGAACAAATCGAGTATAAGATAATTGACATGTTCATCGCAAATGTTCATTGAGTTAATTAATCAAAAGAGCTTTCATTTCAAAATCAGATTGCAATTTGAGCTTAACAAGATCAATTTGGGCTTAGTTTCTGAAATAAAAGTTACTGGAATACAAAAAAAAAGTTAACCCAAGTCATGCACATATCAATCGATTGAATTCATGTCAATCGATTGATATGAAATGGCTTTCAATCGATTGACTTATAATCAATTGATTGACTTGGAATCTTATGTCAATCGATTGGGTTCTGTTTCCAATCGATTGACATTGATTCTTTAACAGAATCATGGCAGTGGCTGGAAACAATGTTTCCTCACATTATTCCCAACTAGAACTCTAGGCTAGCATCTTTAAACAAACAGAAACTTGGCTAAACTGAAACATTTTACATAAATTAGATCTAAACATGGATGTACACAAAAGATTTGAAATTAAACTAAAGTTTCTATACCATACTATGACTAGATGAGTTGCAGAATAACAGAATTCGAATAACAAAACCTGAATGAGAATAGCAACAACCAATGTTGAACTTCCAAACTTTCAGTAAATGAATTTTCAAAGAACAAGAATGGAAAAGTTCCTACAAAAATAGAAAAATGAGCCAACCCCCCCCCCCCTCCTCCTCACTCTCCTCTGTATATAGTGTTAAATCCACGAGCTGAGGGTGTCCAGGTTCATTCCATAACGGCTGGTCATCATCCTGATTGCTGAAATCTTGCTCCATTAACGCAGAATGTTTCCAGTTTTAACCAATCGATTGACAAAGATATCAATCAATTGGTAAACATTTCAATCGATTGGTAAAAACACCAATCGATTGATCATAAAAATATGTCAATCGATTGATATGATGTCAATCGATTGGTACCAAGACTTCATCAATTTGTTTCTTGAGTTATTCCTTTCAACTTGTTATTCATTTTAACTTCAGAACCTGCATTCAAAGCGCTAAACACAACAACATACCACGAAAAATACATCATTGTGTAAAGAAATGAATTAAAATACAAGTGCAGGCAACACTAGAGAAATGGGGTTCAATCCAGTCAATTTTTACTCTTTATCGAGCTAATATTAAGCAAATATCAGCTCTCATCAGTCTCGATCGATCGAGAATGGTTCGATCGATCAAAGATCTTCGATCGCTCGAAGTCTAGGTCGGTTCTGGAAATCTATAAATAGGGCAGCTGCGTTCTGGAAATGGAGTTCGTCATTTTAGAATGTCAGAAGCTGCAGAAACTATTTTTTAGAGCCCCAAACCTTCTTTTTCCTCTCTATTAGAGATCCCACCATCTCTAGTCTCTCCGGCAAGCATCCGCAGGAGACATAAGGGTGAAGACAACCTAGTGGAGGCTGCTGCATCACCAAGGAAGAAGAAGAAAATCATAATTGGGTTCAAGACACTAAGGTATAACTCTTGTCCCCTCTTGTGCGCATTTATGGAATTAACGAGTAGTAGATCCTGGGCTACCATTAAGTTTTTATAACTTGACTTTTCCGCTGCGCGTTTAAACTTTTAACTTAAATCAGGTTTTCCATCATATTCAAAATGACATCTAACAATATCAAAACTACCAGAAATTATAGTACGCAGGTATAATTTACTATTCATGAAGATTAGGTAAAGTCAAATAATATTTAAAATCATATAAATGTCGTTTACTTAAGCCAATGCAATCTTGCTTACCAAATTCCCGCGTCCTTACTAACACCTTACCGTTGACTCCCAGTCAATCTCATTCACAATTATTAGTAAACATTAATAATTCACATGCTACCACAATGTCATATTAAAAAGTATGGAAATTCTGGAACGGGTGTGATAGTTGCAATCGTCATAAGCTCCATTATCTGCATTAAGAGGGACGGGATAATCAGGATAGGGAATGTCCAGGCAACAACGGCCGTCATCTTACTGAGAACTGAGTGAATAGAAACTCACAAGGTACCAATTATATAACGTAATAACAAGTTATGAAAGTCATAAGATATAGTTCTAGTAAGTAATATCTGTTAGGGATATATACTAAAAGCCATGCTTTATGTAGTTGGTTTATTATTCATTTAATAAAATTAGTTAATCCATTTTTATGAGAATCTGTATGGGCAATATTTGTATTATATTATTTATTTAATATTATGCATGTGTCTCTTTTATTCTACATAGTAGGTGGTTTGGTGTGTAGAGTTCGGATTACACACGGAAGATTAGACCATCGGATCTTGTAGAATGCAAGATTTTTGTTTACAGTCTTAGATGGATTGGACACACCATCGGTAGGACTACAGCATGGTGTTGTAGTAGGTTTGTCTTGACTATGGGAAATGGTATAGTTTCAACTCACCATGCTAGTACACTTTGTGTATTAAACGGGACCGACTTGGGGTAATTATCTTTATACTGACTTATAAGATAATTAATACCTCATGACTATTATGAGTGTTTATGCTCTAAATCCTAAGTTAATTTATAGACACGTACATTTGATATTTACACTTTGATCTCTAAAAGGATGAGATCCTTAAATGGGTCAATATCTCATTGGATTGGGTGACAATATTAATTGTGTGGTGGATATTAATTAATGATGGAATCCATGTCTCAATTTGGGATTGATGATATCCCCTTGAGAAAGCTTATAAGTTTTGATTATGTCAAACCCTGCAGGTGGATTTTGTATCCGATATATCAGATAAGTTAAGCGGAGGATCTCAAGGAATTTTAAGAGATTAATTAAATATGATTGTCAATAATTATATTTAATTAATGGATATTTGTAATCTTAACATGGGGAGATAATAAGCATTTAATAACATGGAGCTTGAAATATATTTTTGAGATAAGGGTAGGAGTGCAATTATAATTCTTTAGTGGTATGAATTATCATTTATGAAAATAGAAATTTGATTCAGTTCGAATTAGGGTTTCCTAATTCCATAAGGAAGCCTATTCCTTATTGACTTCTTATGGTCCCTATCATAGCCTATATATATGCTGCTTTGGCTCTCTCCTCAATTTGTGTTTTTCTATCAACAATATTATAACTCGGAATAGAAAAGAGAGCGTAAAAAGAGATAGCATAAACATAAAGGATTTCGAAGGAGCCCACACTCAATTCAATATGTTGGCAGCAAAGGAATACGGTAGAAGATCGTGAGCTGTTATCGAGCCCGTGTTCTCGGTTCATCTACTACAGCAATCCGTTTTAGCAGTTTAAGATAACCCTAGTTCCGCCCTTATAGGGTTATTTTAGTTTTCACGTAATTTATGCAGTACCAACTTATACGCGCTGTCAACGGATTCTGGGAACGCAGTTTCCTAACAGTGGTATCAGAGCAATGCTGATTCTGCGTATGGGTTGGACGCAACCATGTTGTCCAATAAAACAGATCTTATGCGTGTTTTGATGGATGGATAGAACGTAGAACTGTGCTAACCATTGTTTTGCAGCGTTCTTATTCCACTATTATGGTCACTGATTTTGTGTGATTGGATCCCACGATGGTTTTATCGGTGGTTAATTTTGATGTTTTAATATAGCATGTGAACTCCTTTATGAAGGCATAGGATTTGTGTATATTGGATTCCACGCTTGATTGATGTGTGGTTAATTTACTGCAAAGAAATAGCATGTGAACTCCTTCATGGAGGCATAGGGTTTATGTAATATATCTCAAGTAAATCCGTGAAGACAGTTCGAAGACAGTTTACAAGCAGTTTCTGAAGACTGTTTCAGAAAACAGTTCTGGAAGGCAGTTGCTAATGGGATTCCTATTTTATTGTGGTTTCCTTATTTATGTGTGATTGAATTATTATTATTATTGTTTCATGTTTAATGAATAGGACAACATGGATAATTCTTCCTAGACCTATTTCAGATGTCTAGCTGCATGTTTAATTTATATTAATTTAAAACGATGGACAACTACATGTGTATTTAGAAATAAAACTAATTCCATAATTTGAAAACATAAGTACTTTTTCTAAAATCATGAGAATAGAATAATTTTATTATCTACACATGTGGGTTTGACAAGTATGGATGAATTAATCATTGTCAAGTATTCCATTATTTTTTATTAATTAAATTAAAAGTTTTTCTAGAAATTATAACCCTAAATTTTTTTTAAAATTCTAAGTGGGGGAGGAAATTTATCAAGTATAAATCCCATGGTCTCCATCACTAGTTTGTAGATAATATGATAAATTTTGTGTGATGGCTCTAGTGTCATCCTCCGCATCGGATGTAGTTGATCATGGAATCATCAGTACAAACTTCTTTAAAAGAATGTTTTAGGTGATTGTTAGTGTGGTCACCTCTCCATCAGAGGTGTTCCTTATGGAACTCTTGACCTAGAATTTAGTGATGGTATACACTTACCTATAAATAATAATATCCTCTCCATCTAAGTCACTATTGTTATTTATAGGATCAAAGCAAGTCAGCAGTTTAATTTTACTAGGCAAGGTACATTGCCTGGATAGTAAAATTAAAAGGCAATTGCCTATTTGAACAAATGATGGATAGTATATGGCTTCCCATCGAGTCATACTATCACGGTGTATCAGGTTGCTGGCGGATTCTTTTCAATATGGTAGAGGGAACCAATATTTTCAACTCGAATCCATAGTAATTTTTTGCCCAAATGTAATTATTTATATTATGTGATTCTCAGGCTTTTAAATGGGTTCTTTCAATCCACTCGCTGTTATACTTGAAGAAAACAAACTTACTGGACCAAATTGTATAGACTGGAAAAGGAATTTGGATATTGTGTTAACTGCTGAAGAGTACAAGTTTGTGCTTACTCAAGAATGTCCTAAGCAACCTGGTGAGGGGCAACCGCTGAGGAAACCCAGGCTCACGAGAAATGGATCAAGGCTGATGAGATGGCTCGGTGTTACATTTTGGCATCTATGTCAAATGTGCTGCAACATCAGCATCAGTCAATGGCCAGCGCCTATGAAATGATGGAGAGCCTCCGAGAGATATTCGGGGATCAAAGTCGTGCTGCTAGGCAGGTTGCCATGAAAGACTTGATGAACACAACTATGGCTGAGGGGACGCCTGTAAGGGATCATGTTCTTAAGATGATATCTCTTCTTAATGAACAAGAGATCCTTGGAGCTGAAATCGACGGGGAAACCCAAGTCGATATCGTACTCCAGTCACTGCCAGAGTCTTTTAAGTAATTCTGCCTCAATCATAACATGAATAAATTTAAATATACCTTGGCAGAGCTGCTTTAAGAACTCCAGGCAGCTAAGGGTCTCAACAAAAAGTTAGAGAGTGCTCTTGTGTTTGAGAAAAGGTTCTTCTTCAAAGCCTTCAAGGCTGAAACGGAGAGGCGTTTAGGTAAATATATCAAGACACTACGATCTGGTCGTGGTGGAGAGTACCTCTTGGGAGAGTTTAGGGAATACTTATTAGAGCAATGGATTACATCCCAGTTGTCTGCACCCCGTATGCATCAACAGAACAGTGTAGCAGAAAGAAAGAACAGGACTCTCATGGACATGGTAAGATCTATGATGAGTTATTCAGATTTACCAATTTCCTTTTGGGGACATGCATTAGAGGCAGCTGTATACATTCTAAACTTAGTACAATCTAAGTCAGTACCTACTACTCTCACGGAATTGTGGACTGGGCAAAAGCCTAGTCTGCGGCATGTTCGAATCTAGGGTAGTCCAGCACATGTGCTGAAAGGGAACGCAGAAAAGTTGGAATCAAGAACAGTAGTATGTTTCTTTGTTGAGTATCCAAGAGGAACTAAAGGTGGTTTGTTTTATAGTCCTAAGGATCAGAAGGTTATTGTTAGTACCAATGCCACATTCTTAGAAGAGGACTATATTATGGACTACAAGCCCAGAAGCCGTATTGTTCTAGAAGAAATGAGAGGAGAGACACCGACACATACTTCTTTGATACCATCACTACGAGAAGAAACATCACAAGACAGAGTTATCGATATTCCATTACCGCATCGTAGTGGGAGGATTATCAAAACTCGTGTAGATCCCGAACTAACCATTAACACGCAGGTTCCTAAACAAGTACATCGTGCAAATTATGGTGTATTAGGTTCAGAATCTTCATAACGAAATATTAGTGATACACAGACACGGGTTGTGCCTCATCGTAGTAGGAGGCTTATTATTCAACCTGACCGGTATATGTTCTTGGGAGAGTCTTATGACCGGGTTCTTGATGAACAAGGTACTGATCCCTGTAACTACAATAAAGCACTCCAAGATAAAGATGTAGATCTTTGGCAAAAGGCTATGAAGTCTGAAATGGAGTCCATGTACTCCAATCAAGGCTGGGATCTTGTAGAACCACCCAATGAAATAAAACCCATTGGATGTAAATGGATCTATAAGAAGAAGAGAGGAGCAGACCGTAAGGTGGAAACCTTTAAAGCAAGGCTTGTTACGAAAGGGTTCACTCAAAAAGAGGGAATCGAGCATGAGGAAACCTTTTCGCCGGTGGCCATGCTAAAGTCTATCCAGATTCTCTTATCCATTGTTGCACATTTCGATTATGAAATTTGGCAAATGAAAATCAAGACATCATTTCTTAATGGGAATCTTGACAAGTGCATCTATATGATGCAACCAGACGGGTTCGTTATGAAGGGCTAAGAACACATATTGTGCAAGCTTAAGAAGTCCATTTATGGACTTAAGCAGGCATCTAGGTCTTGGAATATCCACTTTGATCAAACAATCAAGTCTTTTGGTTTTGATCAATGTGCGGATGAATCTTGTGTGTACAAAAAACATGATGGAAGCGTGGTGGTGTTCTTAGTACTATGTGTGGATGATATCTTGCTAATCAAAAATGATGTGGGGGTATTATCTTCTATAAGGGTATGGTTGTCCAGTCAATGCGATATAAAGGACTTGGGAGAAGCCGGTCACATCCTAGGGATCAAGCTTATGCGAGATCTCAAGGATAGGATGTTGGGCTTATCACAAGGCACTTATATCGACAATATTCTTGCAAGGTTTAGCTTACAAGATTCCACGAAGGGATTCCTTCCCTTCAGACATGGAATTACTTTATCTAAGGATTAGTGTCCTATGACACCTGATGGGATAGAGAAGATGAAGGCAGTTCCTTATGCCTTGGCAGTAGGAAGCCTAATGTATGCTATGCTATGTACTAGACTTGACATCTGCTTTGCTGTTGGCATGGTTAGTAGATATCAGTCTAATCCAGGGCAAGAACATTGGACTACGGTGAAAAATATTCTCAAGTACCTGAAAATGACTTGAGACTATATGTTAGTTTACCAAGCAGACAGTCTTGTACCTATTGGGTACACAGATTCTAATTTCATGTCAGATAGGGATTCCAGAAAGTCTACCTCAGGATATGTGTTTACCCTAGAAGGTGGAGCCATTAGTTGGAGGAGTATCAAGCAGTCGTGCATTACTGATTCCACCATAGAAGCCGAGTATGTTGCAGCTTCGGAATCCGTTAAGGAGGCCGTTTGGCTTAGAAACTTCTTTATGGATCTAAGAGTAGTACTTGCGGTACAATTGGCTATTACCCTTTATTGCGATAATAGCGGAGCGGTTGCTAACTCAAAGGAACCTAGGGCATACAAGAAGGGAAAACACATTGAGCGTAAGTATCACCTAATACGAGAGATCGTGCAAAGAGGTGATGTTGAAGTGACCAAGATAGCATCAGAAAATAACCTGGCAGATCCTTTCACCAAGAGCTTACCGGCCAAGACTTTTGATAGTCATGTAGAAGGGATAGGAGTGAGGTGTGTTGCATCATGGCTTTGAGTCTAAGTGGGAGGTTGTTAGGGATATATACCAAAAGCCATGCTTTATGTAGTTGATTTATTATTCATTTAATAAAATCAATTAATCCATTTTTATGAGAATCTTTGTGGGCAATATTTGTATTATATTGTTTATTTAATATTATGCATGTGTCTCTTTCGTTCTACATAGTAGGTGGTTTGGTGTGTAGAGTTCAGCTTACAAAGGAAGATTAGACCATCGGATCTTGTAGAATGTAAGATTTTTGTTTACAGTCTTAGATGGATTGGACACACCATCGGTAGGACTGCAGCATGGCGTTGTAGTAGGTTTGTCTTAACTATGGAAAATGGTATAGTTTCAACTCACCATGCTGGTACACTTTGTGTATTAAACGGGACCGACTTGGGGTAATTATCTTTATACTGACTTATAAGATAATTAATATCTCATGATTATTATGAGTGCTTATGCTCTAAATCCTAAGTTAATTTATAGACACGTACATTTGATATTTACACTTTGATCTCTAAAATGGTGAGATCCTTAAATGGGTCAATATCTCATTAGATTAAGTGACAATATTAATTGTGTGGTGGATATTAATTAATGATGGAATCCATGTCTCAATTTTGGGATTGATGATATCCCCTTGAGAAAGCTTATAAGTTTTGATTATGTCAAATCCTGCAAGTGGATTTTGTATCCGACATATCAAATAAGTTAAGCGGAAGATCTCAAGGAATTTTAAGAGATCAATTAAATATGATTGTCAGTAATTATATTTAATTAATGGATATTTGTAATCTTAACATGGGGAGATAATAAGCATTTAATAACATGGAGCTCGAAATATATTTTTGAGATAAGGGTAGGAGTGTAATTATAATTCTTTAGTGGTATGAATTATAATTTATGGAAATAGGAATATGATTCAGTTCGAATTAGGGTTTCCTAATTCCATAAGAAAGCCTATTCCTTATTGACTTCTTATGGTCCTTATCGTAGCCTATATATATTCTGCTTTGGCTCTCTCCTCGGTTTGCATTTTTCTATCAAGAGTATTATAACTCGGAATAGAAAAGAGAGAAAGAGAGCGTAAAAAGAGAGAACAGAAACATAAACGATTTCGAAGGAGCCCACACTCAGTTCGATATTTTGGTAGTGAGCTATTATCGAGCCCGTGTGCTCGATTCATCTACTACAGCAATCCGTTTTAGCAATTTAAGGTAACCGTAGTTCCGCCCTTATAGGGTTATTGTAGTTTTCACATAATTTATGCAGTAGCAACTTATACGCGCTATCAACGGATTCTGGGAACGCAGTTTCCTAACAATATCTTCTCTTTATTCAACCCCCATGTTACTCGAATCCAAGTCTTATTATACAAAGACCTATAGACACTGACGCATAAGACACAGATCTGATTGTGATTGTAATATTTCTAGATATACCACTGCTTTATTTATCGCGCTTAAGAACATAGAGTAAATGTTCTCAGTCCATCGCAAGTCATGGATACAATGCTTTGAACAACAACATATCATTCTATTGCTACGACTTAGCGACATTTACCAGTGATTTCTCCCATCCACCGCTTGTTAAGGACATCTTACCATCCACCGCTTATGAAGGGCATAGTATGACCAAGCGTACGTTCACGTACAAATTCCCAAAACTTATCAAGACCTATCTAAGTTTCGTACTAGGACTGATACATGACATCCCATTATGGCCTGACTACTGATTGAAATGAACGGATATCGAACTTATACATGAACAACATAGCATCTAACGTCATCACGTTAATATGTTATTCTTAATCGTACTTATCTTTGTTGTCACATTATCCTTGATCAACCCGTAATCGCATAATGAAAGTCTGAATTGAGAATCAAATGATCGAACCCTTTATGTAATAAAAAAAAAAACAATCCATGTTCTGCTAATGCAAATTGATTGGGACAAGGGTCAATCGATTGGGATAAAATATGTAACTATCGATTGGGGAAACATGTCAATTGATTGGATCCAAACCAATGTCAATCGATTGATAATTTTGGCAATCGATTGGGTTACAATTAATGGCAATCGATTGGGAATCTATCCAATTGATTCGGACTCAACTGATGACAATCGATTTGGAAAATGGTCAATCGATTGGTTCTTCGTCATCTCTAGCAGAAACGTAAAACAAAATATGTAAACATCTTAAGGACGTATTTAATACATCTAACCTTCATATAAATTTGTAAAAATAGTATACAGTGAGACCAAGTGAGTTTAGAACTCACCTAGATATGTGTAGGGTGTGTTTGTTTGAAACCTCCAAGCTTTCTCTCTCCTCATTCTCTTTCCCTCTTCTCTGTCTCAACTCTCTCTGTCTCTTCCTTTTATTTATTCCGTCTTCTTTCTTCTCCTCCTCTTTGACTCCTAGAGAGTGTGTGTATATGCTTGTGTATATATATATGTATACGTGTATATATGATATATATCACTCATCTCTCTCAAGACTGAACCAAACAGACCCAAGGCCATAAATGAGCTAGTATATATAGAGATAATGAGTGCCACATGCCAAACCATGAATCAAAGTTAAAAACTTATCTCTGCAGGTAGCAATCGATTGGTACTGATGGCGATTGATTGGCACTAATGGCAATCGATTACCAACAGATATTTTAAGGCAATTGATTTGGAAGAATGGCAATCGATTGGATAGTGCCACATAATGAATTCAGGTCGGCAGGATGACAATCAATTGGGAAACATGGCAATCGATTGGTATGCAAAAAGTGGCAATCGATTGAATGCAAAGGCAATCAATTGGTATCTAAAGGTTACCAAAAAAAGGACAAGGTTATACAAGTACAAATACAGAGTCTTATTTATTCATATATTCCAAAATACAGGGTATTACAGTATTATTTGGGTACATCAGACCCCCTTGCTACTAAATCTATAGCTAAATATGAAAATTGCAAAATCAATCCGCATAGCACCTGGTTTCATTCAAATATATAACAATATTGAACTGTAATCACACTTATGTTGAATTTGGTACGGAAGTGACATGTTGGATGTAAGGGCTTTTGGTGTTGAGTGAGTTGGTCGTGATTAAGTGACTAATGAATAAAAGTTTAAAAAATATTTCAGTAGTATTCATTTCGAACGGTTACATGCCTTCATGATGAATGCATATAATGCTCATAAAGCCATTTGTTTTGGATAATGGGTTTTAAGGTATATATACATAGTGGAATACATAAGTTGATAACTCCCATTTATGATCCTCATAATGTAGTATATTACGTTGTATTTATTCTTATAGATATTGTTATATATGAACGTTACTATTTTTAACATTACAATTGTAACGGTCTTTGCCAAATGGACATATTTTATATATGTTGGCTCAACCATTGTTCATAAAAAAAATGGCTGGCGATAAAGGCACCCTCATTTTTAAATCAGGGCACCTAACTTTAAGTTAAAAAATCAATTTTTACCTTATATTTTAATATGTAAAGGCACCTCACTTATTTTACCACATTACACTCTCAATCAACAAAATCCCCAAATCAACAATGAAAACCCATGTCCTAATTGAAAACCCACTGCCGGAGCTCCTCCCTTCCACTCACGGTGACCCTCCGTCCACCAGACCGACGTCGACCTTCTCTCTCTCTCTCTCTCGCCGGTTGAAGTTCAGGTACTCTGTGTGTGTGTGTGTGTATGTGTGTGTATGTGTGTGTATGTGTGTGTGTGTCTAGTTCTCTGTTACTGATACATATATATACACATATATATATATATATATCACAATCACAGGCTTTTGAACAACTAAATCAATATGGAAAGAGCAGTTGGGTAAAGATCTGTCTAATATTGTTTCTGTAAACATTTTTTTATTTTGATATTCACCAGATATTTTCATAAAATGAATGATGTAAATGTTGCGGGAGGCCACAATTTTCTGGTCATGTTGAGTATCTAATGCTAGAGAAATTATCTTAGACAACACCGACAAAATGGCCTATTTTCAGCTACAGTTTACAACAGCTCTCCACTAATAACAAGGACAAAATGGCCCAAAGTTTTTGGCTTCATCTTGGAAAATAAAGAATGATTTCTTAAGACCATTTTTGAACCATGAACGAAACAACTGCTAAGTTCTAATTTGTATGCAAAAATAGGCAACAATCGGTGTACTGAAACGGTGCCACTTAGAAAGGAAATGTGGGAAAGAAAGGAAACCCAAATCAGAATATAGGTTTGAAAGGAAACCAGTTGGGATTACAGTGAGCCTAGTTCTAGTTATAATGGTGATCAATCTGGAACTACCCATATGTTCAGTGATGAGAACACAAGTAGCTGTTCAATCATGTAAAATGTGGGAAATAGAGTGATGAGAGAGTGTGTTGAGAGAGAGAGAATTTGACCTTTGACTTGATATAAGCAGATGTAAAAGGTCATCGGGGACAAAAAATTTTGTCACTGAAAGCAAAAAAATTTGTCTCAAAGTGTTTGAGAGACTAAAATAACACACTTATGAAATTACAGGGACTAGAATGACACTTTCTAAACTACAGGGACCAAATTAAAATAAAGGGCAAATTAAAAGGGTGTAAAATATAGTTAAGCCCATATAATATATTGTACATCAAGTGAGGTGCCCTTACTAATTAAAGTAAAAGGTAAAAAAAAATAATTTTTTTAACTTAAAATTAGGTGCCCTAATTAAAAAATGAGGGTGCCTTTATCGCCAGCCTAAAAATATATAGAAGAATATACATGGAATGAGAAATTATTGAAAGTGGTAGATTTCTCATGAATTTGTTGACCGTTCCCCCCCCCCCCACAACTTTGACAAGCAATCTTAATTCTTATAGTCATTCGAGGTTTAATTGAGATGATTCAAGTATTTGGAGATAAATTTTACTAAGTTGTATAATTTTATTTTTAAAAGAGTTCCTGACTCTAAAACAAAAATTGCTCAATTTTTAGCATTGAGAAATTTAAGCCCAATTTTATTTGTTTTAAGTTTGGGTTATTTGGCTTATGATAGAATTCTTGATCCTAAGAGACATAAACAAACAATGTTGTAGAATGTGCCTTTTTTGAATTGTAAGGCTTGTTAATTTTTAGACATAAAACATTAAGTGCCTTTTGAATCAATTGATGCTGATTTTCATTCGTATAATATTATTTTTTAATTAAATAATAGTGGGGGTTCTCAACCTCATGGTTTTTATCCCATCTAACTATATTGCAGTTAGCCCATATATAGTAAATGGAGCCTTAGAAAAGATTTTTAAACCCAATGATTCTATTGGAAATTGTAAAGTTACTTTTGTAGCTAAGGGTTTTAAGAAACAGAAAATTGTTGTTTCTTTGGAAACCTATTCTCCTGTTTTACATTCATTAATTTTTAACAGCTGATATAGCTGATCGTGCTTTGATTATTTGTCAAATGGATCTAAACACAATTTTAAATGGAGAATTAGAGGTGAAAATTTATTTAGATTAGCTTAATGGGTTTATAAAGATTAAAGTGTATAAATGATATATATACCCTTTATATGGTTTAATACTGGCACCCAACCATTAACATGGAAATTTTGATCAAACTATTGTACAATTAGTTTTGAAAGGAAAGTGACAAATGTTTTTATCAATAACACAACAGTTATGATATGTTTACATAAAAATGGTTTACTAATTTTTGGTTTTAATAATAATATAAAAAAAAATTCACTTTATTTTGATATGAAAGAATTGAGTGGAGCCAATATTATTTTGTGGATTAAAAATAACAAAAGCTATTATTGGCTTTTATAATCAATATCATTATATTGGAAAAGGTTTGAGATAATGGTTTTCTTTCCAAACCTTTTGGATTCCATTTGAACCAAGTGTTACATTAACTGTCTTACGAGTGTAATATAATTTATCAAAAGGAATATGATAGTGTTATTAGTAGTCCAATTTATGGTATATTTTACTAGACCTCAAATTTCTTATGCAATAAGAGTCCTATGTGGATACACTACCAAACCATAGCCAGAATTGTTTCAAACGGTATATGAACAAGAAAACCTCTTTCAAAATAAAATATTTTTAAAATATTTTATTTTTTAAAACAAATCAGGAATTCTGCTCAAGAGTTGCCGGAAGCATCAGTCTGTTCCAGGCTAATGTGTCCTTGTGGAAGTAAAGTCTATGAAAGGTTTTGAAGAATGGTTAATTGAGTTGAGTGCCTATAGGCATAAGTGTAACAACACAATTGTTACAATAAATATTCTTCAATAGAAAGTGAAATGTTTTACTTGGTGGCTCTCTTAACACCAAATGTATTGGTACTAGCAACTAGAAATTGATTTTCTCCTCCGGGAAGAAATGAATTCAAAAATTTTGTATACCCGGAGATAAGAAAAAATTATTTTGGAAATGTATAGCATACTTCGAAATTCAAAAGAATTTAAAATTTGATTTTTCAAGGCTAGGTTTTAGCCAAACTTTTGGAGAGGAAAGTATTTAATTTCAAAAATTAGGGATACTAACTGGATTTCGGATTCAGATGAGATGAAATCAATAAGTGAATTTAAATTTTCACTTAGTGGAGGTGCAGAGTTTTGATAGTCATCCAAGCAAATTTGCACAACTAGGTCAACAATGGAATATGAGTTTGTAACTCTTGAGAAAACTGGTAATAAGGCTAAGTTGTTTAGAAACTACTTAGCAGATGTTCCTATTTGGAATAAACCAGTTATATCCTTTAAATTGAGATAGTCAGGCTACAATAAGCCGAGCTATAAATAAGTCCTATAATGGAAAGAGTAGGCATATACGCCTAGACATAATATTGTGAGGCAATTGCTTGATGATGAAGATATATCTATTAGTTTTGCGAGATCAGAAGTGAAATTGGCTGACCCTTTAATAAAATCACTAGGGAGAAAACTAGTGTATGAAACATCGAGAGGAATGGGACTTAAGCATGTAACAAAAATCAACAATAATGATAACCCAACCTATATAATTGGAGAATCCAAGAAATAGGTTCATATGGGTAATAACAAGTCATTGGTTGATTTGAGATGTACTGTAATTTATTGTATGATATCCCTGTTAGGAAACTGTGTTCCCAGAATCCGTTGACAGTGCGTATAAGTTGGTACTGCAAAAATTTACGTGAAAGCTACAATAACCCTACAATGGCGGAACTAGGGTTACCTTGAACTGTAAAAAAGGATTGTTCTAGTAGACGAATCGAGAACACAGGCTTGATAATAGCTCATGATCTTCTACCGTATTCCTCTACTGCCAGAATATCGAACTAAGTGTGGGCTCTATCAAAATCCTTTTAGTTTTCTGCTCTCCCTTTTTACGCTCTCTTTTCTATTTCGAGAAAAACGCAACTGAGAGGAGAGCCAAAGCAGCATATATATAGGCTACGATAGGGACCATAAGAAGTCATTAAGGAGTAGGCTTCCTTATGGAATTGGGAAACCCCAATTCGAACTGAATCAGATTCCTATTTCCATAAATTATAATCCATACCACTAAAAAATTATAATTGCACTCCTACCCTTATCTCAAAAATATATTTCGAGCTCCATGTTATTAAATGCTTATTATCTCCCCACGTTAAGATTGCAGATATCCATTAATCAAATATAATTACTGACAATCATATTTAATTAATCTCTTAAAATTCCTTGAGATTCTCTACTTAACTTATTTGATATGTCGGATACAAAATCCACCTGCAGGGTTTGACATAATCAAAACTTATAAGCTTTCTCAAGGGGATATCATCAATCCCAAAAATTGAGACATGGATTCCATCATTAATTTATATGCACCACACAATCAATATTGTCACTCAATCGAATGAGATATTGACTCATTTAAGGATCTCACCCTTTTAGGGATCAAAGTATAAATATCAAATGTATGTGTCTATAAATTAACTCAGGATTTAGAGCATAAGCACTCATAATAGCCATGATGTATTAATTATCTTATAAGTCAGTATAAAGATAATTACCCCAAGTCGGTCCTGTTTAATACACAAAGTGTACCAGCATAGTGAGTTGAAACTATACCATTTCCAGTAGTTAAGACAAACCTACTACAACACTATGCTGCAGTCCTACCGATGGTGTGTCCAAACCCATCTAAGATTGTAAACCTAAAATCTTACATTCTACAAGATTCGATGGTCTGATCTTCCCTGTGTAAGTCAAACTCTACACACCAAACCACCTACTATGTAGAATGAGAGACACACATGCATAATATTAAATAAATAATACAATAAAAACATTGCCGACACAGATTCTCGTAAAAATAGAATCACTGATTTTATTAAATGATTAATAAATTAACTACATAAAGCTTTGCTTTTAGTATATATCCCTAACAATCCCTTGTGCAATTGCAATGACAAAGGTTGAGTTAATGTCTTAATGAATTCCATAGTCCATAATGGTTGGATTATATATTTAATTGCATTGCATACTTGATGGATTCACCTATATAAGTGTGAAACTAGGGCCGCTTTCTATGAAAACAGAGGCAAGTTTTCTAGGGCACTTACGAAAATTCAGGACTAGCACACTAGATGCGCCACACCGATTAGAGTTGCTTAGATTTTGACGAGTCAATGTGGGTACAAGACGATTGGTTTGCAATAAGGGATTCTGGTTCATAGAAATTTTTATTTCACCAAATTCCTGTAAATCACTTCTTGTATTCCTAGAGACTGGTTCATAGCCCTAAAGGCACCAGTTTCGATGCATTGAATTCCATTGCTCCACTCATTTTTATATGTTGTTTGAATTTTTGAAATAGGGGGGATTGTTGGATTTTTATTATCTTATTTGGGCCTTGGGCCTTTATTTCAAAAACTCAAACTTAAACCTATAAGCTTTGTAAGCTTCTGTAGTTGGAAGGCTCTCTCACGCGCGTGCAAGGAGGGTGTAAATCTCGAAGAATTTGCACCGTCTGATTTGGCTTACAAATCGATTCTTGTGCGGACAAGTGGCGCATATACGAATGCCGGTCGATTTGTACCCTCGTATGTACGAGAGAGTGGTCACATTTTTTGCTCTCTGGAATTAATTTTTTGTGCACATGTTTATGACATATTTTGATCTCATTAAGAACAATAATAAGAGTTCAATGGCTATCAATTACAATTAAGGTGGCTCCTTTATAATGAAACTTCTCTCTAACTTAGTCTTCATATATGCTCACCGTTCAGTATATGATCTAGATATCTATATCAGATTCAACTCTAAGAAATAGTGCCTATTGATAGTCTTGTACACAAGAAATGTTTTGTGTTGATCGTTTGGTAGCCCGTGATCTTAGACGAAAAATCATTCTCCCTTTTTGTTTTTTTGAAAAAATCTTTCTGGGAAATATTCTTCTTTTGTTAACTCTCTGATTGTGAAGCAATTCTGAGCGCTCAAATAATCTTTCAATTCGTGTGCACGTTTGGAAGATCTGATTGTTGAATCCTGGAGAGCATAGCGCTGAGACCTTCTGCATTGAGTTAATGACTCTGAGGGGTGGAATTGTTTTTAAAGACAGTGCTACCGTAGCACGCCTTAATCAATTTCATAGCACTATCCTTCCTACATTTCCAACAATAGGTTAGGTCCATTTTGGGTGTCAACTTTTGCACTATATGACTGTCAAGTGAATATAGGTCCAATCACAGAAGGGTCAACTTTTGTACTATACGAAGGGCATAGGTACGTCTACAAAGGTTTTCAACCCTTTCTAAGGTTTTCAATGTGTTTTTGGATTAAAAAAAAAAAAAAAAAAACCCATTGTACCTGCCACATTGATTTCAGCTCACAAATTTTTTCTTAAATTTTTTTTATTTATTCATTTTATTTTTCTGATGTCAACTTTTGAAATATCTCTAAAAGAAGAAAACTCAGAGAAATGTCTTTGAATTTTTTCTTTTTGAGAAATGTCCTTGAAACAGAAAATTTCATTTACATTTCTATGAAAAAAATTTCTAAAATATCTTTGAATAAGAAAAATTCAAAGACTTTTTGGGAGAAATGTCACTAAAACCGAATAATCCAGACACATTCTATGAAAAAAAAAATGTCTCCAAAAATTCCAAATGTCTCTAAGGTATGTGTGTAAACACGGGGGGAGGCAGGGGCGGATGTATGTGTAACGGTAGGGGGGCTCAAGCCCACCCCACTTTTTTTGAAAATTGCATATTTGGACTAAAAAAAAAATTTACAGTTAAGCCCCCCCTGAAAATTATAAAAGCCCCCCTTGGCATTATAAATTTGTCATATTAAGTCTAAAATATACACAAAATATGTATAAATAGGTCCAAAAGCCCCCCTGACATTATAAATTTTGTCATATTAGATTTCAAATATACACAAAATATGTATAAATAGGTCGAAATCCCCCTCTGACATTTATAAATTTGTCATATTAGGTCTAAAATATATGCAAAATATGTATACTAGGTCCAAAAAAAAAAATTTCGGGGGCGCTACCCCCAAACCCCCGTATCAAGCCCCCCCTAGAATAATTTTCTAAATCCGCCCCTGGGGGGAGGAGGGGGAGGGCTTATGTGTGTTTGTATGCGTGCATGTGAGTGCTTGATTGTGTGCAAAAGTGTGTGTTGAGAGATGAATTTCAAAGAAGAATTTAGGAGCTTACCTTAAGCTTGGTGGGAATGGTCCATGAACATTGCTAGGGCTTGGACGAATGTGGTGGTCATGTGCTGGTTAGGGGTGAAACGGTTCGGTTTTTCCGATTTTTTAGCACTGAAAAAATCGACCGACTATGCTTGGTTTGGGCGGTTTTGTCGGTTTTTCTCGGTTCGGTTCGGTTTTTGGCTTATTGTATATTTGAAAAAACCGACTGAAAAGCCTCGGTTTTTTCGGTTCGGTTTCGATTTTCGGTTTCGGTCGGTTTGGTTTCACCCCTAGTGTTGGTCCGTATATAAAAGGGGATTTCAATCACTTAAAAGGTGGTCATAAGGGTATTTTCGTCACTTCCTTCATAATTTATGCTGACTAGCTAGACTACTTCTTTACAAAGCATTTCACGGACGTACCGGGGGGAGGGAGGTGATTTCAGTTTTTACCGAGGGGAGAGAGGTGATTTCAGTTTTTAAAACATGGGAGGCGAGTAATATTATTCAAACCTCAAATATTTACCCCTTTATATATATATACATATATATAATAATAACTACCTTTTTTTTTCCTTCTTTTTTTTTGGGAATTGATTTTGGCATTCGAAAAATTATCATTGACACTTCATGCAGTGCATTAACTACGTGGTACTATATGAATATGGTACCAGGGGCGGAGCCAGAAATTTTGGTCAGGGGGGGCCTAAGCCACACGGGGGTTCGGGGGTAGCGCCCCCGAGGCGATTTTTTTGGGGTCTATTTATGCATAATTGGCGATTTTTTTAGGGGCTACTTGTATATAATTACGATTTTTATGGGATATGCTTATAATATGAGTCTATTTGGAGACATGTAAATATTGTATAGTGTGTTTCAAAATTCTAGGGGGGACTATTTCTAAAACGTATAAAATTCTTACACTAAAAGTATAATTTTCAAAATTCTAGGCGCATTTCCTTTAAGTTGTATGTACATGTAAATCAATATACATGTAGTTGATGGCATTAAATTAGGCATTTAACCCCTTTGAGAGGCCTAAACATAAGTTGAGGGGGGGCCTAAACATAAGTTAAGGGGGGTTTAAATGTAAAACTTATAACAAATATAGGATAAAATTTTTCTTCCCAAAAAGTGAGTGGGGGCACGTGCCCCCACTGGCCCTGGAATACCTCCGCCCCTGTATGGTACAATGAAGTGCCAATAATAACTTTTAGAGTGTCATAATCAATTTTTTTTTTTTATTTTTTTGTAAAATAAACCAGGACTAAACAGTACTGTGTCACTCTAGCTACATTACAAAATGAGAGACAAAAACACAAGCAACCCCGGACATTGGGCCATGGTCTCCCGTGCTTCGTTGTCAATGCCATAACCAAGAAGGAAAAAAGAGGGGCCACCCAGAGAGAGAGAGTTTGTGTGTGTGTGAGAGAGAGAGGCGAATTCCCAAAGATTTTTTCCTCTTGGTAAAGCATATCCAAGGGGCATATTCTAATCATATTGTGCTTGATTTAATTTTGATTTCTCCTTAATTAAAGAGATTGTTATTGCTCACCCATTTTTGCTTTTATGGCCGCCCTCTTTTAACATGTGTCCTATTTTATTTTTATTTTATTCATATTTTATTGACATAATTACTCAAGTGTATCCTGATGGGGACAAATGTGAAGATGATGGCCATGGGCATGCATTTTTTTTTTATCACTTACTTGGGGGAACGCGCGCACACCCACACCCACACACACAACTCAAGTAAGATATAGCCCAACAGATCTCTACAGACTAGGGAATAGGGCTAGTTCTACAATGCAAGAGGAGGAGAAATTCTCCTCCCCACTCCCCCTGGGGAGATTCGAACCCTCCACCTCCCACTTGGGAGAGGTAGAGTGATGCCACTAGACCAAAGTGGTCTTGGCATGGGCATGCATTTTTGCTCACTAATTTTTTACTCACCCAAACACCCCATCGAATGAGTATGTGGGATCCTCTACTTTTTATGAGCAAATAAGGATGAACAAAAGATGAAAAGTGGTAGATCTCACATCATCATCTAATAGAGTGCTTGAGTGAACAAAAATGCACACAAATAAAATTGAGTGAGCAAAAATATACTCTAATTAAATGAAATCAATTTAAGTGGGCAAATGCTACCATTCTCACTATTAAAATCCATTGCCTCTGAAAATGGGTACCAAATTTTCAATTTTTGAATGTTTTCTGATTTGAAAGTCATGAGCATCTTCCAAATTTAGAATAGACTAAATGACAATTCGGCTTACCATGCACATCCAACAGTCGAATCGTGATTGCATGTGCAGCAGCCAACTATTCAAATGCAAAAGGGTAAATTACACTTTAGTCTATTAAATTATATATTTACTTTTAATTGGGTCTATAAATTTTTTTTTTGCAAATGAGTCCTTGAATTTTAAAATTTCATTCAATCAGACTCAAATTCTGACACTGTTAGCTTAAATTATTAGAAATTTTCACGTACGTTGCGCGTAATGCTTACCTGTCATATGTTAGGTTAAGACAAACACGGGAGATTATAAATGGCTAAAAAATGATGTGATTTTGGGTATGATTGAATACAATTTTGGATCTAGTAGAATGTGTTTTTGAATTTAATTGAACGCGATTTCAGATCTGATGGAATGCGATTTTTCGCACTATTCACAATCTCCCGTGTTTGTCTTTACCTAACATGTGACAGGTAAGCATTACACGCAACGTACATGACAATTTCTAATAGTTTAAGCAAACAGTGTTAGAATTTGGGTCTGATTGAATGAATTTTTGAAGTTTAAGGACACAATTGCAAAAAAAAAAAAATTTATGGACCCAATTGAAAATATATTATAGTTTAATGGACTAAAGTGTAATTTGCCAAATGCAAAACAACTTGTCATATGTTTTCAAAATTTCATTTGAGCTTTGATTTATCTCTCTATCTACGTGTGCGGGATGTAGAAATTTAAAGTTAAAGATTTGATAGGGGTAAAACCTGGAAGTGGTTCTTGGGGGGCTTAATTTACAGGGTTCGAGGCAGTGCTCCTGAGATAATTTTTTTAGTCTATTCTAGGCTCGGCCCCAGGGTAGGCGGCCTAGGACCTCCAAATTTTGTACATTTTTTCGTCTTACGGAGGGCCCCGAAAAAAATTGAAGAGGGCCTAGAATAAAATTGTCATATATAATATATTAGTGCAATAGTATTTGAGCCCACCCAATTATTATATATATATATATATATATATATATATATGTAATGTATTCTAACTAGCCCAACACTTTATTCCCCACTTTCCAGTTTAGCTGATTGTGTTACATCAATTTGAGCTTTACAAGCACTAAATCTCTCAACTCTCAAAATAGCCAAAAATATTCACAGAATCCAGAAAATCTTACTCGCAAATATGTACAAATAGAGGTAAAAAAATTGTCTCGGGCGCTAGCCGACCTTGGTTATGGGTCTTGTCTTTAAATAGTCGCTTAGGGCCTCCAATTTGTCAGGACTGACCCTGGTCTATTTAGACCCATTTTTCGTATGGAAATTCTGTAAAGCTTTAAATGATATTAAATTAATTTGGGTTAGGTGAGATGGGTTTACAATTGTATTAATATTAGTATAATTGCCCTTCATTTGGGATCTATGACTTGGCTTATTGTTTTGGATGGGTTAGATTAAAATTAGTGTCATAATATTTATATTATAAGCTAATCCTATATACATTTTTTTTCAAAGTGATGTGGGGTTGGAATTACAAACTCTATAAAAATTAACACAAAACTCAAATATTTATAAAATAAGGGGCTTTTATGAAATTTTAGGGAAGACTTATAAGCGTATAGTGTATTTTTAGGGCATATAAAAAGGGGTTAATTTCACTTTGAACCCTTGTTTGGATAGTTTTGCACTTTGCACCCTAAAAATTTTAAACTTGGCACTTTGGTCCATAAAATTTGGAGTTAGTTGCACTTCAGTCCATTCAAGACTTTTTGCGACAAAATTTCCACTTTTAGTGACTAATGATTTCATCACTAAAGGGCTATTTGGACTTATTTGCCCCATTTGTGAAACTTTAGGGACCAAAGTGCCAAATTTAAAACTTTAGGGTGCAAAGTGTTGCAAAGTGTAAAACTATCAAAGTGCAATTAATCCTTAAAAAAAATCAAAATTTAAGGGGACTTGAGACCCTCTTGCCCTTCTTTGAGTCCACCCTTGTGTGCGTACGCGCGTAAGAAGGTCCGCCCCTTGTTCTTCTTGATTATGCCAAGTTGTCAACCTACATGGTATTGGCAATTTCAATTTTTTTTTTCTTGATTTAATGTTATGTTTGCTATGAGAGAAGAGGGGAAGGAATAAGAGGGGTGCAGGAAGATGAGAGAATCCCTTGTATATTGGAAAGACCCTTTCCTTTTTCTAGAGATACCTCTTTTATCTCTTCTCCCTTTCCTTGTATTCTTTATTCTATTCCTCCTGCGGAACATAGCATAAGAGTTTAAGATGGTTCACATTCTCTTAAGTCGCAACTCACAAGTAAGTGTAATGTAAAATTGATTTTGGACTAATAAAAAAAAACATATGCGGTAAAATTGTGACCACATTTCGCAACTATTGATTAAGATGATTAAATCAAATCATATTTATTAGCTAAATTACATCGACCTTCTCTAAAGTATCTGACAAACACACTGAATTGGGGGGCTTGTTTTGGTGTCATTGAATTTACTTATTGCGTTCATACTCTGATATAATTTCATCTAGCAGGATTGTGCTTATCTAAATGATGCTTAAAAAAACGAACTTTGATGTTGCATGGAAGCATAGAAATGAAATATGAGAAGAAATATGATAAACTCTCTTATAAACCTAAATGGACTTATGGTCATGAATAGTGGCGGATTCTGGAGTTTAGTTGAGTGGGGGCGGGAACTTAATTATACAAGATTTCGGGGACAGTGTCCCCCGACTCAAATTTTTTGTTGTTGTAGAAAAAAAAAAATTATGTGTGATTTTGTACGCAAACTAATCTCTCTGACAATTCTTTTATGAAAAATTTGTGTTATATGTTTAATTAGTTATTTATATTTATTACTTTCACTTATGTTAATAATCCACATATCAAATGTTAATAATATCTTATGCATAATGTGTAAAGTAATTTGATACACTTAAAGCTTAACGCATACTCCACACAAATATTATAAGCTAACTTCTTCATAGCAAACAAGTTTCATATAGGGTTAAAAAAAAAAGGGATGTATTCACTTGGGCGTTTTATTTTAAAATCCAAAAAGAAAGAGAAAGTGGTATAAGGGGACACTGACTCTTTTTTTTTTTTTTATTGGGAAAAAAAGGGCTCAGTCTTGGGTAAATTAGGTTAGGACAACCTGGACAGAAATAAAACTCATATTAGTAATTGGGGATATGTTCGTATCTATACGACTATACCTATGGTCCTATACTAGAGGTTCAAAAAGCAAAAATCATGTTAAAATTTTATAATTTTTTAAAAACACCCCTTGTTATAGAATACTTTACTAAATCTCAAATATTTTTTTTTTTAAAACTATTAGATATAACTATTTTTTTTTCAAAAGTCCAGTAGATGCGATTGCCCCCACTCGCCCCATATATGACCTTTTTTTTTTTTCAAAAGTTCAATAAATGCGACTGCTCCCACTCGCCCTAGTGTACGTTTGTCCCGGACTCAAGAATGTTACTCTAAGGTACAATACAATTTATGAACAACAATGCTAGGGGCACAAAAGGATACAAAAAACTTCCACAAAATGAGTGAAAAGTCTATGTGGCACAGTGGGACCCGCCAGTAATTAAGCATTGATTCCATTAATTGCTGGCAGGTCCCACTGTGCCACATAGACTTTTCACTCATTTTGTGGAAGTTTTTTGTATCCTTTTGTGCCCCAATCATTATTCATTTATGAATTGGTCTATTCGAACTCAAGTGATAATCAAACATAATTATGATAACTTTATTGAAAAAAAAATTAAAAATTAAATGAAGAACAGGACAAAATGAATGGGTGTGTCTATTTAGGAAGAAACATTGTTTTGGTATTTAAGAAAAGTTGAGAAGAGAAACGAAAGGGGGAGAAACTTTCGAGAAGGATCCTTCGTCCTTTGAATTTTATGGTGGAAAGGACAGCGAAAAAATAATTGTACTATTTTATCATAATAAACTTTCATGACTTCTTATTTATTTATTTATATAAATAACAGAATCTTCATTTACATTCAAATTAGTGTTTATAGCTATGAGACTAAGAGATGACCCAGTAATAAGGGACTTATTGTAGTTGCAGATGGTTGCAGATTCGAGTTTCATATGATGAAGAATTAAACGGTTATGGATTAGGAGAGCTCTATCTCCCTTTGTGTAGTCTATAAAGAAGAAGAAATACCAGTGGCGACCTTAACTTGTTAGGGGTCCGAAGCGAACTTCGAAGATAGGGTCTTTTATGTATTTATGTGAAAAAAAGAAAAGAAAAGAAATGAAATGTACTATACTATTTATTTGCAAAAGAAAATTACACAGGTTCTAATTAGTGATTATTAGGCTTTGAGGTTAATTAAGCCTTAAATGAATTATACATTTTCTTAAATTTACACGGGTTATATATATATATATATGGCCAGGATCTTAAATGAACTGGGTCAACTCATACACACAATACATTAGGGCCTCGCTTGGTGGCCATGATTACTTTTATCCTATTCGGCATTTGGTGGTACCATCAAATATGATATAATAGTTCTGAACTAGGTTTTTATCCCATAGTGAGTGAGATTAATCTAACCCAGGTGAGATAAGGAGTTTTGGGACAACTTCTTAGAATATATATATAATTATTTTATAATTATTCCCACCACCACCCCCACCCTCCCCCCCCCCCCCCCCCCCCCTCCCCCCCCCCCATTTTTTTTTTTTTTTTTTTTTTTTTCCATTTTTCAGATCTGTTTTATTATTATTTTTTATTTTTTATTTTATTTTCAAATCAGGGTTTTTTTTTTTCATGTTTAGATCAGTTTTTTTTTTCTTCAATCCGTTTTTGTTGTTCATTTCTTTTCATTTTCAGATCTTTTTTTTTTTTTTTTTCCAGATCTCTCCTTTTTTCCCAGATCCTTGTTTTTTTTATTTTTTTATTTTTAGATCCATTTTTGTAAGATCCGTTTATTCTTTTATTTTCTTTACCATTCTTAGATCTTCTTCTTCTTCCTTTTTTTTTTTGTTAAGTAGATTTGGTAATTATCCGAAACTTGTATCCGAGCATGACCACCAAGTACATGATTAGGTTATAACAGTTTATTTAACAGTTTTATCTTGCACGTTCCAATAGAAGATGACATAATAGTTTATCCGACAGAATTACTATCCTATCTGATCCTGCCTTATTCAATAATTTTATCCGACCAACTAAACGGGGCCTAGGATTACATGATTTGGTTTAGGTCCTATGAAATTGGGGGCTCAAAGTGCATGCTTCACTTGTTTTGAGAAAATACATTTTGTGTGTGATCTCAACACTAGGTTGTCCTATTTTTATGAGGCCCCACATAAATAAAAGGAAAATGTTTGATACATACATTTTTTTGGCACTTTATGCTTTATACACATGTACTTTGTGCTGTTTAAATTTTTCACACTTTTCTGTGCACTACTTACACAACACATGGTACAAGCATTTAAAGCTGGGTGTCAAAAAGTATGTGTGTAGCACTACTCTAAATAAAAACTTGTAATTTTTTGCAGGTTAACCAAAGGGTGTGCCTATTGGCACTTCATGCAGTGCATTAACTGCATGGTACTATATGCATTGGATGTGGTACTATGAAGTGTCAATAGTAACTTTTGAAGTGCCAATAACAATCCCTAACCAAAACGTACTATTAGTGAAGTTTAATTTAAGGATAATGCTTCATCCACAATTTTCACATAACTTTTTGTTCACAACTCACAAAAGTGTGTCTATCTCTCTCCTGTGTCACTTTAAAATCTACTGATATCACAGGATGACACAGAAAAGAAATAAATACATTTTTGTGGGTACAGTAACACTCTTGATTTAACGTGACTAAACGTTACAATTGTGAGCTGCTCTATTTTTCTCCTTCCCTTGCATCTCCTTGTACTTTTTTGTCCATGCTATTAAACATAGTAGTATAAGTGTTTGTTAAACGTCTTTATTATCAGATCCAAAAATACTAACAGATTAATCTATTATTGTGCATCATGAAAACTAAGAAGTCTAAGATGAGAACAAGTTTGAAGTAGATCATATTTTATGCATTCATAAACAAACCTCAAGGTTGTTAACTGTTAAGTAAGACTAGAGGCATGGAAAAACGGCCGGGCTCGATTGACAAGGGTGAGTTTAGGCTTGGGCAGGCCGTTGATGGGT
Source organism: Hydrangea macrophylla (assembly GCA_033977485.1). Lineage (NCBI taxonomy): Eukaryota > Viridiplantae > Streptophyta > Magnoliopsida > Cornales > Hydrangeaceae > Hydrangea > Hydrangea macrophylla. The sequence continues at coordinate 79,847,129 of CM066995.1, read as the reverse complement.
TTGGATGCGTTGATCGGGTTAGGCGTGGGAATTGAGAACCCTAAGCCCGTTCAAAGGCCATAGGTGTATGGACTTAGGGTTGGGCTTCGGGCTTTTAGATCATTTAATTTTCATAAAAATTTACTTAAGAAAATAAAAATTAGTTTATTGTAACCCTTAACTTGTTAATTTTTGTTACCAAATAAAATAAAAATGCATTTGGATAATAAAGTTCTGTATTTTTAATTGAATTGAGTGTGTGCATATAAGTTTATAGATATATATATATATATATATATATATATATAAATGAGAATATAGCACAAAACATGAATGGGAGTTGTTTCCATAAAAAATTGCATAATTAATACTTAATTATTAAACTTGGGTGTTTTGAAACTTAAAGACAGAAACAGAGTAAATCGTCGTTACTAAAGACGACTCTATAGAGTCTGTAGAGTCGTCTTTACTAAAAACGAGTTTTATTTCAAAATCGTTAATACTAAAATCGAGTTTAAGTAAATCGTTTTTTTTTTTTTTAAATTTTCTACAAAAATAGTATTTTTCTAGAAAAAAGAAAATTGGTTATAAGTCGTTTTTACAAATAACGACTTTAAAAAAGTCGGTCTTAGTAAAAACGACTATATAGAGTCGTTATTACCATAAACGACTTTAAGTAAAAATCGGTGTTACTAATACCGACTTTTAGTCGTCTCTGTTAGTGATTGGACATTTCTGACCAGTGATTGGACATTTTAGTCATCTCTGTCAGAATTAGTCGGTATTACCAAAGACGATTTTATAAGTCATTTTTAGTAATAACGACTTTTCTTAAGTCATTTTTAACAATCACTACTTTAAGTTAAAGTCGGTTTTACCAAAAAACGACTTTAAGTAAAGTCGTCTTTACTAATCACGACTTTTAAGTCGGTCCATTCATTCCATTCTCGTTTTCACCTCACTCTCTCAATTAGTCTCTCTCTCTCTTCTCCGGTGATTCTCTCTCTCTCTGTGGTAATTCTCTCTCCGGCGATATCTCCCTATCTCTCTCTCCGGCGATATCTCTCTCTCTCTCCGACGAGGTATATATATATGTATATTTTGATATGTATATGTATATGTATGAATTAATTACATGTACATTACCCTTTTATGCAACCAGTTGTTAATAATTTAGTAGTTTGTTAATTAATTCAATTTACCGCTTGTATATTTTTTTTTCATATGAATTTATTTTGATTTATTGTTATTTTATTTAGGATTACCCTCAGTTAATTGAACTCTGTTTGGTATATTAATATCATGTACCCATTTTGTAATGGAGTAATGTTTGGCACACGTTGAAATTCAAGCTAAATTTGACATCTGGCTTTAAATGTATGTACCCCGTACTGTGTAAGTGGCACACAGAAAAGTATGAAAAATTCAAACATAGACCAAAAAAAAAAAGAAACGAATTGTCCTTTAAACTTAATTAGTCTAAAACGAGGGACTTTTGTACCAAATTTAAAAGATAAAAGACCTTGGGGTTAGCATATAGATCGGTCTCTTCTTCTTCGAAGACTAGCTTGAAGAGAAAAAAAAATCATGATTTTGTAATAAAATGTTAATGTGTTTCAAAGGATTTGTCAAAATGCTGAAAAATAGATTTCACAATAGTGAAAAATCTTGAAAATTTAAAAGAATTATAGAATTAAAAAATCTTGATATCAAAAGATTAGTAACTCGACAACTCGAAAACCATTTGAATATAAACCTTCGTTTTGATTATCCACGAACACGAACAAATACGTGATATAAAAATAATAAAAAATAAAAAATAAATCCTTTGTTAGATAATCATAAAATTATTATCTGTTAAATGTATTTTTTTAAAAAAATTATATACAAAATAAAATATAAATTTTTTTTATAAGGTCTTTTGTTAGATAATCATAAAATTATTATTTTTTATAAAAATTATATAGAAAATAAAATATTTAAAAAAGGAACAAATTTGAGAGACGAGGATTTTTCAAACTACCTGTCATCCGCGGTCCTGAATTTAATAGCATTTTTCATAACGCGTTATTGACACCAATTTTTATTGGAGTCGGACAAAGGGACAAATTCTGGATACGTGCACTGCCCCACAACATACACATTAGATAATTTATTATTTTTTACTTTGTTAATTAATTCAATTTACCCCTTGTGTATATTTTTTTTCATATAAATTTATTATGATTGATAATTATTTTATTTTTGGTTAATATCATCTATCACCCTTCAGTTAATTGAACTGTGAATGCCTCTTTTGGTTAATTTGTTGAAAAAAATTCAAAATACCAAATTAATTTGTAAATGTATAATTAATGCAGTTTAGATGACGCGTCCGCGGTGGGGTCCTATAGACCCATCTGTCCTGACTTTACAGTCGACCCACATATCGCAGGATATATGGGAGCATCCCAGGGTATATAAAAATTATATCTATATATATGTATGTTATTTTGTACCAATATACCAAAGATTAGAAATCTAACATAATTTATGCGATTGTAGGATTACAATGCGTTCGTTACAATGCGCAGGGCTGATTACGGATGTGGGAGTGGGGCGTCGATTCACGATGCCTTATTTTATGCGAGCTGGATTCTATGGCATTTTTCGGGTCGGCTGGATCCAGTGCGACAATGCCCTCATCAGTGCATTTGAGAGGTGGCATCAGGAGACCCACACCTTTCACCTACCGGTAGGTGAGGCGACCGTCACACTTGAGGACGTCGCTGTGTTGTGGGGTCTGTCTATGGACGGTGAGCCAATCACATGCATGGTTGAGTCACGTAGCATCGCAGACTGGCAGGCTCTCTGCTTGGAGCTACTAGGGGCAGCACCACCCCCTCAGAGGTTTGACCACGGTATGATATATCTCTCCTGGATAGCCGAGCATTTGGAGGTTATGCCAACAGGTGACTTGCCAGTCCATACACTTGAGCAGTATGCTCGTGCTGCCATATTGTGGCTACTTGGAGGTCTCTTGTTATTCGATACATCGGATAACAAGGGTAAGTTGATGTACCTTCCGTTGCTACGTGATTTGGACGCATGTGGCCACATGAGCTGGGGATCATCCATATTGGCGTGGTTGTATCGATACTTATGTCGGGCATCCCGTATGCATCTGTGCGACCTTTGCGGCCCAGTTACGTTTTTGCAGGTATGTTTTAATATCTCATTAAATAAACCCTATTTATATAAATAAAAAAGTACATATTAATTATGATGCATGTTGTTGTTGCAGATGTGGGCATTGGAGCATATACCGGCGATTAGGCCGAGCTTGTCCAGCATTCCTCCCATTGTTTTTCAGCCGTTCCAGGCCCATCCGGATCTTCCCATTAGACCGCGTGGGTGCAGGTATTAGTTGGTGTTTCATTCAATTATGTTAACATATATGATTTGTAGAGTACTATAACAATTTATTTTTGTGTATTTGTTTAGGTGGACGGTTCCTTTAGAGCTGCTTACCATCAACACTCACGTGCGTCGTGTACACAGAGATCAGTTGGACCTGTTGGATGAGGCCCATTTTGAGTGGCGACCATACTTAGTGGAGCCGCATGGTTACGTGCCTCCTGATGAGTACCTGGTGGGATGCGAGTTATGGAAAGCTCGCACTCCTTTGATCTGCGTAGACACTGTTGAGTGACGCGTACCTAATAGGGTCGTTCGACAGTTCGGATTCTGACAGATAGTCCCAGAGCCGGTCGACACATCACGGCGCCTACACGATATAGATCGACGTGGACGGGCATCGCAGGATTGGACTGTGTTCCACCGGGAGTATATTCAGATGTGGGCGTCCCGGAGGACCTCTATTATCGGGGGGGAGGGGGGTGATATAGTAGTCATGCCCATGGAGTCCACTGATCCTTATATGAGGTGTATCATCGGATTACAGTTTTACAGGTCGGACACATTCAGCAAGCACAGACCGGTTACCACGGAGGAGGATCTACCGTTGAGCTGCTGGTACGTATGTAAATTAACTAATTTGTTTATATTTTACTAGTTTTTTGGACCAACCATAGGTGCTTGACTTATATTTGTATTCTTTCAGGTTCGCACTGTTAGTACGGTGTATCAGAGTGCGCAGACCAGTTTATAGCAGTATAGTGGTCATGACTGTGGTCACAATAGTACGCTTAAGGGGATTGTGACATCATGTGCTGAGGTACTGCAGTAGATACAATCGTCGATATCTCCTTCAGTCGGCACATCATCTGACGCCCCTAGCACTAGCAGGACAGCCCTAGACCCCGACGCCCCTAGCACTAGCGGGACAGCTCCAGTCCCAGACCATTTATTTGATGACCTATCCCAGTTTCAGGAATCAGACCTTTCACATCTTTTTGATGATATTCCGATGGATGTGATTTATGATATTATAGGTACGATACCACCCCCTCCACCTACCACCGCTACCACCACCCCCATCATACGACTCGTGGCCCCATTAGCCGCCACCACCACCACCATACCTTCTTCACTAGTCACCCCCCTCGCATATACCATCGCCACCACCCCCACCATACGACCTATGGCCCCAGTAGCAACCCATCCCGCATATACTACCACCACTACTACCATACGTCCCGTGCCCCCACTAGCCACCCACCTTGCATATACCACCACCACCACCACCACCAGACCACCGCTTACCCCCATACCACTGGTTAACCCCATAGCCACCACCCCGACAGCTATAGACGATGCCGATATGGGCGAGGCGTTAACCCAGGTTCATGTTGACTCACCTGCCACCACTGCCACCATCACCATACCACCGACCATGCCGACCCATTTAACACATGATGCAGATATGGGAGTGGTGACACAGATTGCTGTTGGTGGCGTAGTGGGTCGTGGGAGAGGACATGGGAGAGGAGGGCGTGGTAGAGGTCCCTCGATGAGACGTCGTGGTAGACATGTTGCTTTTGCTATACCGGCGACAGTTGAGGCGGGTCCCTCACAGCCATCCTAGGTTGCTCCAGATATTGGGACGGCGGCAGCAGACACCAGTTATTCGATTCCTACCTAGGATGATTTAGATACACAGTCGGTACCAGTTGTAGGTCAGGAGCCAAAGCCAAAGGCAGAGTCTGAGATTGTTGTAAATACATAGTTGGCACCAGTTGCGGGTCATGAGCAGCCGTCCCTGCCTGCTACACTGGAAGCATCAGAGCCAGCTTCCTCGCAGTCGGCCTAGGTTGCACCAGATACACAGGTGCCACCGAATGAGGCCCTAGTTGTTGATGAGGATGGGGATGAAGATGAGGATGAGGATGAGGATGAGGGAGAGCAGAGAGGTAGACCTAGGAGGATTATTATTCGACCACCGTGTGGAACATAGATATGTTCCTTTGAAAATTGGTGTTTTGTATATTTGTACTTATATTTTGGTATGGGTATTTTGTTTTGTACATTTGTTTGTACTTATATTTTGAGTAAATCACTTTAACGTCAAAGTTTATGTGCTATGATATTATTGTTATATTTTCAGTGCTCTATTACTGTGATTTTATTGTAATATATTGCTTCAATAGAATTGCACTTACATGTTGGGACAAGTATAGAATTGGCAATTGGGGTTCTTCTTCTAACATCATAATAATTACGAAAAAAGCACTCCATTGCAGAAATAAAACAGCCCACCATAGATTGAATCCAACTAAGGAAAAAAAAAACAAAACAAAAACAGACACGTTGACAACATCATGACGAAGGACATCTCCGGAAAACAAAGGCCACTGAAAAGTCATTCCTCATCCAATCCTATGACATTCTGAACATTGCTAAGTTTTATATTCAATTTTCCATCACAAGGAGGTAAACGCCATACGACTACACTAGTTAGGATCAATGCGACACTTGGAATGATCTTCCCTTGCCATTTTTCATCCTCAAATATATGGCGATCCATCTTACCACAGATCTTTCCCGTGTGATCTTTAATAACACAGAGGTAAGTGTCGTTAATAAAATCATTACGATCTATCTTGGTCAAGCTTTCCAAAACCCTCACGAAACGATCTGCCAGCCAAGGGCCATTAAGGGGTACTAACGTCTCGATGGGACACCAGTCTCCCATGTCTAAATTCCCACTGTTGATGACTTTCAACCAAGGGTTCTTCCAGAATGTATTATCCTCCGTGTGCTGTTGTTGTAATGCCCTTCGGAGAAAACTGGTCGGGCCGAGGATGTGCCTCATGGGAACTCTTGATGAATTACCTCGGGATGAACCACCTCTCTCCATGTCTTTGCTAGGAAGGGAATTTGCAATAATATCTTAGATTGGTTAGATACGTCCTTAGAGATCCATTATATATAGGGCATACACTGCATGTCTGAATGTATGTATAGCGTTAGACGTTGCGAGTTATCAAGTCATGTGTCAGAATTCAGTGAGTTGTCAAATCATCTGTGCGACGTCAGACGTAGTAAGTGTTCTGAAGTCATATGGCTTACGCCAGCGAGTTGTCAAGTCAGGCGTAATTAGTCAGTGAGTTGTCAAGTCAGAGGTACGAAGTCAGTGAGTTGTCAACTCAAGCGTCAGAATTTAGAATTGCGTCGTACAATTTTTAAAAAAAGCAAAGTTCTTATTCTGCCATTCACTCTTCGTTAGACTATTTAGGACTCCAAAACAATGCTGAAGACAAAATTTTAACTAAATGAACATTCTTCAGATTTACCATTACTTTTCCAGTTTGTATAGAAAATTCTCAACGCGAACTTAATAATAAATGGATGGGCACACAAAATTTACCAACTAAATGAAGACAATATCTCACTATATATATGCATTTTAAAGAGGTAGGCTTGATTTTTATAGCCTCACATAATTTAAGAGAACAAAACGATCATTATGATTATAAATCCATACATGCATACATGCATTTAAGGGAAAAGTCACAAAACTCAAGTTACATTTGAATGTTTGAATCAGCAATAACACGTGGTCGTGCTGGATACCGGCGTTGATCATGACCAGTTACCCTACAAATACTATATTGTTTGGGCACACGAGCCCTAGGTACATCCATGTCACTGTGGATATGTGTAGAGTGAGGACGACCCGACCTTATCACATGCGAGTGTTTTCATTCGGTAGCAAGACGGGTACGTTACATACTCTAGGGGGTGGAAATTGCTCTCCCATGTATGAATAAAAGATTCCATGCTATACTCTTTTGTTACAAACTAGAAAGGATCTAGTCCTTGATTCGTTGTAATAGCCAATATGTGCGAGCATAGATATTTATATATATCTCTCCTCCTATAAGAGCAATAACCCAAATTGAGTCGCACCACCTGCAGGTTACCCCCACTTGTTTGACTCCTCCGTGTGATACCTTGGAACTCCCCTATGGACCTATTAAATGAAAATTTGCAAAAGTTAACTTATTAACAGTCATTAGGTTGTTTGCAAAAGCTAAATAAGTATGGTAAGTGAAAATTTAGTAATGAAAAATACCTGTCATACGCCTGTAACTCATGGATATTAGCTTTCTTTTGTTCTTTATCAAGCTCATCTACCACGTGTTTCGTGAAGGTACGCCCATCTCTTAACCATTTCTGCACGAGTAACCTTCCTTTGTCAAAATATTTCACAACCCGGTAAAATATGAGTTGGACGCATGCAGTTATTGGGAGAGCACGGACCCCCTTCAGTACTGAGTTAAATCCTTCAACGTGGTTAGTTGTTATGATACCCTAACGGTGACCACCATCATTCGCTATAGACCACTGTTCTGAGGGTACATGTTCTAACCAATGTCGTGCATTGGTATCTATTTTTCTAATATTCTCCATATCACTGTTGAACTTCCTAATTTGATGCTTGATCCCAGCTAACCAAAGTAGGTCCTTCAATAGGATATTCTTGAATTTCTTTTGGAAGTTGCACTGGAAGTGTCTTAAACAAAATCGATGATACGCATTGGGCTCACGCCACTCTGTTAATCTCTGAACTGCATTGATTATAGAAAATGTCGGTCAGATATTAGGCATATGCCTTGCCTACCACGGACAATATACGTACTTAGGTTCCTTAGGAACCATGACCAACTAGGAAGGGTCTCTTCATCAATAATTGCAAATGCAAGAGGAAATATCTTGTTATCAGCATTTATCCCCATGGCTACAAGGATCTTGCCTTTGTATTTGCCATTAATATGGGTGCCATCCACACAAATTACTGGACGGCAATGAGTAAACCCGTCAATTGAAGGTTTGAAGGCCCAAAACAAGTATTGGAACTTGACCACATCATGGGTGTCCGTAGGATTCGTTTTCCATTGCATCACTGTCCCAGGGTTGTATTTCTGTAGAGCTGACATAAATTTAGGCAATTTTTATAAGACACGTCCCAGTCTCTAAAAACCATCTCTATAGCTTTTTTCCTCGCACGCCATGCCTTTTTGTACAAGATTGTGAATTTTTGGCTTTCCTTCACCCTTTCAATAATCAAAGTGATTTTCATACATGGATCATGTTGCATATAACCCATGATTAGTTTTGCTATAAGATTCATATCTAGGTTAGCGTAGTCCTGGCTATTGTGCGGGTACACACAGTGGTGGTCGCCGTTATACTGTGTAATTTGAAAACCACCAGTCATTATTTTTTTTGTTGCCCGCAAGCGTCATGTGCACCCATTTTTGCACTGAACCACCCAAAGTTTTGGATTTGTTTCAACTACCTCGTATTGTCGGTCATTCTTTGTATGATAAAGCTTTATGCATTCCTAGAGATGCTGCTTATCTCTGAATATCATTTTCTTCTTTAACTCAACTTTGTCAGAGTCCCATATTGCAAAAGTACGATTGCTGTCACGAGTAGTAACGTCACAACACTCATACCCCACCTCGTCAAGGTCAGTGAAGAAAGGGACTGGACTGTGAAGCTCTTGCACATGAGGGGGAGATAGCGTTATGGCCCCCTGCCCATCCACTGTTTCGCCTTCTTCATCAGAATCTGAACCACCCATCATCGCTTCTTCCTCTTCTTCCTCGTCCTCTAAGGGATATTTTGTGTGCGCACCAGCGTTGTCTGCAGTAATATCTTGAGCATTGTCCTCAAGTCTTACCAGCTGCTCAACGGGATTTATATACCCTTTATCGGTTGACATCGTTTCACGTACATTCTGGCTACTGAAGTCATAACCGCTCTAAAAATTTGGAGTCCTAAAGCTAGGAATCGCACTTTCAAAGTTCGGAGTGCTACAACTAGGACCTTCATTTACATGAACTTCTGATAGATTGTTGTACCTTCCGTAGGACTCCGAGTAATGTGAGCTTCTTCGATACCCATCAAAGTTGTGGGCGTAGTCTTCGTTTAAATTCAAAGGGGACAAACAAGGGGACTCAACATTAAAGTTTTCGGGCTCTTGTGTTAGCAGTCGAGTAAACAGTCCAGATTGTATCTTTTGCGGCAAGGGTCTTATAACACGATGGACCTTCTCAACATATACCTCAACACATCTTACTGCCGAAAATAATGAAGGAACATGAAGTACCTTATCTAGTATCGAATCATCCACTATGGAAAGAACCATGTAATTCATGACAGCTCCGTATTGGTTGACTAGAAATCTACAAGTAAATTTCAAATCGACAATTTTACCATCACAAATTACTTTATGATATACCAACTGAACTAACTCAGACAGGGTTGTTTCGTGATTCACTTCTTGAATATCCTTGGCTGGAATATTGTATTTAACACCTCCTTCGTTGTGATCCATTATCATACTACCCCCCAATAAAATGCAATAAATGTCGACATTGTCTAACGAAGAAAATTTTAGAGAAAAACCACAATAAGGTTTACAAAACAACCACGAAGGAAGAAAAAGAAATAAGAATAAGGAAAATATCGAACAAGGGGAAGAAGAGAATGTCAGAAGAGAAGGGTAAGAGAGATATACACCTAAAGTCATTTTTTACTAAAATCGACTTTAGGGTGGCGGAACTTTTTCACTCTGGCATTTGATTGACAACACTCTGATCACATAGAGTAATTAGCCTTAAAATTGTTTTTTACTAAAACCGACTTTAAAATCGTTCTTGGTAAAACCGATTTTAAGATGGTAAAAGCTGCATTGATTGAACAACACACTGGAAATGTCATTTCCTGAATAAGTCATTTTTACCAAGAACGACTTTAAAGTCGGTATTAGTAACACCGATTTTTACTTAAAGTCGTTTATGGTAATGACGACTCTATATAGTCGTTTTTACTAAGACCGACTTTTTTAAAGTCGTTATTTGTAAAAAACGACTTATAACCATTTTTCTTTTTTCCAGAAAAATACTATTTTCGTAGAAAATAAAAAAAAATAATTTACTTAAACTCAATTTTAGTAATAACGATTTTAAAATAAAATTCATTTTTAGTAAAGACGACTCTATAGAGTCGTTATTAGTAATGACGATTTACTCTGTTTCTGTCTTTAAGTTTCAAAACACCCTAGTTTAATAATTAAGTATTAATTATGCATTTTTTTATGGAAACAACTCCATGAATGGAGTTGCTTTTCACTTTCCAGTAATCAATTCCCTAACTTTCAAAATTTTAAATTCTCAAATTGTGGCTTGCAGGCTTGGTTATTTTATCGGTCTTGGGTTTCGGGCCGGGTCGGACTTTGAATGGAAGAGCTCATTGCTCGTCCAAAGGTCTATAAGCTTGGATGGGCCTAGCCCGAGGTACAGACTAAGCCAGGTGGGACTTTCGGGGCTTCCTGTGGCCCCGGGGCAAATTTTCATGCTTAAGTAAGACTTAAAGATTAATTTTATAGGTTAAAACAGAATAGTTCAATATATTGAAGTGTTTGATATATGTATAAATAGTAGTCCATGTTGTTCTAAAAACACAATCAAAATATATCATTCATCAAACCAATGTGATACCACTCCTCATAAAATTTAGCCAAGAAAAATGCAATGAATGACCAACCTACATTTTTTGTTAATTCCCAAATATGCCCTTGCTTATTTACATTCTCTACCTCTACCCTCACGTAGCCGGATGAAATATGTTAGACTCACACAAAATTTTATACAAAATTTCACACAAAACAATTATTACCCTTGATTCCAGTAGGTCTCGTGTGAAACTCATATTTTCACCACGGCTCACTAAAATTAAGGGCCATCATTATTTTTGTGAATTTTTTTTTTATGAATCTAGTATTATTGATGAGTGTTTGTGGTGCTCTTGGAACTTGCCTAGCTGTGAGACCCCCCAATATCTCATCCCCTTATAACCATAAAAAAAAAAAAACAAATTCCAAAATAACGATACATCCAAACAGGGAAGAAAATCCTAATCAATAGGACACAAATACGCAGCAAAAACACAAATTCACAAACAAAAAAAAGAAAAAGAAAAAGATAAAGAAAATCACAACACCAATCTTTATCTTCCCTCTCTCTCTAAAAATTAATCTTCCATTTTTCCCCTTCACAACCTCTTCCTTTCTCACCCTCCATAAAAAGGAGAGAGAGAGAGAGAGAGAGAGAGAGTCAGTGCTCAGATCCCTCTAAAAACTAATCTTTCATTCTTCCCATTCTCGAATCAATGCCGGAACCCAGAAACTACATTACATCCGAAGACCTCAAATCACACAACAAACGTGGAGATCTATGGATCTCAATTCAGGGTAAGGTGTATGATGTATCAGATTGGGCCAGAGACCACCCAGGTGGTGAATCTCCATTGTTGAACCTCGCTGGCCAAGACGTCACAGACGCTTTTATAGCTTACCATCCAGGCACTGCTTGGCAATACCTTAACAAGTTCTTCAATGGGTATTATCTTGAGGACTACTCTGTCTCCGAGGTCTCAAAAGATTACAGAAAACTTCTCTCAGAGATTTCAAAGATGGGTTTGTTTGAAAACAAAGGTCATGTTGCTTTTTTCACTCTCTTGTCCATTTTAATCCTGTTTTGTGTTAGTATTTATGGTGTTTTGTGCAGTGAGAGCACATGGGTTCATTTGATTTGTGGTGGGTTAATGGGGGTTTTGTGGATTCAGAGTGGTTGGATTGGTCATGACTCTGGGCATTATCAGATCATGCCTACCAAAGGGTTGAACAATTTTGCTCAGATCTTAGCTGGGAATTGCATTGCTGGGGTTAGCATTTGTTGGTGGAAATGGAATCACAATGCTCATCACATTGCTTGTAATAGTCTTGAATTTGATCCAGATCTTCAACACATGCCTTTTTTCGCGGTATCCTCGAAATTCTTTCACTCACTCACTTCTTACTTTTATGAGAGAAAGATGAAATTTGATTCCATAACTAGGTTCTTAATCAGTTACCAGCATTTGACTTTTTACCCAGTTATGTGCCTTGCAAGACTCAACTTGTTTGCTCAATCATTCATGTTGCTTTTATCTAAGAAAAGATTACCCAATAGGAGACAGGAGATTTTGGGGCTTTTGGTTTTCTGGATTTGGTATCCATATATAGTTTCTTGCTTACCCAATTGGGGGGAAAGAGTTATGTTTGTGTTATCAAGCTTTGCAGTTACTGGGATTCAACATGTTCAGTTCTGTTTGAATCATTTCTCTTCAGATGTTTATGTTGGTAAGCCTAGAGGGAATGATTGGTTTGAGAAGCAAACTAGTGGGTCATTGAATATAACTTGTGAAACTTGGATGGATTGGTTTCATGGTGGGTTGCAGTTTCAGATTGAGCATCACTTGTTTCCGCGTCTGCCTCGGTGCCATCTGAGGAAAATCTCGCCTTTCGTGACAGAGCTGTGTAAAAAGCATGGCTTGCCTCACAACAGTGTGTCATTTTGGGAGGCGAATGAGTTGACAGTAGGGACGCTAAGGACTGCGGCTTTGCAGGCTCGGGATCTGACCAACCCGGTTCTGAGGAATTTGGTTTGGGAGGCTGTGAACACTCATGGGTGAGATTTAGAATTCTTCTTATCATAAAAAAAAAAAAGGCAAAGGTTTGCTAGAATATTATGCCTTTGAACTTGATTTCAGCTTATGAAAGTTAATTTTTGGTATGATGAATCTATGTTAAATTGTTTTGTTTGGGATTTGTTAATCTTGGCATTCCAAGTGAAAGGTAATCCGTGTTTACCATTTGCTTGCTGGCCATAATGCTTTTGCTCCTGATGTTTATGTTCATGAGGTGACAAAAGATTAATAGAATTGATCTTCTTTGGTCTTTTGTATGTCTTTATCATCTTGTTTTTGGTACAAGAACAACAGAGCAAAGAGTTTAGTAGAATATAACTTGGTGAGTTTATTTGCAACTCATGTAAGTTCATTATGTTGTTTTATGTTGTATGCGTATTTACTTGCGTGTTTTTAGTTCTCATGGTAACTAGTTATGTAGTGATTGTAGCTCCAAGTTACGTAATAAATCAGTTTAAGCTGATGTTTTTTCTTTGCGGTTTTTGGCAGTGTTCTAAAAATCCTCCTAGGCCTCCGCCTAGGCCCTAGGCCTTGCCCAACCGCCTGGATTTTCACCTAATCCTTGCAAAAATCCCACAGGGATTTAGGCCTGGTCTAGACCCGGCCTAGGACTCCTAGGCCGGCCCAAGAGGCCGCCTAGGCTTAGGCGGCCTCGGAGGCTTAGGGGGTGGAATTGTCATTTTCTTGAAATAATAACAAGGGCAAGCCCTAATAATCCCCTAAGCCACCACACCACAGTCGTTCATTCAATTGACTACCAAGATTAAGAGAGAGAGAGAGAGAGAGAGAGAGAGAGAGAGACTGAAGACGACTCACGAGTCACAAGAACTTCATGAAGTCGATTTTGTATCTGATGAGGATACAGAGGAAGAGGGTGATGAGGAGTATGAGTTTGAGTCTGATGGAGAGAGAGTGTTGGAGTAATATGGAGAAGAAGAGTTGGAAGCTTAGTTTGAGTCTATTAGAATTGTTTCTGTATTATTTATTTTGCTTTAAAATACTAGGCCTCCGCCTAGGCCCCTAGGCCCTAGGCCCCCCCTCGCGGCCCGCCTACCGCCTAGGGATTTTTAGAACACTGGTTTTTGGTTTCCAGTTTTTGTTTTCATGATTGACTCTAATACAGAGAAATTTATACCGATAATGAGAACAAAAACGCGAGCCCTTAATTTACATTGGTTTAATCCCACATTGGAAGTCCACTAAATACAGTGTGGTCATTTTGAGTTCTTATGGATAGGTAGTTCATGTTGGCTACTTGTTTCTGGATAGTTTTTTCTTTCTTTCTTTCTTTTTTTTGTTTAAACCTTTTTCTGGATGGGTAGTTCATGTTGGGTTTTTAGTGTGGTCATTTTGAGTTCTTTCCTAGTCTGATTTAGTTCTAAAAAATGGTAAAGAGTTAAAACTTTTGTAGCATCAGGGCATGCTTCTTCTCTTTATTATTGAGTAATGTTATGCTTCTCAAATTTGAATCTAAAATTTGATTCTCAAATCCTTTAACAGTTGTACCACATGCAGTGGTATTGATACTACTGACCACAACTATAACGCAAGGAAGAACTGTTAAAGCATTTGGGAACCGAATTTGGGATGCATGTCACTATTCCTTTTTTAGTACAAACACAATGTATTTTCGAAGATATCGTTATATTATATGGCATAAAAAGTGATCAAAATGTTCTATTCATAAAGATTTTATGGATGAGCTAAACTTGAAATTTTGAATACAATGAGAGTTACAAAGGTCTGAGTTGATTGACTATCTTACAAGGGGTAATACTTGGAACACATCCAAAAACACAATTTTTGAGACACAACCCAAGATTTTGGGTGTGTCCCAATCTTTACTCATCCTACAATGCTGACCCTTGTTGAAGCGGATAAGTAAAAGTTAGTACTTGAGTAGAAATTGAGTCATGCTACACCCACACAATGAACCACACACTTTTTCCACACACTTCTTTAAATGCTTGTACCTTGTGCTGCTTGAATTTTTTACACTTTTTTGTGCCCCACTTATACAGCACAAGGTACAAGCATTTAAAGAAGTGAGTGAAAAAAATGTGTGGTTCATTGTGGGGGTGTAGCATTTTTCGTAGAAATTTGGTGGGATCTTCTAAGTTTGATTCTGTTATCTTTTGGGTCTTAATTTGCTTGTAGCCTGTAGGTATTGTAGTTGGGGTCTCTAAAGAGTTCTTTTCTTTTCTTTTTTCCCCTTCCTTTATTGTTCACCACTTCTGCTTTATTTTGCTTTAAATTCTTGTTGTATTCCACTTTTTTTTTATTTCAAATTAATTTAATGTTTACCAAAAAGTTAAAAGTAAAGATCATTACATCTAGGTCCTAACATAAGAGATTTTGTTGTATTTTCGTTTTCCAGACGTCTCTAAATATATACTATAGTTAGTTTCTTCCCTCCTCTTTTTCTTCTACTTAGGTTAAGGTTTTGTTTGGTTTGCGGATTCGTTAAAAGAAGGGAAAAAAAAAGGGAAACTAATTTTCTTGTATTTTTCCTTATGTTTTCCTCCATGTTTAACTAACAGTAAAAGTTAAATTTTTTTAAAATGTAATGGTAAATTAAGAAAAAAAAGGAAGAATGTGACTCACAAACTTTGATTTATTAATCAATTTTTACAATATTTTTTTTCCTTCCTGTTTCTCCCACAAATTTTTTCGTAACTATACAACGAAAAAAAAAAAAAGGAAGAATGTGACTTACTATGTGTTTTTGTTTCATTTTTCTTACGAATACATTTTTGTTCACTCTAAAATTGTTCACATATTGCTCACCTAACCCTCCTATTGGTTAATGCAGTGAGACTCATGATTAAATAAAAATTAAATAATAGTAAAAAAGTCATGAATTTCACTGCATTAGCCAATGGGTGAGCAATGAGTGAGCAATTTTGGGGTGAGCAAAACTGCACTCTTTTTCTTACTATATCTATGAATCAAACAGAGCCCAAAGAATAACAGGAAAGTGGAAAGAAAAATGACCGGGAGCAAGAAAGGAAGAGGTATAACTAAATTGTGTTTGATTGAACAAAAGGGAAGTTTTTAGCAAAAAAAAAAAAAGAACAAAAGGGAAGTTATTTTGTCAAAATTCAGTAGGGGTAAAACTCACTACTTTTTTTTTATTATTTTTTTCTTTTGTGGTATATGAGGATAAATTCCTCAGCCTGTCATCAACGACTTCAAGATCTCTGTCTGCATTTCATACGGTTTACTTATTGCCTTTTTTTATGGAATAGGGCAGAGAGGCAAACCCCGGGCACGTGCACTGATCCCACAACACAAACACCGAGTAAATAAAAGGAGGTGAGTGGAAAGTAGGATTCGAACTCACACCAAACTCCGGATACGGCCGATCCAACTACTGGAGATTCGACCTTCTAACTCACTTAAACGACCCCTTGAATTTCAAACTCTTGACGTACCTTTAAGAGGCCAAGAACTCTAGTCAACTCGGCTAGCCGAGCTAGTTACCTAAAATTCACTCTTTCAGTTCTCAAATTTGTTCGATTGTGGACGAAATGAAATTTGTGAAGTCGAAAAGAAGAGGCATCTTTCCCTCATCATTTCCTTCTTATCTTTCACTCTACGAAATGAGTGATTTTAACTCCTTTTCTTTCCTCCCTTTTTTTGCCAGACTAAAGTATAACCCAAATTTCCATGAAACTAAGTATAGCAAATCTTAAGTTAGATTAGGATATGTAATCCCCAACATAAACCAAACTTCGAGTTCTCGAGTTTTCAGAGGATTTTCCCTCCTATGGCTGTCAATCCCACATGAGAAATACATAAAATTTGCCAAAGGTCAAAAAAAAAAAAAGAAAAAAAAAAAGAAAAAAAAAACCTATGATATGCATATCCCAATTTCAATTTTACAGAGGCTTCTTAGGGCCCCATTTGGCAACGCTTTTATGATTCCGATAGAAACCTATTAGTATGTTTTTATATATATAGGATGCTATTTAGCACCAAAATTTTATATTGGCTCGGAACTTCTCAATTTAGCGCGAGCGCGCACACAAAAAAAGAAAAAAAAAAAACCAAAAATTTTTTTTTTGTCCAATTTAGAATGTTTCTAAAGGTGTTTGCCAGAGGGCCGAGCTAAGTCGAAGGGTGGCTGAGCTCGGTCCAAAGAATTACATCTATCACTTCTTATTAAGCGTATGTTTGCAATAATGTTCGCTCTTATTATTATGCTTTGGGCCTGCCAGAGCTGTTATAGTTCGATTGTGTGTGTATGTGTGCGCGCGTGCACGCGTGTGTGGGCAAACGTAATTTTGTTGGGATTATATCACAGGTGGGATAATTCCATTAATTTAGGGATTATGATTTGGCCAAATTCCTATTATAATTTGGTTTCCTTTGTGATAGAGTTGTATTACTTGTTCAATAAGTAATAGGTTGCAAACTCTATATAAGGAGATGTTGTATAGGAATTTAGGGACCCTTGAGGTACCAAGTTGGAGGTCTCCCCTTATGGGGGGGGGGGTGCATGGTCTAGGGTAAGAGAGTGATGGTTCTTTGTTTATCGAAAGTGAATGTACAAAGGGTGTGAGGGTTGGGTTATATGATTGAATCCAAATTGTCTTGTACCAATTGTTTATTCTCAATAGTGACAGAACTGGCCTCTCGGGTGTGGATGTAGGCAATTTTGCCAAACCACGTAAAAATTTGTGTTTCTTTGTTATGCTTGTTTATTACTATTGATGTGTTTCTGTGTGTTTATTGGGAGAATTTGGTTCCGCATTTTAAATTCCCAACAGTTTTTCTTATATTTTGTGCGAGTGATGCACGATCTGACTTCTATCGTACTGTGATTGTTCAAAATTAGTAGGAAAGCATCCTAGTTTTATGTTCCTTGACAGTATTGAGGCACACAATTTTGGATGTTTCTTAAACCATTTTAAAGACATCAGCTAGCTAGAACCTGTGCAAGGCTTCTCTAAAAAGCTTTAATTGGTCATAGCCCAGTGATACTTGGTAGTCCGATGATACTGTTTTATTCAAAAACCACCATCGGGCTCATTACGCAAGGCCGACATCTTGGTCACATAGTCCAAGCCTATTGTGCTATTCGAACTTATGCACTTTTTGGGTGTTTACAAGAGCAACTTTAGATTGCTCCGAGTCTGTATGTTTGTAGAAGATAGGCAAAACTTAAGACTAATGAAACATGAAGAGAGAGAGAGAGAGAGAGAGAGAGAGAGAGAGCTATGCAAATTGTGCATTTTACATGAAATCTTGATTTAACTATAAATTTGGAGGCTGTTAGGGAAAGTGAAGAACTAGTTTATGGTTCAAAAGTAAATCAAAGGTCAAGTATTTGGTAAGCTTCAATTTATTCTATAGAGGTATGTGCCCAAACTCACAACTCTCTTAGAACTGGTAATTTGTCTAACTAATACTCCATATATCCCATTTTATGTGTCCCTTTTGGGCATTCGTGTTGCTTAATTTTGGTTTTTACTAGAACCCGATTAAAAGTGAGACCTAGGTTGAACCTGGTCCAATTTATACTTTCCCAAACAAGCTCTTAGACGTTTTGTGTACAAGTAATAACTCAAAGCTACTTGCCCAAATTACCAAAAAAGAAAAAAAGAAAAATCAAAGCTGAAATTACCTGAATAGTTTAGACAATGAGCAATGCAATGCTTCTAAAATTTGAAACTCAAATTTGGTTTCAAATTATTTTGTCAGTTACACCATAGGTAGTAGCATGTGGTACTACCAATCACTATTATAATATGTGGTACAACTGTTAAACCATTTAGTAGCCAAATTTGAAAAGCATAGCATTATTCTTTGGTAATATACTTTAACTAGTCAATAACCCGTGCTGTTCAGTTAAGAAAATAAAATGTTGTACAAACTAAAAAAAAAAAGCATTATTTTAGCTTTGTAATTGAGAATGTCCTCTGGATACATCCCTTAAATTTAGGAAAAATTGAGAATTAATTTAAGCTTATCTCATATTAATAATAAAAACAATCAAAAATTAATAAAATATTAAATTATAAAATGAGAAGGGTTGGAGGTACAAAAGATTTCATTATTAGATATATATAAACAAATCTATTATAAAATAAATAATAGAAAATAAGGATAAAAAAGAAGAAGAAAAACTGAGAGAATGCCACACTGAACCACTGCATAAAGCTATTGGTTTTCTCAACAAAATTTTTTTTGGAAGGGAGAGAATGCCACACGGAGAAAGAAAAACAATTGAGAATTCAAGTTTCAAGCAAAAAAAAAAAAAAATTGAGAATTGAAGTATATTTGGTTTCTCCACTTTTATGCCTTTTGGTTTCTTCACTTTTATACTTTTTGGTTTCTTCACTTTTATGCCTTTTGGTTTCTTCACTTAATGATTTCTTAGACATTGCCAAAAAAGAAAATAATAAAATAAAAAAGGGGGGTAAAAAAGTCCAATTGATTTCCACAAATCGTCACGTGGTGCATTGCTATTTAGATATATCTAATAGATTGTGGTATGAGTTTTAATTGCTCTTTAGTTTATGTTCAAAGACTATTGATTGCTTCTCTAAACCAAAAAAAAAAAGACAAAAAAGAAAAAAAGAAAAGGGATTACTGATTGCTCTCATAACTGCTCCAAAAAAAAAAAGAAAAAAAAAAAGAATGTGTGAGTTTCAAAGGAGGTACATTATAATATAATATGAATATAGTCCATCTTTAAAACTCCAATATATTTTGAGAAAAACAAATAATGAATGTACTTTGGAGTTAAACCTAACTTTTTAATGACAATATTCAATGTACCCCATCCCATGTATGTACATAGAGAATGAAAGTATATTAAAGAAAGAAAAAGAAAATTTCACTTGGCAAGTTTAGAAAATGCTAAAAAAAAGAAAGAAAAAATAGAGAAAATTACACTTGGCAAGCTTATGAAATACTTTTGACTTTGACTTTTAATAGATATAACAGATTAGCTCTGTAAACGCACCCATTGTAGAAAAGTAAAAATAGAAAAAAAATAATTAAAAAATTTTCTGTGTAAACACTCAATAAATGTGGAAGAAACAAGAAACCTAGGATGTGTTGGATAACCCAATTAAGTGCTGGAAATGAAAAACTCTAGCACTTTTAATATTTTTCAGTGCGTTTGACAATGCACAATTTCTCTTAAAAAAAAAAAAAGCAGCAATAATTCTATTGAAAACATGAATCAAGTAAAAAAAGTTTTTACATGGTGTCAATAATTCTCCAGATGGCATTTATCCACACCATCACTACCACCACTAGTTGCATTGCCACATGGACTGGGCAAAGACCCTAGTGTCCACGTTCAAGGAGACCAATCGCAGAGATCCCCAAGAAAGCTCAGTCTCCAAGGACTCCACCTCGAGAGAGTTCCACCTCCTATAGTTATTGTTAGCCCCAAAGTGCTGATCCACTAGATTAAATGAATAATTTTGATGATTAACAAACTACTTAGTTATATTTTCTAATGATCTTAAGTTGATTAAGTCGCAGGAAACATCAGACCTTAATATATGTTCACTTGATCGTATATCTTCTCACTACATAAATTCTTGGTGATTTGTGCTCAAATAATTACAAGCCAAACGGAGCTTTACAAGTTGAAGAATCTTGTTTTAATCATTGTTTTAGGACTCTATGTAAGCAATTCATTTATGTGAACATCTTACTTAAGGGCTCAAATTTGATTGGAAAAAGGTTTCACATAGTTAACCCATCCTATCCTTGAAAATCTGCAAAGAGCAGTCGACTGTGATGTCGTTTCAGTCGACTGATCATCCAGTCGACTGAATAGTCGACCTGGGTACACAGAGATATTATATGTGTACAATCCAGTCGACTGCCCTCGCGACGCAGTCGACTGAGCTTTGTATTTTACTATACCCTTTTGAAAATCAGTCGACTGCCCTGTGAAGTCAGTCGACTGAATGACTGCGATAAACACAGTAACGACTAGTTAGCTGCATTTAATGAAGCATTAATTTCCCCAAACTACTTCCAACGGGTGAAAATCCAAAGGAAGCTATAAATACATTTATTTGAACTTCATTTAAGATACTTTTTTGAAAAATCCAACCAAAAACTTCATCACATTTATTCCTTGAGCCCTAGTTTGGTGAGATCATAAATTCTATTGCTCTAGTCTTCATTTGTATATCTTCAGAGCAATTTGTTGTGGAGCTTAAATCTTGTATTCATCCACTCTATTGAGAGAGTCTTCAATTCTTGTATCAAATCCTATTTATAAAGGTAGTGTGTATTAAGGGTTGGTGTAACCCTAGTTCAAGTGAAGAGGATTTTCTTCCTTGAAGAGATTGTAAGGGTTTAATCTTCACCCAAAGGAGATTGTGATAGTGTAATCCTCAAGAGGTGTTCTTGAGGGGTGGAAGTAGGGTGCGGCGTGCGGTTTCCCGAACCACCTAAAAATCGGTTTGTATAGTATCTCTTCTCTTGTACTTTACTTTGCTTTTGCGATTTTTTATTTGGGGAATCAATTTGAACAAATTATTAAATTAGTTTTTAAAACCTTATTCACCCCCCCTCTAAGGTTTCCTTTTTGGGGCCAACAATTGGTATTAGAGTCTCGGCTCAAATTTCTAACGCTTTTGAGTTAAAGATCAAATGGAAACCACCTCTACTACTATCATCTATAGTGAGGGACAATCCTCAAATAGACCTCCTTGTTTTAATGGTTCAAATTATGCCCATTGGAAAAATCGAATGAGAATCTACATGATTGCTCAAGATTTTGATCTTTGGCAACTTGTTGTGAATGGGCCTCACATTCCCATCAAGATTGTAGACGGTGTTGAAATTGAGAAAACTATTGAGGAATACAATGACATTGATAAAAGGCTTATCAAAATGAATGCAAATGCTATGAACATTTTATATTGTGGATTAGACCCAAATGAGTATAATAGAATTTCTTCTTGCGAATCCGCAAAGGAAATTTGGGATAAACTTGAGGTTGCTCATGAATGTACTAATCAAGTTAAGAAATCAAAAATAAATCTACTTGTTCAATCATATGAGATGTTTAAAATGTCTTCTAATGAAACTATTAGTGAAATGTTCACTCGTTTCACAATTATTATCAATAGTTTAAAAAGTCTTGGTAAAACATATACTAATGAGGAGATGATTGAGAAATTGCTTAGGTCTCTTTCAAAGCATTGGAAACCTAAAGTGACGGCAATCCGAGAAGCCAAGGAACTCTCAACACTCTCATTGGAGCAACTCTTGGGCTCTCTCGTCACTCACGAAATGGAATTGGCGATATTTGATAAGGAAGACAAGAAAAAGAACATTGCTCTCAAAACATCTCATGACAATGAAGAGGATAGTGATAGCAATGAAGATGATGAGATGGCTATGATCACTAGGAAGTTCAAAAGATTCTTGAAGAAGGATAAGAACTTTACTAGGAGAACTCCTAAGGCGATAGAGGCTAAAAAGGAGCCAATTATATGCTTCAAATGCAAGAAGCCGGGCCATGTCAAGGCCGATTGTCCTTTAATGAAGAATAACTACAAGAAAACCAAGAAAAGGGCAATGAAGGCTACTTGGGATGATTCCGATAGTGATTCATCAAAAGATGACTCAAGTGATGAAGAAATGACAAATATTTGTCTTATGGCTCACTTGAATGAGGTAAATGATCCTACTCCCGATGCTTGTTTTGATTCTAAAAAATATGATGAACTCCAAAATGCTTTTGAGGAATTACATCAAGAATTGGAAAACTTGGGAGCAAAGTATGTTTCTCTTAAAAAGAATTTTTCATTACTTTCAAATGAACTAAGTGATTTGAAAATTCAAAATGATCTTTTGAGAAAGGAAAATGAAGCTCTAATTGACCTAAAATCTCAAAACGATTTATTGAGAAAAGAAAAGGAAGAGCTTTCATTAAACAATTTTTCTTCAAGTATTTTAAAGGAAGAAAATGAAGATTTGAAGAAGCAAGTGGAAGACTTAACCAAAACAATAACAAAATTCACTCTTGGGGAACAAAATCTAAATATGCTTTTGGGAAAACAAAGGTGTGTTTTTGAAAAAGCCGGTCTAGGATTCAATCCTACCTTTAAAGAAAAGAAATTCAATAACTTCTTTTCAAAAGGTACTTCCACTAGCTCTAACACAAATCAAGTAAAAAATTCTCATCAAAATCTCTTTGTAAAAGAAGTCTTCTCAAGTATGTCCAATCCTAATATTACATGTCATTATTGCTTGAGAAAAGGACATGTAAACTACAAATGTCCAAACAAAAGAAAACTCAAAATGGTGTGGATTAAAAAGGGAACAACACCTCCCTTTGCTAACAAAGTTGGACCCAACGAATATTGGGTACCAAAGAGGATCACTTAAGCTTGTCTTATAGGTTTGTCTCAAATCTTCTAGCAAGGATAGATGGTTCTTGGACAGTGGTTGCTCGAGACATATGACCGGAGACAAGTCCAAGTTCTCATCTCTCTCTCCAAAGGATGGAGGGAATGTCACTTTTGGAGACAACTCTAAAGGAAGAATCATCGGTATAGGTAATATTGGTAAGAATTCCTCATTAACTATTGAAAATGTACTCTTGGTTGAAGGTCTAAAACACAACTTGCTTATCATTAGTCAATTGTGTGATAAAGGTTTTCAAGTTATATTTGAATCAAATTATTGCATGATTAAATATGCTAGTTGTAATAAAACATTGTTTATTGCTTATAGAGAAGACAATGTGTATACAATTGATTTTGATGATATTTCTTCTCAAGATGTTAAGTGTTTTGCCGCTTTGAATGAAACTAGTTGGCTTTGGCATAGAAGATTGGGTCATGCTAGCATTGACTTACTTTCAAATTTATCTAAAAATGAATTGGTCAAAGGTTTGCCAAAAACAAAATTTGTTAAAGATAAAGTTTGTGATGCTTGTCAACTTGGAAAGCAAATCAAAACATCTTTTAAAAAGAAAATGGAAATATCAACTTGTAGACCTCTAGAGTTACTTCATATGGATTTATTCGATCCAAATCGAGTTGCTAGCATGAGTGGCAAAATCTATGCTTTTGTCATTGTTGATGACTTTTCTAGATTCACTTGGGTGTTCTTTCTTGCACATAAGGATGAAGCGTTTACACTCTTTGTTAACTTTTGTAAACGTGTTCAAAATGAAAAAGGGTATGCGATTAACAACATAAGAAGTGATAGAGGCCGAGAATTTGATAATAATGAGATTACTTCTTTTTGTGAAGAAAATGGTTTTGGTGACAATTTTTCGGCACCTAGAACTCCTCAACAAAATGGGGTTGTTGAGAGGAAAAATAGATCTCTTCAAGAAATGGCAAGAACCATGTTAAATGAATTCTCTTTACCAAAATATTTTTGGGCTAAGGCCACTAGCACTTCTTGCTATGTTATCAATCGCGTGGTCATTAGAAACAAGCTTAATAAGACCCCATATGAGCTTTGGAAAGGAAGAAAGCCAAACATAAGTTATTTCAAAGTTTTTGGGTGTAAGTGTTTTATCTTAAATACTAAGGATAACTTGGGAAAATTTGATGCTAAATCGGATGAAGGCATTTTTCTTGGATATTCTCAAATTAGCAAAGCCTATAGAGTTTTTAATAAAAGAACGTTGATTGTAGAAGAATCAATGCATGTCGTTTTTGATGAAGCAAATCCTTTTAAGAAAGTTTTAGACGATGACATTAACACTCCCAAAGATATTTCAAATAATGTTGAAAACAATAGCTCAAACTCTTTACCTCTTGAAAACTCTAAGAAAGAAGATTCTCTTTCTATTGAACCACCTAGAGTGGAATCTAGAAGTGATCTTCCTTTTGAATGGAAAAATGTGCCTGATCATCCTATTGATCAAATCCTAGGAGATCCTAGTCAAGGTGTAGCTACTAGATCATCTCTCAAAAATATTTGTAATAATTTAGCATTTCTATCTCAAATTGAACCCAAAAATTTCGATGAAGCCGAGAACGATGAATATTGGTTATTGGCTATGCAAGAAAAGCTCAATCAATTTGAGAGAAATGAAGTTTGGACCCTTGTTCCTAAACCAAATGATCACACTATTTTTGGAACAAAATGGGTTTTTCGAAACAAAAAGGATGAATCCGGCATTGTTGTGAGAAACAAGGCTAGATTAGTTGCCCAAGGCTATAATCAAGAAGAAGGTATAGACTATGAGGAGACCTATGCTCCCGTAGCTAGACTCGAAGCCATTAGGATGCTTCTTGCCTTTGCTTGTTATAAAAATTTCAAACTTTTTCAAATGGATGTGAAAAGTGCCTTTCTAAATGGCTTTATCTCCGAGGAAGTCTATGTTAAACAACCCCCCGGTTTTGAAAATCCACATCTTCCGGATCATGTTTTTAAACTCACAAAAGCTTTATATAGTTTAAAACAAGCTCCACGTGCTTGGCATGATAGATTAAGTAAATATCTTATTGATCTTGGTTTTAATCGAGGAAAAATTGATACTACTCTTTTTGTTAAAACCTCAAATGAAGATATCTTGCTTGTTCAAACTTACGTGGATGGTATTATTTTTGGAGCTACAAATGAGAAGACGTGTGAAGAATTTTCATCATGTATGCAAAATGAATTTGAAATGAGTTTGATGGGGGAGCTAAACTTCTTTCTTGGACTTCAAATAAAGCAACATAAAGATGGCATTTTCATAAATCAATCCAAGTATATTAAAGATCTTTTAAAAAGATTTGGATTGGAAGGAAGCAAAGTTTTTCAAACCCCTATGAGTTCTACTTTAAAACTTGATAAAGACGTAACCGACAAGCCGGTAGATTGTAAGCTTTTTTCGGGGAATGATTGGTAGTCTATTGTATCTCACCGCAAGTAGACCAGATATCATGTTTAGCGTATGCCTCTGTGCTAGATTTCAAGCTTCACCCAAGGAATCACATGTCATTGCGGTTAAACGTATTTTTCGTTGTCTTCTAGGTACTATAGACTTAGGTCTTTGGTATCCTAAAAATACTTCTTTTGAATTAACAAGTTTTTCGGATGTGGATTTTGCCGGTTGTAAAATTGATCATAAAAGTACTAGTGGCACATGTCATTTCTTAGGACACTCGCTTGTCTCATGGTTTAGTAAGAAACAAAATTCGGTAGCTCTATCCACGGCCGAAGCCGAATATATAGCTGCTGGAAGTTGTTGTGCTCAAACACTTTATATGAAACAACAATTAGAAGACTTTGGACTTTATTATGATCATATTCCTATAAATTGTGATAATACTAGTGCCATATGTTTATCCAAAAATCCTATCCAACACTCAAGGACTAAACACATTGAGATTCGTCATCACTTTATTCGCGATCATGTTCAAAAGGGGGATGTTGATCTTGTTTTCATCAACACCGATCGTCAATGGGCTGATATTTTCACAAAACCTCTTCCCGAAGAACGTCTTTGTGTTATTAGAAGAGAATTAGGCTTCTCCTATTTGAGTGATGTGCTATAAAATTCTATTTCTGGACTCTTGATTTCTTTCTGTGTCATTCTAACCAACCCAGTCGACTGAGGTGTCGACCGTGGCGTCGACTGTTTTTGCGCACTAAATCCCTGCCTACTCCCGTCGACTGAGGCGTCGACTGTTTTTAGCATATCTAATCCCTGTCCACTTAAGTCGACTACGGAATCGACTGAGACATTGTTAGCCCCAATATTTTGTGCCCTAATTTGATATTCAGTCGACTGCTTATGCGATGCAGTCGACTGCTTCTCTATACTCTATATATATTGTGCCTTCATTTTTTTTCCTTCCTCACCTCTTCTTCCTCCGGTGATTCCCTTCCTTCATCTTTTTCTTCTTTTCCTTTCCTTCCCATCCCAAATCCTCCATATCCTCTCTATCCTTTCCTTTACTCTTCTCCTTCTTCCTCTCATCTGAACTCCTTAGACCTCAACTCCTTCATCTCCTTCCTATGTAACTCATCATCTCTGTTCTCTCGCTCTCTCTCCCTCTAAACCTTCCTTTTTGGTATCTCATGGCTCCCAAGCTCAAAAGGAAGACCCCTGCAAGTGGTCCATCCTCTGCTCCTCAGGCAACCAAAGCCAAGCGCTTCCCCACTCAAGAGGAGCAAGAAAGCTTTGATGAAGTCTTCTCACACAGGAACGTAGTTTTTGGTAAGATTCTTCCCATTCCCTTCTCTAAATCCGCTAATCTTCGACTAGGATTTCTACTGGAACGTGTAGGATGGCATCTCTTTACTAGTCTTAGCCAATCTTGCTATCCCACACTTGTTAAGGAATTTTATTGTAATATGACTTTTGGACATTGTGCAGACTCCCTTAACTCTTTTGTTCGTGGTGTTAAAATTCATTTGAATCCAGACTCTGTTTCTTCTATTTTTCATATCCGTCGTGGAGATATTACTGAATATAATATTAATACTTGGAATCAAGGGCACGGATTCGACCCTCTCATTGCTTGCCGTCTTATCACCGACAATAATGAGTTGTCATATCCCGTGAAGCCCAAGGCTTCTGCCCTAACCTTTGAGGCACGTCTTATTCACCATCTTCTCACCTATACCCTTCTGCCCCGTGCTGGCGGTCGAGATTCTGTCTCTTTCTTGGATGTCTTTTTAATTTGGTGCCTTCTTGAAAATAAATCTTATGATTTGCCGTATCTCTTTTGCCATCACATTTGTGAATGTCAAAAGAAGTCCAAAGCTAGTTCTTTACCTTATGGCTTTGCTTTGACTACTGTTTTTCGCCACTTCAAGGTTCCCTTGGAGGATGAATTTGATCGTCATGACCCCATTTCCACTGACTTCTACTCTTCCACTATACTATCCCTAATGGGATACAAACTCGTGGGAAATGCTTTTGTTTCCAAGGTCTCTGCTGATCCCACAACACCTACTGCTTCCACCCCTTCCATTCCTACTCCTTCTTCTCATCCGTCTTCATCTTCCACTCCTCCACCTCCTCCTGCTGTTGATACACCCGCTCCTGACATCTTGGAGCAGCTATCCATTCTTTCTGCTCAGGTTCTGAGCCTCTCTACCTCCATCTCTTATCTTTCTGTCTCTCACACCCAGTCTCTTGAGACTATGTAGGCTTCCTTATCTTCTTCTCAACAGGAGGCAGTTGAGCTTCATCAGCGTGCTATCGCATCCTTACGAGCCGATGTTTTTGAGATTGGTGGCTCTTTGGATACTTTGCGCACTTCTACTGCTGCTACTCAAGAGCTTCTTGATCGTCATCTATCGTCTCTTCAGGCTTCTGTTGATGATGCTCGTGAGGAGATTCGTATTATCCGGACTCGCTTACACTTTTGATTGTGTCTTTCCTGGTGTGTTTGGACAAGATTTTGGATAGATAAATGGTCATTGTGATTTTGCAAATTTACTGATCTTACAATTCTTTTTGGATCTTGACATAACTAGTTTGTTCTGTAACTCTCTTTTGGCTGTATAGTTTTTCTCTTGGAAATTTAAGTGTTTATATGACAAACTTCTATGTTAATACAATCTCTAGTGTTGTTTGTTGCTCTATTTGGAAATATGTTGATTCTTTTTATGATTTCCGACCTGTTTATATATTGTTTCTTGCATCATCCTAGGGGGAGCTCTGCCTCTTTATTTGTTTTTTGTTGATGCCAAAGGGGGAGAAAAGTTGCAAACAATGAGATTATTAATATCCTATGTTGTCTATGATTAATTGTCTATGTTGCTGTTTTTCATGGGCAACAAGTAGTTTGTAATCATCAAAAAGGGGGAGATTGTTAGCCCCAAAGTGCTGATCCACTAGATTAAATGAATAATTTTGATGATTAACAAACTACTTAGTTGTATTTTCTAATGATCTTAAGTTGATTAAGTCGCAGGAAACATCAGACCTCAATATATGTTCACTTGATCGTATATCTTCTCACTACATAAAGTCTTGGTGATTTGTGCTCAAATAATTACAAGCCAAACGGAGCTTTACAAGTTGAAGAATCTTGTTTTAATCATTGTTTTAGGACTCTATGTAAGCAATTCATTTATGTGAACATCTTACTTAAGGGCTCAAATTTGATTGGAAAAAGGTTTCACATAGTTAACCCGTCCTATCCTTGAAAATCTGCAAAGAGCAGTCGACTGTGATGTCGTTTCAGTCGACTGATCATCCAGTCGACTGAATAGTCGACCTGGGTACACAGAGATATTATATGTGTACAATCCAGTCGACTGCCCTCGCGACGCAGTCGACTGAGCTTTGTATTTTACTATACCCTTTTGAAAATCAGTCGACTGCCCTGTGAAGTCAGTCGACTGAATGACTGCGATAAACACAGTAACGGCTAGTTAGCTGCATTTAATGAAGCATTAATTTCCCCAAACTACTTCCAACGGGTGGAAATCCAAAGGAAGCTATAAATACATTTATTTGAACTTCATTTAAGATACTTTTTTGAAAAATCCAACCAAAAACTTCATCACATTTATTCCTTGAGCCCTAGTTTGGTGAGATCATAAATTCTATTGCTCTAGTCTTCATTTGTATATCTTCAGAGCAATTTGTTGTGGAGCTTAAATCTTGTATTCATCCACTCTATTGAGAGAGTCTTCAGTTCTTGTATCAAATCCTATTTATAAACGTAGTGTGTATTAAGGGTTGGTGTAACCCTAGTTCAAGTGAAGAGGATTTTCTTCCTTGAAGAGATTGTAAGGGTTTAATCTTCACCCAAAGGAGATTGTGATAGTGTAATCCTCAAGAGGTGTTCTTAAGGGGTGGAAGTAGGGCGCGGCGTGCGGTTTCCCGAACCACCTAAAAATTGGTTTGCATAGTATCTCTTCTCTTGTACTTTACTTGGCTTTTGCGATTTTTTATTTGGGGAATCAATTTGAACAAATTATTAAATTAGTTTTTAAAACCTTATTCACCCCTCCTCTAAGGTTTCCTTTTTGGGGCCAACAGTTATTGTCTCCAGTACGTACACCTAAGGGTCATATCATCCTCAAAGGGGTTTCGCCCTTCAAGAAGCTCATGCTCAACTCCACAAGTATCATAATACTCCAGTGGGACTCACTTAACACACAAGACTTACCATTTGGATCAACCACCCAAGGTCAGGAGCAGTATGTAAGGTAGCCACGTCTGTCGGGATCTCGAAGAGTTGTCATACACGTTCTGAAAAATCTTTTTGTTTTAAATGCATAAATGTTTTAAATGAAATTATTAGTGTTGATTAATAATTGTGAATGGAGTTTACTGTGGGTTAACGGTGAATGTCGATCGAGGACACGGGAAGTTAGTAATTCATAAGGAAATTGACATGATTAAATGATATTAATGTGATTAAATGTTATTTGGCTTTATCTGATTTACGTGATTAGTGAATATACTTGTTTTGTGTATTTTCTAATAGTTTCGGTCTTATTCAAGATCATTTTGAGTAACATAGTATTAATGTAGGTGATGCGTTATATTATAGGTAGGTTATCTAGAAATTTCACAAAAATAGTTTTCGGAATGTATTTACGGAGACAAGCGGAACTTTGATGAAAACGTTTACTGTATAATTTATAGTTTTCACTCGTGAAGCAATTACTTAGACATTTAAGATGTTTTGGAGAATAATTTGAAGATTAGAGAA
Organism: Hydrangea macrophylla; assembly: GCA_033977485.1. Classification (NCBI taxonomy): domain Eukaryota; kingdom Viridiplantae; phylum Streptophyta; class Magnoliopsida; order Cornales; family Hydrangeaceae; genus Hydrangea; species Hydrangea macrophylla. The sequence continues at coordinate 79,816,545 of CM066995.1, read as the reverse complement.
CTCGCGGGGAGGTAAACACAATTTTGGAAAGTTTTGTCTATATATAGTAAACCTTGAGATATTTTCATTTCTCAAAATATCCCAAGTGAGAACAAGAGAGGGAGATTTGGTTCTTCGGACTTCATGACGCCAGTCGACGACCTTCCGTTCGTTGGATTTCATCCAAATTTCATATTCAGACTCCTTGAGGTAAGAGCTACATTTTGATACCTCTTAGGCCTCGTTTGACTAAGTTTTACAAAAATTCTAATATTGAGTTTTCTTGGAAAACGTGTAAAAACTCATAGGTTTCGCTTGTAATAAAACATTTAGTGGATATCGCTTTCCTAGTACTTCTTCTGAAATCTTAAGAGTGTAGCTTAAGGTATATGTGCATTCTAGACCTATGTTTTATAGGAAATTTACATGCTTTAAATATCCGATGCAATATTTTGGATCCGGGCGAAATTCATGTGTTAATTAGACCCGTTAATCATGGACGTGAAAATGTATAAAAAGTATGTATATGTGATTATGTGAGCATACTTTGTGTCTATGTGGGTCAAAGAAGAGTTTGGTACATATCCATCCGGGGTAAGTTCCTCAATGTTTGAGGATTCTGTAGCTACGGCTACTGTGCATGGTTTAGGAGAAGGCCCAGCCAGGGCACTGAGCATGGTTTGGGAGAAGACCTAGTCAGGCACTGGATGCGTGGCAAGGAGAGGCCTTCCACGACATTACTTCCATTTACTGGATGAATGCCTACCATTCTCCCTAGAGACTATTTTGACGTGTTTTGATGTTTTAAAGCATGGATTGTCATATAAGCATTCGTTTAGAATTGTGCACTCAGCATATAGCTGAGCTGTGGAGCGTTACTCCATAACAGGTGATAAGAAGAAATGGAAGAAGAAGCAAGAAGAGTGAGGCTGATAGGAATGCCGGGGATCACCTCTTTTATATGTTTTTGTTTATTATTTCAATGTTGTAATATTGGGATTTTTGAGTTGCTAGAACCATGTACTTAATTTGGAACCTTTAATTGGAATGGCTTGGTAATGTTGTAATAGGTATTAAAACCTTTTTTGCTTAAGTTGTAACGAATCCAAACTCATGGATTCATGCATTGAAGCCTTAACTTATCAAACTCACATTTTGAATGAAAGTTGGTAGTTCTTTTGGTGAATTGAGCCAAACAAGCCTTAGCTTGTTTCATTATCGTTTCTTTTCAAGGATTAGTAAGAATTAATGACGTTTGTTTTTGAAATCTCGTATAGTTTGAAAGGTTTGAAATAAGGCTGGCATGATGAGAAGTGTTGTAATGGGCAAAGGTTGAATGGATCCTTAGCAAAATTCTGCTACTAGAAGGAATTCGGCTAGAGGATCATTCGATCGGTCGAATGGAACAGTTTGATCGGTTAAAATTTGTACTGCATGACTCCTTTTTGTACCCCTTTCAGAAAATATTTAAATGTTCTTAATTAGTTCTTAGGGTACCTTTAGGGTCCCTTTTAATATTAATTCATTCGTTTTGAAATATAACTAACTTTTCAAATTTATACGAATTTTACAACTTAGAGTGTACGGTTTCCAAAGGAGTTAGATACTCATTGTCATTTTAAGTATCTTTTCCGCTACTATGAGTATTAAAATGGATTGGATGAGCCTTGGTGGTATGTCACGTGTCCTACTTCCGTGAGTAGCGGGCTGGGTTGTGACAGTTCATGGCTTGGTGGTTAGAGCCAAGGGCATCCCCCTAACTAACGCCTCACATACAAAGTTAGGGTTGGTTCCAAAGACAGAGAAAGACAAGTGACTCTCACGTTTTTCTATCCTTGCCTCACAATCGATTAGAGCACCCCATGGCCGCAAGACCCATCGAGTTTTGACTTACTTTGGCAATGTCTTACCACTTCACCACTCATTAACCCTTTGCAACTAATGTAGGGCATTTATAACTACAGTACTCCCGCTAACCCTCATACAACACTTTCCCTGACTTAATTGCAACTAATACCATCGTTGTTATCAGTGTAAGGCCCGTCGAGATTTGACCTATGCCTGGTCAAATCTCATTTAATACTCTCAACTACCTTAAACATGAGCACTTAGTGCCCTCATATACCTTAAACAGAAGAACCTCTCCGGAGATGTCAACTCAACTTAATGGCAGCTTCTCCAAATATAAGTTGCATAGTATGAATACATGCGTCATTCAATACAACCAACAACCCAATCTTAATTAACCAACGACTTGAGTAATTAATCAAGCTTTTACTCTTTCATTCATAGCAACCACTATACCTCCCATTACGTGTTGAGATTTACGCAGCGGAATTAAACAAGCACACAATGAAAAGAAAAATAACAAGGGAAAAAGAAAAGAAAAAACACAAGAGAATTCTAATACGTCCACACCCAAGAGATATTTCCTTTACTATTGAAAATAAACTGGTACAAGAAACCTTGGATTAAATCACATAACCCAACTCACAAACCCCTTGTACTCACTCACTCAATACCCCAAAGAAAAAACCCTCACACAATATTTTTTTTCTCTCTCACAAACCCCCCAGCCAAGTGTATATCATTGCCCACAAGTATATGCTATACACACATATACGAATGATATATACTACTGCTTTCTTTTCTTGTTGATGAAGACTTCCCAATATTCATGCCACCTAATTGATAAGCATATACTTTCCATATCCAAATCCTATTAAGTTTGGATAGTATCCTACTTTGTGATTCCTATCAATACTCACGGCTAGCATAATAAAAGATGCCCAATTTATTTTGGATTATATGGGGATGGACCTCACAAATCTCTACCTCCATACCCATGAGAAAAAGAAATATCCCACCTTGAACAACCCATTAAGATGCCCAAACCATTGGCCTAAAAAATCCCAGTTACACATACTGAATCAATATAATCACAAATTGATTCACCACGGCCAATGACATGTGTAACTGTCTTCCATTAATTTTACTCATTAATGTCGGAGTAGAGTCTCGATCCACCCCCTCCACCACCAGCAGTATTTTTTCCCTCACCAACGTCTACTCCTTGGAAACCTGTAACCCGTGTCTACGCCTCCACCGCAAAAAAAAAAAACACGCCTAGGGTACTGATTAAGTCACAATCAAGTTCTTTTGTTAACCCTATTAAAAACGTAGTACGGTGGAAATAGGGTGTCGAGTCCACAGGGATTGGAGTGCAACAATACTTGGTGGGCGCTTAATAACCAATTATAATGCGAAGAGCGATTAACAAACTAAGAAATAAAAATGAGTCTTTTCGACTATGGGGTTGATTCGATTGTTCTTAGATTAACTATAATGGCTATTTCGAAGGTGTAAAGTAACTTTGAACAAAACTAAGCTTAAGTAAAGATTTGGGGGTTTTGTAAACGGAGAAGTTGAGGTTGGGGAGCATTCCCCCACCTTGGACCAAGCAACACATGACTTTTACACTTGAAGCACATTCTAGAGTAGAAAATCCCATTGTGGCAAACCATCAAGCATGTGGTATTCAACCAACATGTTAGATGGATGTTCCAATGCAACACATGGGTGTAGGGTTAGAGTTTAGAGGTTTAATCACTTCAAATGCTTGACATTAGAAGTGAGGTCTCAAAACATCAAACCATACCCCCATGAACTCTAGTTATGCTACAAAGTGTGAGAGTCCTACAATAAAATACACATAGATCCAATGGTGGGTTTATGATCCCCAACCTTGAAGGTCTAGCTACTCATAATCACAATGATAACAATATTCAAGAGAGGGAAAGAGAAATTATACCAACTAGATGAAATCACCATAAATGCCATAAGAAATCCAAAACTTGCTCTAATAAAATCTTCAATCATTCAATACATATACACTCTCTTCTCTCTAACAATAAATGGAAGTGAACAATGGTAGATGAGGAGTAATGAGGGAGAGAGATGAGAGGATTAGAGAGAAGGAGAGCTTGTACCCTAAGAGAAAAAAAAACTAAAAACAACCTAAAAAATTCCTCCTTTAAAAGAAACTCATCTTTAACTATATATACCCCCAAAACAAAATGGCAAAGTTGTAATAAAAGGAAGAAAACATCAGCAGAGGCCGCGGATCGATCCAAGGCAAAAATCCGGATCGATCCGCTTCTTTAATTCGCCGTTAGAATCTTCAACGAAACACGCGGGTCGATCTGCGTTGAAAATCCGAATCGATCCGCATTCGGATTTCTGGGCAGAGAGTTCTATAAAACGCGCGGATCGATCCAAGTGAAAGGGGCGGATCGATCCGCTCGGGTAGCTTTTGACTTCTTCCTTTATTCCTCACAAACAAGGCCTCCAACAATGCCTCAATTACCTATAATAAAAAGGGATATTATTAGTAAAGAGAGAACATCAAGAAGAACAACAAACGCACAAATTCACCCATTAAATCTCCCGGTTTAAGTGATAATTCGTGTCCAATACAATAAAGAACATGCAGTCAAGAATGCAATATTGGGCACGAATCACACCCCCCAACTAGCATGTTGCTAGTCTCTTAGCAACAAAGCTAAAAAGCAAGAGATTCAAGAATAACCTTGTACGATAATTTATTTAAAGTGGAAGATAAACCGTTCTTTCGTGGGGAACACGATTGCATTGAGCACATGCAACAAGCCGTTAAACCTCTTGGTTACCCGTAGAGGCGGAGTGCTGTCTCCGGAGGGTTCTTGGAATGATACCCACAAACATTTTGTTTCCTCACGATAGTTGCCCACTATCTAACGTCGACACTCAACATAGTCTCAAGAAATTTCAAAAGATTTTAGCACATGACACGTAAATCTAAAAAGTTCTCAAACTATCAAGATTGTTAGATAAATTTCATTAAGCTCAATCTTGGATGCGTGTGTGGGGTGAAGTGCATAACTACAACTATCAAGAAGACGACAATGCTTTCATAATCCGAATTTCGTTTAAAACGCGCTTCAACTCAATTCTCACCGGTATTACACTCTAAAAATGAATCACTCGGAATGGTTAATACACTCGGGGCATGCGGGTAAATAGAGTAATGGAAATAGGAATCAAAACCATGCATATGCCAATGATGAAAAACGCAAGCGTGAAAAACGAGTAAAAATTAATCTCATAAAAGATATTATTCACTAGAGGATGTGGAATAACTCTGACTACTTGTCACATCCGTTTCAAACTTAAAAACACACAACTTGAGGATCAACTAGGACCTGGAGGGAGTTGTAAAGTGGGAAAGTGATATGAGGTGAAGGACAAGGGTAAATGAAGTGAGATGTCTAAGTACAAACTTTGGATTTATTGGAATGCATGGATACAAATGACCACAAGAGATGAATTATCCACAAATATTTCTTTGAAGCTCAAAAAGAGAAGTACAATTGACTATGAAGCTTTTTTTTTTTTATATAATTTTTTTCGTTTTCTTTGTACTCTCACAACAACATGGCTCAATCCCTTTTACAACTTTACACACGTGATCTCATGCTAAGATATCCCAAAAATGTAATTCAAACGTGGATATGAAAGATGTATGGTTAAGTGAAGGAAGGGTATGTGTGGTTGAGGTTAGATATGGTAAAAGGAAGGACCTAAAATCATTTTCTCGGGTGTGATTCTTAGTTCTCCACTACAATGACAGGCAAGCAAGAGTTTTTGTATTCCACACAAAAAGATTCCTCTAATGAACAATCAAAGCAAGAAGATGAGATTATCTACGACTTATGTATGTTTTTCAAAAAGAGAGAATTGAAGTATGTAACACTCAACAATGGAGAAAAAGATCTAAAGCTCACAAGGGTAAAGTCTCCACATATGTTTTAAACAATTTTCGGGTAATAATTGCATTAAACATTATCTTAATACAAGTAGTCATACAACGTGCTCGATAATCCAAAATTTGAACTTCATGAAATTTACTATAATCAAGATAGTTATAGAACTAATGGGATTCAACATGTCATATACTAAAATCAGAAGAACATTCTCAAGAAAAATGTCATTGATCGGCATTAGCATGGGGCAACTATACTAAAATCATTGGAAACACGAGACTTTTTTTTAATCCAAAACTTGTAATTGCAATGGAGAGCAAGCTCTCACACCCCCCAACTAGGACCAAACATTGTCCTCAATGAAACAAGAAAGTATAAGGGGAAGAACAATATTACCGGACTCCAACGGAAACATGCGGTAAAACTGTGCCTGCAATGGTAGAATACACAAAGAAAAGAAGAAAAAGAAAAACGAAGTTGACATGGCACAAGAGTAAAGAAGTAAGCAATAAGCCATAGAGTCAACAACACAAGAGTTCAAAGCATCCACAAAGTACAAATAAAGAAAAACAGTAAAAACATCCACACCATCACCAAATATCCAACAAGTTCCCAAAAGAAACAGACACCACGATAAACACACCCACAATTGTCAACCCTAGAAACCAACAAATTCTAAACTCACTAAAAAGAAATAATGCTAACGCACTACAATTAGATCCTATGGAGTTAGAACTTGAGGCAAATCCGGCTAATCATCCACGTCGTCGCCACCACCGGCTTGGCCACCCGATCCACCGTAAGCACCCGAACCTCCAGCGCCACCATAATCACCTGAACCACCATAAGGATTCTGGAAGTAGTAGGGGACGTCTACGCCAGGGAACTGCATCTGAAAGAAATCGCTCTGGAAGCGCATCATCATGCCTATGTCCCGCTGATACTCCCCGCGCAAATCCTGAACCTCTCCTCGTAATCCCATCAAGTCCCGACCTTGCCTCTGCTGCTCCTCCCCCAAACTGTCAAGGCGCTGGTACACCTCAGACATGTCATAAGCGGGGCCGGCCTCCTCCTCCCGCGCACCACTAGGACTCTCTTCGGTCCTCGCCCTCTTAGAATGCGAAAGAATCTGCGCATCACTCTTAGAGATGGTAGTAGAGTTGATTGGCGAAGGCGCAGGCTTCAAAAGGTCAGAGTCTAAGGCGTTGCACCCATGGTGAGAGCAAAGGCGGATGATGAGTGTAGGGAAGGGAAGGCTGCCTGAGGTGGTGGTGTCGAGAGAAGAGACAATCATCTGATTAATCACTATAGTAGCAAAGTCGACCGGTATAGAGTTATCACACACCGCGTACAACAAGGCACCATGATCCCTCCGAACAGTCTTATGCTTGGTGGGTGTCACTGCCCCCGTCAAAATGAGGTTAACCAGAGGATATAATTTGATAAAAGAGGAGGGAGCTAACTGGTCAGAGATCCATTGTGTGGGCTAGCCGACAAAGCGAGTGGCCATGTCATGGGCGGAGGGACCCTGTTCTGGGTCAGCAATCATCTGTGTGTGATTTTGAACGTGCGGGATGCCTATTAACATAGCCAAAGACGCGGTGGTTACGGGGATGGAAATGCCCCGCACATAGGCCTCAAAAGAGTGAGCCCCAGTGGTGACAATACTGGCATAAAACATCCGAACCCATGTCTCATTGTACCCCCCGAAATACTCAAGTTGGGAAAGCCAGCGGCGTCTCTGGAAAATGGCCTCAACCTCAAACGGGAAGTCGGCAAAAACCACGCGGCGCTCGGGCAAAATAGGTTTTTTCTTCAAGAAATAAGTTTCATACCAAGTCTTCTCGGTCCGCGCCCTAAAGCCCTCAAATCCCCGATTTGCCGGGGTAAGTTGGGTTCGGTTGTACTTAAGGGCAGACACCATTGTCCCTGTACAGAAGAAGAAGAGCACCCACGACAAGTAAGAAAATGATCTATAATACGCGCATGGGGAATGCTCTACTAGAATGTAAGCAAAAGAGGGATCAATGTGTTTAACCTACTTGAATGCACAAGAAAGAACAATCTTAGTCTAGCAAAAACATAAGCCAAATGCACGAGTCGAGAAATTATGACGATCAAATGCCAGGACTAAGGGAAGCAATCAAACAAGAATTTTGTCAAACACCTAGTGTGCACTATGGAGATGTGTGGGTAAATTATGAGATGTGAAGTGTAACCTTCTCCCAAAATCATCACAAAATGAAGAACAAACAAGACAACATACTAAGTGCTTTCAACCACTAACCATGCAAGCAAAAGTGTAAGAGATCACAGTTCTAAGGGTTGATGTGTAAAAGAGTGAACAAATAAAGAAATCACCCAACCAATTGAACAAAAACATGTTCTCACAATAAGTTAATGGAAAGGAAAACAAAGAGCAAAGTTTACCTTGTGTGGATCTTGGAAGAAAAAGCTTGAAAAGATGATTTTAGAAGGGGTGGAATTTTGGGGGGTAAAAGGGGCTCAAGAGAAATGAGAGATGGTGCAAACAAATGAGCCCTCAAAGAGATTAAAAAACTGTTTTTCGGCCTCGTGGATCGATCCGCGTGAAGAAGTCGGATCGATCCGCTCCCACGAGATCTGGGCCGAGACTTTGCAAAAATGGGCGGATAGATCCATGTGATAAGGGCGGATCGATCCGCAACTCACATTTCTGGCAGAGAGTTTGGGAAAACGGGTGGATCGATCCATGTTTTGAGGGCGGATCGATCCGCAACTCACATTTCTGGCAGAGAGTTTGGGAAAACGGGTGGATCGATCCATGTTTTGAGGGCGGATCGATCCGCAACTCACATTTCTGGCAGAGAGTTTGGGAAAACGGGTGGATCGATCCATGTTTTGAGGGAGGATCGATCCGCTTAGTTCCCAGCAGACATGAAACCTTAAGTATGGATGTAGAACTAGATAAAAAGCACCAGTGGATGACAAGAACTTTGATAAGAACAAAAATTATGCCAAGCATTAATCATTGGGCATACAAAAAGAGAGTATAACTCACGAGAGCTTACTCAACCCCAACTGTGGGTTCCTCCAATGGGATTGATACCAACTCGGCGTCAAATCCCTCGAGAAAAGGTTTGAGCCGCTGCCCATTGACCTTAGAGATGGTCCCATCTTTAGGATCTAGGATTTCCACGGCTCCATGAGGATAAACTTTATGTACCATGTAAGGGCCAATCCAACGGGATTGCAACTTACCCGGAAAAATGTGTAGCCGTGAATCGTATAAAAGCACTTTGGTATCAACAACGAATTGTTTTTGAACAATCCGCTTGTCGTGAAATGCTTTAACACGTGCCTTGTACACTTTAGAACTCTCGTAGAGTTCACTTCGAATTTCTTCCAACTCATCGAGTTGAAGCTTTCTCTTCTCACCACTCTCATTAAAATCAAAATTGAGCTTCTTGATTGCCCAATAAGCTCGATGTTCAAGTTCGACCGGCAAATGGCAAGCCTTCCCGTAGACCAACCGATAGGGGGACATTCCTAAATTCGTCTTATAGGCCGTCCTATATGCCCAAAGCGCATCGGTTAGCCTAGAGGACCAATCATTTTTCGACGGGTCGACCGTCTTTTCGAGGATTCCTTTAATTTCCCTATTAGCCAATTCGGCTTGACCGTTTGTTTGAGGATGGTAAGTGGTAGAGACTTTATGGGTTACGCCATATTGCTCCATCAAGCGAGCAAAAGGGGAATTACAAAAGTGTACCCCTTGATCACTAATTATGGCTTTCGGAGTGCCAAACCGGGACAAAATATGCTCTTTGAGAAATTTCAAAACCACTTTATGGTCATTGGTCCGAGATGGTATGGCCTCAACCCATTTGGAGACGTAATCGACCGCCACCAAGATGTATTCGAAATTATTGGATTTAGGGAAGGGTCCCATGAAATCTATTCCCAAACAATCAAAAACTTCTATGGTAAGAATGGGGTTTAGAGGCATGGAGTTCCTCTTGGTGATTTTTCCGAGGAGTTGGCACCGAGGACATGCCTTGCAATAGTCATGTGCATCCTTGAATATTGTGGGCCAATACAAGCCACTGTGGAGCACTTTGAAAGCGGTCTTTTGTGAAGAGAAATGTCCTCCACATGCTTGGTCGTGGCAAAACGACAACACGCTCGGTATTTCATCGTTCGACACATATCGCCTGACTATTTGATCGGCACAATATTTGAAGACATAAGGGTCATCATAAAAGAACGATCGTGCCATCAACATAAGTCTCTCATGGTCTTGAGTAGACCATTCTTGAGGCAATTGGCCCGTGACAAGGAAATTTACCACATCCGCATACCACGGGAGAGTGGAGACTTTAAGCAATTGCTCATCCGGAAAACATTCTTGAATGGGTATGGGGTCTATATGATTGTGATCAAATGTCAAAAGTGACAAATGATCCGCGACAACGTTCTTCACCCCCTTTTTATCCTTGATGGAGAGGTCAAACTCCTGGAGAAGTAGGATCCATCGAATAAGGCGCGCTTTAGCATCTTTCTTGGAGAATAGATACTTAAGAGCAGCATGATCGGTGAAACAAGTGATCGGTGATCCTACCACATATGACCGGAACTTCTCGAGTGCAAAAACTATCGCTAGCAACTCTTTCTCCGTCGTGGAGTAGTTGATTTGGGCATCATCTAAGGTCCGGCTAGCATAGTAAATGACGTGGGGCTTCTTGTCTCTACGTTGCCCCAACACGGCCCCTACCGCATAGTCACTAGCATTGCACATGAGCTTGAATGGAAGGTTCCAATCGGAGGCTTGCATTATGGGTGCGGTGGTAAGCGACTCCTTAAGCTTATCGAATGCCTCTTGGCACTCGGGGGACCATTCAAAAATGACATCTTTCGCAAGGAGTTGGCACATGGGCTGCGAGATAGCGCTAAAATCCTTGATAAAACACCGGTAAAAACCTGCGTGACCTAAGAATGACCTAACATCCTTAAGGGTTTTGGGGGGTGGAAGGTTGGAGATGACATCAATCTTAGCCTTGTCAACTTGCATCCCCTCACTTGAGACAATGTGGCCTAGGACGATGCCGTGTGTCACCATAAAGTGACACTTTTCCCAGTTAAGCACAAGATTCTTTTCAATGCACCTTTCTAGAACTTTCTCAAGGTTCTCGAGGCACTTGTCGAAAGAATCGCCATAAACACTAAAATCATCCATGAAGACCTCAAGGAACTTCTCTACCATGTCACTAAAAATGCTAAGCATGCACCGTTGAAAGGTCGCGGGTGCATTGCATAGCCCAAAAGGCATTCTCCTATAGGCAAACGTGCCATAGGGACATGTGAAGGTAGTCTTTTCTTGATCCTCGGGGGCTATCTCAATTTGATTGTATCCCGAATACCCGCCAAGGAAACAATAAAATTTGTGCCCGGCCACTCTTTCAAGGACTTGATCTAGGAAGGGTAGCGGAAAATGGTCCTTTCGTGTGACCGTATTCAACTTCCTATAGTCGATGCAAACCCTCCATCCCGTGGTAGTCCTCATAGGCACTAGCTCCCCTTTCTCATTTTCCACTACCGTGATCCCCGACTTTTTGGGAACCAATTGGGTCGGGCTCACCCATTCGCTATCGGAAATGGGATATATGATCCCATTATCCAACAACTTGATGACTTCGGTCATCACCACCTCTTTCATTTTGGGATTGAGCCTCCTTTGCATCTGACGCGAAGGCTTGGCTTCATCCTCTAGATAAATCTTGTGGGTGCAAATCTTCGGAGAGATGCCCCTCAAGTCCGCTATACACCACCCTATAGCACTTTTGTGCTCTTTCAAAACCGTCATCAATTTCCCTTCTTGACAAGGGTCAAGTTGGGAAGAAACCACCACCGGAAAGCTCTCGTCTTCTCCCAAAAAAACATACTTGAGCTCGTTTGGTAAAACTTTGAGCTCGAGCTTTGGCGTAACGACATTAGAAGGAAGAGGGAAACTATCCCTCAGGGGTAATCTCTCAAAATTGGAGGTCCACTTGGCCTCCTCGACGGTTCCCACAACACCTATCACTTCCTCACTCTCTCTCTCCTCATCACTCAACTCATTCTTTCTTTCGAATTCATGAGAACACCCAACAATGGTAGTGTCACTAACTAAACATTTCTCAACATGGTCAATGCGAGTTATATTATCATTAAGCACATAAGTATGATCAAGAGAAGAAGTGATGCAAGAATCATTAACATCGGAATCACTAGAAAAACTGAAAAAATCTTACACCAACGAATCAATGAGAGAGATTTCATAAACCCCATCACCGTCCTCCTCTTCGAGGTCGGGTTGCTTAAAGAGTGAGAAGATATTCACATCCACCGTCATGTTTCCAAATGTCAACCGCATAAGGCCATTCCTACAATTAATCAATGCATTCACGGTAGCGAGGAATGGGCGACCTAAGATGATAGGAATTTGCGATTGCTCGTTCACGACCGGTTGTGTATCAAGTACAATAAAATCCACCGGATAGTAGAAGTTACCAACTTGAACAATAACATCCTCTATTATACCTCGTGACATCTTGACCGAGCGGTCGGCCATCTGTAAAGTGACACGAGTCTCTTTAAGTTCGCCGAGGCCTAATTGGACGTACACCGAATAAGGAAGTAGATTGACACTAGCTCCCAAATCAGGGAGTGCTCTGTCGATCTGGTGTTGTCCAATCACACATGCTATAGTAGGACAACCGGGGTCCTTATATTTTGGAGAAACTTCGTTAAGAATAACGGAGCTCGCATGTGCGGCCATATAAGCACTCTTCTTAACATTGAGTTTCCTTTTGACAGTGCAAAGGTCTTTAAGAAATTTTGCATAGGCCGGGACTTGTTTAATGGCTTCCAAAAGAGGGATATTGATTTCCACTTTGTTGAACAATTCCAAAAATTCATGATTCTTGTTATTCTCGGCCTTTTTCTTAAGCCTTTGAGGAAATGGGGGAGCGGGATTCAAAAACTCTTGGTCCATGAAGTCGGGGACCTTTGACAAGTCCCCCTCCAAGTCTTCAACATTAGGGGGTAATGAGTCCCCCTCATTGAGTTCGACCTCTCCTCTACCCGGGTCATAGCTAACTTGTGGTTCTTGGGGAGGTTTTTGGACCTTGTTGTCCACAATTTTTCCACTTCGAAGAGTGGTGATTCCTTTTAGATGTTCGATATTGGAATTTGAGGCTCCATTAGTCCCTTGACCTTTCGGATTTTGAAATGGTTGCGCCGGAAGCTTTCCTTTGTCAATAACTTGTTGATTTTGGAGTAATTGAGCCAATTGAGCTTGCAACGCTTGCATGCTTTGAGCATGCGATGATTGCATCCCTTGGATAGATTGCTCAAGTTGGCTCATTCTTTGGGACAAGCCACCATGATTAGGATCTTCAAAACTCTTCTTGTGAGGGGGCACATAAGGGGTTGAATGTTGATACGCCCCTTGATTTTGGGTGAAATGTGGCCCTTGGGATTGAGAGTTTGGTGGACCAAAGTTCGGAGGGGTATAAGGTGGTGGAGGCGGTTGATGAGGATAGTATGGTTGTGGGGGAGCATTTGGTACTATTGTTGCCCCTTTATTGTTGTGGTAATTGTGCCCCGGAGCACTCCACCTTCCGGGAGGATCGTAGGCATCATTTTGGGAAGGATTGAATCTAGGCCTAATGTTCATCCCAAGTGCACATGCTTGCTCCAAAGCTTGTGCTTGGAGGATAGGAAGGACGGGGCATTCATTGGTTGAGTGCTCCGGATCATAGCATAAGTAGCAATGCAAAGGATTGATCGGTGCGAGGATCGGGAGAGGATTGGGTCTAATGGTGCCCTTTTGAGATTCCAAAACCTCTACTTTTCTAGTGAGTTCGAAAATGGAACCCGCTTCGTTTGACACTTGACATAGGCTGTGATTCAAAGGGGCTACAGTGACCGGTGGTGTACGGTCATGAGGGTTAGATGTACGCCAGCCACGCGAAGTTTCATAGACATATTCTAAATGGGCTTCGGCTTGCTCGGCTTCTAGAGTTAAGAAACTCCCGGAGCACATGGTTTCGATCAATTGTTTTGTATTGGGTTGTAACCCCCCATAACAAATGGAAATTTGACGGAATTTGTCAAAACCATGGTGCGGGCATTTCCTAAGGAGATCCTTGAATCTCAACCAACACTCAGCAAAGGTCTCGTGCTCTTACTGGGAGAAATTTTGAATTTGTTTGACCAAAGCTTGTGTTTTGTGCATGGGGAAAAACTCCTTATACAATTGCTTTTGGAGTTCCGGCCATGAGCCTATGGAATTTGGGGGTAGGGTCACTAACCAATCTTTCGCCCTATCCTTGAGGGAAAATGTGAACAATTTGAGCCTTATGAGCTCGGGTGTGCATCTTTGTTGTTCAAACGTCCCACATATGTCCTCATACTCCCTAATATTCTTATAGGGGTCCTCGTTCTCTCGCTCATGAAAATTGGGTAAGAGATTGATCATTCCTGGTTTAAATTGAAACACCCCCGCATTGTACGGGAATGTTATGCAAGATGGGGAAGACACAGTCTCGGGTTGAAGGTAATCCCCGATCGTTCTCCCAAAGGTTTGATCCATTTGCGGAGGTGGAGGGGGGGTAATGATGTTGAAAAGGAGGTGGTTGATGCGGCGGGTACCTGGGTGGAGGAGCGGGGTTATGTTGACCCCATTGCTCCCGATGGAATCGATCCATGGGAGTTTCGCCCTCTGTGGCAAACGTAGCATGATCCGAAAATGCATCAACTACCGGCTCTCGGTGGCTGGTACTGTGCGAATTTTGAGTGAATGATGGTGAGGATGTGGTCGGAGGCCGCCAAAACGACCCACTACTACTACTACTAGAACTAGCATTAGAATTAACTGCAAAGGGGTTAGTCATACCTGCGTTGCTCGGATTTGACATTGTGAGAAGCTGTCGATTTTCACTTAAAGGCTACTCCTTCAAAGACACTCAACAAGAAAGCAACGAAGATTAAAAGCAAAAGCACTATAATTAGAAACTAAGCGACCTAAGGTTGTTACCAATGCCAATCCCCGGCAACGGCGCCATTTTGATTAAGTCACAATCAAGTTCTTTTGTTAACCCTATTAAAAACGTAGTATGGTGGAAATAGGGTGTCGAGTCCACAGGGATTGGAGTGCAACAATACTTGGTGGGCGCTTAATAACCAATTATAATGCGAAGAGCGATTAACAAACTAAGAAATAAAAATGAGTCTTTTCGACTATGGGGTTGATTCGATTGTTCTTAGATTAATTATAATGGCTATTTCGAAGGTGTAAAGTAACTTTGAACAAAACTAAGCTTAAGTAAAGATTTGGGGGTTTTGTAAACGGAGAAGTTGAGGTTGGGGAGCATTCCCCCACCTTGGACCAAGCAACACATGACTTTTACACTTGAAGCACATTCTAGAGTAGAAAATCCCATTGTGGCAAACCATCAAGCATGTGGTATTCAACCAACATGTTAGATGGATGTTCCAATGCAACACATGGGTGTAGGGTTAGAGTTTAGAGGTTTAATCACTTCAAATGCTTGACATTAGAAGTGAGGTCTCAAAACATTAAACCATACCCCCATGAACTCTAGTTATGCTACAAAGTGTGAGAGTCCTACAATAAAATACACATAGATCCAATGGTGGGTTTATGATCCCCAACCTTGAAGGTCTAGCTACTCATAATCACAATGATAACAATATTCAAGAGAGGGAAAGAGAAATTATACCAACTAGATGAAATCACCATAAATGCCATAAGAAATCCAAAACTTGATCTAATAAAATCTTCAACCATTCAATACATATACACTCTCTTCTCTCTAACAATAAATGGAAGTGAACAATGGTAGATGAGGAGTAATGAGGGAGAGAGATGAGAGGATTAGAGAGAAGGAGAGCTTGTACCCTAAGAGAAAAAAAACTAAAAACAACCTAAAAAATTCCTCCTTTAAAAGAAACTCATCTTTAACTATATATACCCCCAAAACAAAATGGCAAAGTTGTAATAAAAGGAAGAAAACATCAGCAGAGGCCGCGGATCGATCCAAGGCAAAAATCCGGATCGATCCGCTTCTTTAATTCGCCGTTAGAATCTTCAGCGAAACACGCGGATCGATCCGCGTTGAAAATCCAGATCGATCCGCATTCGGATTTCTGGGCAGAGAGTTCTATAAAACGCGCGGATCGATCCAAGTGAAAGGGGCGGATCGATCCGCTCGGGTAGCTTTTGACTTCTTCCTTTATTCCTCACAAACAAGGCCTACAACAATGCCTCAATTACCTATAAGAAAAAGGGGTATTATTAGTAAAGAGAGAACATCAAGAAGAACAACAAACGCACAAATTCACCCATTAAATCTCCCGGTTTAAGTGATAATTCGTGTCCAATACAATAAAGAACATGTAGTCAAGAATGCAATATTGGGCACGAATCAGGTACCCTTTTTCCTGTGCACTCCATTTCCAAACGTCAATCGAGTTTTTCTTCATTGTACTTCCAATCAGACGATACAACCCACCACACTTTTTTCCCTTCATAAGAACCATGCAGCCACGTGTGATTTTCATGGCTCCACCTGCAGCAGAATACGTATGGAATCCATCTGGCTCAGTGATAATACATTTTTTCGCACCTTTGGGACATATCTCACACCACCCAAAGTACGAACCACTCCATCAAACATTTTAATTCTAACCGTCCCAATACCCATAATTTTGCACGAGGATCCGTCACCCAATGACACCTTTCCCAAATTAACTTTTTGGAACGCATTAAAATATTCCCTTCTGAAGCATATATGGTTTGTACAACCAGAATCCAAAATCCAATCATCACGAGAAATAGTGTGCATACTTTCGGAGACTATGAGAACATCTTCATCATCTCCCAATAAAACTAAAGAATTTTCACCATCACCATCTTTCCCACCATCATCCTTCCCTTTACGTTGAGGACAATATTTTTTGATGTGACCCAATTCTTTGCACAGATAGCATTGGACTTCTCTCCATTTAGAACTAGATCTAACCCTGCTGCTACCTTCAGATCTATCTTTCGTCCTTCCCCGATTCCCACTTGCTACAGCCAAAGTAGTTTCATGTCCACCCTCACTAGTTGTCGTTCTCTGAGTGTCGTGGGACACTAGTGAAGACTCCACCTGCTCTAAAACCACTGTATCTTTACCATACAACAACGCAATGAGGTAGTAATATGAATCTGGAAGAGAGGTAAGAAGTAGGAGAGCTTTATCTTCTTCCTCAATCTTGACATCAACTTTCCGTAGTTGATCCAAATACCCGTTGAACACACTCATGTGTTCCATGAGATCCCCGCCTTCTTCCATCTTTATCCGGTACAACTGTTGCTTCAAATGCAATTTGTTAGTCAAACTCTTGGCCATATAGAGTTTTTCCAACTTTTCCCACAAGCTTGACGCAGAATCTTCATCCATAACATTATTGATAATGTTATCAACAATACAGAGTCGGATTGTGCTAACACACCGCAACTCCAACTCCTCCCACTCGTCATCTTTCATGGCCTCCGGCTTTCCATCCTTTCCCTTCAAAGCCTTGTACAAGCCTTGTTGCACAAGAATGTCTTTTGCTCTTCTCTATCAGAGACTAAAACTGCCCTTTCCATTGAACTGCTCCACTGTAAATTGTGAGTTGATCATCGTCTTCATGGTGAATTGACTGGCACACCGAACCTGGCTCTAATACCACTTGTTGAGATTTACGCAGCGGAATTAAGCAAGCATACAATGAAAAGAAAAATAACAAGGGAAAAAGAAAAGAAAAAACACAAGAGAATTCTACGTGGTTCGGCAAAACCCTGCCTACGTCCACACCCAAGAGATATTTCATTTACTATTGAGAATAAACTGGTACAAGAAACCTTGGATTAAATCACATAACCCAACTCACAAATCCCTTGTACTCACTCACTCAATACCCCAAAGAAAAAACCCTCACACAATATTTTTCTTCTCTCTCACAAACCCCCCAGCCAAGTGTATATCATTGCCCACAAGTATATGTTATACACACATATATGAATGATATATACTACTGCTTTCTTTTCTTGTTGATGAAGACTTCCCAATATTCATGCCACCTAATTGATAAGCATATACTTTCCATATCCAAATCCTATTAAGTTTGGATAGTATCCTACTTTGTGATTCCTATCAATACTCACGGCTAGCATAATAAAAGATGCCCAATTTATTTTGGATTACATGGGGATGGACCCGACATTATGCTATTGTCTTCACCAACCATTCTTAGCTCTCCAAAACTCCTTCAACTCATTCACCACCTACCTTAGTCTATTTGAAACTCATCATTACCTACCATACTCCAACCTCCACCTAGGATCTTTTACTCTATTGCTCTCTGTAACGACCCACCTCCCCATCTAGCAACAATATTGTCTGCTTTGGGCCTAAACACAAAGAACTTTCCAGGGGGTCACCAATCCCTGGTACTGCTCTGGCAGCAGCACGCTTAACTGTGGAGTTCTTTCGTGTTTAGCTCCCTCACGGTTTTAAAAGGCCTTGTTGCATATAGGGGGGCGATTAATCCTTATAAACTAGTCCAGGAACTTCACCCCAGGCGATGTGGGACAAGCCCCCACACTCAAACCTCACCTCATCCATCTTGGCCATCCTGCCTCAGGAGTATTGGCTCTTGGTCGTCACAATCTCTGTCTCTGAGCTCCCTTAGTTCATACTTGAGCCACGTCCTCTCCAAGACTCTCTCTCTCTCTCTCTCTCTCTCTCTCTCGCTATCCGTCTGTTTGCACCCAAAAATCGTCAATGGTTTTTGAGCCCGAGTTGCGTGGAACTGAATAGACGGGAGGCGGGGCTAAGGTATGAATGACTCATCGGACTTAAATATAGACGTGAGACCGATGATAGGTACAAGGCTGTTGGGTGTTGTGAGGAGAGCCCGATGGGTAAGACGAATATGCGTGAGGATTATCGGATTATGGAAAAATATAACCCAATGCGCTGATAGCCCGATGGTGGAATGAAGCAATACGAAGCCCAATCGGACACCGTGTAATGAAAGATGGGAGTAGTATTCCGATTGGCCATGGGCGTTTGAAGAAAAGCGATCGGGCATGAGGGAAGGCATGGAAACAGGTAGAGCCCGATTCATTCGGGAGAATAAGCGACGAGGCTGATGAATTGAAAGGGGAAGACGCTGTTATCCACAGTTGTCAGGATGACGCCACCTCAGAATTTTGGAAACAAGAGTCCGTTCAGGAAAGGATCTGATCATGTCCAACTGGGTTTAGGTGTTTAATCCCTAAATTAAAGGGATTGATTCAATCAGGGTCTGGATAAGGTAGGAGTCAGAGATAAGGAAGGTCTTTTCCAATCAGCCAATCAATCAAGCAACTTGGGGCGCAAGCTAAGGAATTTTTGTCCAATTAGGAATCATCTAAGGCCGCTATAAATATTCAGGCAGGCCAACCAAGCAGGGGACTCTGCGTCATCTCGAAACAGCATACACACTGCATTCGAAGCATTCAAAGCATTCAAAGCACTCTCTTAAGTCTTTATGTTTTCCAGTTTTCATAGCAAATAGGTTTGCCCTTTTTTGTTATTTCTCTTTGTTCTTTTGGATAATCAGCCTGTTCTGGTTTGTTCTTTAGATCTGTTTATTTTTTCCAAACACTTAATAAAATCTTCGTTTTATTAAACCGTTTGTGATTGGTTTACCTGTTAAACTCGACACTTTTTAGCTTGTGCGCTTCAGTACTGCTAAAGAACTTACGGTGAGGGTACTTTCCTACTCACTATACACAATCACCCTACTTAGAAGTCAGATTCACCAAATCTTGTGTATCACTCACACATGTGGATAGGAAATTAGTTTGCACGCACACACACACACACACCTCGAACCACTGTTGGTTCTGGCACGCCCGCACAAATTACAGCAAACACCGTCTCTCTCTCTCTCTCTCTCTTGATCGATCGATCGAGGTTACATTAGTTGGTTCTTACTTGAGTCACGCCCTCTCCAGGAGCAAATATTGGGTATAACGAGTATACCACGTAAGAATTTATCCTCTTTCATATGTTTTAAATTTCTGCTGAGTTGGAAGGACTTTTTGCCGAGTCATGGAAAAATTTCCTTGAAAATAAGGGCCAGATGGATTCATAAAAGCTTTTTATTGACTTGGGATATCACATCACAATATACACCCATTACATTGATGTTTTCTTCCCTTTTCAGGACCCTCTGCTTATTCCTCACTTCATCTCTCACAAACACCACGAAAGAACTCATACAAAGTTTTAATGGGAAGAAAAAAAAAAAAAAAAACTGAACACAGTTTATTCAGTAATTGAAACATTATATTTAGAATTGCAAATTCAACTACTTAAAATATTCAGTACTAAAAATTCAACGATTAATTTTTAAGTGTTATCAAATAGATCTTAGAGCCTCTAAATGGATGGACTCAACAAATTAATTTAAAAATAAAAAACAAACGATTATGATGAGATTCCATTTCGTAATATTAAGACATGATTTATGACCTCTTAAATTAGGAAATAACATTCCACCCTAAATTCTAATTGATATGCCACCAAAGTTTTCAAATAGCGTATTTGAATTTTGAAATACAAGATAAATATATGACAATACGTACATCAATTCCATTGCGACGTGCCACGTCATTTTATTTTATAGGGAATGACATGCCCTCCAAACGAGAAATTTATACATTGTACTGGGATCATTTTTTTTTTTTTTTTGGTGAGATATTAGATCATAAATCCCTTAAAATTATGTGTTTTAGTGAAAAATTCACGTTTTTTTTGCAGTTTTATGAAAAGCCTTTCGCTACTTTTCGTATTTGATGAAAAACCCTCCGCTCACAGATTATGTTATATTATCTGTGAACTTTAAATCATCATAACTCACTTGTTTTTTAGTTTTTTTTTGGTGATTTGTTTTTTGATATCATATATTTTTTCGAGATCTACGCATTAGACTTGAAAGTTGTACAAAAAAAAATAATTTGGAACTTTATTTTTCATTTTTATCTTTCAGATATATAATATTATCTGTTTACATTAACAAATAACATTATTTGTCAACTTTAAATCACCATAACTTTATCAATTCTTGGGCTATTTGGGTGATTTTTGTTTTGAATTCATGTATTTATTTGAGATCTACGCATTCGACTTGAAAGTTGTACAAAAAAAAAGTAATTTGGAACTTCGTTTTTCATTTTTATCTTTCAGACACAAACAGATAATATTATATGTTTACCCTAACAGATAATATTATTTGTCAACTTTAAACCACCATAACTTTATCAATTCTTGGGCTTTTGGGTGATTTTTTTTTTTGATTTCATGTATTTCTTTAAGATCTACGCATCGGACTTGAAAGTTGTAAAAAAAAAATAATTTGGAACTTCGTTTTTCATTTTTATCTTTCAGACACAAACAGATAATATTATTTGTTTACACTAACAGATAATATTATTTGTTAACTTTAAATCACCATAACTTCATCAATTCTTGGACTTTTTGGGTGATTTTTTTTTTTGATTTCATGTATTTCTTTAAGATCTACGCATCAGACTTGAAAGTTGTAAAAAAAAAAAATAATTTGGAGCTTCGTTTTTCATTTTTATCTTTCAGACACAAACAGATAATATGATCTGTTTACACTAACAGATAATATTATTTGTCAACTTCAAACCACCATAACTTTATCAATTTTTGGACTTTTTGGGTGATTTTTTTTTTTGATTTCATGTATTTCTTTAAGATCTACGCATCGGACTTGAAAGTTGTACAAACAAAAAAAAAAAAAAAAAATTTAGAACTTCGTTTTTCATTTTTATCTTTCAGACACAAACAGATAATATTATCTGTTTACACTAACAGATAATATTATTTGTAACTTTAAACCACCATAACTTTATCAATTCTTGCGCTTTTTGGATAATATTTTTTTTTTATTTCATGTATTTCATTGAGATCTACGCTATAGGTGTGGAAATTCTAAGAAAAAAAGTCAAGTTGCAGCCTAATTTTGAGGTTTTATCTATCTTACAGATAATATTATATGTTATCTGTGTGTCTAACAGATAATATTATCCGTCAACTTTAAACTACCATAACTTTATCAATTCTTGGATTTTTTGGGTGATTTTTTTTTTTGATTTCGTGTATTTTTTTTAAGATCTATGCATCTATGGTGTCAATTGTACGAAAGAAATATATTTTTATTATATGTATGCGAAAAAAATGTAATTTTTCATATATGTTTGATGTTTAGTTTTTTTTTTCTAGTATTTCATGATCAACATTGAACTTGACTGATAGATCTCGTTTTGTTGATTTCAAAACATCCAATTTTACGAAAAACGGACTTGTATAACAAAAGTTATAGCAATTTGAGTGTAAAAATGGCCTAATGTGATAAATTCTGTCAATTTTTTATTAAGTTACGCGGATTAGTAATTAACTGTTATTTTGTTTCAAAATAAAAAGAATTTGACATTGTATATATCTAATTTTAATAACATTATCACCGAGAGATAAGTTAATAAACAAACTTGGCTGCCTAATCGGATTTGGTAACTGGTAAGCTTAGCATTTCTCAATAATTATGAAATTACTCCGAACTTATCAATGGATAAACAAAAATTAGATATGCTAATCCGAGGAACTTATATATCATTTTCTCTAAAACCATATACCGCTTAATTAGGGAAAAATATAGTATAATTACCGCTTTTCTTCATTTCTTATGGAAGTAAATCAATAGTCAAATTGTAAAGATTACAATACAATTGACAAGTTACTAGGTAAACACATATTTGAAAATACATAGCCTTTGTCTTTTTAAGCTGACTCAAACAATTTGAATAGCATATATAATTGGGTTCTTGCACATTCAAATTTGAACATCCCAAACACACCATCGATCAGAACCGGCTACTTATATATTGGATGGTAGAATTTTTTTTGGCTTTATTGCAAACCATACCTTTGAAGTTTGGTCCCCGTCTTATTTTAGTTTATGCAGTTTTAATTGTATTTATTTGATTCTCAAATTTTTTTTAATAGAAGCAATATTAGTCTAAATGTTCAATTCGATGAGAAAAAATGACAGAATTTACACACTATTTGTGCACAGTTATGCTGATAATTATGTGGGTGGGGAGATTGGTGATTTTCTATTTTTGCCCCTAAAAAGCGTGAAAATGCATAGCATATGAGTAAAGTCTGTTAATTTTTCTTACCGAATTGGACATTTGGACCACATTATTTTATTTAAAAACTTCAGAGACTAAAATGAGATAAAGATCAAACTTGAAGGGTATATTTTGTAGTTAAACTTTTTTTTTTTTGGCTACAGTATTAATGTATGGTAGATAAACATGGTTGAAAAACAAACATACATCAACATAAGAAGAGAAAAAATAAAAAAAAGTATATGGGTATAAAAATTTCATGTCATTATTATTTCAACTTGAAATTAATTTGTTAAGGGACTGTTTGGAATGTCTAGGTTTAATCCAAGTCTCTATTTTTATCGGGTTCTTGTACAACCACAGTTATGTTGGTTAATTTGCAAAAATAACGATTTTAAAATTAAGAATTACTAAGCTGGACATGCGTGCCTTATTGTGCAAAAATTATCACTCACCAAATACTTGAGTATACAAAAATAGTTCACTTAATGAACCACATAATCAACTATATCATTTTGCCAAACAACCCATTAACATGTTATACAGAACCCAGTACTAGTGTACCATAAAAAATAAAATAAAAAAGTACTAGTGATTAATAAGCCTATAAATAAAAAATGTTTTTTTTTTCCTTACATAATTAAAAGTCCAAAAAGATAAAGTAGTTTTTTTTTTTTTTTTTTAATACCTAAAAACACAAATCATTTCGTTTAAACTTTAAACTCAAAACTACCTTAAGAAGATACACACCCACGTCCCCATTTTCTCTCCCCACATCAACATCCAATACAAAAACCAAATCAGTTAAAACTCTCTCTCTCTCTCTCTCTCTCTCTCTCTCTCTCTCTCTCTCTCTCTCTCTCTCTCTCTCTCTCTACATATATATCTCTCATTAGAAAACACAGGGCCTTTCTGCGGCGTCAAAAGGGCCGAACATTTGTCAAACCCTAAAAATGAGCAATACTAATATTAAAGACCATAGTACAAGCTCTATTACTACTACGGTTAGTCCAACAAGTAGCTCCACCTCCCAAGCATGTGCTGCATGCAAACACCAACGTAGAAAATGCTCGCCCGACTGTGTCCTCCGCCCATACTTTCCGGCCCACCACCACACGCACTTCATCAACACCCACAAGCTATTCGGCGTGTGTAACATCTTAAAGTTTCTCCGGCTGGTCCGGCCCTCGGAGCGTGAAATGACTGTTAAGACCATGGTTTTTGAAGCCAATGTACGTGAAAGTGACCGCGTAGGAGGGTGTT
Organism: Hydrangea macrophylla; assembly: GCA_033977485.1. Classification (NCBI taxonomy): domain Eukaryota; kingdom Viridiplantae; phylum Streptophyta; class Magnoliopsida; order Cornales; family Hydrangeaceae; genus Hydrangea; species Hydrangea macrophylla. The sequence goes on along the minus strand of CM066995.1, from coordinate 79,792,221 downwards.
ATCGTATAATATGCGACTTGCATCGTCAGATCGATCGTTGTTTGGCCGAGCTGAATCTTGTTATTCATCAGATAGCGATTTGTCGCGCGAAAGTCGAAGAAATGCAAAACCCTAATATGGGAAATATAAGGGCTATTGTTAGTTTTGATGATCCTTATAATGTTCAAGGTATGGACTTTATTGATAATAATGATAGTTATTCATTACAAGGAGTACAAGACAAGCAAGTTTTGGTGGATGAATTGGAAGATATCAAGCCTCCTGTTGGTTTTTGTGATGAAAAAGTGCCAATTCAATCAAGGTTTGTGTTCTAGTCCAATAGTTTTTGTTTTTCATTATAGTTGTGATGATATTTAATTTGAGAAAATGAGAATGAATATGCTTATTTTGTGCAAATTAAGAATCCTAAATTGATCAAAATTGATGCATTTGTTTACCAAATATTGTATAATATCTTTCTGAGGATTTTTTTTTTAAAGACATTGGGCATTTTTTTTTTTTTAAAGACATTGGGCATAATAAGGGCTAGCTAGAAATTAAACTAGGAGTACATAAAGATCAAACCGGAACTGATCGAGCTGTAGCATCCTTAATTTTGGAAATTTTCAGTCCTTTGTGTGTAATCGATCTATTTATTATTTGGAAAATGCTAAACCCACATAGTGAATCATACAATTTTTTTCACACACAACATTAAATGTTTGTAACTTGTGCTGTTTGATTTTTTTACACTTTTTTGTGCCCCACTTATACAACACACGATAAAAGCATTTAAAACTGTGTGTGATTCAATGTGTGGATCTAGTATTTTCCTTATTATTTTTTTTTGGACAATTCGTACACTTTTTTCCTTACTTCTCAATTTAGCCCCTCTTGATTATTTTATGTGGCTTTTGGTTGTGGATAAGTTTAGGATACGTAAAGAAATTAATTTTAGCTTTTGATTGATCAACAGTTTATAGACACACACAAAAAAAAAAAAAATTTATATATATAGAGACCTTCAACTATTATCTTTAATTCTTCAAATTAATTAAATTGACCCCCTCAAATTAATACCCATTCACAAATAGTTGAGGGGGTCATTTTATTAAATTTTTTAAATTTAAATGGGATATTAATAAAAAAAATGCAGTACATAAAGAGTGTCTATATAATTTATCCTATTAAATAATCATTAACATATGTTTTAATTTCAATTAAAAAGCAGCATCATTACAGTGTAGACAATGAATAGTAGTAAGTCATTGGTCAATCCATAGGTAAATTGTTGAAGTCAAAATTAAAGACAATCTATCTGTACGTAGGAAGAGGAAATTAAGGTCTACAGCTAGATGATAGTACTGAAGGTTGGTGAAGTCAATACGGAGTACTATTTTAGTTATTTTTGAACCCGCTAAATTTGGTGAGCAAGCATTCAGCTTAATAATAAATTTTATTACTCTCTCCGTCTCATAATAAGTGTTCATTTCTTTTTTGCACAATGTTTAAGAAAGTTGTATTATATTAATTTATTTGGTTTATTAAAGAGTCACTTTCCAATTTTACCCTTAGATGTGATGGGTGTTTGACTTTTTGTTTATTTTGGGACCACAAATAAATGCTTCTTTGTCTTTATTATAAGGGTAGTTTTGAAAAATAAGTAAAAGATATATGCCAATTTAGGAAGGTGGACACTTATTGTGGGACATCCCAAAAGGAAATGTGGACACTTATTATGGGACGGAGGGAGTATTTTTTTTGAACAGCAAAATAATGGTATTCATTAATAATATTAAGGATAAATTACACCATTATACAGCACACCCCAATTCAGTAAAAAAATTTAAAAGACCTTCCAAGTCAAACAGTGCCAAACACTTTTCTCGAGAGACCCAAACAACCACCAAATAATAACAGCCTATGAACCAAAATCCAAGTAATATTAGCCTATGGACCTAACCCCAACAAGAAAGAACAAAATCAAATTATCAGCAAGGGAAAGCTCCAAAACATTTGCCAAAGAAGCTCCCAAAATCAAAACTGAAATGCAGGAGCAAAGCCAATGCAGCAATGAGTCTGGTAAATCTTCGAGCTGCAAAAACTTCGCAGCAAGACAGCAGCTATCTACTAACATGAGCATCGGATAAAATGACAGTAGCTAGCTAGTAAACAGAGGATTCCGAATGGAAACCGAGTAGCGGGCATATGATGAAAAAACATCAAGGTTCCGTAATTGAAACAGACTCCAATTTAAGAGTTTCAAACTACGGAGCATTCCACAATGGTAACCTTTAGCATTACTAGCGAATCCTCGGTAGTCGTATGTCAAACAGCACCCAAATCATTGAAATTCTTTAAAGCTGTCATTTTTTTCCCCATTGTGTAGTAAAAATCTGCAGCACATCCTTCAGCAGAGGCACCATCTCTCCACAATGAAACCACCAGTCAATGCTTCAACAGTAATATGACCGCAAACCAGCTCCATGATGTTAAAAATATAAATACTAGAAATATTTCGAGTATCCAAATTTTTAACATGGTATCATGATGTAGTATTTATATTTCAACACATAGAATTCTTACAATCTTTTTCATATGGCCTTAGCCATTTCTCTTTTTTTTTTTACACCCATTACACTAACCATATCATCTTTTTATACTAGTACAAAGAATATTCTAGAGATATAATTAATTCACCTAGAAAGAGTAGTCAACCATAGAAATACTAACCATCACCTTAAAACTATTACTTCACCTAAACCATTCTAGAATAATTTGAAAATTTCAAATTATATTTCCAACACATGAGATCTGGCACAGCCCAACACCCAATTTGGAAAAACACAAGAAGTAGCCCAATCCATCAACAAACCAAATACAAAGAGACACAACAGCATCCCCCCATTAAGCATCATTAATAATAATAATTATTATTATTATTCTTATTTTTATTAACTTACCCTTGTTTGTGCAGATAGAAAATATTATAGAAAGTATACCAGGCTAGCCATGTTGATAGAAAATATTATTTTTTTGGGTTGAATAAATTTTTTTTTTTTTTTTTTTGACAAAGTTTAGTTGAGTTTGAGTACACTTTTTGATATAATTAAAACTATGAACCATTTCCTCAATGGTGAATCTTTATCTTCTTGTGTTATTTGAAGAATAGATGTTTCTATAAACCATAATTTTTCTGAAAGATTGGACTTAAACCATGAAGTTGGTCTTTTTTTTGACCCCCTAGAATTTAATAAATTACAATGATGCCCTAAGTTATACTATTTTAGTTTTACCCCTAGACTTTGGTATTTTACTTATTTCCAATATTGTTTTAGTCAAACCATTAAAAGATTTTCACTCCAATTTTAGCCATTTGTTCTTAAATATCTTTGGATATAGGGATTAGAATAAGTATAAATGCATGGTTAATTAATGACCCGATACAAATTACAATGTTATAAACATTTTGAAGAGGAGAGAGGTTCCCCTTGAATCCATAGTGCGGCAGTGCCCATTAAATTTCTGAATTTTTCTGTTACAAAGTGATGGTATTTATACAACATTACACACTATGATTAATGACCAAATTTTAAGTGAAACAATTTTAGGTATGAGAGAGAACTCTGAAAGTTCTAAATTAGAGCCAATCTCCATTTTATCGATAAATTTGCTTCTTTTTTTTTTTAATTTTTTTATTTATAAGAACTAACCTTGGTGTTTTGAAGCGTATACTCGGAAAGACAATTGCACATCTGTTTGGCTTTTTAGGATAATTCTTTAGATCGAGTTTGAACAATATTTGGTTAAATATTAGGTAGTAGAAGGTTTTGGGTTAGGTTTCATGACCTTGACAGCTTGATTTTGTGAATCATTACCTAGGTTTAGAACAAAAAGTGCTTAATGATTAATATCAACTTAGGGCCCGTTTGGTAGCTTCTGCTTTTGAATTCGGATAGAAGCAAAAATCCTAGTCACAAGGATATTATCACGTCATTGAAATTGAGAGAAATTCATTGAGGTCGAAATCTATTTCTTGCTTGTACCAAAAAAAAAAAAAAAAATCTATTTCTTGCACCACATTTGGGTTTAAGTATATCTGGGTTTACTTCGTCCAAAATGTGTGTTTGGACTCTAAAGTGCATATGAAAATCTATTAAAATGGATAAATTCTTGCGTTGTGGGTCCATAAGTACGTTGGGACCCAGATGTACTTTTGAGAAGTGATTCCATATTTGGAATTACTTAATGACTAATTAAAAAAGTCAAAGACTTTAATCTCCGCGCTTTCAGCCGTCTCTCTCACTCTTTTCACATCTGAGAAGCCAAAACATGCTTCTCCATAATTGAGTGGCCATTTGATCTCAAAAAAGCAATTTTGGGCTTTTTGCCTCCCTATTGTGATAATCCTAGTATCCTTGTAATTTTAAGTTCTTCTATGTGTATACTGTTACTTTACTCGTATCTTTTTCTATATTAATCATTTTGGCAGTGACATAGTTGTGCTTAAAGAAGTTGATTCAACTGAGCAGAAGCAAAAAAAGTGATTTAAAAGGCGCATCATCTCCACAAGGGCAACGCTTGACTATGTGTGAGAAGACCTCAAACTTCAGTACTGTCCAAAAAATGTTCTCTTTAACTTCTGAGTATTGTGTACATGACAATAAAGTATAGAGAAAGCATCAAAGGAGCTAAGTAGTTCAATTCTCTCCAGGATGCTCATAATTTTGAGCTGTATTATACATGTCTTTCATTTTGTTCATTTCTTGTGTCTATATTTGTTTTTGATTTGAGGTCAATTATTTTTCTTGCTTAATTGGTGCAATTAAAGAGTACATGAAAAAAAGGATGTAAAAGTTGAAGTCATGGGAAGAGCCGTAAACTCAGACGTCTTAGGTTCAACTCTCAGTACAGGTGTCACTTGAACTTTAATGACACGTGTGATTTTCCATAAACTCAGACATTTTAGGTTCAACTCTCACCGGTGTCACATGAACTTAAATGACACGTGTGATTTGCATGTAATTGCGTGGATTCAGGGTTTATCTATTGACCTTTTATCGAATGTGACGGAGTTAACTTCATGAATCTAGGGAAATTACGTGCCTGTGGTTCAATTTCATGAATTTTACATTCGTATATTATCAGCAAAACCTTGATTTAACCCATGAATTGATGAGTACTAAAAGATTAGTTACAAGCAAGAATAATGCAATAGTTCTTAAATTTATATTCTAAATTTGATTTTCAATTGATATGACAGTAGGACCACATCATTCTAGTGGGCCACCTGAAATTTCATTCAAAATTATTTTTGATAATCCCATGTCATAACCAAAGTTGTTTCAAATGTTAGAAAATTCGAGGACAATGATCTTTAGAAGGCCAAACAATGGTGGCCACAACATGGATTTCCAATGGCTTGCTAGGTTACAATTTTGGTGTTGGACAAACAAAGCTTAAGGCTTGTTTGCCAGTGAGTTATTGGGACCCATTTGCCAGCCCATTGACACCCCCCCACTAACACAAAAACTGGCTCCTCTTAAATAAGCAACAGTTATGCAAGAGAGCAACAATCATGTGAGTAATGTGACTATGTGACTCTTGTTTTTTCGTATATATCCACTCATCTTTATAAGGTTATTATGTTTTCTCTTGTCTCTCTCAAAGTCTTTTTTAACTACTTCCATACAAGTTTGAGTGTGCGAGTCTTTTCCAAAGCTGGAAAATACATTTTCCTGAGGTTGAAAATCTGGAATCATATATCAATCAAAGTACAATGTTTTTGGGTTAATTGTGTCACTGTCTTTTGATATAGCATGGTAATCTATGAAGCACTTCAAAAATATTTTTGGAGTTGGTGCTTAAAGTTTAGTTTAGTTTTATTTTATTTTATTTTTATAGCAATTGATTAAGAGCAATGTTATGGTTGTCAAATTATTTATTCCAAATTTAGTTCTTAACACGGACCATAATATATAAATTTCAATGAGAATCATGTGGTCGCACTATAATTATTGGTGGCCTCATTATCACATGGGTTCAAAGTCAAATTTGGGATGAAAACTTGAAAACTATAGCGTTAATTCATTGCTTAATGCAATGGTAAAAGTGCATACTTTTTGGGTGTGAATATGGATTTGAATTTGAAAATTGACTACAGTTAATTTGAGCGAGGAATATAAGGAGGTTTGAACTAGGGGTGTTCACGGTCGGTTTTTCTCGGTTTTTTCACATAAAAAAACCGACCAATAGCCTCGGTTCGGTCGGTCGATTCGGTTTTCTTCTTGAACTATAAGTTTGAAAATCGACCAAATGCCCTCGATTTGGTCAGTTTGGTCGGTCGGTTTAGGTCTCAATTTTTCTTGTACACCCCTAGTTTGAACTATAGTAGACTCAAAGTCCCAATTTTCATTGTGGAGAGATTCCACGTACTAGTGTGTTTACTATTTAGAGCAGAAAAGCTTTTTTTTTTTTTAAGAGAGAGAAAAAAAAAATGCATAAATGGAGAGAGAAAAATGATGGATGGAGAGTTATTTGTTATAGAAGGGTCACTAAGAGTTGCTCAAAAAAGATGTAGCAACCCATGGATTGAGTTAATTGTGATGAATCCTACTGTTACATAAGATACCGCATACTTTTGTGACTATCTCTTTGTGACTATTTTGTGTTCCTAACATTACCCACCTTAAAATGCCATATCAGCAGTCTATGATTGCGTTGTTTTTTTTTTTTATATATTTTTTAAATAATTGTAATTAGGATTTTCTGCATAGATTGTTTTCACTCAGCATGTCACACTGTGTCCCCAACACGGTGCAATACAGCTAGTAGTCCCTAAAGATCTCAACAAACTACTTTATTGTGTGAAAATGAACAATCTACCAATTAAAAGACCTAGCTTCTAATTTATTTCACCAGACCCCAACCACTATGTTGAAACAATTTCAATCAAACATTTGGGTCAAATGCAAGTGGGCCCCCCTTAGTCTTCTGATTCAACTAATGGCACAACATGAATATTTTTGTCTCTAGCAGTTTGTTGGTATATGTACTCCACAAAATATTGAATAGACATCATAGCAATATTTTCACCCGTATGTACTTTCTTCCCCTGAAGATCTTGCACTTTCTAATCAAATGAAATTAAGAATAGAAGATTCAGATGGTTTGAGGTGTCAATCAAGAAATACATAATCCAGAGTAAAAACATCTAATCAAATGTAATTAAAGTCACTTTTTTTTTCGCATATCTGTGTCAATATTGATATACGTAATATAAATAGCATGGAAAAAGAAATGATAATGTGTAAATAAAGTCTAACGAATTGGTTTATATAGAAGTTAAGGAACATGAAATTTCATTAACTCATAAGTTATGTCCTCATACGCAAAAGATCATATGCAACTTAAAAGTAGAAGTTTTTTCTTTTTCAATATTACATGTTTCAATATTAATCTACTTGGATAATGCGAGAGAGGGGGAAAAAAAAAAAAGAAGAGAAAATAAGAAGGGGTAGATATGGGATAGAAACGTAATGGAGTTATTGGCTATAGATGTTGAGCACCTCATGCCCTGCATATCATCATTTTCAACTTAAAAAAACGAGAGAGACCAGTTTTTAAAAAAAAAAAAAACATAAAAGGTGTATTAGAATACATTCTAAACTAAGTTAAAAAATGAATAGGATAACATAACTACAATTGGCGATAATGAATTCTGAAAATATCAATCCAAACACATCTTAATTATGCAGACAAACTACATTGCTATAAAACTAATCACTCATTCAAACTCACATTCATACAACTATCAACTACTAGTGAAATTGGGAGTACTTTCTGATAGAGAAGGAGAAGAATCAGAAGAGAGATGATCATTCAAAGGTGTCTCACTCCTCAATCTACCACCCTTTGTCCTAATATCTTCAATCATCTTATTCACAACACTCATCTTTGGACGCTCTCTCGGTGAATCAGCCAAACAGAGCAAAGCCACTTGCAGAAGAGCCACCATCTCTTCTTCCATCTCTTTATACCTCAAGAGCTCAAAATCAAGCACTTCCCAAGTCCACTCTTGGCTCATAACGCGTCGGACCCACTTGGCCAAACTGGCCTCCCCTTCACTTGTGGCCATTTTTCCTGTCAAAATCTCGAGCAGAACGACTCCAAAGCTATAAACATCGCATTTCTGGGACAATTTTGATCTGTTGTTTCCGTTGTTGCTGTTGTTGAGGAGGAGTTCAGGAGCTTTGTAGGGATTGTTTGGGGAAGATGGTGTTGGAAAGAGTTGGTGGAGCCCAATATCAGATATACATGCATTTCCCAAATTGTCAACTATTATGTTTGATGTTGTGAGATGTCCATGGATGTATAGCTTGGATTTGTTGCAAGAATGGAGGAAAGCTAGGCCTTTAGATGACCCTAATGCCAATTTTAATCTTGTAGTCCAATCTAATGGTGTTCGTCCCGGACCGCGATTTCCTGTCAAACCCGAAGTTATATTTAATTAGGAACTTGCATTAGAGCATCTTTGACAGGCTAGCTAAAATAGGATTTAGCCAATAGGTAGCTATATCGTATACTAGTTATCCAACCAGCCTGATTTGGTATATTTATTCCACAAAATCTGAATTGGCACAAATTTCAATGAGCAAAAACTAAGAAAAAAGTTAACTTGGTAAGATTGACATTAATGTAATAGTTCACTCTCAAGAAGTAGCTAATTAAACTAGAGAAGTGAAATTCTTAGTTAAATCTATGGGGATGTACTTATAGAGTGAATGAGAAAAGAAAAAAAAAATTTGCTTGGTATTGTGGAGTATTTCTCTGTAGGACAATAATTTGGTGGAGTACTAATTAATTCACGTAGGCCACCTTTGTTGGATGTGATTAAAGGAGAGATTGGGAAAATTGAATCATTAATTCATTTTTAATTGACATAGTCCTATATTTGGGACGCCGAACTAGCACGGGCTTATTAATCAACATCATTGAGTATAGTCCCCACTCATTTTCCCGGAAGTGAGCTGTACTAATCTTGAATTGAGTCTAATTAAAACGGATTATTTGACCAATCCGACCAAAGACATCCAAACGTAGCAGTAGTGTCCGAGTAAACAGTGAACTAATCACATTACCACTACATTTGTTATGCGGAAGGAGCTAATGAAACTTGGAATGGAAGAGGAGAAAATTCCATGTTTGATCCATATTTCAAATTCAACTATGTGGCAGTGAAATCAACTAGAATATTTATGCAAATCAAGTGATTACACTATCATTCAACGGGATTCCACCAACACGTGTTGGACCAAATTTGAAATTTAATTTTGAAAACCATATATGGCATTACTTTATTTTTCTTCCCCTCCTAAAGTAAAAGTAATGAAACTAACAAAAACAAAAAAAAAAAAATTGGGTAAATTACATTTTGCATCCTTATAGTTTGGGTGTAATTTCACTTTTGTCCATGTAATTTCAATTTTGTCATTTTAGCCCTTACTGTTTCATTTTAAGTTCAATGTAGTCCATTCATTGAATTTTCTTTCAATGTCTCTAGACTTGAACTAGAGACCTCGCACGTAAAATAAATCACTGCACCTACGGCCCAACCACTTGGGAGAGAATCAATAGATTCCTTTTCGAACGCAACATACAACTCTCCGTTGTACTGCGCTCTCCAAGTGTGCTTGTTCCTCTTTCTTCTTTACCATGGCAAGTCTTTGTGAAATAACTCCGATGAAAAAAAAAAAAAAAAAAGAAAGAAAAAATAACATACCATGCAGGAGAGAATGGAGGCTTCCATTGGGTAGAAAATCATAGACCAAAAGCAACTCATCCTTGGAACAATAGTATGCTCTAAGGCCCACAACATTACTGTGTCTCAACCCACCAATCTCTCTTAACAACCCATCAACATCTTTCCTCTTTCTCCTCTCTCTCCTCACTCTCTTCACCACTACCACATCATCACCACCCTCCATCACAACCTTATAAGTGGTCCCCACACTCCCCTTCCCCAACATCTCAGCTGAAGCCTTCAACAAGTCATCCACCTTAGCAAAACCCTTACACCCCTCAAAACACACCATCTCCTCATTTTCTTCTCTCTCTACAATTACATTACTTCTAGTACCATATAAATGATTGTTGTATCTCTTAGTATTAGTATTATTATTATTATTATTATTATTAACCACTCTATTTTTATTTCTCTCTCTTCTACTAAAATAACTACTGTATCTCCACTTATAACAACAGCACGTGACTAGCACGAGGGTTAGCACAACTGCGGCTATATCAATGGTGATGATGGTCAGCACCACCCGATCACTCAAACCCTTCTTTCTCTTTCTGTCACCGGAGGCCGGTCTGATCTGTACGGAATCACTCCCGACTGTCTGATTGTTCCGCCGGCAATCGGACGGTAAAGGGTGCCCGCAGAGCTGCTTGTTTCCGGCGAAAGCTGCCGCCGGGAACTTCGAGAGCCAATTGGGGATTTTTCCGGTGAGGTCGTTACCAGAGACATTGAAGTCCGAAATTGAGGTTGAGATTGAAACTGACTCGCCAGAGTTAAGAGCTCCAGTGAACGAGTTGAACTCTAATTTGAGTGTGAGCAAACTGGGTAGCCGAGTCAACTCGGTGATCGGAATTTCACCGGAGAAATCATTGTAGGAGAGGTCGAGGCGGTGGAGGTGGCGGAGATGAGTTATACCGGCGGGGAATTTTCCGGTGAACCGGTTGTGAGAGAGGTAGAGGTGCTTCAGATTGGCCCAAGAGGTCAAATTTGGGGCGGAAGAGAGGTGGTTGTGGTGGAGGCTGAGATGGCGGAGGTGGGTTAAGCCAGTTAGGATTTGGATTGACCCGGTGAGGTTGAGTTGATTGAGGACAAGTTTGATGACTCTGTGAGTTAAGGGGTTGCAGGTGACTCCGAGCCAAGAACAGGAATCGGACGAGTTGGACCACGTTGAGAGAGACTTTAAAGGGTCAGAAGATTGCTTGAAGGCTAACAAGGTGGTGGAGTCTGGGTTAGAGAGAGAAAGAGAGAAGAGAGAGAAAAAGAGGAGTATAGAGAGAGAAAGCTGCTTCAACTTAACTGACATTTTCTATCTTTGTTCCCTCTCTCTGGTTTGTGGAGATGAAAACAGAGGAAAAAAGAGTGACAGTGTCCAGTTTATATATAATTTTTATTTACTCTCATTTTGCCCATAAAAAAGTGATGGACCACCGAATATCACTATTCGAATTCTTGGTTAACAGTACGTGAGCCAATTTTAGTGGAACAAAAATGCTCTCTATCTAACTAGGGTAAATTACGCTAACACACTTCAACAATAACATTTTCTCAAATGCCCCTCTGAATTACAAAACTCAATAAATTAACTTACTCAACTATTATAATTTGTCACAAACACTCCTTCCATTAGGTGGTTGTCCAAAAAAATAAATATTTTTGTACTCTGTATTATTTTACTAGCACATGATATAAAGTATTAATAATATTATTTTTGTCTCTTTTTTAAGTCATCAAAAATTTTAGACCAATATAGGCTAAAATTTTGTGCACAACAAATAGTAATTATGTACAACAAAAAAAATAATTTTTGTCTTAAAATTTTCAAATTGTTATATGATTTAGAGGGTATATTAAAAATAATCACATACTATAGGGAGTATAATTTACCCTATCGTACGTCACTATACAGATTTCCAAAAGCGGGGGATTTGCATGCGGTGTGTGGTGTGTGACTATATTTACTTCAATCTTTTGCCGCTTACTCCGTAAGTCAGTAATGCCATCGTACAGTTTTAATTTGACTAATTTTTTTCCCTATAATACATATGTATATATATATAGATATCGGGTTCCAATATGCACTAGGTAAGTGTATTAGGTGAACGCACTGGGTTTTTAAGTCAAATAAAAAACCGCGGATCAACGGGGCGACAGGACGGGGCGCGAGTCAGTGAGGCACCCCGCAGTTATTTCAGACTTAAAAATCCAGTGCGTTCACCCAGTGCGCTTACTCAGTGCGCACTGAAGCATACCTCTCTCTCTCTCTCTCTCTCTCTCTCTCTCAATATATATATATATACTAGTTGGAGCCCTGCGCGTTGCGCAAGAAATTTAATTGTGTCGTTTCGTGTGGTTAAGTGGTTGTTAAAAGTATGTAATAAAATGTTAAAACAGTTAAATAGGAAATTGTAAATGTAACTATTTAATCTAAAACTCTTCTTACAGAAGAAGTTGATAATTCTGACTATATTATAAATGAGTAGTAAAAGTACCTAATAAAATGCCACTAAAAATATATGACACAAGTAGGGTATTTCCTCTAAAAAATGGCATGAATGTGTTTGTAGGCCTTAATTGATATTCGAATACAATCTATAAATCCTGAATTTGAGGGACGAAGTTGACCAATATGTAAATATTAGTGACCAATTAATAATAGCTACTAAAATAGCCACTTTAATTTACAATTTAAATTTATCAGAACTTAAATTTTAGAGAAGAAGTTGACCAAAATGTGAAATTAGTGACCAATTCCTAAATAGCCACTAAAATAGCCACTTTTTAAAACTTGTTTAAAGTGAATAATAAATATCCCAAAATTTGCTGACGTAAATGTAATTACACATATTACAATATATGAATCCTAACTTTGAGAGAAGAAGTTGAGCAAATTGTAAATATTAGTGACCAATTCCTAACTAACTACTAAAATAGTCCATTTTTTTTTTACTTTTTATGAAGTGAATAATAAATATCCCAAAAATTATTGACCCAAATGTAATTAGACACAAATTGTTGATTGAAACCTCATTTGAGAGAAGAAGTTGACCAAATTGTAAATATTAGTGACCAATTCCTAAATAACCACCAAAATAGCCACATTTCTTGACTTTTTTTGAAGTCAATAATAAATATCCCAAAAATTGTTTCCCAAATGTAATTAGACACAAGATTGTTGATTAAAACCTCGTTATTATATTAAATAAAATTGTAAAAGCTGATTTGAATGTAATTATTTGTCCAAAATAACATATTTACTCTCACACAAATCAATATATTCTTACAATGTATAAATAGATATATGAGTAATTATGGTGTAGTGAAGGGCAAAAGAGGAAATTCATATTTTTTGACGTGCTTGTTTATTCATTTTTATACTATAGTAAATATATTTGAAGGATCCTGCAATTGGTGTAGTACTAGTGTATTGATATTCCATTTTGGGGTTAAATACAACTACACCCCCTGTGATTTAACCAATTTGCACTTGTTCTCCTGTAGTTTAAATTTTGGCATTAATACCCTATGAGGTTTGGACTAAATGCAATTGTTAAAATTTGTTAATGCAACACGCTAAAATAACCAAATTACCCCCAAGTCTTTATAACAATGTTAATAACGAAATTTGTTTACTTCAATTCGTTTAGGAAGACATGTGGTTTTGAATTTGGTGAGAAAGAATCTTTGACATTTTTTTTAGGATTTTCTTGTTATAGGTCATGTGTTTGACCCAAAGAAAACGATTTATGATTTATTTTCCTTTTAATATGACTTTCAGGGACAAAAGAGTCATTTTATCCTTCAAATTAGGGCTCCCAAGTTTAAATCTGTTAATTTGGATGGAAAAAATAACGGTTGCAGTTTAATCCAAACCAAAAGGGGTATTAGTGTCAAATTTAAAGCACAGCAGATAAGCGCAAATCGGCTAACCACAGAAGATGTAAGTGTATTCAACCCTCCAAATTTTTTTTTTAGTTAAGCTGGCCAGAGAAATCCCAATGGTCAAATTAAGTGAAAGGGAAGCATAGACCTTTGGTAGTTGGACTAATCGTATGCACTTGCAGAGCTTGGCGAGGGTTCGTACCCATCCGCACACTTGCCTCCGTACGTGACTTATTTGGTATGTTTTGTGAAGTTGGTGCAATTACTCTAGATTTGCCCTTTATTCAACTCAGATAAAATATTATCGATAACTTATCTAAAAAATGACTATAAAATTCGGACCACGGATAACTCAAAGATCTTTAAAGAGTATGTGGATTAAGTGTTAATATTTTTAAGCTCTACATATGTGGGTTAAATAAATTTTTTTGTCAATTATAGATTTTTTATCAGTTTTGAGAAATTTTTTAACAATTCCACTTTAATCTGAAGCCACAAGAAGTTAAGTCACTTTTGAACCACAAGGTGATAAAGTGAAAGAGTAATGCTATGCTTCTTAAATCTAAATCTCAAATTCCCACCCCAAATAATTTGTCACTAATCAATATTCAGTGGGTCAACTGACTATTGTGGGGTCACTTCAACATAATCAATCGAAATTCAATGAACTTATTGTCATTTCACTTGGGATGAAAATTTGAAATTTAAATTTAAAAAATATAACATTACTCAAAGTGAAAATATATCAAACCACAAGGTGTAAAACATATTTAACCCAAATAATTTCATTCCAACTAGTCGTTGAGTCTTTACACTTGAGAGACGTTTAAAAAGTGCATTCATGAGAAAAAAAATGCCGTTGGCCATTAACCAGAGAGCTGAATATTCCTGTGAAGTGTGAAGGCCGGTGGACTTTGGGAGCCTAATGTACTCCCCATATCAAGCGTGAGCATTGATTTCACTCTATCAAAAGATGGATTTGCCCATAGTAAGCACAGGGTAGGATTTGCCCATAGTAAGCACAGGGTAGGCTACTAAGACTACAAGGACACGTTTGGATGCCAGAGGCGGGATTGGATAATTAGTCCTTTTTTAAAAAATAGTCTCCAAACTACTAATACCACCTCTCACATAGTATAACTTACTCCCCCATATGGGGGATTATTGTTTTAAAATAAACAATTAGTCCCATGCTGCATAGTGATGCCAAACGCCGGATTATTCGATTAAAATAGACTATTAGTTCAATCTCCTACTATCCCCCTTTAATCATGCAAAACAAATGAGACCTCGTTTGTTTGCCGGATAGGATAAAGAGGTATAAAGTGTATTTAGTTATCCTGGGATAACTAACCAGAGGATAAAATAGTGCAGTATTATTTGTATACTGTGTTTGGTTCATGCCGGATAATACTTGAGATAAAATTCAATTAGTCCAATGCTGTGTTTGAATGACCCTGGTATAAACCTGAATTAGTCTGCAACTTTCCTTAAATGCCTGTTTTATTTTATTTTTTTAAAAAATGTAATTAAATTGCCATGAATATACCAAATTACCTTCGCACTAACATGTTTTCTCTATAGCATCAACTACAATCATGTATGATCAAGTTCAAATTAAAAAAAAAAATTCTTAAAAAACTACATACTTGTATGAAATATCACAATATAATCAGGTTAAAAAAATAGAATCCATATCCTCATGGAAAATACATAATAATGTTGTTGATAATATGTCCTAACATAACATACTTGCAATAATTTCTAGCTCTAAGCTTTTTGGCTCTCGAATCTCTATTATTCACACAACTACAAGCCTATAAACGGTTGCAATAATTTCTGTAAGCTTTTTGGCTTCTCTATTATTCTCGTTGGCAGCCTCATTAAAGAGTAATCATATGCTTTCATTGAACTGCAATTTACAACACGAAAATCAAGAATAATCATATGCTTTCATCAAACTGCATAAACATACATCCAACATGCTAATTTTGTTATCTTAAGTGATGAAACCCCAAATATAGCTATAGTATTCAATTTTTTGTCATCTTGGATTGAGCTTAATTGTAATATTACAAGTCAAAAGTAGAAGGCCCAAAAAAAAAAAAGAAGTCATTTTCTTCTTCTTCCTCCAATGATCACTTCAACCCAACAATCTTTGACCCCTATAAAAAAAAATGCAGCAACAAAAATATGTCTTCCTCTTTCCTCCTCACCATTACTAGCACCCTACCTAGCTATTACCACTTCTTTGCAAAACAACACAGTGCCTCACCACCATTGGCACCATCATAATGTTAGATGTTAGGGATATATACTAAAAGTTATACTTTATGTAGTTGATTTATTATTTATTTAATAAAATTAGTTAATTCATTTTTATGAGAATCTGTGCGGGCAATATTTGTATTATATTATTTATTTAATATTATGCATTAGTGTCTTTCATTCTACATATTAGGTGGTTTGGTGTGTAGAGTTTGGCTTACACACAGAAGATCAGACCATCGGATCTTGTAGAATGTAAGATTTTGGTTTACAGTCTTAGATGGATTGGACACACCATCGATAGGACTGCAGCATGGTATTGTAGTAGATTTGTCTTGACTACGGGGAATGGTATAATTTCAACTCACCACGCTGGTACATTTTGTGTATTAAATGGGACCGACTTGGGGTAATTATCTTTATACTGACTTATAAGATAATTAATACCTCATCACTATTTTGAGTGCTTATGCTCTAAATCCTAAGTTAATTTATAGACACGTACATTTGATATTTACACTTGATCCCTAAAAGGGTGAGATCCATAAATGGGTCAATATCTTATTGGATTGGGTGACAATATTAATTGTGTGATGGATATTAATTAATAATGGAATCCATGACTCAATTTTGGGATTGATGATATCCTCTTGAGAAAGCTTATAAGTTTTGATTATGTCAAACCCTGCAGTTGGATTTTGTATTCGATATATCAGATATGTTAAGCAGAGGATCTCAAGGAATTTTAAGATATTAATTAAATATGATTGTCAGTGATTATATTTAATTAATGGATATCTGTAATCTTAACATGGGGAGATAATAATCATTTAATAACATGGACCTCGAAATATATTTTCGAGATAAGGGTAAGAGTGCAATTATATTTCTTTAGTGGTATGAATTTTAATTTACGAAATAGGAATCTGATTCAGTTTGAATTAGGGTTTCCTAATTCCATAAGGAAGCCCATTCCTTATTGACTTCTTATGGTCCCTATCGTAGCCTATATATATATGTTGCTTTGGCTCTTCCTCAGTTTGCGTTTTTCCATCAAGAGCATTATAACTCAGAATAAAAAAGAGAGCGTAAAAAGAGAGAGCAGAAACATAAAGGATTTCGAAGGAGCCCATACTCAGTTCGATATTCTGGCAGCAAAGGAATACGGTAGAAGATCGTGAGCTGTTATCGTGTCCGTGTTCTCGATTCATCTGCTACAGCAAACCGTTTTAGCAGTTTAAGGTAACCCTAGTTCCGTCCTTATAGGGTTATTGTAGTTTTCACGTAATTTTTGCATTACCAACTTATACGCGCTGTCAACGGATTCTGGGAATGCAGTTTCCTAACACACAACACACACCTCTATTCCTAATCTTGTTCTACTGATTGACCAGAAAGGTCAATTAATGAATAGTTATCAGTTAAACAACTCCCTATCTACTTGACTTGTTTAAATCACACAATTGGATTTTCTGTGCTCTAGATTTCTACTGTTCAAATCTTGTAAACTGCCTCAACCACCTATAATATTACGTTCAGCCACCACACCAAGCCAACACTATTGCAACCGGAACAAAATCACAACGATAATTGCAATCCCAAATAAAAAAAAGGGACAATAATGTTAAAATTGATTTTGAAAATCTACAATCAATTTGACATTTCTTATTTAAACAAATAAAGAAAAAGGATTCCCTTTTGTTTTCTTTTCTTCTCCCTCTAGCAAAAATCCAAACTCAGCTCAAATGTGTATCACTGAATTGAATACTTTTGGATTAAAAAAATAACTTTGAATACTTTTGATCAGACTTGAAGCCTAATTAGATTCAATCGGCAATGTCAAATGTTAGGTCTAAGGAAAAAAAAAACATAGTTCCAGCTTATGAGATATATATATATATATATATGTACACAGAGTTGATTCTAGTTGAATACATACACAAATGAACAAAGCACTAAGCTATATACACAAACATACATATACACATAGATCTAAGGAAAAACTTGTTGATTCTAAAATTTTTTAAGAAAAATAACTTGTAGATCTAAGAAGAAACACATATCTAACATTTTTTCTATGAAACCCTAACCATCTATAGACCGAAAAACAAGTCTCCATATGTTTACAAACCTCAGATCGGGAGTTGGAGATAAATCTTGGTGACGGATTCAAAGCTCAAGGGCGGCGGAGAGCCGGGTGATGGCCAAAGAGCTGAGCTTCGCGAATCGCCTCTGTGTGACCTCTCTCTCTTCTACTTTGTTTTGTGACATAGAAGTGGTGTTTGTGCTGATTGATTGGTTTAAATACAAAAGGGTAAATTTGTAACTTTGCGTCTACAATCCCACTAACCCTTATGCCCGTGTTTTTAATACCTCCTCCCCCTTAGTATTATTTAATACCCCCGGGACAACATTATTTTTAACCACATTGGATAATACCTTAGGTTAACTTATACTAAAAAAGCCCAACCAAACATAATATTGCCCTGGATTGCACTAAACAGTCCAATCCCCCCCTTCTTATCTGCCAAACAAACGAGCCCTAAGGCTAAATTAGGAATACCCTGAACTTTTCTCTCTCACTCAAACTAGTACGAGCACCAATGTACCATGCATTCTCTGTTGAACAAATGAGTGTGGAAAGAATAGAGGGGGATTCATTTAGACAGGAGCGGAGGATTTTTGGTCCGGGGGGCTTAGCTTATGTGGGGGTGCCCCTGAGGCAAATTTATTTGGGTCTACCTGTACATAATTATGTGAAAAATGGTAAAATAGTATATAGAATTGATTTAACACCCATAATTTGGGGTAAATCATATAATTTTAAGGGACCTATATCTAAAATATTTAAAATATTACATATAAGTATAGAATTTTCAAAAGTATAAGGGCCTGTCTAAAACTTTGATCGTAGAGTTACTTGATTTGTTACATTATCATATGAGATATATATATATATATATTATTGGGCAAATTAAAGGAAACAGAGAGAGAGAGAGAGAGAGAGAGAGAGAGAGAGAGAGAGAGAGAGAGAGAGAGAGAGAGAGATCCAAAACAAATACGTGAATCAGTGCGAAATCCAAATACGAATCCGAATCAGTGAGAAATCCAAAAACGAACCAGAATCATCCAATTTTTTTTTTTTAGTTGTATCAGTGAAGAACGTGAATGAGATTCGAACCTGCTCTAATACCATTTGAATGTATCAAATAATCAAGAAAATAACAAAGAGAAAAGAGAAAAGAGAGCTAGAGTTTCTCATAACACGAAAACTAAATGAATGAATACAATAGAAAAAAAGAGACAATAATGTTATATGTAGGTTTACTGTATTACCCTAATATAAAGTAAAAGACTAAACTACATTAAAGCTAATAAAACTAATTTAACAGCTAACTCTAATAAGCGTATCACTCATTCTTGTGACCACGAAGGTGTCACCGTCTTATCATTGTGGTCGTCATCACGCCCTTGTCTTGAGGGCTTACTATTCTTTACATATGGCACCTATAAATGGTGACCACTAATTGACTTCCCTTTGATCCACATAAGCATATAAGTAACTTAGCATATAAGCATAACAATTTTCACTCTATTGACATGCTTTTACTCAAATTTATCATAATCATAGCTACACAAACATGGAATAAGCAATCTAGGATAACAATTATCACATTAACATATCGAAACACCCAATTTTGGGATTAGAACACTCGCCTCTTCGATTCTTAGCCAATTTGCTCTTAAAATCCAATTTCAAGCTAGAATCCTACACAATTCTTGCTCTAGAGTTAATCCTACATGATTTTGATACATTAATTGCTAACAACAAGGAACGGTTGCCGAAAAAATATTGTTGAAACTGAAAATAAAAGACATGCATGTGATCTTCTTACCTCTACGAGTCCAAATATGGTCTCGGTTGGCAAAACGATCGTCAGACGACGAAGATATGGGGTCGGGAAGTCGTCGGCGACTCAGAGCTCTCTTTCTTCTCGCTGAACTCCCTCTCTCTACGTGTCTCTCTCACTAGATATTATGTTTGCTGCACATGTGAGTCGTCTAATGACTCATCCAAGGATGTGCATGCAAGTTTTGCATTTCTTTCATTTACACCCCTAAATTTTCTACGTGTTTATTATGAAACCCCTTTAAAATTACATTAACTACCCAACATTTTTAAATGAGTTTAGTCTATGTTTCGTATGGGTCCCAAATGTGGTCCCAATATATTATAAAGTTGCTATTAAACCTACCAACTATGAATCGTATTCATAAACGTCCTCACATGGATACCCAAATTGGTCTCCATACTTGACATATGACATTATAATAACTTTAAATAGTAAAACAAGTATTCATTAAGCATATATATATATATATATAATTACATCTAAATGTAATTTACATCATTTAGACCTTCGTGAGGTCCCACTTTTATACTAGTTTCACTTGACTTGAAGCTTTTATCTGTGTTCCCATCTGAGCACCTTTTCACACATGGATTCATAACCCCCCTTGAACCATCATAAGTATTAATTATTATTAATTAACACAAACATTACATTAACTTCTTTTTTGGGTACGGGTGTTACACACACACACACTCTCTCTCTCTCTCTAAGTGTGTAATTTTAGTTTGTTCAGAAAATGGAAAGGAAAGAAGTTAGCATATATGTAATTAAACCAGCTTGATACAATAGTGGGGGCTTAGTTCTTCAATTATAGTATGATTGAACTACATACATAAAAGATTCAATTTTTCACTTTTTTTCATTTTCTTTTTGGGTTTTCATTTCTCTGCACCCAAACACGGGTTTTGTAAAAATAGAACCTTAAAATCTCGTACCCACTTTCCTTAAACAACTTGAAAATAATTTTTTTCAAAACAGATTCGTTTCCTTACATTTTCATTTGTCTTTGTTGAACTGGACCTTCATATTGGACATTGTTGCCAAATCTCACACTCATCAATTTCATGCCCAGAAGATCCTACACATTTTCTGCTTCATGATTGAAACCCAATTAGTACCACAAACCCATCTCTGCTTATCACTTTCTCTCTTTCTCTCTTGGCATCTAATGGTGGTCTTCTCTAACGAAGCTCTCTTCGATCTCTTGGGCTATAATAGTTATTCATTTCCAAATCAGTGAATTAATGAATTAGCAGAGGAAACTTACCATAACCCAACATAATCAAGCCTTTTTTTTTAGTTTTAGTTTTAGTTTTTTTTTGTTTTTCGTTTTTTTTTTGTTTTTTTTTTGTGGGGGGGGGGGGGGGGGGGGGTTGTTTCCTTTAGTTTCTCTGCAAACAGGGGTTTTGTAAATATGGAACATTTAGATATCAAACCCACTTTCCATAAACAACATGAAAATAATATTTTCAAAACAGATTCGTTTCCTTACATTTTCATTTGTCTTTGTTGCACAGGATCATCAATTGGACATTGTTGCCAAATCTCATACTCATCAATTTCATGCCCAGAAGATCCTACACATTTTTTACTTCATGATTGAATCCCAAGTAGTCATAAATCCATGCGATGCACGGGAATTTACCATAAAATACAGAAAAGTACTAACTAAATTTTTTTTTTAAAGAATGATCTTGTGACTATGTGAGTAAAAATATGAAAAGATGACAAAAGAACAAAGGAGTTACTTATTTATAAGGAAAACTATCTTAAAATGATAACAAACTCTACAAATGAATGTAAAATTAAGATAGAACGCATGTAGTGTCTACGTAGCAAATGTGTAAAGATGGCACCTACCCCAATTTGAGGAAAAGAAAAAAAACAAAAAGATGTTGTGATATGTGGGAACCTAATGGCCAATGCTTCTATTGTCTATACTATACAATCGTTTTGAAACAACTTGCACTTGAAAATGAGATGGAAGTGGTGAGGACATTTTTACTGTCTTCCTTGTGTGCAACTTGCAGGCGGTTTAAAAGAAGTGATCTTACTACCCAAACAACCTGCAGGTATAGGTGTCAAATGGGCCGGGCCTGGTCAAAGTAGGACTCGATCAGGCTTTGAAGCGGGCTAGGCCGACTTCACCAAACATCTGGCCGAGCTTGCGAGAGGAGGGGGTGTCCGCCCTTGACCAATGGCCTAGGCTGGACGGGCTAGCGGACTTTCATCAATTTCTTCAACTTTTGTGACGGGGCCGTGAAGGCTTCGGGCTGGGCCGAGCTTTTTCTTCATTTCGGGTCGGACCGTGGATGGGACAATGGGTGTCTAGCCCGGCCCGGGGTATGTAAACAGTGTCAGATTCTTGATCTGAGTTAATGGAGAAGAAGATACAGAAGCTCTCTAGAGTTTTATTGATATTTTCTATATTTCTTCAGTACATACACAAGAGACTATATATACAATTTTCACTCTCTCACCGACTCTCTAATCTGTTTTAACTTCTTGCCAGCTGTCATACAAGTGGATATAACAAATATAACTAATTCTCAACCCATCCGAGATTTAGTTGCTAATACACTATTTTACTAAACTTGAACTGTATGGTTAACATCCTCCCGCAAACTGATACAGGGATGAATCAGTTTGTCCCGAAATTGAAGAAACTTGGCTGAAGAGAGACCTTTAGTAAGGAAATCTGCTAGCTGATCAAGAGTACTCACAAACTGAACTGCAATATCTTTCCTTACAACTCGTTCTCGAACAAAATGATAGTCAATTTCTATATGTTTGGTACGAGCATGAAACACTGGATTAGAGGCTAATGCAAGGGCAGATATATTATCACAATAAATGGTAGGAGGAAAATGGAGTGGAACATGAAGATCTCGTAGTAACATTCGTACCCAAGCAAGTTCAGCTGCGGTTATGGCCAAGGCTCGATATTCAGCCTCAGTGGATGACCGAGCAACAGTATTCTGCTTCTTGGAGCTCCAGCAAATTGGATCTGAGCCAAGAAATACAAGGCAACCACTAGTGGACCTTCTGTCTGATGGGTCCCCAGCCCAGTCAGCATCAGTGAAAGCATTGAGATTGAGGGAATTCCGAGAGTAATGTAACCCAAGAGTAGGGGTACCATTAAGGTACCTGAGAATCCTTTTTACAGCAGCATAGTGAACATCAGAGGGGTTGTGCATGAACTGACATACATGGTTTACAGCATAGGTAATGTCAGGTCGAGTGAAAGTGAGATACTGGAGAGCCCCAACTATGCTGCGATAAGGAGTAGGGTCTGGAAGAGGTGAGCCATCATTCTTGCTGAGTTTAGAAGAAGCTGCAGAGGGTGTCTTACAAGGTTTGGATTCATGCATCTGAGCTTTCAAGAGAAGATCTTGAAGATATTTCTATTGATTGATGGTAATACCAGTGGGAGTAGTATGAATATGAAGACCCAAGAAGTAATTGAGAGGACCTAAGTCTTTCATTTCAAACGAAGCATGCAACTGTTGAATTAAGGAACGAACAAATTGAGAATCATTCCCTGTGATGATAATATCATCAACATACAAAAGAAGAATGGTAATAGAAGATGCTTGAGATCTAATAAACAAAGATGGATCAGCTTGAGATGGATGAAAATTGTATTGAAGAAGCTGATTGGTGAAAGTTTCAAACCAGGCTCTTGGGGCTTGTTTTAAACCATAAATGGCTTTGTGTAGTTTGCAAACCAAAGAAGGATTAGCACTATCTACGAAGCCCGGAGGCTGGGTCATATAGACTTCTTCTTGAAGAGAACCATGAAGGAATGCATTTTTCACATCTAATTGTCTCAAAGACCACCCATAATGTGCAGCAAGTTTGAGGACCAATCTGACAGTGGTATATTTGACTACAGGACTAAAAGTTTCTGAGTAGTCCAACCCCTCTTCTTGGTGAAACCCCTTAGCTACAAGCCTTGCTTTGTATCTAGCTATGTTCCCATCTGCATTATGTTTCAATTTATACACCCATTTGCAGCCAACAATGTTCTTGCCAGAGGGAAGAGGGACTAAAGACCATGTGCCTTGTTTATGAAGAGAGGAGAATTCTTCTGCCATGGCAGTCCTCCATTGAGGAGATTTAGCAGCGGAGGCATATGAAGTTGGTTCAGTAGGATGAGTAGTAGCTAAAAAGGCCTTCTTTTTGGTTATACCAGACTTGGATCTAGTCTGCATAGTATGAGTATTGAGAGAAGGTACTGAAGGTGGTATGGAGATATTAGGAGTAGGTAAATCAGCAACATGAGGAGTTGAGATAGGAGGAACAGAGGAAGAAGAAGGAATGGAAATAGGAAGGAGGGAAGGTGCAGATTGAATGGAAATAGGAGTAGAAGTAGGAAAGAAAGTGCTGGAAGAGATGGGAATAGATGGAGAGTGAGATATCCACTGAGACAAGTCATACACTGGAGGTTGTGGTAGTAGAGTAGCTCCTGGAAATGAATTTTCATCAAAAATGACATGCCTAGAAATGTAGAGTTTATTCATAGTGTAATCTAGACACAAATATCCTTTGTAGTCAAGTGGATATCCCAAAAAAATACACTTGGTTGTCCTAGGTTCAAGTTTATTCTTATTATAAGGTCTAAGAAGAGGATAGCAAGCACAACCAAAGGTTCTAAAAGTTGAGTATGGAGGTAAAGTGCCATATAATAGCTGAAAGGGGGACTTATTATCAGTATAAGGACTAGGCATTCTATTGATAAGGAAAGTAGCAGTAGAGAAACTATTGAACCAAAAAGGGGAAGGAAGTGAAGCTGTGGACATGAGAGTAAGACCAGTTTCAACTATGTGTCTATGTTTCCTCTCAGCAACTCCATTTTGCTGAGAGGTGTGAGGACAGCTTCTCTGATGTTGAATGCCAGAGGTGGATAGGAACTTCAAAAATTCAGTTTTCTTATATTCTCCTCCTCCATCTGTTCTTAGAATTTTGATTTTAGCATTGAAAGTATTTTCAACAAGAGCCTTAAAATGACAGAAAGTAGAATATGCCTCAGATTTGAACTTCAGAGGATAAATCCATGTAAATCTACTAAAGTCATCAATGAATGAAATGAAATATAAAAAACCATGTGAGGACTTGAAAGGTGCAGCACCCCAAAGATCACTGTGTATTATTTCAAGTGGTGAATATGTAACAGTGGTGGAAGTAGAAAATGGCAATTTACACATTTTGCCATACAAGCAATGTTCACACAGTGTAGAATTAGTACTATTTACAGGGGCAATTGAAGCAAAAGATAAAGTTTGTTGAAGAATTTTATTAGAAGGATGACCAAGTCTATTATGCCATAGATTCTGAGTAATTTTCTGGCCAAGCTGGGCAGAATGCTTTGAAGCTAGAAGATGAGAGATTGTAGGAGCTGATGCAGTAGATGATGTATCAGAGAATGAAATCTTGCTAGCTTCAATGGGATATAGTCCATTATGGCATGGAACTTGGTAGAGAATTTGACCTGTCCTGAGGTCCTGAATTTCAAGCATTTTAGAATCAAATATACATTTGCAATGATTATCAACACACAGTTTATGGACAGAAAGAAGATTGGATTGAAGAGAGGGGACACACAGAACATTAGTAAGACCAAAGGAGTGAGAATTAGTGTGGAGTGAACTATTACCAGTATGAGAGATATGCAAACCTTTACCATTAGCAATGGAGACATCATCAGAACCAGAGTATTCATTAGAAATGTTGAGATTTTCCAGATCATTCGTCATGTGAGAAGAGGCTCCTGAGTCAGTGAACCACATATTGGAATTGGATTGATCTGAACCATAGATAGCATTCATAGCTGTGAGCTGAGATGGAGGATTCTTTCCTTGATATGCATAGTTCATACGATGATAGCAGTCAGCTGCTGTATGATTTGTTCGACCGCAGATCTGACATGCTTGTTGAGGAGAAAAATTGGATTTAGGGCTTTGCTGATTGAAATTTCTATTGAAACCTTGAGTGAATTGATTGTTTGATTTACCAAAATTGTTAGATCTTCCACCTCTACCATAGGTGTTCAATCGTCCTCGGCCTCGACCTCTGAAATTATTGAAATTAGGATTGCGATTTTGGGCGAACTGATTTCTTGACTGATTTGCCACCATTGCAGATTGAATAGGAGTTGTATTGTCTTGTTTGTTAACAGATTCGATGGCCATTTCTTCTGCTTGCAGAAGAACATGCAATTCTTCAAGAGGTAAAGTGTGAGATCTGGTGCGAATTGATGTCCTGAATGCACTATATTCTTGAGGTAGACCATTCAAAGTATAGATGAGTATGTCTTCATCATCAACAAGAACAGATACAGATGTAAGACTATCTTTGGCTTCTTTAATCTTCTGAATGTAAGTATCAATTGAATCTGATCCTTTTGAAATAGTTTGAAGCTTGGTCTTCAATTGAAGAATATTAGATCTAGATTGAGAGGAGAATCTTCGTTCCAAAGCATCCCAAACTTCCTTCGAGTTCTTGTAACCAACGATATATGAGAGAGCTGAAGGGGACAATGTCGCATTGATGAGAGTCATCAATGCTTGATCTTGAGTAATCCAACTTCTAAATTCTGGATTTGTTTCTCTGGTAATAGATCCATTACCATCTCTGATGAATTCTTCAGGACAACTCATAGATCCATCAACAAAACCGTATAACGTATGAGCCCTCAGAATCGCACTGAACTGGAACTTCCATGGGACATAATTGGTAGAATCGAGTCTGATTGTGATCAGATTGCAGATGTTTGACAGCAGATAGATCGGAGAATGAATCATTGTTGATGAATTTGGGGATTGCGCAGCCATTACTGTAGACGTTTGTCTTGTGAGGCTCTGATACCATGTCAGATTCTTGATCTGAGTTAATGGAGAAGAAGATACAGAAGCTCTCTAGAGTTTTATTGATATTTTCTATATTTCTTCAGTACATACACAAGAGACTATATATACAATTTTCACTCTCTCACCGACTCTCTAATCTGTTTTAACTTCTTGCCAGCTGTCATACAAGTGGATATAACAAATATAACTAATTCTCAACCCATCCGAGATTTAGTTGCTAATACACTATTTTACTAAACTTGAACTGTATGGTTAACAAACAGGGCCTAACAGGCCAGGCTTGATGGCAGGCCGAACCGAACTTTTAGCCCGAAAAACGGGTCAAATCGACCGGATTCGGGCCAACCCGGCCCGTTTGACACCTCTACCTGCAAGAAACAGGCCAACCTGGCCGTTTGACACCTCTACCTGCAAGAAACAGAAAGCGAGTTAAAATTCTAAAAAGAACAATACATCCTGGTGAGATATTATCAAGAGGACTATAAAGCTACATAAGCTGTGTAATGGTAGTTAATTTAAAAGATGGACAGAAAAGAGAGATGAGAGAGAGAGAGAGAGTTAATCATTCGAAAATAGAAAGAGAGTTGGAAAAACACAATTCTGAAACTTGAACAAAATTAACACTTATCTATTAGAGAGAGGATGCGATCTGGTGAATTTATTTATTCACAAGGGAGACCACTTTGATCTGACATATTCTTTGGGAACTTGTGGATTTAAGTACAAATCACACCTACCAATATGAATACAAGCGGGTTTTGATTAAAGGGGGCGTATTGTTTGTGTAGAGGGTAATGTTCATTGTAGAAAATGAAACTAAATTATTAATTAGGATGTTTTGAGAGTCAGTCAGACTTCCCATACACATCTCCATGAACATGAATGAAAACTTTAATAATTTTGAGAACCACGAAAGTCCAAATTAATAATACAAAATATCAATATTAAAAAATATATATATAGAGATATAGATATATAATATAGATAATAGAAGTGTTAGGATCACTTTGTAGGAAGAGATTTTGAATTGAAAAAAAATAAAGTTTTAATAAAGGTGAAGTTCTATAAATTAAAGTTACATTGAATAAAGTATTATTGGAAAAGAGATAGATGGTTAATTAATACTCCCTCTGTCCCAATTTATAGGACTATTTTTGTATACCCAACTGTGAATGAAAAATATTCTATTAGTAGTCAAAGTGATCACCTATATTGGGATAGCTAAAAAAGGAAAAAATTCTCATATAAAGTGTAGAGGTGTCAAACGGGCCGGCCCGAGCCCGGCCCGCTTTTTTCGGGCTAAAAGCCCAGCCCGGCCCGCCACAAGGCCCGGCCCGCTAGGCCCGGTTCATATACCCCGGGCCGGGGTGGACACACATTCTCCCGTCCATGGCCCGGCCCGGCCCGGTCCGAAATGAAGAAAATGCCCGGCCCGAAGCCCACCACTTTTAAGGCCAAAAGTCAAAGGAAGCCCGCTAGCCCGTCCGGCCCGGCCCGATGTCCGGCCCGCTAGGCCCGGGCCACCGGTCCGGGGCGGACATCCCCCCTCCCTTCCCAAGCCCGGCCCGATTTTAAGTGAAGCCCGGCCCGGCCTGGCCCGAAGCCCGGTCAAGCCCGCTTTGACCGAGCCCGGCCCGTTTGACACCACTAATAAAGTGGGATAGAGGGAGTAAGGCATATGAATGAAATAGAAAAAAAAAATAGAGATAGGAATATATATATATATATATATGCAAAGCTAATTAAGAAATGGCTTTATTTATAAAATTAAAAAAGAAGGAAAAAATGAGAAAAAATGGGAGAAATTACCACGTTGGATTTTTTGTAAAGGGGAGAATGATGATGTGGTAGCTTGTAAAGACTTTATTTGCTTCAGTCTTTATATATATATACTAGTGTGGGTGCACGTGCAAGGCACGTGCCCGTCGGATAGTTGTATTCCTAGATATATTGTGTATTAATCTTGACATTAGAGGTAATAAGATGTTAAAACAGTTAAATAGAAAATTGTAAATATAACTATTTAATCTAAAACTCTTCTGACGGAAGAAGTTGATAATTATGACTATCTTATACATGAGTAGTAAAGGTAACTAATAAAGCGCCACTAAAAATATATGACACAAGTAGGGTATTTCCTCAAAAAAATGGTATGAACGTGTTTGTAGGCTTTAATTGATATTCGAATACAATCTATAAATCCCGAATTTGAGGGAAGAAGTTGACCAAAATGTAAATATTAGTGATCAATTCATAATAGCTACTAAAATAACACATTTTAGATATACCAAACTTAATTTTTAGAGAAGAAGTTGACCAAAATGTGAAATTAGTGACCAATTCCTAAATAGTCACTAAAATAGCCACTTTTTTAATTTTTTAAAAGTGAATAATAAATATCCCAAAACTTGCTGACCTAAATGCAATTACACATATTACAATATATGAATCCTAAATTTGAGAGAAGAAGTTGAGCAAATTGGAAATATTAGTGACCAATTCCTAAATAACCACTAAAATAGTCACTTTTTTTTGACTTTTTATGAAGTGAATAATAAATATCCCAAAAATTATTGATCCAAATTTAATTAGACACAAATTGTTGATTGAAACCTCATTTGAGAGAAGAAGTTGACCAAATTGTAAATATTAGTGACCAATTTCTAAATAGCCACCAAAATAGCCACTTTTGTTGACTTTTTTTGAAGTCAATAATAAATCTCCCAAAAATTGTTGACCCAAATGTAATTAGACACAAGATTGTTGATTAAAACCTCATTATTATATTAAATAAAATTTCAAAAGCTGACTTGAATGTAATTATTTGTCCAAAATGACAAATATACCCTCACACAAATCAATATATACTTATGATGTATAAATAGATATATGAGTAATTCTGATATAATGAAGGGCAAAAGAGGAAGTTCATATTTTTTGACGTGCTTGTTAAATGTGGCTGTCTTCTTATTATATAGAATAGATATATGAAGTCATAGATAGATAGATTAGTACCACAAACACATCTCTGCTTCATCATTTTCTCTCTTGGCCTACAATGGCGGTCTTCTCCGGCGAAGCTCTCTCTTGTCTTGGGCTATAATGGTTATTCATTCACAAGACTGTGAATTAATAAAGTAGCAGAGGAAACTTACCATAACCCAGTGTAATCAAGCCCTTTTTTTCATTTTCATTTTTGGGTTTTTCTTTAGTTTCTTTGCACCCAAACAGGGGTTTTGTAAAAATGGAGCCTCTAGATCTCATACTTACCCACTTTCCTCAAACAACTTGAAAATAATATTTTCAAAATAGATTGTTTCCTTACATTTTCATTTGTCTTTGTTGCACTGAACCTTCATAAATTGGACATTGTTGCAAAATCTCACAATCATCAATTTCATGCCCAGAAGATCCTACACATTTTCTGCTTCATGATTGAAACCCAATTAGGCTTAGTTTGGCCCCCATGTGGTGCTTCTCCTTTTTTAAAGCTCAATTTCATGTTAATTCATTTGGTAACTACTTTATGAGCTTTGTAAAAATTGAACTTAGGGCTTTTTTGGGGGGAGCTTTTAAAAGCTCCAAAATGGAGCTTTTAAAAGCTCATGGTTGCTTTTTGGTTTCATGCTGTCATTTTGAAGAGTAGTGCGTCACTTGAATAAAATTATCAAACAATTTAGTAATAAATTTCATAAGCTCCTTTTAAAAAGCCACATGGGGGCCAAACTAAGCCTTAGTACCACAAACCCATCTCTGCTTCATCATTTTCTCTTTCTTCTCTCTTGGCCTACGATGGTGGTCTTCTCTAACAAAACTCTCTCTTCTCTTGGGCTATAATGGTTATTCATTCCCAAGTCAGTGAACTAATGAAGTAGTAGAGGAAACTTACCATAACGCAGCGTAATCAAGCCCTAGCCCACAATAGGAAAACCCAATCTTGAGCCCCATTTGTAGTTGATAACCTCAAAGAGGTTTCTAAACCCTCTATAATGGAAGAGGAAATTGGGGGAAATAGGTCTTCAAAACCCCAAAATCTAAATCGAATGTGGGGGTAAAGCTATAAAGTCGCCGATCTGATTGTCGGTGTGAAGTGGAGGGTGGTGGTGAAGGTTCAAAAGTGGTCAGAGGGGAGGAAGAGAGGTGAAGATCGTCGGCCGTATGGGGTGGTGGTCGGTGAGGGTGGGGTGCGGTTGTGGAAGGACATGTTGGCGATGGTGGGTGTCAAGAACAGACTATACATTTTCAGCTATGAAATTCAGGAAGAAGAAGAAGAAGAGAGATCTAGAAGGGCACATTTAACTTTTCACAATTGGTGTTAAGGAAACTAACAGTTCACTTAGCTCAGTAGTTCTGGGGGGTTATGTGTTACATTGTAAGTTATAAGAGGATAAAGTGTCACATAAACTAAACACAAGGGGGGTAAAGGTAGTTTACACTATAAAGAAGCAGGAAAGCAAGAGAAAATGAAGTAGAGTTTAGATTGGGCTTAACCTCATTCTGGCCTAGAATAAGAGTCCAATTTAACAAACTTAGAAAAGAGTCAGATTAATTTACCCTTGGCCCAAAATCTAAATTAAGTTAAAACTTTTTGGAATTTGATTTCAAAATTGTTCTTTTCTTACAGCAGGACTCATTAGTCTTTATGAATGAACACTATGTACAATAGAGAAAGATCAACTTGCCTCATATTGGGTATTGTCAACAAAATTTGGTGTTTCCCGTTTCACTCTCCACCATTGACCTTAGAGACTTCGAATGGTCATTTGGGAAGAGAGAGAGAAGACTAAATTGATATTTAAAAAGGGGAAATTACACTTGCATACCCTGTACTTAAGGTCATCTTCAACATGACCTCTTGCATTTCTACTTGTGACACTAACTTTCCCTGGACTTTCAATTGATGTGTCACTGTTTGCTAATCTGTTACATTTAGTGATGGATCCTAATAAAATGAATGACCAAGATCTTTATGTGCACATTTTATGTGCACGTAGCATTACCCTTAACTTTGAGTTAGTTACATACATAGTTCGTATAGTTGGCATTTTTTCTAATACACCCTCCCTTATGCAAGCTTTATTCTTTCAAATTTAACATATCAATTAACAGTTGCACATAAGCTCAAATCTTAAGGGTATATTAGTGACACATTTGAAACTACCGAGTTTATAGTGAAAATAGCCTTAAATACATGAATGGAATGTAATTTTTCCTTTAGCAAGTGATCTCCATCAAAAACATTAATTGTAGGGTTAATTACAAGATATACCCTTGAAATTTGGTCGTGTCTCATTTTAGTTTCTATAGTTCTTGTTGTATCAATTTCGTCTCTTGAGTTTTTAAATTGAAGCAATCTAGTTCAAATATCTAATTCTGCGGAAAAAAAAAAAAAAAAAGTTGACAGAATTTACTCATATGCTATCAACTATTACGTTTTTTAAGAACAAAAATGAAACACTACCAATCTCCTCACCCTCTTATTAGCGCATTATGCATGGCAGCGGATGATTTCGTTAAATTTTCTAACAGAATGGAATATTTGGACCACATTGCTTCTTTTTCAAAACTTCAAAGATAAAATTGATAGAATTGAAACTACATTAATTAAAATGAGATAGAGACAAACCTAGGAATAAATTTTGTATTTAAGCCAACATTATAAATGTGGTAGCACTAAATGCCTGTTTACGTGCCAATTGAATGAAACAATTCAACTCATTGTTTTCACATAAAGTTTCTTTTGTGTGATAAAAATACACAGAACAGGGGCAATTTTGACATATTCTGGAAATGCTTCCTGTGGATAATGTAAGGAAATGACAGAACAGAAGAAGCGTGTGTTTGTGTGTATATATATATATATATATATGTCGACTCTACATTGCAAATTTGCAATGACAGAACAGAAGAAACCAATTATGAAATCCAACTCTGTCCCATTAGAAAATTTCTTTGTTTGGAGTGACAATCCTAATGAAAATTAAAGTTGATAGAATGGACCATACTTATTCTTCTAATATATGTGATAATGCTAATTAATAATGCTAGTCGATCTATCAATTGTATACATGTATGTACATATAATAATGTTAGGGGCGCTAACAAATCTCACTAACACTCATATCCACACTTTATTTCTCTCTTAGTGGTATTGTGAGATCCACTGACACTCACACCCACTCTCTATCTCTCTCCTAGTGGTACTGTGGGGTCCACTGCGGGTCTCACAATGCCATTAAAAAAGAAATAGAGTATGAGTATAAGTGTTAATAAAATTTATTAGTGTCCAAAATATTACTCATATACATAAATAACTTGACATTCCATATGTCAAATTGTCAATTACATGAATAACTTAACATATATATATATATATATATGCTTTCATAAATTCAAAATAATCTAATTCCACATCTAGTCTTTTAGATAAGGCTAATTTTTTATCACTATCACCTGTTTTTTTTTGGTACAAACTCCTTAACTCCTAATCAGCCATAGATCTTAATGTGCTTCTAAATTTTCTTCGGTTGTTGATTACCATTAATAGGAGAGAAAAGATAATAGGTTGAGAATTAAATTAATATTTTAAACACAAGTGAATTAATTTTTTTTCTAATTTTTTTTTCTTTTTACTTTTCTCTCGTTAAATCTATAAACCAAATATGATTATATCATCTTTGTAAAGTACAGTGGAAGAGTGTTAGTGATAACACAATGTCTAGAAAGGACAATTCTTTAATACATTAATCTTATTATTTTTTTTTTGTACTATTCTAAAATATTATTGTTCCACCTTTGGGCAAGGACAGATGTAGAAATATGAAGTTGGGGAAGGGTGGGCTTGGTACGGCAAAAGGGGTAGGCGAGTTTAGAGGGTTCGTGGGTAGCGCTCCTAAGGCTATTTTTTTGGGTCTATTTATACATATTTTTTGTATAACTTATGTACTTAAACACTGCTATAAAAAATTAATACAAAAATTTAAGAAATCTTCCACCATTATATAACACATTCGAGAACTTTTACTACCAATTATTAAATTGTAACTAACAAATGACACCTAAAATTTACTACCAAATGGCACGTTAGAAAAGTTAATATTGATAAGTACCAAAGATACAACAAAATAACACATTGTTACTACAAATTGAGACCATAAAATTAATTGTTTCATACTTGGTTGTTTTGTAGATTTTTCAAAGACTTAAATAATAATAAAATAGGAAAATTTTGAATTTTGGGAGGTGGCTTAAGTGTAAAATTTATTTTTTTAGGATATACATGGTATTTTTCAAAAAGATTAATGAGTCCTGAAAAATATATAGCTCTGCCCATAAGTACGACAAATCATGCATACTGATATTTATACTCTCGGAATCTGACACACTCTGTATGTATGTAAATGCGAACTAAATAAAAAATCATACTTAAAATGGAATGGATCGAGAAGACACATATATTGACTACAAAGAGTAGGGGTGGCCATGGGTCGGGTGAGTCGGGTTTAACCCCACCCGTTCATCCATTCGAACCCCCATCGGGTTGGGCATACACCACCCGTCATCCACCCAACTGGTCGGGTGAAACCGACTCATCGATTTCGATTCGAGTCGAATCGATTTTGGGTTTGACCCGCTAGGAATGAATAGAAGAAAACACACAAATTCATCCAAAATCAACAAAGGGGGAAGGGATATAACCATGTTTAGTACATCAAGAGTCACACCTATTATAGATATGATCAGATCTATAAGATTTAAGAACAAAGGGAATCGAAGAATTACCTAGCTAGGCATCGACGGTGAAGGGATCGAAATCTCAAAGGAGTCTCGCAATGAAAAAGCTTGTCTTCGATGGGGTCACACCACCTCCAGCAGTGTTGTCGACATCGGCGAAGAAGCTTGTCGTGAGGTAAGATGAGAGTCAATAGGGTTTCTTTGGTTTTCTGTACACATAAAGAATGAGATGAGAGAGTAGATTGATCAGACGAAGAATTTTTGGCCATGGAAGCTTGCAATGACAAGAGGGGAGAGATAGAGGAGAGATGGGTGGACATGGTGGGGGTGAATGAGATGAAGAGAGAAAAAGAGAGGCTGTGAAGTTGAGAAATGTGTGATGTGTGAATGAGTATTAAACATATATATCATTTAGGGTTTTAATGAGTGGTCGGGTCGGGTTGGGTTTCACAAATTCCAACCCGAGAAGGTCGGGTTTTGTAGCTTCCAACCTGTGAATCATCCGCCAATCCACTAAAACCACTCAATAGCCTTCGAGTCGATCGGGTTGAGTCGGGTTGGCCAAGTACGGGTTTAACTTGGCTAGCCCTAACAAAGAGATTGTCCGCCACAACCATTTGAATAAAGGGACTGTTTGATAATACGAAACTTTTCCATAAACAAAATCAGTTAAAGCAAAGGTGGATGTAGTGGTCGGCTAGATTGGACTGTAGCCCCAAAAAATCTGGAAATTTTTTTTAGTTTATATGATATTCTAACTCAATCATAGTTCGGCTCACTCCAATGTTTGAGAAGTTTTTTTAGTACATGTGACTTTTTAGCCTAAATGTAGTCTAACCCACTCTAATAGTAATTGTCTATGTGATATTTTAGACGAAGCCCATCCTAATATTTGATACAATACCTTATTCTGTCCATTTTTATTTCAACCCAACTCAATTTAGTGTTCTAAATTTGAATTATAGTCCAACCCACATAATATTTGACATTACAAATAATAGCTCATGTGATATTCTAACTCAAGACCACCCTAATATTTAACACTAAACCTTATTATGTCTATTTTCATTTCAGTTCAACTCAATTTAGTATTCCAAACCCAATTTGACATTATACTTTATTGATTCAAATAGTTTGTATTTATCTCTCCTTGTATATTTATCTTATTATACAATATGTATAAATGGACCTCAAATTTTTTTCTTTAGGAGCGCTGCTCTCGATCCTAGATACAATATTCCTCAACTCCAAATATATATATATATATATATATATATTCGCGATTCCACCCTTGACTTAAAGATCAATTTCTCATTCAACTTTTCGAGACTGACTTTGTAAAAAATGTTGCTGGAATTAAAATAAAGGCAATGCTAGGGGCACTAACAACTTCCACTAACACTTACTAACACACTCTATCTCTCTCTCCTAGTGCCCCAAATATTACTCTTAAAATAACTAGTGAAAAGAGACTTTTTTCAAGCTGAAATATTCCAATGAGTAAATGCTACAGACATAACATATTGCACAAAGCAAAGTACAACATGGCTTTAAATGCCTTGTACCCTGTGTTATTTGAATTTTCACACTTTTCTATGCACCACTTACACATCATATGGTACAGACATTTAAAACATTGTTGTATTTTGTATTGTACAATGTGTTGTGTCTATACCATTATTGTATTCCAATTGGCGATCCTATCAGCCAGACCAAGAAACAGTCACCACGTGCATCCCAATTTAACCCCCTCTTCTTATCATGCAATTGGATGATTCGATCCCTTGAAATTACAAACACATACAGATTTCTATTCATTATTTCACTATATACATACATATTTATACAAAGAGATATATGAATCTTAGCATTTCAGACGCACATGCCCTTCAACTATAGACTATATATAGTTCCTATCAAAATGGAAACACTCTCACTTACATGGCCGTTGAGACAGAGTTGAAGAATCTAAATGACAGCAATACTTCTATATATAGATAATTCTCATGGTGAGAGTCAATGGACTGAGGTGGATAGTAAGAGGAAGGCAAAGGCTATTGTTTCAAGGAGGTTGCTATTGTTTCAAGGAGGTTGCTTAATGATGCTAGTTCGTCTAGGATGTGTGCTTCTGCTTCGTCTGATGCTCAACAAATTAAAATAAGTAACTCCTTTAATGAGTTAATCCCTTATGTATACCACACAAGTGAGCCCATTTCCCTTGAGATTGAGCATCAACTTGATAGTTTGGATACCTACTTAGAGGAGAATCTCTGTGATGTTGATTATGGTACAAGGTGTTTGGATGTTGAGGATGATATTGCCTTAGGTACTCCCATTTCTTCCAGATAAAGGAAATGGGAAGTGAATATGAAGTTCAGCACTAGTCGGCTCAAGGGTCGTCACATATGACATGTCTCATTGTTGTCCCTTTGGAAGTTAGGGATGAGATTTTCTCTTTGCTTTTGTGTAGATAGTGTTTCATCCCATGTTTGGTTCTTCAACCATTGATTTTGTGCTTCTTGTTTATCCCAGGGCATGCCCCGGTGTTATTGTAAATGGCGTAAGGCTTTCTTTTTATTTATTCACCCATTTCTGAAAAAAAAAAAAGAGAGAGACAAAGTTGAAGCTTAAAGCCACTATTCTAAATAACTAAGTATATAAGGCTTTTTCTAGTTAATGTTAGAAACTTTTAATGATATGAAATGACTAATCATGTGTTTGATACGCACAAAAATGTTCAGTGAAACCAAAGCTTATCCACCATATCGAGGGGTGTCGGGTTCATCTTGGGATTCTGTGTCATCTCCAAGCTCAACCCTAGTGCGCTGTAAACCTGGGGTCCGAGGCCCGACCAATCGGTTGGGAATGCAACGCTAGCCCGGCCTGGCCCGCCACAGATATAGCATTGCCCAGCCCCAGGACGTGATCCAGAATGGTCCAGACAGTTTCCTATACAAGTTAGAAGACTAATGGAAAATGTAGATCGTTTCCTAATCCAATTAGGAAACTCCCACGATTTGTGCCAGTCAATCCCAACCAGATTGTATTGTCTTATCAATTTATTTACCTTGTATG
This sequence comes from Hydrangea macrophylla, assembly GCA_033977485.1. Taxonomy (NCBI): domain Eukaryota; kingdom Viridiplantae; phylum Streptophyta; class Magnoliopsida; order Cornales; family Hydrangeaceae; genus Hydrangea; species Hydrangea macrophylla. Next base: position 79,754,701 of record CM066995.1, on the reverse strand, counting down.
AGGAGTATTCTTGAACTATAAAAGAAACCCCTCACCCCCATAAAAGGGGGATCACAAAACTTATCTTACACTATACTTTACCCAGCCAGTCTCTGGTAGCACCATCCCCTTTGTTGGTTCACCAAAGACCCCCGACGATTTGATATCATAGTGCAAGTGCTCTGACACACTCGTGGACGTAGGTCTCTTCATTAATAAGGCCGAACCACATAAAATTTTTCTTGTCTTTTTCTTCTTATCTCTAACCCAAATTTTGGCTTCATTAGTTTGGCGCCGTCTGTGGCAAACGACAGTTTTATATCAATAAATCTCTTGACTAATCATCATGCCGCCTAAAAGGAGCAAGAAGATCGCTCAACCAACAGGTCAGGTGGATCCACTAGTCGTGCAACCGGTGTCTCCCATGACTCCGGAGCAAATCACTGCGGCTCTTACACAACACTTGAAGGGTCAACGTCAGACACAGTTGCAAATCGAAGCTCTGCTGGCCCAATAGAGCAAGCCCCTCGGATTGAGGAACAGCTCAGGAACGATGAGCGTGGTCGAGTGCCCGTATGGACCAGACGACGTGCCCGAACTACACCAGAATCTCCCTAGGCTATGGGATAGCCTGGGAGCGATGAGCATGGCTGAGATCCTATGCGAACCTGGCAATGTGCCCGGGTCAACCCTAATCGCAGAGGGGACACCAGAAACATCACCAATGATAGGCGCTCAGCCAGAGCGGAAGGGCAAGAGCGCTTGACCTGGGAATCAGTCTAGGATTGTCGGGCCTGGAGCCGAAGGGACCTTAGGCACACAATTAACAGAAGTCAAAGATGAGCCTTATCCCTATGGATAACGCATTTTGAGGAGGAATCATCTTCCTCCGATCCGACCTACCATACTGATACCGAACGAGATACCGGTCGGGATGACGTGGGGAAGCCTGCATCAATGATTTGGATAAACAGATCGAGAAGCTAGGCCGAAAACCAGGTCGTGATTATACCAACACAAAGACTAGGTCACCGTTCAACGACTGTGCCGTAGGATTTGCTATTCCATGCAAATTTAAGAAATAGCCTCACCTTATGATGGTTCAGGAAGTCTTGTCGACCATGTCCGGACCTATAAGGCTCCGATGACATTAGCAACCAACGTCGATGAACTGCACTGTATGGCCTTTCCAAGCACTCTAAAGGGCCCAGTCGCACAGTGGTTCCACTCCTTTAAGCCTCGATTGGTTGATGACTTTAAGGAACTTAATAGGCTTTTTGTCAGCCAGTTCGTGGGTATGCTTGGTTGACTGCAACTAGACACCCAGCTACTAGCTATCAAGCAACGAAATGGAGAGTCCTTCAAGGATTACGTCGATCGCTTCAACCAACAAAAGCTTTAAATTCATGATCTAAATAAGATGGTCACAATCACAACCTTCTGCTCGGGGGTTCAGAACACCAAGGTTGCCACGTCGTTCCACTGGCAACCTTGGTTGAACTCTCGGAGAGGGTCAGGAAATACATGAACACTGAGGAGTTCTTGAAGTCCAAGCGCTCAAACATTGCGGATGATGATTCCCAGAGAGCCAAACACAAATGGGAGGGCTCTAAGAAGAGTTCAAGAAAGAAGTAAAATCAGGGTCAGCAATAGGGTAGTCGAGAACAGACCCAGATCGCCTACACGCCACTTTTCGGACCCATTCAAGAAGTCATGGTAGCTACCGAGGCTTAGAAGCTGCTCAAGAAACTAACCAAGTTGAAGAACCCGCTCGAGAAGAGGAATCGGGATAAGTATTGCAGCTACCACAACGATCACGGTGATGATATCGAGGACTGCTTTAAACTCAAAATCGTTATTGAAAAGCTGATTGAGTAGGGTCAACTAGTCGAGTTTGTCATCAAGGATAGACAACAGCGGCAAGATACCCAGGCCCCTAAGCAGCAACAACCCCCTCGGGCATATCAACGTGGCCTCAGGAAGAACATCAGGGAGATAAGACCCACAATCGGCCAGAAAATGACATGCTCAGTCATCCCGAGCAGACATCACACATGTCTAACCTATGAGACACCCCCGATGACATCCTTACCTGCTCATCTAGTGATATTCAGGTTCTATACTATCCCAATGACCCTTTGGTGGTAATGCTCTCCATAGCCAATTATGTGGTAAAAAGGATACTCATAGACACAGGGAGCTCTTCTGATATACTCTTTGCCTCAGTATTTGATCAGTTCGGGATCTCAAGGGACTGACTACGACCAGTGGCTACACCTTTAGTGAGGTTTAATGGGTCTAATACATAATCACTCAGGATGATAGGGTTACCAGTGCTTATGGGGACTCATCCATAGCAGGTCTCCATGCTCACTAATTTTGTTATGATAGAGGTCCTCTCTGCTTACAACGTCATCCTCGGGAGACTAACCCTTAACCGGGTCAAGGCTGTTGTGTCAACCTACGGCTTGGTCATCAAATTTTTGACCCCTCAAGGACCAGATACTCTCAGAGGAGGTCAGGCCACCGCCCAGAGTTATCATGTCAGTTCCTTGCGCAAAGAGCAATTTCTGAAGTGCTAAACATTCAAGAGATGGACCTAAGGGATGTCAGGGATGGAGTTAGCTCAGTTGAAAAACTCATTTAAGTGGTATTGGACCCCCAATTTTCTGATCAGAATGTCAGAATCGACACTATCCTGGGACCAGATCTTAGAGAAAAGCTAGTCCAGTTCCTAAGACAAAACGAAGACGTCTTTGCTTGGACCCATGAGGACATGCCTGGAATTGATCCTTGGTCATGTCCCACTGACTCAATGTTGATTCGAGCTTTCGCTTTGAAAGACAATAAGCAGTACATGAGGAGGTTGGGAAACTTCTCTAAGCAAAGTCAGTCCGTGAAGTACAGTATCCCAACTGATTAGCTAATGTGGTATTAGTCAAGAAAAGCAACAGAAAGTGGAGGCTGTGTGTGGACTTTACCGACCTAAACAAGAACTGTCCCAAAGATTGCTATCCACTACCCAGGATAGATCTCCTTATAGACTTAATGGTCGGTCACTCATTCCTCTCCTTCATGGACGCCTACTCGAGGTACAACCAGATCTGCATGTATCCCAGCGATGAAGAAAAGACTTCCTTCATCACTGACCAAGGAACATAGTTCTACAAGGTGATACCCTTTGGCCTCAAGAACGCCAGGGCAACTTATCAGCGCTTGGTCAACCACATGTTCAGAGATTTGATCGGGAAGATAATGGAGGTGTACGTTGACGACCTCCTGGTCAAGAGCCAGGATGAGTCCGATCATCTTGAGCACTTGGCCGGGGCCTTTATCATCCTAAGAAAGTTCCGGATGAGGTTGAACCCGGCTAAGTACGCATTCGGAGTCTCGTCCGGGAAGTTCTTGGGACACCTAGTCAACAGGCGGGGAATTGAGGCAAACCAGGAGAAAATCCAAGCTATCATCAATATGCGGTCACCCAGATCAACTAAGGAGGTTCAGAGTCTAGCAGAGAGGGTGGCAGCATTGAATAGATTCGTGTCCCGAGCGACCGACCAGTGCCTGCTGTTCTTTAAGATCCTCCGCAAAGCCTTTGGATGGTCAGAAGAGTGTGAGAAGGTGTTTTAGGAACTCAAAAAGTATCTGACATCACCTCCTCTACTCTCAATGCCTGTTCCAAAGGAAGAATTATTTTTTTACTTGGTAGTATCACACTTAACGGTAAGCTCGACACTGATCAGAGAGGAACACGGGATACAGTACTTGGTATACTACACAAGTTGGGTACTCCAGGGCACAGAAATTCGGTATTCCCGCATAAAGAAGCTTGCCTTTGCACTCATCACCTCAGCTTAGAGGCTTTGTATGTACTTCCAAGCCCATGTCATAGTTGTCCTCATAGATCAGCCTTTGCGTAGGATTCTGTGCCGGCCTGAAACATTCGGGAGACTTATGAAGTGGGCATTGGAGTTGGGAAAATTTGAGGTAGTTTACATACCTCGAATAGCAATCAAGGGGCATGCAGTAGTAAACTTTCTTGTAGAGTTCACCTATCTGAAAGATCCAATCGAGGAGTTCAATCTACCTGAGTTACCACTCGAGCTACAGCTTGACATCCTAACCTGGATACTTTATGTGGATGGGTCCTCAAACAAGTTGGGCAGCGGGGCAGGAATCATCCTAACCACACCCGACGGGATCCAGCTTGAGTACGCCTTAAGGTTCGGGTTATAGGCTTCCAATAATGAAATCGAGTAAGAAGCCCTGTTAGTTAGGCTGCAGCTAGCTACCTCAATGGGCGCGCAATAGGTTCGGATGTACAGTGACTCCCAATTGGTTGTCAATCAGGTCCGACAACAATATGAAGCCCCAGTAGGATAACATGGTGGCTTACCTAACCCCTGTCAGGAGGGTTACTAGCAAACTCAAAGGGTTGTCTATCACACAGATCCCAAGGAAAGAAATTGCATGGGCTGGCCTGTTAGTATGCCTAGCATCATCTTCTGAGTTGGACCTTCCTGGAATAAGGGTAGAATACCTGCTTGAACCCAGTGTAATCAACTCGGAAGGTATAGAGGTAGATCCAGTCGATTTAGGGCCTAGCTGGATGGATCCTATCATAGCGTTCCTCATGACCGGTACTCTACCGACCAGGAAGGATGAAGCCTGACAGGTCAAATACCTGGCGGCCAGATACCACTTCATCGACGGTGTACTTTACAAGAGGGGATTTTCCATCCCCTACCTCCGATGCATCCACCTAACCTAAGTCCAGGAAATCTTGTATGAAATCCATGAAGGAGTGTGTGAAAGCCACATTGGAGGCCAGGCACTCTCCTGCAGGGCCCTGTTGCAAGGTTACTACTGGCCAACAATGGCCCGAGACTCTCAAGAGTATGTCAAGCAGTATGACAAGTGCCAGAGGTATGCGAGCATGATCAACCACCTGGCAGAGCCACAAACTCCAATCCTCAGCCCCTGGCCGTTTGCTCAGTGGGGCATTGACATAGTTCGGCCACTCCCTATAGCAAAGGGTCAGGTCAAGTTTATCGTCATCGTAGTGGACTATTTTACCAAGTAGGCAAAAGCCGAGCCCTTGGCAACAATAATCGAGAAAAAGATGGAAAATTTTGTTAAGAAGAACATGCTCAGCAGGTTTGATGTGCCCAGGTATTAGTCAGTGATAATGGTAGACAGTTTGACATGCCGGTGTTTAGGCAGTTTTGCTCGGTCTACGGGATATCAAATCACTACACTTCTCCCGAGCATCCTTAAGTTAATGGACAAGCCGAGGTAATAAACCAAACAATTCTATAGTCCATTAAAGCCAGTCTTGAAAAATCCAAGGGACTCTGGGCAGAGGAGCTTCTGACCCTTCTGTAAGCTTACCGTACTACTCCCTGAACCGCAACGGGAGAGACCCCATTCTCACTCACTTATGGCTTCCAGGTAACAAACTACAGCGAGCAAGGCAACGAGGAAACCTTCAGAGGGGAGCTCGACCTGATAGAAGAAAAAAGGGATCGGCATACCTAAAAGTGGCAACCTATAAGCAGAGAGTCTCACGATACTTCAACAGTAAAGTAAAGCACCATAGTTTCCAAGTGGGAGACCTCGTCCTCAAGGCAGTAAATCAGTCCACCAAAATCTCGAGCCACAGGAAGCTGGGACCAAACTTGGAAGGGCCCCATTGGGTTACCCGGGTCAACCGACCGGGAACTTACTGGTTGCAGATGCTAGAAGGACAAGACCTATCACACCTGTGGAATATGGAGCATCTATGAAAGTACTTTCAATAAAATAAGGATCAGTTTTGGTTAAGGACTTTTATGTTATCTTTAAACAAGTTGTAGCTCTTCCTGAGCAATCATGGTAGTTTTTCAGATTGAATAAAGAATTTTTATTGCAAACAGTGCTCCTTACCAGTATTTCAAAACAAAAAAAGATCTCGGGATCACACCCGAGGCATAACAAAAGACCTTGGGACCACACCCGAGGCACCAAAAGACCTCACGATCACGCCCGAGGCATCAAAAAGACCTCAGAATCACACCCGAGGCACTAATTCCACTTAGGTCCACAACCTACAATTGGGGTAAACCCCATACATAGCCCACGATAGAGGAATCAAAAGACCCTAGAACGCATACGTTTTAGGTTGGTTACCTACAGTACTTACTCCCACAATGTCCGCTTTACCTAAAGCTTGGGGGCAAGAGATATCCAAGCACCAACAATGTTCTGAGTTCACGTCGAGTTGTTATAAGGAGCTTGGTTAATCCCGAGCACTTATGGTGCCCCGACCGGGTTCTACAAACCTGAAAAATTCCAAGTACAATAGCTCAAAAAATTCCAAGGTTTTGTAGATCCCTTAAAGACCGAGTGTTCCCTACTAGTCACAGTTCTAAAACTTTTGCTAAGGCAGGGTCATAATAAAGCTAGACAACTGGTCGGGCATGGGAAAACACAAATAGGCAAAAAATACATAAGTACCAACATTCACAATATTCAACAAAATGACCTCAAGGGGCCTTTTCATTACTATTTTGGAAAAAAAAATACATTGCTTGGGGGACAATTATAGTAGCCTCTGCATAAAAAGAAAAAGAGAAAATTCTAATATACAGGGCAGGCAACGGGCCAGGAACTGTTGGGTGAAGTGGTCCAGAAGTGGTCGGGCAGACTCCTTACTGAGGATCATCCACAATGACTACCTCATCGTCGGTATTCTTGACCTCCTTGACAGGAGCTACCTCTCCAGTAGGTATCTCTCCTCCAGCAGCAGCTTCCTTAGTAATAGAGGGCTCTATTTCCCAGAAGTCAGAATCGACTCTCGAGTAAGCAGCAAGATCCCACTCGGGATGGTCCACAAAAGAATCGACCCTCCTTTTCAAATTTGCATAACCCTGAAAGAAGCCGGCATCGAACCCTTCGTTCGCTACCTCCCTGGTCCCCGCAAGCTCGTCCCGAGCAGCTGCAGCATCCTCCAATGCCTTCTTCTCTCCCTCAGCAGACGCTAGGCTTGCCAAGGTGGCCTCAAGCTCCACCTGAGCTGCTTCCAAGCTCAAGGCGAGCCCCTTCACCTTTTCCATGGCCAGGGTAGATTCCCTGGCCTCCTGTGCAGTACTCTCCTTCAAAGGGTGGCCTCGACAGCAGTCGCCCTATCGGCCAAACTAGGCAGAGAGAACCCAACCCCGACAGCAGGCTTGGACAAAGAAATAGAAGTTAATTAATTGCCAAAGAGGAGATAAAAGAAAGGTAGAAAGGGAAAGGACACAGTATTTACCAGATTGGAGAGGTTATAAAGCCACCTGACCAGCTCACGAGAGGGCATTCCCTCATACCTCTCGAGCTGGCTCGGAAGGAGGACGACTCGTATCCTTCTCTAAGTCTTCTCCTTGGACTCTACCTGGGGCACATCGAGCGGTATGTTCCCCGATGGTCTTACGGTGTTTGACACCACCTCCACCCTTGGGGCCGACATACTGGCCGGCGCCTCTTTTGTCTTGCAGATCAGTCATTGGAGTTATAGGCTGGCAGCCACGTCAACCCTTCTCCTCTTCTGACCCATCCGGGTCGCTGTTGCGGCCTCCCATTTCCCGTAGGGTGTCAGTATTCCTCTTGGGAGCCATCTCTGCAGAATTAGAAAAATAAACGGGTCAGTAAGCTGTCAAATAGGGACAAGGAGAAAGTAAAAAAGATCTGAGAAGCAGGAACTTACCAGGAATAATCAGAGGAAAGATAGGTGCCTCGAAGGGCTTGTCAGGCTTGTAGCTATCCTTTCGGGCTCCCGTCCGGGTTAACAGATTAAATACGTTGGGGGGAGCCTGAGCCAATACCCTAATCAGATCCTGGCACTCATTAGGTATGCTCGGTCGGTCAGTGGACCACACTACAAAACAGAATAGAGATCGGTTAGATCTACAGCAACAACAAAGCAAGAAAGAAAACTGTCATGCCCAGGAGCAGCAAAAATAGAGAAAAATAAATTTCCTTTTTGGGTTCATAGGGAATGAAAAGTCAAAGTCACTAACTATCCACACCACACAGTACTAGTCCATAAGATAAACAAGAACAATAACAATAACAATTGAATATAATAACAGAAATACTATTACAAACATCATAGTATGGTCCGTAGAATCACAATAGGTCTGGAGACAACATATGCCCAAGTACCCGTTAAACTAAACCAGTCCAATAGAAATAACAGAAATATAAACTAGATAAAACTATCTTCAAATCTTCAACTGGCGTAAACATCAGCATAGTAATCCTCCTTAGCATAGGCATCATCAGTGGGGCCACCTTTTGTGTATTCCCCTCTTGAATAGTAGCCGTCGTCATAAGCTCCATTATCTGCATTAAAAGGGATAGGGTAATCTGGACGGGGAATGTCCAGGCAATAACGGCTGTCAGCTTACTAAGAGTTGAGTGAATAGAAACTCATAGGGTATCAATGAATAACCTATAACAAGTTATTGAAGTCATAAGATATAGTTCTACTACATGATATCTTCTCTATATTCCAACATCGTTAATCAACCCTTATCGTCTTTTTATCCTAAGACCGATAATCAATGTACTCTGCTTAGAAGGAACAAACTCAACCATTTCACATATGTAGACATGCCATCATTCTACCCATCGGTCGTTAAGGATATAAACCATCCACCACATGTCATGGACACCACGTCAGTCCATCCCCCGCTCGTTAAGGATAAAAATAATCCATCGCATGTCAGGGATACGATGCTTCGAACAACAACATATCAAATCTATTTGCCACGACTCATTGTTTTATACCAGTGATCCCCATCCACTGCTCGTTAAGGATATAAATCATCCACCACTCATTAAGGATATAACATAGATCATCTGGCTATCTTAGAACTACATGGTCCTGCCTACTACTAATTAAGGATATAACCCATCCACTGCATGTGAAAGCATATCATGACCAGGCATTCGCCCACATACTATTCCCAGAACTTATCAAACTTACTTAAACTCAGTACTACTATCAATACATGACAATTTCCATGTGGCCTGACTACTCTAATTGAAATGAACATATATCAAACTCATACATGAACCGCATAGTATCTAACGTCATTACATTAATTCATTAATCTTGAGCATACTTATCTGTTTTGTCACATTATCCCGGATTAACCCATAATCTCATAATAGAAGTCCGAATAAAAAATCGAACATTCGAGCCTCTTATACAATAAACAAAAGAACTAAACCATGTTCTGTAATGTTTGATCAATTGAAACCATTTCGATCGATTGAGGAAAATAATGTTCGAGCGATTGAACCTTCGATCGATTGAACTCAGTTTAATCGCTTGAGAGTCGTCTTCTCTAGTAGATTCTTAAACAGCAATATATAAACATCTTAGGCATGTGTTAATTACGTCTAAACATACCAGAACTTGTAAAAATATTAAATAAATGAGACCAAGTGAGTAAAGACTCATTAAACGTCGTAAAGGGCGTGTTTGGGTATATGTTTGGCTATGGAGGCTTTCTCTCTCTTCTCTTCTTTTTCTCTCTGTCTCTTTCACTTCCATCTCTCTTCTCTTTCTACTCCTTCTTTCTTCTTCTCCTCTACTCCTCTGTCTCTCTAACAAAATACATATAGATGTGTGTGTATAATATATATGTGTATATATATATACCAAACACAAGCACATACTCTCTCAAACTCACAAAGGTTTAGCAAACCTCACACACACACACGAGCAAAAGGTCTATAGAGAGGGGATGGGGGTGCAGGTGGCTGTTTTGCGTAAAACCTAGAATTTCTGATCATTACATGTTTGATGAATCGAAGGCAGTTCGATCGCTCGAAGATCAGTCAGGTACGATCGATTGAAAAAGGTTTGATTGATTAAAGTAGGGACCACGTATTAAATTTATGTTGGTTGGGTTTCGATCAACTAAACAGGGTTCGATCACTTGAACTTTGAAATGCTCGATCGCTCGAAAGAGCTTCGATCGATTGAAAGTGAAATTTCAAGTTTGGTCAAGGGAAATATATAGAATCTATATGCATAAATAATTATTGAAAATACAGGGTATTACATCATCCACCACTCATTAAGGATTTCATCCTCAAAATAAAAAATATACAAGGTCTAAAATAAAAATGGAAACTTCTTACGCATCTCTGACTGTAGTTCCCATGAAGTTTCTCCTTCATCATGTTCCCATGATCTAGGATCCGTACTGGTCCTTCATTGAACGTAACATTGTTGTTGACCTCAATATCATCGAAGTTAATCTCGTATGCTGGGTTATGAGCATACTTCCTTAGAATACTGATATGGAACAGTTGTGCACTCCCGACATCTTCAGCGGTAACGCAAGTTGATAAGCAACCTTCCCAACACGCTTTAAAATCTCGAACGGTCTGATGAATCGCGGCGATAACTGGCCTCTCTTCTGACCATATCGAACAATCCTTCGAACAGGTGAAACTTTGAGTAGCACGTGATCTCCAACTGCAAACTCCAAGTCTTTGCGTCATTTGTTAGCATAACTCTTGTGTCTGGTCTGAGCTGTCTTTATCTTCTCACGTACAATCTGAATCTTCTTGCTGGTTTCTCATACCATTTCTGGCCCAAGAAGTTGAGTATGTCCGATTTCGTCCCAACATAGCGGCGATCAACAAGGTCTTCCGTATAAAGCTTCAAACGACGCCATCCCTATGCTCGTATGGTAACTATTATTGTAAGCAAACTCGATCAACTGTAGGTGCGTCTCCCAAGAATTCTCAAAATCGATAACGCAAGTGCATCATATCTTCCATTACTTGATTAACTCATTCTGTTTGTCCATCAGTCTGTGGATGAAAAGATGAACTCAAGTTCAGTGTTGTTCCCATCGTTGTTTGAAGACTCTTTCAATATTTTACAATAAAGCACGAATCTCGATCTGACACAATAGAAATAGGTACACCGTGTAATCGTACCATGTGTTGGATATACATCTGGCTCAAACGTTCCACTAGATACGTCATACTGTAGGCAATAAAATGTGCCGTCTTTGTGAGTCGATCTACAATCACCCAAATAGCGTCGTGGTTCTGTTGTGACTTTGGCAATCCTACCACAAAATCCATGGTGATATGTTCCCATTTCCATTGGGGAATCGGTAATGGCTGTAGTAGTCCAAGTGGTTTTTGATGTTCTGCCTTTACTGGCCTACAAGTAATACATTGAGCTACACACTCAGCTACTTCTCGCTTCATTCCTTCCCACCAGAAATTCCTCTTCAAATCCTTGTACATCTTCGTACCTCCAGCATGTATAGTCATCCGTGACTTATGTTCTTCATCCCATATTTCTTTTCGAAGATTTTCTTCATCAGGTATACAGAGTCTACCTTTACATCGTAAGGCTCCGTCTGTGCTAATACTCCAGACTTCGGGTTCCTTTGCTGACATCTTTGCGAACCATAATTTTAAATCCTCTATCATCTACTTAGCTTCTATGATATGATTGATCAAAGTTAGCTATACCACAAGGCATCCTAAATATTGTCCTTCTATTGGTTCACTAGCTGAAGATCAAATTCAGCTAAAACTTCCAATGCTTGCCATTCTCGGATTAATAATGCAGCGATCACTAGTCGAGATTTATGACTCAAAACATCTACTACGATATTTGCTTTACTTGGATGATATTACAATGAAAAGTCATAGTCTTTGAGTAACTCCATCGATCTTCGTTGTCGCATGTTCAACTCCTTCTGAGAGAACAGATACTTTAAGCTCTTATGATCGAAAAACAGATTAAACTTTTCTCCATAGGGATAGTGCATCCAAATCATCAATGCAAACACTATTGCTGCTAATTCCAGATCATGCATAGGATAATTCTTCTCACATACCTTCAACTGTCTTGATCCATATGCAATGACATTCTTGTCTTGCATAAGCACACAACCGAGTCCTTTGGTGTGATGCATCACTGTAGATCGCATACCTTTCTCCTCTCTTAGGTATTGCAAGTACTGGGGCGAAAGTCAATCTTTCTTTTAACTTTTAAAATGCACCCTCCTCATGCTTATCTATCCATTCGTACTTCATCTACTTTCTTGTTAAATTTGTCAAAGGTCCTGCTATCTTGGAAAATCCTTCTACGAATCTCCTGTAATATCCTGCTAGACCAAGAAAACTTCTAACTTCCGTCGCATTAGTCGGTATGTTCCAGCTTAAGATTGCATCAATCTTAGATGAGTCCACTGAGATGCCGTCCTGAGATATAACATGTCCCAAGAATTTGACCTCTTGTAGCCAAAACTCATACTTACTGAACTTAGCATACAACTTACTATCTTATAGCATCTTCAAGGCAATCTGTAAGTGTTCCTTGTGATGTTGCTCCGTCTTTGAGTAGATTAAGATGTCGTCGATGAATACTATAATGAATTTATCCAGATATGGTCTGAATACTCTGTTCATTAAGTCCATAAACACTACTGACGCATTTGTCAATCCAAAAGGCATAACTAGAAACTCATAATGCCCGTATCTTGTCCTGAACGCAGTCTTCGACACATCTTCTGGTCAAACTAATAGTTGATGATATCCCGAATGTAGATCGATCTTTGAAAAGATCCTCGATCCTTGTAACTGGTCTAATAGATCATCCATCTAAGGAAGTGGATATCTATTCTTGATCGTAACCTTGTTTAACTCCCTGTAGTCTATGTAGAGTTAAAGTGTTATGTCCTTCACAAATAGAACTAGTGCTCCCTAAGGTGACGTATTCGAACGAACAAAACCTAAATTTTCAAGCTCCTGAACTTGCTTCTTCAATTCCAACATCTCTGTTGGTGCCATCCTATATAGAGTCTTAGATATTGACAAGGTACCAGGTACTAGTTCCACATAGAAGTCTATTTCTCTTTTTGGTAGAAGTCCTTTAATATCCTGGAATACATCCTGAAAGTCTTGTATGGTAGGAATCTGATCCATCGTTAGTTCAGTACTCGTACTCCCCATTATAGGTAAACCACTTATAAGAAACATATTACTCGTTGGTTGACATTAAAATCTGATCGTCTATCATCTAAGTATTGGGAATACAATAGTTCTAGTAGGGCAGTCCAAATTGGCATCATACTTAGTCAACCAATCCATCCCTAGGATAATGTCAAATTCTGACATCGACAGAACCACTAAGTCTACTGGAAGCTAGTTTCCTATCTTCCATGGTCAGTGAGCAATCTTTGCACACTTTACCCAACTTAATAGTCACTCCCAATGGTGACATAGCATTAAGTGTCAGGTCAAGTGTCTAGGGTTCTAAACCCAACTGACGCACAATCTTAACAGTATTAAATAAACGTGCAGCTCCAATATAGAATAAAACTTTAACTAGACTATAAAAGAGTATAAGCGTACCTTCCAAATATTGTTGCTTATCAGCATTAAAGCCTGCTTCTGCTGAGATGAGAGCATTCATCCTTGTCTGATCTGGGGGTCCTTGGATTCCTTGAACTGGTGCCCTATAGTATCCTCCTTGTGGTATACGGCAATCCTTGCTCAAATGTCCTAACTTATTGTAGTTTCAATAGTTAGCACCCATCTAGTGGTTAATCCTGGAAGCTATGCAAAACTTAGCAATGTGCCCTGGCTTTCCACAATTAAAACATCCATCGGTGTTGGTTGGCGAGGCTGTTAGCAATGCCTGAGGTTGTGATCCTTGTTGTTGATATTGCTGGGGTTGAGGGAAGCTAAACTGAGGCTTCCTGGTTCTATCCCAGGTTTTACTGTTTCCTTGAAAATTTTCTTATGGTCTCCAACTTTGGTATTTATCGGTGATTGATTTTGGAAATTCCTCTAATGGAAATTCCTCTATTGGAAATTCCTTGACGAGATTCATCTGTTGTCGTTGTACAGGATAAGCAAACTTTTTCAATCCTGCAGCGAATCTGATGATTCCCTCAAATGAATGATTAAGATGACCAACCATCATATTCCTAAGGTGGGGGTTCAATCCTTGATGAAATCTCTTCACCTTCTCCTGTGGAGTGTCTATCATATGTTGAGCAAAACGAGATAGATGCTTGAACTGTGTTGTATATTTTTGCACAGTCCATCCTCCTTGGACCAAATTGAGAAAATTCCTCTCCTGTTGATCTATCTCATCTTCTGGGAAGTATTTTTTTAGAAATCTTTCTCGAAATATCCCCCAAGGCATTATCCTTGCAACTTCAGCTCCTATTGTAGTTTTTTCGACTTCCCACCAATCTGCGATAGCATAAGTCAACTAAAATGTGGCAAGACGACGCTTATCTTGCTCAGTACATTCCAAAACTTAAAAAATCAATTCCATCTCCCGCATCCATTGTTCTGCCTTCCATGACCCCGTCAATCCGTTAAATTTCTCTGGGCGTAATCCACGAAAATGGTCGAGTAACTTATCACCAGTTTGTCTTGGTGGCGGTGGTGCAATGGGTCTCTGGTGAGTGGAGAGGTTATATGTATCTGCCACATGTTCCATCCTCTGCATGAAGGCTTCAAAAACTCCGGTTGGATCCATACCTTCCAAAATAGGGGCTCCTAATCGCGCTTGATTTCTCGGTCTAACCATAGTGATAGGGTGTATAGTATACCTACAAAAGACTTATTGATTAACAGAAAGTCTTCTCGTAGAAACGAAATCAAGATAGAACTAGAAACAACAAGAACTAACAATTCTACTAGTCAGCACACAACAATTAAAACAAGCCATCAATATCAAAAGTACTACTCGAATATAACTATCAAAAGATGTACCGCATAGTACACACTAGTCAAACTGTGTACCATATGGAACAAAAGCTAAAATAGTACTAAAGTTAGCTAGTTACAATACTACTACTACTGGTAATATCTATACAAAGCTATGGTCAATAGCTATCTCTCAAGCTCCCAAAACTCTTGTGGACAATATGTCCTGTTATAAAACTAACAAAAATTAAACCCTGTAGATCCTGACTCAAAAATTGTTAGCGTCTAATCTTGCTGGTGGTGCCTCATCCTTTGAAATGATATCCATCTCGTCGAGGGGTATGTCCTCAACTGGTGCGGCAAGATCTTTGACTACCACTCCGATATCCCAGTCCTCAACTACGTCATCTGCCATCATCGCCTGATTAGCGACGTCGACGACTACAGCAGTGAATTCATCAACTATATCTAAAGCTCTGGCTAATGCAGCCTCCCCCATAACTAAACCAACTGGTTGTCCAAGCATCTCAGCTATCCATCCTACTGCCAGATCGGCCATGACTACAATATGTACTATCAGTCCAGCGGGTAACTGATGCAATACGGGTACCTCCAGCACAACTATCTCCTCATCGGGAATGTCCCCTCTACTTCCTCCATGATTACGTCTCCCTCTACTACTATATCTACCCCAACAGCCTCGGGGTCCTCTGACTCCTGCTCTGGCTCTAGCTCTAGCTCTGGCTCCTCATTAGAAACATACGCTAGCTCCTCTGGGTCATCCTCCGGCTCCTCATCATCATTGTCATCTGCAGGCTCCTCCTCTGCTGGGTCCTTATTGTCTATAGGCTCCTCCTCTCCATCCCCGTTAATATCCTCGTCAAGATGCTCATCCTCTAGCTCTAGATCCTCCTCACCCTGAATTGACTTAGGCTCTGGAACTGGTACGTCGGTTACCGGTGATGGTGGTGCTGCCGGTGCTGGTGCTGGTGCAGTTGCAGGCTCTGGTAGAACAGGCTCTGCTAAAATAGTTCACAACTCAATCTCATCTGCCTCTGGATTACTCTGAATCAATCAAGCCATCTCCTAGTATATGGCAGCTCAGGTCATAGTGTTGCGATACGCATCCATACGTATCTCTGTCGGGTGTGTCGTGCCCACAACATTGAGAGAAGTCAATATCCTCTCCTCCATATATTGACTAGTGGTCTGGAGAATATGGCTCTAGTATATCTATGGTATGGCTGGCTCTACAGTATCTCCATGAATAATATGTCCGCCAAAAGAGTCATCTACAAACAGGTGGAAATCTGGATCCATGCTAACCTGCAAAGAAAACTCTCTATTGTCAGGAAGACGAACTTATCTTAAACTCGTATCTCCTCTTAGGAAATCTCAAATACTAGGACCAGATGGTATGGAATCATTTAGTGAACGAAAGTATCACAACCTGGCTCCGATACCAAAAATTATGTCACGCCCCAGAGCAGTAAAAATAGAGAAAAATAAATTTTCTTTTTGGGTCCACAGGGAATGATAAGTGAAAGTCAGTAACTATACATACCACACAGTATTAGTCTATAAGATAAACAAGAATAGTAACAACTGAATATAATAACAGAAATACTATTACAAACATCAGAGTGTGATCTGCAGGATCACAATAGGTTTGGAGACAACATATGTCCAAGTACCCGTTAAACTAAACCAGTCCAACAGAAATAACTGAAATATAACCTAGATAAAACTAACTTCAGATCTTCAACTGGCGTAAACATCAGCATAGTAATCCTCCCTAGCATAGGCATTGATCTTGTCAGAATCAAGATATTAAAAGTATACTCTACTTTAAAAGATTTGTAGTGTGGAAGTAGAGGTCGAATCCACAGAGATTGAATTACTAAAGCACTTTAATTTTAAAACCTAAATCTAGTTAATTATGAAAAACGAATTTTGGTTTTGATTTTAATTAAACTAAGAACAGTTTAAATAAATCTAAACTATGGAAGCAATTAAAATTGTTTTAAACGATATTTAAAGTGAACCTAGGATTGCAAATCCACCACTAGCTTCGTAATAAGGGTATTTATGCATTCAATAAGCTTATTACATTGGTTGATAATGGGGAATTGTAGCTACAATTCCAATCCTCCGTCAAGAAGATAACTATGATTCAAGCACCAACATAGTTCATCTTCGGTTGGCACGAATTGTCTCACACTAAACTAGGGTTGCGGCACAATCCGTCTTTCCTAGGCATGAACTATTCGGCTACTTGATATCACAATTCATTTAAGCACCATTACATATAAATAATCCATACAAGCATAACAAATATACATCATTGAGCACATCACATCCAAAATAGATCTAAGACAAGAATAGATTTTGAAAGTAATGATTTAATCAATAAAAGTTTGATTTTATTATTAAAATCCTCAAAACATGTAATCATTATCTATACATAATAAAACTCAAAGAAAAGCATAAAATACACCCTATTACTTGGATAGGGTTTCATTGAAACCCTAGATCTAGGTTTAGTTGGCCATAGAATCAAGGATTGGCAAGAGGTTGATGGAGGAGGCCATAGAAATCCTTGGTCTTCTTCTTCTTCTCCTTGCTTTTCTCTCTTCAATGGCAGAAAGTTTAGTTGTATATGGATGTGTATAATGTTGTGTAATGTTGTGTAACCCCAAAATTGATTTAGAATAGGATTTATATAGAGTTTGGAAGGATTTACAAAGCTTTCCTAAGCCAAATCGCACTAAAACTGCTGTTTTTACGTTTCTGGACGTATTAAGCCAATTCGGATCGCACAGGGGTCTTCAGTACCTCAAAATACGCATTTTTCACTTTTTTAATGGGTCGTTCGCACGGGTCGCGTGAGCGGGTCACACGCGCAGGTCGCTCTAGTGACCTGGCCATTTTTCTAACTTTTTCTCATATTTTCTCAACTTCGCGAACCAATCATAGAATTGCGATAACTATTGACTCGGACTTTGTATCGACTCACCGTTTACGGCCACGTGTCCATAACACGAAGATCTACATTTTATATATCAGGAGAAATTTCTCAAATCTGAATTATTACTTGTCAAAAATGCCATTTTTTGAGGTTACTACTGCATTCAGCTTTCACCGGAATCACCGTTTGAGCCCAGAATGACTTCCAAAGCCACTAATCATTGGATTTTTGTGCATTTTCAAGTTAAAGCTCCAAAACTTACAAAATTTAGAATACTTATTAAAAAATAACTAATAACTATATGAAATGGGCTAACAAAGCGTATTTTTAGGACTATAAACGACAACTATTCGTCGCCGATCAAGCATCATTAGTGGGGCCACCCTTTGTGTATTTCCCTCCCGGATAGTAGCCGTCGTCATAAGCTCCATTATCTGCATTAAAAGGGATAGGGTAATCTGGAACGGAAATGTCCAGGCAATAACGGTCGTTAGCTTACTGAGAGTTGGGTGAATAGAAACTCACAAGGTATCAATGAATAACCTATAACATGAAGTCATAAGATATATTTCTACTACATACCATCTTCTTTGTATTCCAACGTCATGAATCAACCCTTATCGTCTTTTTATCCTAAGATCGATAATCAACATAATCAGTTTAGAAGGAACAGACTCAATCGTTTCACATATGTAGACATACCATCATTCTGTCCATAGCTCGTTAAGAATATAAACCATCAACCGCATGTCATGGACACCACATCAGTCCATCCCCCCGCTCGTTAAGGATATAAACCATCCACCGCATGTCAGGGATACAACGCTTCGAACAACAGCATATCAAATCTATTTGCCATGACTCATCATTGTATACTAGTGATCCCCATCCACCGCTCATTAAGGATATAACCACCGCTCGTTAAAGATATAACATGGATCATTAGGCTATCTTAGGACTATATGGTCCTGCCCACTATTTGTTAAAGATATAACCCATCCACCGCATGTGAAAGCATATCATGACCAGGCGTTCGCCCACGAACTATTTCCGAAACTTATCAAACCTACTTAAACTCAGTACTACTATCAATACATGACAATTCCTATGTGGCCTGACTACTCGGGTTTGAAATGAACGGATATCGAACTCATGCATGAATTGCATAGTATCTAACGTCATTACGTTAATTCATTAATCTTAAGCATACTTATCTATTTTGCATATTATCCCGGATTAACCCATAATCGCATAATAGATGTCCGAATCAAAAATTGAACATTTAAACCTCTTATATAATAAACAAAAGAAATAAACCATGTTCTGCAAAGTTCGATCAATTGAAACCATTTCGATCGATTGAGGAAAATAATGTTCGAACGATCGAAGTCTGTTTGATCAATTAAACCTTCGATTGATTGAACTCAGTTAAATCGCTCGAGCATCGTCTTCTCTAGCAGATTCATAAACAGTAATATGTAAATGTCTTAGGGACGTGTTAAATACATCTAAACATACCAAAACTTGTAAAAGCATTAAATAAATGAGACCAAGTGAGTAAAGACTCACTGAACGTTGTAAGGGCACGTTTGAATGTATGTTTGGCTATGGAGGCCAAGCTTTCTCTCTCTTCTCTTCTCTTTCTCTCTATCACCTTCTCTTCTGTTTCTCTTATCTTTATACTCCTTCTTTCTTCTTCTCCTCTGCTCCTCTGTCTCTCTAACAAAATATATATATAGATGTGTGCGTGTATAATATATGTATATGTATATATATACCAAACAGAAGCACATACTCTCTCAATCTCACAAAGGTTTAATAAACCTCATACACACACGAGCACAAGGTTTATATAAAGGGGATGGGGGTGCAGGTGGCTGTTTTTGTATGAAACCTGAATTCTGATCATTACATGTTCGATCAATCGAAGGCAGTTCGAGTGCTCGAAAGCAGATCGGTCAGGTTTGATCAATTGAAAAAGGTTTGATCGATTAAAGTGGGGACCACATATTAAATTTAGGTTGGTAAGGTTTTGATTGATTGAACATGGTTCGATCACTTGAAATTTGAAATGCTCGATCGCTCGAAAGAGCTTCAATCGATTGAAAGTGAAATTTCAAGTTTGGTCAAGGGAAATATATAGAATCTCTGTGCATAAATAATTATTGAAAATACAGGGTATTATAAAAACAGACCCGAGATTGGAGCTTACTCCTCAACTTTCCTGCCCAGGATGTCCTCAGTTGAATTTTCAGAGCATCATCGCAAAGCCCGAGGGTGGACACTTGGAAGAATTTCTTCTTCCATCCCTTGTTGCTCGGACATTTATCTATTATCTTCCTCCATTGTCAGAGTGTCTCACACTAAACTAGGGTAGCGGCATACTCCGTCTTCCGTAGGCATGAACTATTCGACTACTTGATATCACAATTCAAATAAGCACTATTACATGTAAATAATCTTTACAAGCACAGTAAATATAGAATATTGAGCAAATCAATCCAAAATAGATCTAAGACAAGTATAGATTTTGAAAGTAATGATTTAATTAGTGAATACAATTTTCTTAATTAAAATCCTCTAAACATGTAATCATCATCCATACATAATAAATCTAAAAGAAAAACATAAATAACACCCTATTACTTGACTAGGGGTTCATTGAAACGCTAGATCTTGGTCTAAGCGGCCATAGAATCGAAGATTGGAATGATGTTGATGGAGGAGGCCATGGGAATCCTTGGCCTTCTTCTTCTTCTCCTTGCTTTCCTCTCTTCAATGGCTGAAGTTTTAGTTGTATATAAATGTGTAAAATGTTGTGTAACCCCTAATTTTACTTAAAAGAGGATATATATAGATTTGGAGCAAGTTTTGGAAGTTTTCCAAAACCTAATCGCACTAAAACTGCTATATTTACGTCTTTGGACGTATTCAGCCAATTCCGTTTAGGGCTCTTCAGTACATCGAAATATGCATTTTTGGTTTCTTCAACGGTTCGTTCGCGTGCGATCCCCAAAATCGCGCGAGCGGGTCACTCCAGCGAGATGCCTTTTTCCAGCTTTTTCCAGATTTTCTCAACTTTGCACACCGATCATAGAATTGCGATAACTTTTGACTCGAACCTCGTATTGGCTCACCATTTGCGGCCACGCGTTCGTAACTCAAAGATATACATTATATTTCTTTGGAGAAATTTCTTAAATCCAAAGTATTACTTATCAAAAATGTAATTTACCGAGGTTGCTACTGTTTCCAGCTTTCACCGGAATCACCTTTTGAGCCCAAAATGTCTTCCAAAGCCACTAATCAATGAATGTTAGTGCACTTTCAAGTTAAAGCTCCAAAACCTACACAATATAGAATACTTATTAAAAAAACAACTAATAACAAAATGAAATGGGCTAACTAAGCGTAACTTTAAGACTATAAATGGGAACTATTCGCCGCCGATCACACCCCCAAACCTATACTTTACTAGTTCTCGAACAAAGAAAAACATAAAAATAAATACTACTATACTTAAAAATCCTAACTCACTGTCGCAGGCAACGCGATTGCAATTAGTATATGCAACAAGCCTTTTAAACCCCTAGGTGTCCCTAGTAGGACGAGTGAATTCTCGTGAGGGTTCTCATCGAATAAGACACTCTCAACCATCTTTATTTCATTATATATTTAAAACGTTTTATTAAAAATGAAAAACTTGACATTCAATACTCCTTATCATAAAACAATGATTTGAAATAGAGTAACGAACAAGAAGAAATGGAACCAAACACCCACCTACGTCATGAAAAATAATCCCAAGCACATGCATCATATGAATCAATAGAGTTTATCATAAAATTGCACGTGTGTGATGTGGTAGTCAAATGAACACGCGCATGTCATAAACTTGGAATATAACTGGGATAACCATCTAACTATGCTTCGACTACGAATCTCATAATGTTAATTACTCTCTTAAATGAAATATTCAGAACATGTGTACTCTCTCTAATATATGGGAGTAAAGAAAATATGTTTTGAAAACGAGAAACACTCACATATGACTCGTAAAAGACGCATGACACGAAAGAACAGTAGTCTCATGGATAGGACGCCAACAATCAAGAAAAATTAATCGTTACCATGTTTTAATCCCCCTCCCATCATTTACATATCCAAACCATGTTTCCTAGAATCAAATAGGACTTTTCAAAGGTTATATTGTGGCTCAGGCAATGAAAAAGGATAGAAAGGATTCATTAAGTAGTTTTCCAAATGACACTATATATTCAATTTCTTTCATCATCTCTTCTACCAACTTTCATCATTTCATCCTATTCTTTCATTTAAAAAAAAAATTTCCTCTTCTTTTCTTTCTTTTCTTCTTTCAACCTTTATCTTTTTCCTTTTCGTTGCTTTTGAAATGAATTTTCATTGAATACCAAGGCAATTACCCCAAACATCATCTTGTTTGCTTCTTCTTCTCAATCAACACACCGCCTTATCATCACTAAAAGTTGACGAATCTCTCAGTGGTGAACTACAAGTTGGTCAAGTTGGAGCAAAAAAAAAAAGGATAATGGTGATTAAAGAACAAGGGCATTTTAAAGGCTCAAAGGGGCGAACGAAGGAAATTTTTATCATTTATATGGATAGGTAAACAAACAGGGCCTACCATCATCTCCTATGGTCATATGGTCCTTCAACGTTTACAACGGAAGATTATTTAGCATAGTAACAAATATTTTAACTTGACTATCAACCAAAACAAGAATAATGAGACTAAACAACGAGTTAATGCGCATATTTTAATGAAATTCGACAAACACAAAATGTATTTATAACCCTCTAAAAAGAAAAGATAGACTTAAAAAGCTCACTGGGTCTAGTCTCCACACTATGTGTTATCTAGAGATCTGAATCATATTACAATTTACATCAAACATATGTTCAAGTGATTACATACAGTGCATAGATTTGTGTACAAATCTATGATATAAAACTACGATTCGAACGATACATATCCTAAACGTTGCATCATGACTTCAACAATGTTTAATCACATCTTCACTTGTTTACTATTCTATAACAATCCAAGTTACCTAACAAGAAGTATCGACTCGAGATTGCAAAAACATCGATAGCATCATTTATTTAAGCACAAGTATCAAAATTTTTGAAAAATCGGTGTATAATAATGTGGATGTGAGTACATACCCCCAAACCTAGACATTTCATTGTCCTCAATGAAACAATAAAATAAAACAATGAAGAGTACATAAGGAAGGAACGACAATACTTCAATTTCGGCAATCACAAACCAGGTGAACGTATAATAATATGGCGATAAAGTACATTTCAAATGGAGACACTAATTCACATGTCAATACTTGACAAAAGAAAATAAACAAACAAAAGAACCACGATAGCTAATAAAATATATATATATATAATGCAGACTATGGCATACTTGTCAAGATACTAAACTAAAACCGAAAGACTCGACGAAAATAAAAAAGAACAAACACAAACGGGAACTATCAAAACAAAGAAGGACTCGATCTAAAAGGGGCCTGAGAGAGCAAACAGAAAGGGAAAAAAACACATAAGTAAGGGTTGAGAGTGATAAGAAGAGAACAAAAGAAAATAACACAAAAATCCCCCTTTCGCGCGAACGGGCCGCGCGAGCAACCTCTTGCGCGCACGATCTCTCGCACGAGGAAATTTTGAGGCTTATTTTTCGCGATTAAAAAATCTTCTAAGTCACATAATCGCGCGAGCGTGCCACTCGGGCGAACCTCCCTCGCTCGCACGATTCAAGGTACAATCTGAGGGTGAGGGCATGTATAAAGAAGTTTAAAAAAATTTTGTAAGGAAAAAATTTGCTTGCGCGAACGACACATTGCGCAAGCAGGCCGCGCGCGTGACATGTTCTCTTTCTCTTTCCTCTTTTCTTTCAATGTGAATAAGTTCAAAATAAATTGACCCCGACCCCTAAACCCGTCCAGAATGACCAAAATTGACTCAAAACTGACCCAAAATGACTAAAGAGTGTACACAAATGATAAAAATAGAACGATAAAAGCTTGGGTTGCCTCCCAAGAAGCGATGTCTTTTACATCTTTAGCTAGACCATTCTAGCTCAAGACTTATGGAGGTCGAAACTCGGACATTGTACCCTTGAAGACATTAGGGATACTTTGGTTGAAAATAGAAATATTGTTGTTATTTGTTAACTCATTCGACGGTTCCTCTTTTTCGGTTTCGAATCGATTCTTGACCTTTTGAGTAAATCTTTCATTAGGATCCGGTTTGGTAGGGTCCCTTTCATTAAGGTTCATCTATGTACTACACACTATATAGTCCTTCCTTAAGTCTTCTTACATATTAAGTTCTTTAGCGTGCCTTACCTCACCTTCTGCCACACATGGGTAATCATCATCATTTGGAGGCTACTGAATAGTGTTAAAAATGTTTAATTTTAGGTCCATGTTCCCAAATGACACTTTCATTACCCTTGTTCAATAGTTGACACGCGCATTAGCGGTTGCTAAGAATGGATGACCAAGAATGACAGGAGTATGTTTCCTAGCATCTAACACAGGTTCGGTGTCAAGGACCATGAAATCGACGAGATAGTAACATTTGTCGACTTTAACTAGGACGTCCTTGATGATCCCTCTAGGGATTTTCACGAACGATCCACTAATTGTATGGTAGCGACCTTGGATTAAGTTCACCTAATCCTAATTATTTGTAAACCGTGTTATGCAAGAGATTAACACTTGCTCCTAAGTCAAGGAGAGCCCGATGAATGATAGTGTCACCTATGACACATGAAATCGTTGGTGTAATGGGATCCTTATACTTTAGAGGAGCGTGTTAGAAGACTGAACTTACTTTTTCCGTGAGGAAGACCTTTTTCAGAATATGACTGTGCAACTTACGCTTTTGAGTGCATAGGTCTTTAAGACATTTAGCATAAGCTGGAATTTGGTTAATAGCGTCGAGGAATGGAATATTTATTTTCACTTGTTTAAATACCTCGAGTATATCTTCAGTTTTTGATCCTTTCTTTGAAAGATGTGATGGTTCCTCAATATTTGGTGGGAAAGGCATTTTTGAAACATAATTAGTTGCGACCAGTTCATTTTTTTTCCTGATTCGGCTCGTGTCCTCACCCTTCTCTTAATTCGAATTAATGTTCCCATCCTTTAAATTATCTCTCAGAATCTCTATAACTTCTTCCTCTCATATAGTCATCCTAGTTGAGACGGTGTTTACTTGCTCACTTGTACCCTTAATCACATATTGTCCCTTAGGGTTTTGAATAGTTTGAGTAGGTAACTTACCCTCGTTTCTATGACTCACCGCATTAGCTAGTTGTCCCATTTGGGACTCAAGCTTCGCAATGATTGTGTGTGAGAGTGCACTATTTGTGCTTGTGCTTGCACTTACATTTCAATATTTTTAAAGGGATGCCAACACCTCCTGAAAAGCATTATCCCTTGGAGGGTTAGGATTAGGAGGGGTGTATTGGTATTGACTTTGTTGAAACCGGGGTCGGTAAGTATAAAAAAAATTAGTCGTCATAGGATTAAAACTATTTTGTGGGAATCGTTGAATAGAGTGTATGCGTTGCTCCGAATTCCAAAAATTAAGACGCGGATGGGCATGCAAGTGTAGAATGAGAAGGATCGGAACATATTTGACAAATTTTGTAAGAGGGTGAGCCCATCTTTTGGTTCATCATCATAAACCGGTCAAGTTTTATAGATAGTTCTGGAAATTCAATTGAGTGACTTGACTCGAACTGCTCCTCTTGCTTAGTTTGAGGGGGAAGGCATCCCTTAGGGCGTACCGACATGGCTTGATGCATCGAATTTTCACTTAACATTTTAAAAATTTTTCATGCCTCGTCAGCACCCGTACAATCGGCATTGACAGTATTATGAACTGCGGGAGCAAGGCCTCGTAGAAGATTTGCACCAATTGTAACTTGGGAATTTGATGATGTGGGCAAGAGCGTAATAATTCTTTAAATTGTTCCCAAGTGTCATAGAGCATTTCCCCATCTTGCATCAAAAAGTTCATTATGGATTTTCTTATTTGATTGGTTCTTGTGATGGGAAAAACTTTTGTAAAAAGGTGGTATGTAATGCTTCCCATGTTCTAATAGTGTTTGGCTCGAGAGATTGGAGCCAATACTTAACTTTATCTTATAAGGAGAATGAGAAGAGTCGCAATTTTAATTCATCATCGGTTAGATTTTGGATTTTCAATGTATAGCATATGTCATGGAACTCTCCTAAGTGATGATAAAGATCGTCTTTAATACAGCCATGGAATGAAGGGAGTAGCGCAATGATGGATGACTTTATCTCAAAGTGAGATGCCGTCACCTCCAGTAATTCGATACATGCTTGTGGTGTGTAGGCCATAGGAATGAAATAATCTTATCAGTGAGGCGGTTGAGGTATATTAGGGTAATTTCTATTATTTCCGTTGTTCCCGTTGTTTCCAAAATCGGCTATTGGAATATGTTCGATGTTAATAGTTTGAGTTTTTCTTAAATGCTTAAGAGTGCTTTGGATTTCAGACTCAAACAAAGACGATGGTTTAGGTGTTGATTCGTAGTCTAACAACCGAGCTCTAGAAGCTTGGGTTGAGGACTTACTGACTCTTAGGGTACGCTACATTAAAGACTGACTCAACCAAATAAGAGAAAAAACTACTCAAATACTCAAACAGGCACACAACACTACTATGATGCATGTTATTATCCTTTTATGCAGTGATTCGCGTCAAAGCCCAGCGCCTTGGGTTTCCTAGCTAATGTATGTATAAGTCACCCCTAAACTAATGTAAATAGTGCATCTCAGCGCCTTGACTTACAGTGGCTTGAAGCGAATTTTAAAGGAAGCGATTTACATGAATTTTGGCTTCTTTTTTTTAATTGATTTGCGTAAGCTCCATTGATGTGCTAAGTTCTTCCACTCTGAAACGCTATAATCTGATAACTCGAGAAACTACAAAACAAAAGGAAAAAGTTAGTGACTCAAAACAAAAACAAAAAAATAAGAAAAAGAAAACTTAATCTAATATTTACAAATTAACTAAACTAAAATTCTAAAACAAAAGGTTGTAATTTGCAATCCCCGGCAACGGCACCAAAAATTGATCTTATCAAAATCAAGATAAAAAGTATACTCTACTTTAAAAAATTTGTAGTGTGGAAGTGGAGGTCGAACCCACAGAGATACTAAAGCACTTTAATTTTAAAACCTAACCCTAGTTAATTAAGAAAATGGAATTTTTATTTTTATTTTTATTAAACTAAGAACAATAAAAATAAATCTAAAATATGAAAGCAATTTAAAGTTGTTTTGATAAATATGTGTATGGAACCTAGGATTGCAAATCCACCACTAGCTTCATAATAAGAGTATCTATACATTCAATTAGCCTATTACGTTGGATGACAATGAAAAATTGTAGCTACAAGCCCAATTCCTCTGTCAAGAAGATAATTACGATTCAAGCATCAACATAATTCATCTTCAGTTGGCACGGACTATCTCACACTAAACTAGGGTCATGGTACACTTCGTCTTCCCTAGGCATGAACTATTCGACTAATTGATATCACAATTCAGATAAGCACTATTACATGTAAATAATCTATACAAGCACAGCAAATATAGACTATTGAGCAAATCACATCCAAAATAAATCTAAGACAAGAATAGATTTTGAAAGTAATGATTTAATCAGTGAATACGATTTAATTAATTAAAGGGTAACTTAATATATAGTCCTAATATATGCATCTAACTAGAAATAGGCTCCTTTTTCAAATGAATCTAGAAATAAGTCCCTATAGTATTTTAAGGACAAAACTGCCCCCGTATATATATATATATAAAATCAGGGTTTCAAATTCAAATCAAGAAATTTCTCACTTTTAACACGCTTCCCACTTTTTTGTGAGAAATTCTCACATTTTACACAGTCTGTTTTTTAAGGTCCACTTAAGAGCTGGACCGTCTATATATTTAGATAGAGAGAGAGAGAGAGAAAGAGAGAGAAAATCTGCTAGAGAGAGAAAGATGAAGACAGAGAGGGAGAAAGAAGAGAGAGAGGGTCGCAGCCCCTCCACCGCCACCAACGACCACCCACTACCTTCCTCCTCCTCCCCTCTCTACCTCCCTTCACCTATATCAACCATGCACCACCATCTCCGGCCACCACTCTCCACCGGTGACCACTATGTGGACAAATTACTCACCAATTCGTGAAAAAAAAAAAATCAAAATATCTCACTGAAATTGAATCGTTTTAAGCGCGAAAATTCGATTTCACCTTTGTTCTCGAAAATGCGAGTGAAAAGCAAGGTTTCAAATTCGCAACCTATCATCAACAAAATCAACCGATTGCGAGACAATACAGAAGACGATCACTCCGAAATGGTTCATGGATTTGATGAATTCATTGACGGTTGTGCCATAGATTTACTCACTACCATGAATTTGTATACACAGTCCGAACTGTGTTAAAAGTGAAAAATTCTCACAAAAACGTGCGAATTTATCATATTTTGAAATTTCTTTAGGTCCGATTTTTAAGGTCCGCTTAAGATCCGAACCGTTTGTATGCATACATATAGTATTGATGAGGATCTCCTTATTATACAGGCTGTAAGAAATTCCTCACTTGTTATGTAGATGAAGTTTGTGAGAAATTTCTCACTTTTATAGGCTGTAATAAATTGCTCATTTGTTATGTAGTGAAATTAGTGAGAAATTTCTCACTTGTATAGGCTGTAAGAAATTACTTCCTCATTGCATGTAGATTAAATTAGTGAAAATTTTTTCACTTGTATAGACTGTAATCAATAGATAATGTGTTATGTAAATGAAATTAGTGAGAAATTTCTCACAAAAAAATAAAAAATTCCCACATCACTTTGTTAAACCGAAAATCCCTTGATTATAGGGATATTAATTCCCTTATTCATGATCTCCTAAAAATACGTTTCCCAAAACTGCATATAACACAATTTTGGAAGTTTTTTGAACTTACAAAACAGTATATACAAAAAAAAAAAAAAAAGTGAGAAATTCTCACATTACTCTGTTAAACCGACATCCCTTGATTTTAGGGATATTAATCCCCTTATCCATGATCTCCTAAAAATTCGTTTCCCATAACTATATATACATGATTTTGGAAGTGTTTTGAATATAAACAGCTCTCTCTCTCTCTCTCTCTATATATATATATATGAATTTCGCACTATATTAAGAGAATTTCTCACCTTTTTCTCAACAACCTTCAATAAGGAAACTTCTTGATTTTAGCACTTAGTATTTAGTCCTAATATAGATACTTAATTAGCAAACAAATTTGAAAGTTGAGTAAAATAAGGAAACTTCTTGATTTGAGCAATATTTATACTCTTATCCATGATCTCCATGGATTACACTTGCCATACCCGTCATTCACACGTCTTATTTGTGCTGGTGGTACATATATACATATGTACATCTAATCATATGGCCTATTCCGAATGCTCTAATAACAAATTTCTCACTTAGTAATACAAATTTCTCACTTTTTGATTGGATATAATACGAAATTTCTCACAACTAAGTCACTTCTTCCAACAAGCTTACCACCAAATTCTCAGATTATAAATTTCAGCATGATTTTGCACTATATTGTGAATTACAGTTATGAATTTCGCACTACATTGTGAGAATTTCTCACTTTTTTATCAGCAACCTTTAATCTTCCACACAAAATTATCTGTTATTTCTATGATTTGAATTAATAAAACATACAAATCATTTTCTACTATAAAACATATTACATACTGATTTAAAAAGGCATTATTTTGAATCACAAATCAGCATGATCTTTGAGATAAAAATCATTATCCATGATCTCCTAACAATCTGCTCCATTTATTAACTACCTTATTTAACTTTATTTGAATTTCACATGTGTCATATATATGTGTATATATATAGTTATGTATATATGTATGATAAGGGTATAATGGTCCAGATTTATACTAACCATTTAGGAATAGGGACTAATTATTGATTTCTATTGCAAATTAAGGATTAATTTCTATACACCAAATCAAGTCGGGATCAATTTCTATTAATGGCCATATTTAGGGACCAAATTGTATATTTCTATTAATTAAAATCCTCTAAACAAGTAATCATCATCCATACATAATAAATCTAAAAGAAAAACATAATTAACACCCTATTACTAGGGTAGGGTTTCATTTAAACCCTAGATCTTGGTCTAAGTGGCCATAGAATCGAAGATTGGCAAGATGTTGAAGGATGAGGCCATGGGAATCCTTGGTTTTTTCTTATTCTCCTTGCTTTCCTCTTTTCAATGGCTGAAGTTTTAGTTGTATATGGATGTGTATAATGTTGTGTAACCCCCAATTTACTTAAAAGAGTATATATGTATATATATATATATATAGATTTAGAGCAAGTTTTGGAAGCTTTCCTAAACTTAATCGCACTAAAACTGTTATATTTATGCTTCTGGACGTATTCAGCCAATTCCGTTCGTACAGGGCTCTTCAGTACCTCGAAATACGCATTTTTGATTTTTTCAACTGGTCACACGCGTAGGCCGCTCGCGTGCGCCCAAAATCGCGCGAGCGGGCCGCTCCAACGAGATGCCTTTTTCTAGCTTTTTCCAGATTTTATTAGTTTTGTGCACCGATCGTAGAATTGAAATAACGTTTGACTCGAACCTCGTATTGACTCACTGTCTATGGCTATGCATCCGTAACTCGAAGATCTATATTTTATATCTAGAGAAATTTCTCAAATCCAAAGTATTCCTTGTCAAAAATGCAATTTACCGAGGCTGTTACTGTTTCCAACTTTCACCGAAATCACCTTTTGAGCCCAGAATGTCTTCTAAAGCCACTAATCATTGAATTTTAGTGCATTTTTAAGTTAAAGCTCCAAAACCTACAAAATATAGAATACTTATTAAAAAAATAACTAATAACTAAATGAAATGGGCTAACTAAGCGTAACTTTAAGACATAAACGAGAACTATTCATCGCTGGCCCGAGGACTTGGGGCCAGAGGTGAATGGCCCCCATCAAGAATCTCTAGCCATTCAGGGCGAGCTAGGGAGCAATGCCGAGATAGATTAGCACATCTTGGGTAAGTGGGTAGAGAGGAAGGCGAAGGCCTGCAATGAAGGCATTCTCATAGAGGGTAATGAAGCGCGACGGGTGCAGATGAGCCCCGCCGGTAGGTATTGCCAAAGAACAGTGACCGAGAATATCATATTTATCTCTGAGTCGACTTAAGTCAAAGGCAAGCAGACTGTTGGGAATCCACTCACAAGAAAAGGAAACATCGGGGCTATCTAAGACAGATGCCTCTCCGCCCGACCTTTGCACCTCAGAGGCTACCTGGAGCCCCTAGCTCACCTCATCGTCAGATACCCGAATGGGAATCCTACCTTTACTAGGATGGTCTGAAGGAGTAATCGAAGGAGGATCCAGGCTAGCGCTCAGGGTCCCGGATCTCGAATACTCACCCTCCGATCGGGAGGACGAGTTGAAGTCATCATGGAGTATGTTAGAAGCCCTTGTCACAGGTTGGGGAAGTAATTGGCGATCTAGGTAGGGTTCCTGAACCCCTAATCTAAGGTAACACTATGGGAGACTCAGAAGCCTAAACAGTAGGGCGTGTAAGGTCCGAGCAACAAAGAAACACTTAGTAAAGGAAGAACTTTGGCTCACCAGCCGGTTGTACCACTCTACCAGGGCAAGAGAGCCCCCCGACCTAAGGAAAAAGCAAAATCTAAGAAAATAGAAGTCCCACTCTCTCATGAATCCTACTGGACGCCTACCCTCCAGAGTTGCTCGAAAATGGAAAATAGAGGAAGAAGGAAATGAAAAGAATGAATAAAGACAGAAGACCGAGCAAAGGAAGAGGTTGCATGCAGAGGACTGCTCGGTATTTTCTCTCTTTGGACAGTAGAAGGAATGAGGAATTGCCCAAGTGTTCCTTATATAGGTAGTATAAGTGGCCCAGATGCACCCAGATCCGACGGTCTACGAAATTTTTCTCCTAGCAATCGACACCTAGCGCCTCGGGCTGCCCAAGCACAGCTTCAAAAAATGTGCACATTAATTGTGTGACTTGATAAGTCGGTTTGACTATGACGGTCTGGTTACCTTGACACCGATCTAGTTGGATCCTGACCATACCAACCACTTCCAAACATATGGCAGTTAGCCAGTTACGACCCCGAGCTCCCAAGGTATCCGATCGGCCCGAGCCCCAATTTGTCAAGATGATCGGTCTCGTCCCGAGCAGTTTCCCGAGCTTCATCCCGAACGGTTATTGGTGCCATATAGGTTTCTAACCCTCATCTGATGAAGCTTTACATTAGCCTTGGAAATGGGGGGCAGCTGATACGCACAAAAATGTTCAGTGAAAGCAAAGCTCACCCACCATACCAAGGGGTGTCTGGTTCATCTAGGGACTCTTTGTCATCTCCAGGCTCGACCCAAGTGGTAAACCAGGCATCCCAAGGCCCGACCAATAGGACGGGATTGCAATGCTTGCCCGGACTGCCGCGGATACACCATGGCCCAGCCTCAGGATGTGATCCAGATTGTTCCAGACAGCTTCCTATACAAGTTTGAAGACTAATGGAAAGTGTAGATCATTTCCTAATCCAATTAGGAAAGTCCCACGATTTGTGCCAGTTAATCCCAATCGGATTGTATTGCCTTATCAATTTACTTACCTTATACGAGGAGGTTTCTTGAACTATAAAAGAAACCCTCACCCCCATAGAAGGGGATTGCAAAACTTATCTTACACACATATACTTTACCCATCCGGTCTCTGGAAGCTCCATCCCCTTTGTTGGTTCACTAAAGACCCCCGACAATTTGATATCATAGTACAAGTGCTCTGACACACACATGGACATAGGTATCTTCATTAACAGGGCCGAACCACATACAAATTTTCTTGTCTTCTTCTTTTTATTTCTAACCCAAATTTCAGCATCATCAGTGTTAACAGTTGTTAACTTCACTAACAAATTTTCTTTTTTCTATTTTTTTTTTCTATTTTGTGATGACATTTTCCAAACCAGCTCTTGGGATTTTTACTTGATGCACAGATTGGACCATTATTATTATTTTTTTCATTTCAGGGTGCCAATGATATGTTCTAAAAGAAGTAACAAATTATAGTATAGCACTCGAACACACTAAATAGGGTGCTATAATTTAGCAATGCAATAATTTATGCCAAAATATGCTTTTGGTATTTGTAATAGCACTTAGAGCAACTGCAATGGTGTAGATAAATGTAGGGTAAATTAAGTTAATTTCCCATATAAAATGGTGGAGGGTCACAATGGTGTAGGAACCTAAACACTACACCAAAAAGCTCAATCTGGCACGTTTCGCGTTTTTCTAATTGGCACTGTTTAAAACAGTTCCAAAATCTGGAATGGTTTTTTGGCTATCTGGAACAGTTTTTAGCAGTGCAAAAATTGGAACGGTTATAAACAGTGCCATATTCAGCCTTAAAAAAAACGTGCCAGTTTATAAAAAAAAGTGTTGACCCAAATTAATCACATTCATTGAGTGCGTGTCTCAGGTTTCGAACACGGGCATATATGAATAAACACCAAAAGTTGTATCTTACAAAGTCACAATCACAAATTCTCATTCATCAGTCAAAATTTAGGGTTCACTAGAAGAGAGAGAGAGAGAGAGAGAGAGAGAGAGAGAGAGAGACACACACACACACACACACACACACACATGACGGTGTCGCCTCCTCCCTGCTGCAATCGCCTCCATGCCGGCGCCTCCTCCACTCCACCGCCTCCTCCACATCATCGCCTCCTCCACCACGTCGCCTCCTCTACCACATCGCCTCCGTCTGCCGCGAACTCGTGGGTCTTTTCTCTCTCTCTCTCTCTCTCTCTCTCTCTCTCTCTCTAAATCTATACATTTTCCCCCCAAACTCTAAAATCCCTAGAATCTCAAAATTTTTACTGTTATTGAAAAAATTTCCCCCAAAAATCATACCCTAGAATCTAAAAATGTGAAACCATTGTCCTTACTCTCTCTCTGTAGGAGATCCTTAGGGTATTTTTTGTAAACTATTTTTTGGTAAACTGATTCTTTGGTACAGATCTGAGTATAGACTAGCTAATTTATTTTTCTACGTTTACATATTACATATTTTTTTTGTAGTTCTTGGGTTCATGGAAGGGAAAGCAAATGCAATAGCTTAGAACTTGTTTCTATGAGGTATGTTTTGCAATTTCAATGTTTTTGCCTCCATTTCTACAATTCTGCTGATCAATCAAGCTCTTGGCTCACTGGAGTTGGGTTTTGTTTGGTCCTTCATTCACTGGGTTTTTTTTGGTTTACAACTTCCAAAAAAAAAAAAAGATTACTTGGTTTAGTTGGGACCAACCAACCCTTTCCGTTTGGTATATAGCTTTTGCATGGAAGTGACCCCTTTACTTTTTTTTTTTTTAGCTTTCTTTAATTTTGTATTTTTTTTTCAGTTTTCTTTGACCAAAGGCAATGCTTTAGTTTATAGTATACTTATAATCATTGGCTTTGACATAGAGGTTTTGATGAGATGAGATTGGTTTATGCTGTTTACCGTAGTAATTGGGACACATGAACTGCTTCAGGCAGACTCTATTGATGAGTGAGAACACAATTGCAACTTTTCGATAGTGATATATTATTGCTTTTCACTTTCAATTTCATTAATCCTCCACAAGTAATTGCTGTGGGTTACCTACCTAGCTTTACTTATTGTGAAAGATTTTTTAGAACGTGTTCTTCAGTCCAATACTTTCACTTTCGATACCTTTTTCTTTTTCTTGCATTGTCAGTCCATTTAATTTGTCGTTCCAATGACTCATCGTCTATTCTTTTTTTCCTTTTGCTTCCTTTTTCTGGTAGAGTTCTATCCTCAATTTTTTACTCATAGCTTTTTAAAGAAATTCATACCTTATTTATTTATTTATTTATATCTTTCTACACATGTCTTGTTTTTAGTCGGTTGATTACATGGATCCATAAAATTACTCCTACATTACATTATTTATGTTTTCTGTGTTTGAAATGTATTACGAATGGTTTCTGTTGTATTGGAAACTTTAAAATTTGCACTGTGGAACTATTGGCTATATTATTAATATACAAAGATATAAGCAACAAAATTACCCCACTCTATATTAGCTTAAGCTGTTAGTGTAGTCGGTTGTAAATGTAATATCGGAGCACATTGTTCTTTTGCTTAAATTTTAACACACCGTAAACAATATCGATTATCCATAAGCAACGCGTCTTACTTTATGTTGGAAGTTGTCGTATATTAATTGCTTCACAGATCTATTATGTCTGATTGTTGATCTCTCTGTCTTTGACTCTTTATTACATGTCTGTCTATGCTTGGTTGTTCGAATGAGTTGATTAGTACGAGTCGATTCGAGTTTCATACACCCCAATATGATTCACATTTCAATACGGTTAATGATTCATAATTTTGAAAATGTGAGTTCTAAGTGTTTAGTGAAAACTTTCTGCATTTTGAGCCTTGATATAGTGTGAAACTTATGCTAAATTGTTGTTTTGTTCATTTCTATTTTCTACAATAAGTGAATCTTATGATTCATGATATAGTGTGGTTCACGATATAGAGCACTTGTGAACCAATTCATGATTTGACAACAATACGTATAGATATGATTTTAAAATTTTTTTCTTCAATAATCTTTTCGCCTTGTTGGTTTCTAATAATTTGGTTTTTATCTTCACTTGAGTAGTGAGAAGGAGATATGTAGAATGGTAAAGTAATAATATTTAGGATTTTAAGATAAATTGGACGGAGGGAGACTTGTTAGAAACTTCTTTAAGCACTGAAACTTGTCCCAGTGTCCTAGTTATCCATGGGATGTTTTGATGTAGTATAATTACATTCTTTTGATGTGTTTTACTGCAATACCTTATGTTTTGGCTGCTATACTTTAGTTTTTATTGTCGTTGGTAACCTACATATGAAGGTAGTATAGCTTATTAGGATTATAAATAAGTGGTTAGGGTCTGTTTGGAACAGTTTTAGACTTGTAAGAATTTTAGTTTGACTAAAAGCATAGCACTCACGCTCTTTTTCTTGTTCCCAACCTAAACCCAATAAATTTCATCTATTTTCTCTTCAATTTAATTGTGGATTTGAGCATTTTAATGCATCATGTATTCAAGTTTGTCTGAGAGTTTCTATAGCCTTCCCTTTTAAAGATAACGAAAGCATGTTTTATTAGGTATTATATCGTATTTTTCACATTTCTTTGTCTTTGGATGTTATTTCTTGCAAATACCCATGGAATCCAATGCGTGCCACTTTACGCTGTGCCCCTGTATTGTCTTTTCGAAACCCTTTTTTTATAGTGCCCTCGGGCACAAGCAATAGCTAGTTTGTTTAAAAAAAATAAAAGTAACTAAGACTTGCTTTTGTGGAAAATTAATAATTATATTCGAATGCATTCTTAAAATAAGTTGGTAGTAAATGGGATAATGCAATTACAACTGGTGAGAATGCATTTTGAAGTTGTCATTCCAAACGCCTTGTAACTTTCAAATTTTGATATTGATTTGTTGACATATACATGCGTTGTCATGCTAATTTGTTCATGTTTACTTGGTGCAAGACAATTCAAGACCACAGTAGTAACTTCTATTTATGCATTTTAGGGAAAAAATTGATAAACTAAGAGGAGGTTGTAGAGCAATTCTACATCCCAACAAGGTCGGATGGTTTCATAAGAGATTGGGCACTATTTCTGAGGTTTGCACACAGTTGAATGAATTGGGAGTCTCTTGTTCTTCACATTCACACACAAGCAAGGCTCAATTCTCTTGATTTTGTTGTTAATGAATGGATTAGGATGATATTTGGGTCTTCACGCAAATAGTTAGTCTCTTGTTCTTCACATTCACACACAAGCAAGGCCCAGTTCTTTTGATTTGTTGTTAATGAATGGATTAGGATGATATTTGGGTCTTTACGCTAATAGTTAGTCTCTTGTTCTTCACATTCACACACAAGCAAGGCCCAGTTCTTTTGATTTTGTTGTTAAATAATGTATTAGAGATGATAATGATGCTTTTTTTATGATGGGTTATTATTGGGTTGCATCTGTTTCTTGTGTAAACGTTTTTGAGTGGTTGCTTTGAACTTTTTGGTGTTGACCATATGCGCCGTCGAGAACTTGGGAGATATTTAGCGTGGTCATTCTGTCAAAATTTTATCAAATTACTACTTTTAGGTCACACGTCCATAGCATATTATAGAAATATCACTCCTTTTTTTCGTGTCGAGTGTCTTTTGTTTTCCATTTCCTTTTTAGCAAAAGTTGCTTATTGAACCATGTGTCATGCAACTTTATGTAGTATGTCGTCAAGGATCAACAAAGAGTGGATAAAGGAGAACAACTTTCAGTCTGATACTTATAAAATGGGGTCCTAGAGTTTTTAAAGTTTGTGCATGAAAATATGTCTGGGTTGTCGAAATGGGACTGGCCATATCAATGTGGGTGATATCTTTGTTCATTTGATGAAATATGGGATGGTTCAAGACTACACCTTATGGTATTTCCATGGGAAGGGACCACTTGGAAATCAAGTCCATCAACCACCACAATCTAGGACAGTAATTGATAATATAGACCCATTGACGAATCAAATTTTCCCAGATTGGATGAACTTGTAAATGATGCTTGTGAGATGTTCATGAGGGAAGCTGATGGTCTTTTAACTCCTAATTTTGAAAGAAGTGATGGGGGCCATGCAGCTTCTAAGGTTCCGAATGATCCTCAAACACATAAAGGTAAGAAGTACGAGTGTCTACATCGACTTGCAATGGAACCCCTGCACCCTAGTAGTGGTGAATCATATCATACGACAATGTATGCTCTTGTGAAGTTGAATGATTTGAAGACACAATTTAGTTTGTCTGATGGTGCCACATGCGCAGTTCTCGGATTATTGAATGAGTTACTTCCTGAAGGGAATAACTTGACAACTAGTTTTCCTGAAGCGAAGAACACGATAAGAGATTTTGGTATGGACTATGTCAAATATGATGTGTGCATTAACAACTGCATGTTATTTTGGAAAGAGCATGAACACAATCATAATTGTCTAAAATGTGGTGCTGAGCGATATGTGTTGAGTTCACGAGATGATAATGGGGAAAAGATAGTAGATGATAAGGGATTGCCAAAGTTTCGTAAAGTGGCTCGAAAGGTAATGAGAAACTTTTTTTTAATTCCTAGATTGAAGCGGTTGTACACTATCAAATGGATAGCAGAAAAAATGACTTGGCATTCTCGAGCAAAGTCTTGTTCCGAATTTTTGACACATCCTCGAGATTTTTCAGATTGGGCAAATGCGAACATCATGTGGAAGCATTTTGCTAAGGATCTGCGAAATGTTCGCCTTGCAATATCCACTGACGGTTTTAGCCCAAACAATTTGTATGGCCATAGTTACAGTTGTTGGCCAGTCATCATTCAACCTCTTAACCTTTCCCCTTCATTATGCATGAAGAGTGAGTTCTCAATGTTCACAGCATTGATCCCTAGGCCAAGGTTTCCTAAAAGTTGTATTGATGTTTTCCTCCAACCATTAATCGATGAGTTGAATGCCTTATGGTCTAGAGTGGAAGCTTGGGATGCAGACAAGAAGGAATGCTTTCAATTAAGAGCAATGTTGATGTGGGGTATTCATGATTTCCCTACCTATGGGATGTTAGCAGGTTGTGTAACACAAGGTCATTATGAATGTCCGATTTGATCCACAAACACACCTTCTGAATATTTCAAAACTTTTAAGAAATCTTGCTATCTACTATCTCGCATGTTTCTCCCTCGAGACCACCGTTTTAGATATTGTTTCTTTATATTGTTTCAATTTTTGGTTTATACTTTGATTATTTCATCTTTAGCTATAAACTATGTTAGTATTTTTTTCAAAGTCAAAATTTACTCTTATAACCATTAGTAGGGTGAATTTTCTGATGCATTTGAGAGTCAGAAGGACATGTTCTTGAAAAAAGTCAACAAGGCTTGGAAGAAGTTTAAAGTTAAGCTACGAGCAAACTTGGTAGGTAATGATGTTACCAAGTGGAAGGAGCAAGTCCCACTAAATACTAAAAGTGAGGATTGGGAGCAATTTTGTAATAACGAGGCTACAGAATCCCAAAAAGATCTAAGAAAGCGGAACAAATCTATAAAAGTAAGTTGTCCGACAAAGACCACTCATAATACGGGTCATGATGGTTATGCCCGACGTGCAGAAAAGTGGAAACTGGAGCATGGACGTTACCAGAATCGTGCTGAATTGTGGTTAGATACCCATAAATAGAAAGATGGGAGTTATGCACCTCATGGCAAAGAATTTGCGGTAAGCACAATTTTAAATGTATTTGTTTTTTCTTTTACCCCAAACATGATAGAATGATTATTAAAATCTCTTTATATGTAGGATAAGGTTGAAATGCTTCTGAAGTTGTTTCAAGAGATCAGTGAGGAGGAGACATTGGACAGTGGTCCCATCTTTGAGACATTTGGGAAAGAGATGAGAGGGCGAGTGCGTTGTGTTGGGTCTACAATTTCAAGGAAGGCTATAATGGCTTTAGCATTTGCGCTAGATATGCTTCTAGAAGTCAACACGGATCACAATGATTGGAGGGAGACGGTAGAGAGCCTCAAAGAAGAGACGGAGGAGGTGAAGTCCACGGTCATAGAATTTGTTAAAGATTTCAAGAGCGGAAAATTTATGTGTGGTAGCCATAAAATTCACACAACTTGTACAACAACTGTTGCAAGTCCCACAAGTGCCACGCCTACTTCTTCACCTCAATTTTCTAGTCCCAATGAGTTGATTTCATGCAAAGTATTATCTTATTCAGGTAAGATTTCTAGTTATGGTAGGAAAATGCAGCTCAACGTTGTCCCTTTAGTTCATGGCCATCACTTGAAACCGAGAGAAGTATGTATTATTCTTGACAAAATCATAGTGCACGACTGTCCGCTTTAGGGTGGTGAACAAGCCTCTTGTAGCACATTGGGAGATGTGGGTATTGGTGGATTTTTGTATTGGCACGATGACCTACTCCCCCCTCCCCCCCCCCCACACGATGACATTGATGAAGAATGAAGAATTGGGAATTGGTGGTTATATGCTAGATTTTTGTATTACCCCAAACACTAATGTGGGTATTGGTGGTTACATGCTAGATTTGCATGTTTTTTTTTGTGTTGAGAACTTTATTTTGGTTAATATGATTTGTATGATTATGTTTCATGTATACACTATCAAGGATTGTTATGATTTTTTTTATTAGCTATTGGAGACTTTTATTTTCTAGGTGCTATTTGTGATATAGGTACTTTTGGTATTTTTCTATTGGTGGAGTGATGTTGCCAAAATTTTATTTTTTTTGCCTTAAAAAATATCTGGCACGGTTCAAAACCGTTCCACACCAATGCCAAACGCGTGCCAAAATAGGAATTTTTTTTTTCAATTTCAGACTAATTTGGCACTGTTTTTAGCAGTGCCAAGAACGTTCCAGATTAGCGTGCCAAAATTGAGAATCTGTCACGATTTTATAGCAGTGCCAAAAGCGTGCCAAATTAGCATGCCAGAATTGGGACACATGTCATGCACAGAATTGGCCATGTGTCACCAACACTTTTAAAAAATTGGCTCTGTTTAAAAGCGTGCCAGAATTCCAAATTTGGGACCCTTTGACCAAAAACCGGCACAGTTTTAAACCGTGCCAAAAAATTTGGCTCCCCCATATTTGGCACAGTTTAAAACCGTTCCAGATTGAATCTGGCACTGTTTTAAACAGTGCCAGTTTGCAGTTTTTTTGTGTAGTGAAATGGCAGAGTGATAGTCGTTCGGCCCGGGGCGGAGCCAGGGTTTTGCACTTGAGGGGGCCTACTTACTAGGTAGACTACCAAATAGGGACACGGGGGTTCGGGGGCAGCACCCCCGAGATAAAATTTTTAAGACCTATTTATTAGGGGTGCTCACGAGTAGGGTGAGTCGAGTTTGGCCCTTATCCGTTCATCAATCCGAACATAGTCGGGTTTGTCCTCCTGTCACCTGTCATCCACTCGTTTTGTCGGGTGAGTCAGGTCGAGTCGGGTGAAACCCGTCTGTCTCATTTGTCTCGATCAAGCATTTCCTTTACACATGACTTTGTCTACATTTTATTTATTTATTTTTGCTTTGAACGACATTGTCGACATAGTCATATGCTAACCTCATGTGCTAGTTTGATGGTTTTTATGTTTTTATATCTCCACTAATGACATATATATTTTATTGATATATGAATATAACATATATTTATATATTTAAGACTATATAATACATAATACATGATATGTATAAAAATATCTTATCAAAGTCAACCCTCGCCACCTCAGCAAAGAGAAGTCAAATCACCTTGAATTTGGGCCCACTGCTTAGCCTTTTCGGGCCGTTACATAGAACCGCCAGGGATGGTCAACAGCCCGGGCGTTCGCTCTAGATTGGCCCCACATGGTTATGCCTCCAAAAGGCATGGTTGCTTGCCCAGCGGGCAACTAGACAATTACTTATCCCAGCTAGAAGACTAGATGGAAGGAGTTAGTAATTTCCTAAACCACTTAGGAAACTCTCCTAAATTCGTGTAAATCGGGTTATAGATAGATTAGGCTTCTTGATCTGCAGACTTACCTTGTACGGGTGGTCTCTTGCACCTATAAAAGAGGCCACCCACCCCCATTGAAGGGGGTCGTATTCTACACCTAAAGGATTGTATATTACATTTGCTTATACGCATATGTTGGGTTTATGCCCTCAAACCATTACTTTATGTATAACATTAGCATTTTAATATATGGATATCAATTTTACATTTCATTATGTATGTTTCTTTCATGAGATAATTTTTAATCCTTAAGTATCATAGTAGGTAATTCGTGTGTGTATGAGATATATACAAGTGAGATATGAGTTACCATCCTTTGATACTTAAAGCTTGTCACAGTGGATGATGAGACTGGATATCTCATCAGGTATACATTGTACCATAATTAACTACCATTGGATAGAGTGATCAATCTCAATCACTAGAGTGTCACTCTTAGTTAATATGCTAGTGCTTATAGTGCATTGACGGACCTGAGCTTTCCTATTGACACTTAATGCTGTTAAACAATCAATAGGAACTCATAACTTGTATAAGGTACGTGTTCTCAATCTTGCAACGATTATGACCACAAACTATAGATATGGCTACTTTGACTTACCAATCACTGAGGTCTATAGAAGATCAACACCTGGGTATCTTGGGTATGTCATGTTCATAGGGTTGTGAACATATATTGTCAAGACAGAATCTACCCTCTGTTTCAGAGTAAGCATTCCCTTGAGAATGTCACCAAGTCAATTACTGAGTACTGCAGTCTTGTTGATAAGAGTTATCAACATGTTTGGTAATCATGAGAGGTGAATGGGACTCAAGGAATACAAGAAGTAATCATGATTCAGGTTGACAGTAACAGTTATCCGACTACCTGAATATAATTACGAATGCTGAAGTTAGAGGGACATTAGTACAACATACAAGTCTAGTTATCACTTCGGATATGTTCTTTTGCGTTAGAGTTCAGTTATCGTTTTATAGTGGAGTAAACGTTAACTGACTAGTTAGTTAGTTTGCTGATCAAAGAGTTTGGTCATAGTAATTAACAAACTGGTCTGAGCCAACAATAAAGAGCCTAGGAGGTCCCACTCTTAGCTCCGCTTGGAAGCTTGGAAGGGCACATGAGGATTATGTCAAGGCAGGTTCGATCGA
This sequence comes from Hydrangea macrophylla, assembly GCA_033977485.1. Lineage (NCBI taxonomy): Eukaryota > Viridiplantae > Streptophyta > Magnoliopsida > Cornales > Hydrangeaceae > Hydrangea > Hydrangea macrophylla. Next base: position 79,712,058 of record CM066995.1, on the reverse strand, counting down.
TCGAAGGAGGCTCGATCGATTGAAGTCTAGGCAGGTTCGATTGTTCGAGGGTTGTTCGATCGATCGAATGTTCGATCGATTATATACACTTCGATCGCTCGAAGGTTAGGCCGATTCTGGGAATCTATAAATAGGGCAGCTGTGTACTGATGCTTTTAATCGTCGTTTTTATACGTAGAAGCTGCAAAAACTATTTAGGTTTCCGTAAACCTTCCCTATCCTCCCTGTTAGGGTTCCCACCAACCTTATTCCTTCCAGCAAGCATCCGCAGGAGTCATAAGAGTGAAGACAGCCTAGTGCAAGTTGTTGCACCATCAAGGAGAAAGAAGTTTTCTGAATTGGGTTCAAGACCTGAGGTATATTTCCTCTTCCTCTTGTTAGTACGCATCTATGGAATTGACGGGTAGTAAATCCTGGGCTACCAATAAGTTTTTATAACTTGACTTTTCTGCTGCGCGTTTAAACTTTTAATTTAAACCAGTTTTTCCATCAGCATATAGTCGGTCGATTTGGCTGGTAGTGCCGCCTGCTCTGTAGGCTCACCAGCCCCTGCTGGTGTTCTGTTACTGAAAGCGCACAGACGCACCCATGGACGTAGGTCACCTCATTAACGGGGCCGAACCACATCAAAAATTCATCTTGTCCATCTCTCTCATATTATTACTCTTACCCAGATTTTGGCATCAACAGTTTGGCGCCGTCTGTGGGAAGCGTCCAGTTTCTCATCAACAAATATCTTGACTGATCAACATGCCCCCGAAGAAGGGTAAGAAGACTACCACTCAAACCGATCAGGAGGATCAAGCCAGTCAGGAGGACTCACAGCCTGGCCGGCCGACCGCCTCTATGACCTCTGAACAAGTCATCACAGCTCTCGCACAACTCCTAGAGGGCCAGCGACGAACCAAGTAGTAGATTGAAGCGCTGCTGGCCCGGCAAGATGAACTCTCCCAAATCGAGGAACAGCCCGGGAAGAGTGCACTCAACCAAAAGCCTCCATGGGTCAGACAACATACCCACACTGCACCTGCATCCCCGCCGGGTTGGAGACAGCGCGGGGATGACGAACGTAGCCAGGCCCCCAGGCGAACCCGACGACATGCCCGGGCTAATTCGCGTCGGGCAGGAGATGCAAGAGACATCATCAATAGTAGGCGTGCTTCCAGAAAGGAGGGACCATGACATATGGCCCAGGAATCGACCGAGGACCCCCCGCCAAGAGCTGGGGAGATCTCAGGCACACCATCACCCGGAGCCGGAGCCGGGTCCTATCCCCAAGGATAATGCACTTCGAAGAAGAAGCCTCGTCGTCTGATCTGACCTACCGCTCGGACATAAAAGGGAAGACCGAGCGGAAAAATATGAATGCTTAAATGCATGACTTGTAGAAACAGATCGAGCAGCTGAGCCGCAAGCAGTGCCATGATCATACCAACATAGAGACCGAGTCGTCGTACACCGTTCAGGTCACTGGATTCCCCATCCCGTGGAAGTTTAAACTCATGCATCTCAACTCTTACGGTGGGACAGGAAGCCTAGTGGATCACGTTCGTACCTACAAGGCCCAGATGGCGTCAGTCACCACTGTTGACGAGTTACTGTGCCTGGCCTTTTCCAGCACGCTTAAGGAGCCAGCCGCACAGTGGTTCCATGCTCTTAAACCCCGAATGGTTGATGACTTTAAGATATTGAGCAAGCTTTTCATTAGTCAATTCGTGGGGATATTCGACTGATCGCAACCAGACACCCAGTTACTGACTGTCAAGCAATGTAAGGGGGAGTCCCTAAAGGACTATGTGGACCGCTTCAATCAGTAGAAGCTTCAAATTCATCACTTGAATGAAACGGCTGCTATCATGGCCATCGGTTCAGGAGTTCAACACACCAAAGTTGCTACGTTGTTTCATCCTGACCGACTGGAAACCCTGGTGGAACTCTCAAAAAGGGTCAGAAAGTACATCGATGCGGAGGAGTTTTTGAAGTCCAAACACGCCAGTTACACGAAAGACGAGTCCCCAAAAGCTAAACAAAAACATGAGGGCTCTGAGAAGGGTCCGAGAAAGAGGCCCAAGCAAGATCAGTAGAGAGGTGGTCGGGATCCGGCCCCGATTACCTTCACGCCACTTTCCCGGCCAATCCACGAGGTCATGGCCGCCGCTAAGACCCAAAGACTACTCCAGCCGCCAGCGAAGCTGAAAAGCCTACCATGTAAGAGAAACCAGGATAAGTTTTGCCGCTTCCACAAAGACCACAGACATGACACAGAGGATTTTTTTAAGCTTAAAATTTCCATTGAGAAGCAGATTGAGCAGGGCCATCTGGCCAAGTTCGTTGTAGCAGACAGATGGCCATGACAAGATGCCCGAGCATCCGAGCAGTTGCGACCCCTCGGGCAAATCAATGTAATCTCTGGAGGAACCTCGGGCGCAGGGGATTCATAGTTGGCCAGGAAGAGGCATGCTCGGGCATCCCGATCAGATATCGGGCATGTCCAATCCACCAGCTCCCCACGACCGATGTGTTAATATTCTCATCTGAGGACATGCTAGGCTTGCATTGCCCCTATGATGATCCATTGGTGGTAACGCTCTCCGTAGCAAACTTTGTGGTTAAGAGGGTGTTGGTGGACACGGGCAGCTCCTCTGATATCATGTTCCTCTCAGCATTCGATCAGCTCGGGATATCCAGGAATCGACTCCGACCAGTGGCCACTCCCCTGGTAGGTTTCAATGGGTCCAGCACGCAATTGCTCGGTACCATCGAGCTCCCAGTTCTTATGGGGACTTACCCCTAGCAGACATCTGTAGTTGCAAACTTCGTAGTTGTAGAAGCTCCGTCCGCATACAACGTCATCCTCGGGAGACCAACTCTCAACAAAAAAAGGCGGTTGTATCAACGTACAGCCTGGTGGTCAAGTTTCCAACCCCTTAGGGACCTGGAAGCCTACAGGGAGACCAAGCGACCGCTCAGAGCTGCTACGTCAGCTCCCTATGTAGAGGGGTCGTCAATAAAACATTGAACATTCAGGAAATGGACCCAAGGGACCAAAGCGATGGAGTAGGTCCAGTGAAAGAACTGGAACAAGTGATGCTGGACCCAAAGTTTCCCGACCGGTGCATTAGCATTGGCACTCTCTTAGAGCCAGGCCTCAAGGAGAAGTTGATCCGATTCCTACAGTAGAGCCAAGATGGCTTCGCCTGGAGCCATGAAGACATGCTTGGGATAGATCCCCGAGTAATGTCTCACCGTCTCAGCATCAACCAGGACTCCCGCCCGGTCAAGCAAAAGAGGCGGGGTATGGCGCCCGAAAGATAGGCGGTGGCATTTGAAGAAGTCGAGAAACTTCTAAAGGCGAAGTCCATCCGAGCGGTCCAATATCCTAATTGGTTAGAAAATATGGTTCTGGTTAAGAAAAGCAACGAAAAGTGGAGAATGTGTGTGGATTTCACTGATCTAAATAAGGCCTACCCTAAGGTTTGCTATCCATTGCCCATGATAGATCTCCTCATGGACTCCACAACTGGACATGCACTCCTCTCATTCATGGATGCTTACTCGGGGTACAATCAGATCAGCATGTACCCCGGGGATGAAGAGAAGACCTCCTTCATCACAGACCAAGGAACATATTGCTACAAGGTAATGCCCTCCGACCTCAAAAAGGCCGGGGCAACTTATCAACGTCTGGTCAACCATATGTTTAAGGACCTGATCAGAAAATCCATGGAAGTCTACGTCGATGATCTCTTGGTCAAAAGCCGAGACGAGTCTGGCCATCTAAAACATCTGGACGGGGCCTTCAGTATTTTGAGGAAGTTCGGAATGAGGTTAAACCTGGCTGAGTGTACATTTGGCATCTCATCCGGGAAGTTTCTGGGACACCTAGTCAGCAGACGGGGTATCGAAGCAAACCCTGAGAAATCCAGGCCATCATAAACATGTTGTCACTGAGGTCAACCAAAGAAGTTCAGAGCTTGGCTGAGCGGGTCGCCGCATTAAACAGATTTGTCTCCCGAGCTACCGACCGGTGCCTGCCATTCTTCAAAATCCTCCGCAAGGCTTTTCAGTGGTCGGAAGAGTGCGAGAAGGCATTTCAGGAACTCAAGAAGTACTTGGCATCGCCCCCTTACTCACAACACCCAAGTCAAATGAGGAGTTGTTCTTATATCTGGCAGTGTCACCCTCTGCGGTCAGCTTGGCTCTTATCTGAGAAGAACACGGGATACAATTCCCAGTCTACTACACCAACCAGGCACTCTAAGGTGCAGAAAGCAGATATTCTCACATAGAAAAGCTCGTCTTTGCCTTCATCACGTCTACCCGGAGACTTCGCCCTTATTTTTAGGCCTACGCAATCGTGGTCCTCACAGATTAGCCTCTCTGTCAAATCTTGAGTAGGCCTGAAACATCCGAAAGGCTTGTCAAGTGGGCCTTGGAGTTAGAAGAATTCAAAGTAACCTACAGACCCCACACAGCGATCAAGGGACAGGTCATAGCAGATTTTCTTATCGAGTTCTCATACTCAGAAGACCCAGTGGAAGAGTGTGACCCACCCTACCTACCACCCAGGCTACAAAAAGACATCCCGACCTGGATACTTTACGTAGACGGGTCTTCCAACAAGCAAGGCAGTGGGAAAGGAATCATCCTGACTACTCCCGATGGAATCCATCTTAAGTATGCATTGCGGTTCAGGTTCCAGGCCTCCAACAATGAGGCCAAGTACGAAGCCCTATTGGTTGGATTGCAACTGGCCACATCGATGGGTGCGCGGCAAGTACAGGGCTACAGTGACTCCCAACTCATAGTCAATCAAGTTACTCAGGAGTATGAAGCTTGGGAAGACAACATGGTAGCTTACTTGGCCCTTGTCCAAACGGTCTCGAAGAAATTAGAAGGTTTTTCCATAACACAGATCCCAGGGAAGAGAATACAAGAGCCGATCGGTTAGCCTGCCTTGCCTCATCCTCTGAGTCAGACTTGCCCGGGATAAGGATAGAATACTTACCCAAGCCGAGTGTGATCAACTTGGAAGGCATGGAGGTAAAATCGGTCGCCTTGGGCCCCAGTTGGATAGATCCGATCATAATGTTCCTCGTGACTGGCACTTTACCAAACACGAAGGAAGAAGCCCGTTGGAAAAGGTACCGGGTGGCCAGATATCACCTTGTTGACGGCATCTTCTATAAAGGGGGTTCTCTATCCCATATCTCCACTGTGTCCACCCCACATAGGTCCAAGCAATATTGCATGAAATCCATGAAGGAGTTTGCGGTAACTACATAGGAGGTCGGGCGCTCTCTCGGAAAGCCCTACTGTAGGGCTAATACTGTTCGACAATGGCTCAGGACTCCCGGGAATATGTCAGGTAGTGCGACAAATGCCAAAGACACTCCACCATGATCAACCTCCCGGGAGAGCCCCAGATGCCAATATTCAGTCCCTGGCCATTCGCTCAGTGGGGGATCGATATCGTTGGTCCCCTTCCGAAGGGGAAAGGACAAGTTAAATTCGCCTTCATCACTGTGGACTATTTTACTAAGTGGGCAGAAGCTGAGCCTTTGGCGACAATCACCAAGAAGAAGATGGAAACCTTCATCGAGAGAAATATCCTCAGCTGGTTCGGCGTCCGAAGGTCCTTGTCAGTGATAACGGGAGGCAATTTGATACACCAGTCTTCAGGAAGTTCTGCTCGGGCTATGGAATGTATCATTATTCCTCTCCCGAGCATCCTCAAGCCAATGGCCAAGCTGAGGTGACAAATCGAACAATCATGCAGTCTATTAAAACCAGGCTTGAAACCACCTAGGGCCTTTGGGCAGAAGAGTTACCAACCCTCTTGTGGGCCTACCGCACCACCCTCCGAGCGGTAACGGGAGAGACACCATTCTCGCTCACCTACGGCTTTGAGGCGGTAGTCCCCACGGAATTCAGGTTACCCACCTACCAGGTGGCAACTTTAAGCACACAGAAGAATGAAGATGTCCCCAGAGCAGAGCTTGACTTGGTAGAAGAAAAAAGAGACCAGGCATATCTAAAGGTGGCAGCTTACAAATAGAGGGTCTTCCAATACTTCAATAGCAAAGTCAAGCATCAGAGCTTCTAGGTCAGGGATCTCATTCTAAATGCAGTAAACCAGTCTACAAAAGTCCCGAGCTATGGTAAATTAGGACCGAACTGGGACCGTACAAGGTTACCTAAGTCAACCGATCGGGAACATACTAGTTACAAACTCTGGACGGACACGACCTCTCTCACCCTTGGAACTTGCTGCATCTACGCAAATATTTCCAGTGAAGCATGACAATAGTGCTGGCTAGGAACCATGTAGCTCTGCCCAAGCAATTCTATTCATATTTTTCCGCCGAACAACTCTTCTCCGTATTTGCTCACTCAAAAGACCTCGGGGTAAAACCCCAGGAACTCAAAAGACCTCAGTGTAAGACCCCAGGCATCCAAATGACCTTGGGTCTATAACCCGAGGCACAAGCTTCGTCTAGGTCCAACCGACGATGGGGGCAACACCCCCTAGGTGCCTGATGATGGCAAGTCCCAAAAGATCTTGCAACCACCCACATTCTAGGTCGGTTTCCTACTGTCACTCCCTCCATACGCCTGCCTTAGCAAAAGCTTGGGGGGCAGGGAAAATACCAGGCTAAATAGGAAATCACACCGGGCACTAACAGGACTTGGTGACATGATAGGAAATGTGTGATCTCTTAAGAGTACGTCCAAGCATAGACGATTGCGTCGACCTATAACCGGTAAGACCGAGTCGTATCCCAAAGAACAGAGAATAAGGACAGAAGGATCTAGATTGTATCCTAAAGAAAATAAAAGATGATTTCTTTAAAGGTGGAGGTTCTAACGATCCTACTAAATTCGAGATTACAATTAGAAGAATTAAAGTAAAGCGACAATTAAATTAAACAATAATAAGTAGTGTGATTTTAAAGTATATATGGAAAAGGTGTTGGGAATATGTGAGTTTGCACTACACCAACCACGACCATGACTTAACATAAACGCAAAACTGGCATATTTCGAAAACAATTAAGTTAAGCAATCTAGACACTAAATATGTGAATTACACATAACAAGTGATTTAACTACCTCACTTACTATGGAGAACTTGAAATAACACTAATTAAAACTATGAACTATGATAAGCAAATCGAATATAAGATATTCAATGTGTTCATCAAGTATGTTCATTGAACTAATTAGCCAAGAGTTCTTATATTTCAAAATCAATTTGCAATTTGAACTTTAAAAGATCAATTTGGACTTAGTTTCTGAAATAGAAGTTGCAGGAATACAAAAAGGATTCTGCCCAAGTCATGGACATGCCAATCGATTGCTATTTATGGCAATCGATTGGTATAAAATGACTACCAATCGATTGGTAAACGTACCAATCGATTGGCTTGGAATCTATGGCAATCGATTGGGTTTTGTGTCCAATCGATTACCATTAATTCTCTCACAGATTCATGGCAGTGGCTAGGAACAACGTTTCCTCACATTATTTCTAACCAGAATTCTACTCTAACATATTTAAAATTACAGAAACAAAAATAGACTGGACTTTGCTATCTAAATTGAATCTAAACATGAATTCATACATGAAATCTTGAGTTTACAATGGAGATTCAAAGACTAATTTGTGATTAAACAGAATAGAGTGTAACAAAACATAACAAATTAAACCTGATTGCGCACAGAAATTGAGAATTGCATAACTCTCAAGCTTTATAACAAAATTAGAATGAAGAAATTCTCTACAAAACAAAAACAAAATGAGCCAACCCTTGACTCCTCTCACTCCCCTCTATTTATCAATAACATCATGAGCTGATGGCGTCTAGGTTCACAGTGTAACGGCTGGTCATCGTCATTAACCTTGATTGCTGAGATCTTGTGCCATTAAAGAACTTTGACTCCCAGCTTTCATCAATCGATTGATAATAATACCAATTGATTGTATAAATATCAATTGATTGGTTCTGAATGGATGACAATCGATTGGAATTATTGCAATCGATTGATACTTAAACTTCATCTTTGAGATGTTCTCTTGTTTCTTGATCTATCCCCTTTGAACTTTTACTTCATTCCAACTTTAGAACCTGCATTTAAAGGACAAAAACATAGCAATATATCACGAAAAACACATCATTGTGTAAAAAGATAAGTTAAGACACAAATGCTGGTAATACTAGAGATATGGGGCTAAGTTTATTCAATTTTCTTTTTTATCGGGCCAATATTCTACAAATATCAGCCCTCATCACGACCCCCAACTAGCGCGTTACTAGTCTCTAGCAAAGAAGCGGAATTAGAACAAGCTAAGATGAACAACAACCAACGTTACAGTTTTTATTGAGCTAAAATAAAAAGAAAAACCTAACTCACTTTCGCAGGAATCGCGGTTGCATTTAGCGTATGCAACAAGCCTTTGAACCCCTAGGTCTTCCCTAGTGGATGAGTTGTGTCTCGTGAGGGTTTTCAGAGAATATACCCACAAAATTCAGTGTTCAGCATTCAACTAATCAAAGAATCTCAATCTCTCCTATACGCTAAAAATTATGCTCAACAAAAGCATAGCCTCCTTTGTCGTGCCATGGAAATAAACAACATGTTACAAAGTTACTATTCCAGTCAAAACTACATCCATAGCCTTTATATATCCTTGTTTGTGTGTGTATATGTGTGTGTGTGTGTGTGGAGTCAACAACTACAATTGAAATCTTCATCTCAGAATTATTTAGATTGAACATGTTCAAGATTTCATAGTTTCAACTCAATTCTCACATAGTCTACGCTCAAAATAGAATCACTCTAAAACTGGCGTACAAATTGTTCACTCATAGTATGAATCTCAAATGAGTAAATGTAGAGACAATCAACATGCTTCATACTAGACACTAAAAGACGCATATTTTCAAGTGTGGAAATCTCATGAACGGAATACCATTTACTACAGGAGCGATCTATCGTGGAAAACTCATTTCATATTCGAAATTTTATTAAAAACGTCTAGAATTCTTAGGACTTGAGACAGAAATAAGGAGAGAGGTTTAAGAAAATGAGATGTGACAATGGGTTCAAGCATGTAACAGGGTAAAATCGTATTCCACTTCACACTCTCTCTTTTTTTTTTAATCCAATCTCCAATTTCTTTTATTTCTTCATTCCATCGATTCTTTATTTTTTTTTCTTTTCTCTTTTTTTTTTTTAACTATACCTCTTCTTTTCTTCCTTAGCCATTCACACAGAACCATCACATGCTTGAACTATAATATATGGTTTCAGATAGAAGCATTGATTTGTGATAGATGAGTGGAAATTTAAGCTTACTCGGGTGATGAGGTGAGCTATTGATGGCCTAAATCACCTTCTAGATATTTTTAACTTATCTCGAGTATTTCCTAAGTTTTAATTGGTAGATCCTGAACGTTCTCCTGAAGCATTAGCCAAATGAAACAAAAAATGAGTCAACTTTCAACGAGATAATAGCGCATTCCAAAAATTGATACGAGTTTTTGTGATTAACCCTCAGAATAAAAGAATGGCTTAAAACTCACTAGGGTTTAAAGTTTTCACTATTAATCTAATCACATGACAATCGTATTTCACTCTTAATTTAAAGATTCTATCGCAATTGTCAACTTGTGCAAATATTTTCAGGACATATTCATGCTATGGATATAAAACCAGATTAGTGACCAAATAACATGTAATCGAAATCCATAACATGACAAGAACAAAATGAATGTATCATTGCATAATGATATTAGCTAGGAGAAATGAAATTCCTGAAAATCAGAAGCTTAACAAAAGTTTTTTTTTTTTTTTTTTTTTTTTGTAACGAAAGAAAACACACCAACCTAACTAGAATGAAGATGGAAATTAATACATTTGACAGGTGTGCATTTTAATTAAAAAATAAAATAGGTAGATATCTACTCCCTATCCCCAACTGAAATCGACATTGTCCGCAATGGAGGTATTTTAAGAAACTAAAAGAAAATATCACCTGAGTCACGCTTTTCAGTGCATACATGAGGAATCACCTGTTTAAATACAATAATTTCCACAACCAACCAGGATCAAGGGTAATGGATAACAGAGAGAAATATGAACAATTAAACACAATCCATGAGCACAAAAACTATCTTTATCATAATATCCAAAAGTCATAAAAAGTCCATGTACAAATAAAACTGAAACAAAAATATCCACCCAACCAAAATATCTAATCGACCAGAATATCCATAAATCCAATAATAAAAAAACACAAAAGATATCCACAAGAGAGAAAGAAGATAGTCAAAACGCTCTCTCGCTCTGCACTCTCAATCCTGGGGCTCCAAAGAAGGTGGGTCACTAGAGGTCGGATGTGTGATGTCAAGAACAGGATCGGCTACCTCACTACCACCTTCAGTAGCTGTCTCAGTCTGGATGATAGCTACCGGGTCACTCGGAGCCGGCGTAGGGGCAGCAGCTAGAGGTGGTGGCGATGGTGGTGGCGTCTAGGATACCTTTGGTGGTGCTGGAGTAGATACTGGAGCAGCAGATGTAGGTGGAGCGAATGCCAACGCAGAGACTACTCTATCCCCAACAACATCAAGATCTGCTCAATCTGACCACCTAGCTGCTCGAGTCGCGATTAAACAAAATCACGATCAAAAGACTTCTGAGTAGCCATCAACAACTGCTGTGCAGTGAGCTCCCTAACCATCCCATGAAGCTGCACTCTCGCCTCTCTCTCCTCAATAAGTAGATCATGAACGGTTTGGAGAGTGGCGGTGGATACGGCAGGTGGCTCACGCTTCTTTAACTCATATTGACCCTCAGCCGTAGTCGGCGTTCCTGGGTCGTTCTCCTCCTCATCAATCACAACCGTATCCTGTCCCTCGGCCTCTGGTATTTTTCTCCTCTCTTACGCTTTTTTCTCTCACTCTTACTACTTCCCTCTCCCATCTTTTTCTTACCCTTTGATAGTTTTTTGAATTGAGCTACAGATCGTCTGGCAGCAGACTCGCCAAACACTCCAATCTTAGATTTTTGAAACATTTCACCCATAGGGATTAACAATCCGGCCTCCTCGCACACACGATGAATTACCCAAGCACCCTTGAGGTGCTGGGACTTGCTGGGATGACGTGTGGGCTCGATGAAGAACTCGATGAAGAGCCGAGCAAGGCAGATAGGTAAACTAGTCCCAATAGCATATAACACCTGTGTATACCACCCAGCCAGGTCTGACTTGTAGGTCGTAGGGAGGATACAGCTGCAGAAAGCCAAGTGGAGAAGATGGTAATCCATGGTCAGATTATGATCATCAAATACTGGAATCCCCGTGTACTTTTTGACTTTTCCACCAGAAATTTCTGTGGCAATGACATCATAGGATAGAAATGGTCGATCTGCATGGATAGGATATAGGTGATCTGTAACCTCAGCAATACCCAAGGCTCTGGCCACAGTAGTAGGGTTAAACTTGATCTGGCTGCCTTGAACGCAAGAAAAATATGTGAATGGAACGTTCGGGGCCTTTACCATGCTTGCACACGCTGATCAAATCCAAGAAGCATACACTTTCTTCTGAATTGTAAGGACGGGGAGCCAGCTTGGAAAGGAGCATAACCGTGTGAGATAAAACGGCGGTATGTCATCACTCCAAAGATTTTCAAATTGTCGCTCAACCATCACGTCCCTAGTTCGGAAATACTTTATGAAACATGTGTTTTCCTTCTCATTTCTAAAACTGAGAGCAAGAGGAGGATCTGGAATCTCAAGTGAAGTGGATTTTTTTGAGTGGGGCCCACTGTCTTTTGGCTTTGGAGCCATGAGAACTGAAAATCAAAGTAAACCAGAGAGTTAGAATGAAAGAAAGAAGAATCAGCTTCTCTGTATATACCAATCGATTGACCTAAATTGTAGATATGTGTTAAGCCTATATTATAGTGTAACTAGTGGCTTAAGGTCCTTGACTTGAGGCTTGAAGTCTTGACTTGTGGTTGGGAGAGATGGGAGAGATGGGGGAGACTTGAGCCTCATGCTTGAGAACTTCTTTTGAACTTGTAAAATGGTGTAATTATGGTTTCTTTTATGTTAATGTTCATACTTAGGTTGTTGGAAATGAATTTGGATCATAACTATGTATTTGGAAGTGAAAAGTAGAACCTATGTATAATCTCTTTTGTTTTGCTCAAATGGTGCAAGTTAGTAATTAAGACCATCTTGACAAGTTCGGATGTGTCGCTAGGGTCTTAAACATGTTTCCTTAGTGTTCACAATGCTAGTTACAACCTTGAGTTGATTCCCAACAAGTTTCATGAATTTTGAATGAGAATTGAGTTTCAAAGTTTAAAAAGTTCATTGTAGTTCAAATGAAATGAGTTCTTAGTGGATTTGATTAAATTGTGAATGTGTTTGTGTGATCCAAGCTTGATTTAAGTTTAAAAGTGTTTGAAAATGTGTTGGAGATGTTTTCCTAAAGTTTCATAAGGTTTCCATGAGTTTTGGTTATGAATTGGTAAGTTGGGAACTTGTTTGACAGCAAAAATTTAGCAGCAGAATTTGTGAAGGGATCGATCCGCGTTTTATGAAGGGATCGATCCTCCCTTTTAAGGGAACATTCTGCGAGAGACTCATATAAATGGATCGATTCGGGATTTATGAAGGGATGGATCCGCCTTGTATTTTTCACAGCATGTCCGTTTTTACGGAAACGTGCATAACTTTTTCTAGAAAACTCGGATTCGCGCGCCGTTTGTTGCGTTGGAATCGGGACTCAAAAATCTAACTTTTGGTATAAAAATTTTTATATACTTTATTAATGACCATTTTACCCTTGGGGCCTATTTTGTAACAATAGAGTTGTTTAATATGGTTAAATATATGCGTTTCTTAGTAATTCGTATGTTTCTTTGCAAATTAATGTAATAGGGAGCTTGTAGCATTGTTACACGTGTCCTAATCTGCACGAGGCGGGTTGGGGTATGACAATTTTTGGTATCATAGCAATAGGCTAGAGCCTTTGGGACGAGTGATGTATACGACGCGTAGTGTGCACACAACGACACGTAATTACATGATCATGCATTCACGTTTACTTAACATGTTTTTAATATTGATTAGCATGCCATGGAGTTATTTAAAGTAACGTGAGTGTATAATATGTGTGGGTGTCAAGCATAATGTTTGGAGGTGAGAACTCAAACCGTATGGAAAGAGTTGAAAGGGCAATTGAAGGGTTAGTCTGAGTGGCAGAAACACGTGTAGTTGAGGAAAGACCGGTACAACCAAATCTAAACCCGAGGGAGGAAGTTGTTACTATTTCAAAATTTCACAAGCAAAAGCCAACTATATTCCGTGGGGAAGCCGATCCGATGAGGGCAAACTTTTGGATTTCAGATATGGAGAAGATTTTCAGAGTGCTACCATGTACGGAAGAACAAAAGGTTTTATTTGCAGCTGACACATTAAAGGATGAGGCGCAATATTGGTGGCGTACCAAGCTGGGCCCAGGTCAACCAGCCACTTGGGAACATTTCCTAGAGGTATTCAACGAGCAATACTTCCCGGAGTCCTTCAAAGACCAAAAAGCTCAAGAGTTCATGGAGTTAACACAAGGTGGGATGTCGGTTAGAGAGTACTCGGCACAATATACAAGTTTGGGAAGGTTTGCTGGAGACATGATAACAAATGAAAAGGTGAAAGCGAGGAAGTTTGTGGCAGGACTTAAAAGTGATATCCGGGGGCGAGTAATAGTATTTCGACCTCAGACATACGCCGGGGCACTAGATATTGCTTCCATTGTGGAGAGAGACCTAAGGTTCAATTCAAGCATGCCACCACCACCGAGCTCACCAAATAAGAGGCTGGGGTCAAGTGAGTATAGTGAACAGGAAAGTTTCAAAAGGCAAAACTCTGGAAGTCAATCGATAAGTAGTGGTTCAAGTGAGGAAAGACCGTGGTGTTCCACGTGTAATAAACAACATTGGAGAAAATGCTATCAAACGATAACTTGTAATGTTTGTCAAGAACTCGGACATATCGCGAGGAACTGTCCACATCGGAGCACGGTAATTAAGGGTAAGTGTTATATATGTGAATCAACTGGGTCATCGAGCGCGGGAATGTCCTAATAAATGACAAGGAGGTTCGGGTTCTTTTGCATCAAGTAAAACAACTCAAGGATCTATACAGCAACCGGTGGGAAGAGAACAAAGGGGAGCTAGATATTTTCAACTCACAACCGCAGGGACATCCATCACAGATAAAGAGGCGACAGGTATAGTTACTAGATCATCATTAAGTTGAGAAGATAATTAGAAGATGAGAAATTGGAGTTTGGGGAGAACATCTATGAGTGGTTGACACTTGAGTAGAGCAAAGTTTGGGGACCAAACTTCTTTTTAGAGGGAGAGAAATGTAACACCCGTACCCGGGAGAAAGGTTTAACTATCTCGTAATGTGCATTAATTCAAAATTAATTAGTGTATAAGAGTAGATTAAGGGGAGGCTATGGACTCACCCATGAAAAAGTGATCAGTAAATGACACCACTTGGAAAAGTCCCCAGTGAGGAGGGACAGGTTTGGAAGTGGAACCCAGCAAAAGGTAAATTGGTAATTTGCATTTTAAATGATGAAATGCATTTTATGTGAATACATGAATATTTGCTTATATGCTTTCATAGTACATGTTGATTTATGTGTAGTATTTGGGTTATAAGGGTATAAATGAAAAAGATTTAAAATTAGTAGGTGCGATAGCAATTTCACAAAATATGTGGGACCCACGTTGGGACCCATGCAAAACTTAGACAAACACTCATTAGATAATTGGGTAGTTAATGGAATGTTTGGGGGATTTCATAATAGGAACTTAAAAAAAAAAGGGATGCAAATGAAAATTTGCATAAATATATGGTAATGACACCACACACTTGCATGTATGTGTATGTGTCAATAGAGAGTGAGAGACTCTCAAAACAATTAACAGAAAATCAAGAGAAAAGAGAGAGAGCCCGGGAGAGAAAGACGGAGACGAGACGCCGACGTCGTTTTTCCGCCGTTCCGTCGCTGTCGTTCGTCGGATTCGCGAACCGAAGCCGTTTTCGGACTCGTGGAGGTGAGGCGATCGTTTCTATACCTTTTATTTACATTTTAATCGTTGGATTTTGGTAGCTCACTCTAAACGGTGACAAGCGGTTGCCGAAAACTTGTAGGAACCACTCCGGAGTAGGATTTGGGCAACAATCGTTAAGGAATTTGCTTGTTGGGGTAAAATCTATAAGAGGTAAGTGACTCTAATCCATGGGCTGAATGTAAATCATGTTAAATGTGTTAATTTACATGTTAGTTTGTTGAATTCTTGTAAGTTAAAGCATGGACATGAGAGTTGGATATATATTAACTTGTTGATATATGTGGGTTTGGTTAGTTTACTTAAAATTGGAAGTTAATATGTGTTAAATGGTGTGTGAATTACAATGTTGAGATGATTATGTGATTATGTTATGTGGGTTGAAGAAAGCCTTATGTTAATTCACCGTGGATTTACTCCATAATAAGGAGAAGTGGAAAAACCCAACTGTGTAAGGGTACTCACCACTCTAACTGTGTAAAGGTGTGTGGGTGGCGATCCAGCTGTGGAAGGGTAAGTGAGGTGGTGTGAATTAGAGGTGCTATATACGCATAAGGAAAAAGGCAAGAGCGACGACACGGTGAATTGATGTTTGGTCTTTGGAGACTAAATGATATGTTAATTGTTGATTTGTGCATTGAATATGACATTACACTCATACATGTGATTAGTTTTACTCACTAAGTGAAAGCTTAAACAAATACTATTTTCTGTTGTGGTTATTGAATAACCACCGCAGGTACGGAGCAATACCCGGAGAGGAAGTGACGTGCTCGAGAAGAGGGGGAAAAGGTTTTTGAAACTTGTAGATATGTGTTAAGCCTATATTACAGTGTAACTAGTGGCTTAAGGTCCTTGACTTGAGGCTTGAAGTCTTGACTTGTGGTTGGGAGAGATGGGAGAGATGGGGGAGACTTGAGCCTCATGATTGAGAACTTCTTTTGAACTTGTAAAATGGTGTAATTATGGTTTCTTTTATGTTAATGTTCATACTTAGGTTGTTGGAAATGAATTTAGATCATAACTATGTATTTGAAAGTGAAAAGTAGAACCTATGTATAATCTCTTTTGTTTTGCTCAAATGGTGCAAGTTAGTAATTAAGACCATCTTGACAAGTTCGGATGTGTCGCTAGGGTCTTAAACATGTTTCCTTAGTGTTCACAATGCTAGTTACAACCTTGAGTTGATTCCCAACAAGTTTCATGAATTTTGAATGAGAATTGAGTTTCAAAGTTTAAAAAGTTCATTGTAGTTCAAATGAAATGAGTTCTTAGTGGATTTGATTAAATTGTGAATGTGTTTGTGTGATCCAAGCTTGATTTAAGTTTAAAAGTGTTTGAAAATGTGTTGGAGATGTTTTCCTAAAGTTTCATAAGGTTTCCATGAGTTTTGGTTATGAATTGGTAAGTTGGGAACTTGTTTGACAACAAAAATTTAGCAGCAGAATTTGTGAAGGGATCGATCTGCGTTTTATGAAGGGATCGATCCGCCCTTTTAAGGGAACATTCTGCGAGAGACTCATATAAATGGATCGATCCGCGATTTATGAAGGGATGGATCTGCCTTGTATTTTTCACAGCATGTCCGCTTTTACAGAAATGTGCATAACTTTTTCTAGAAAACTCGGATTCGCGTGCCGTTTGTTGCATTGGAACCGGGACTCAAAAATATAACTTTTGGTATAAAAATTTTATATACTTTATTAATGACCATTTTACCCTTGGGGCCTATTTTGTAATAATAGAGTTGTTTAATGTGGTTAAATATATGCGTTTCTTAGTAATTCGTATGTTTCTTTGCAAATTAATGTAATAGGGAGCTTGTAGCATTGTTACACGTGTCCTAATCCGTACGAGGAGGGTTGGGGTATGACAGTTAAGCTTTATCTTTCTCAAGGTACCACTCTCATGAATATCAAAGTTTAACAGCCGGGTGGCCCAGTATGCCTTGTGCTCCAATTCCACAGGCAAATGACATGCCTTTCCATAAATCAGCCTATAGGGAGACATTCAAAGGTTCGTCTTGTACGCCATCCTATATGCCCACAAGGCAGCCGTCAGACATGACGACCAATCTTTTCTGTTAATGTTAACAGTCTTCTCCAAGATACGTTTAACTTCTCTATTGGCTAGCTCTGCCTGACCGTTCAATTATGGGTGATATGACAAAGCGATCTTATGACTGACTCCATATTTTTTCATCAATGCCTCAAAAGGCTTATTGCAGAAATGGGTCCTACGATCGCTAATCATGGCCTTCGATGTTCCGAATCTTGAGAGAATGTTCTCTTTTAAGAATGAGATCACAGTTCTGCGATCATTTTTCCTTGTTGGAATAGCTTCAACCCACTTGGACACATATTCAACCGCCAAAAGAATATATTCATAGTGATAGGATGGCGGGAATGGCCCCATGAAATCAACCCAGCAGTCGAAAATTTCAATAGTAATGATCGGGGTCATTGGCATTTTATTTCTCCTTGAAAGGCTTCCTAGCATCTGGCATCTAGCACATGCTCGGCAAAAAGCATAAGAATCTTTGAAAACTATCGGCCAGTAAAATCCACTGCTAAACACTTTCTGAGCGGTCTTTTGAGCTGAAAAATGACCGCCACATGCTTCAGAATGACATGAGGAAAGGATATAGGAAATATCCTCTTCTGGCACATATCGCCTTATAACTTGATCCGCACAGTACTTAAATAAGTACGGATCATCGAAATAGAACCAACGAGCACTAGATAAAAATCTTTTTCTGTCAGGGGTGGACCAATGGGATGGGGTCTCCCCTGTTGCCAAGTAGTTGACAATATCTGCATACCAGGGCAAGGTGGTTGCAGCAAATAATTGTTCATCCGGGAAAGAGTCACAGATCGGGATAGATTGTGATGAATTGTCCTTGAAATTCAATCGAGAAAGGTGGTCAGCAACGACATTCTCCACTCCCTTTTTATCCTTGATTATCAGATCAAATTCCTGGAGTAATAGAATCTAGCGGATTAACCGCTATTTCGTATCTTTCTTTGATAAAAGATACTTTAACGCAGCATGATCAGTGAAGCAAATAATCTGGGAACCAATGAGATATTGTCTGAACTTTTCTAGTGCGAATATAATTGCTAGCAACTCATTTTCGGTAGTAGAGTAATTTCTTTGAGCTCCATCAAGAGTTCTGCTAGCATAGTAGATCATAGTAGGCTTCTTATCTCTCCTCTGTCCTAATACAGCTCCAATTGCTATGTCACTCGCATCATACATCAGCTCAGAAGGAAGATTCCAATTTGGAGATTGCATTATCGGAGCTGTAGTGAGGTGATGTTTGAGTTTATCAAAGGATTCCTGACATTCATTTGTCCATTCAAACAGAATATCCTTTGCTAGGAGTTGACACAACGGTCTAGACACAACACTGAAGTCTTTAGCAAATCCCCGGTAAAAATCGGTGTGACCTAGGAACGATTGAATGTCCTTAATTGTAGTAGGAACAGGGAGATTAGAAATTATGTCAATCATCGCCTTGTCTACCTGTATTCCTTCAGCAGACACAATATGCCCCAAGACTATTCCTTTTGTCACCATAAAGTGACACTTTTCCTAATTGAGAACCAAGTTCTTCTCCTCACATCTCTATAAAACTTTTTGGAGATTTCTTAAGCAATCGTCAAAGCTACTTCCAAACACGGAGAAATCATCCATAAAAACTTCCATGATCTTTTCAACCATATCGCTAAAAAATGCTCAGCATACACCTCTGGAATGTAACAGGTGTGTTGCATAAGCCAAATGGCATCCGACGATATGCGAATGTTCCAAACGGACACGTAAAAGTGGTTTTTTCTTGATAAGCAGGATCAATTTCAATCTGGTTATAAGCACTATAACCGTCCAGGAAGCAGTAGAATTGGTGACCCGCCACTCTCTCGAGCATTTGGTCCATGAAAGGCAATGGGAAATGATCCTTTCGAGTCACCGTATTCAATCTTTTATAATCAATACACATGCGCCAGCTTGTGATCACACGTGTAGGCACTAATTCTCCTTCCTTATTTTCCATGACTGTAATGCCAGCCTTCTTTGGCACTACTTGAGTCGGACTAACAAAAGGACTATCCGAGATCGGATAGATCACCCCAACATTCAGTAATTTCAGAATTTCTTTCTTCATAACCTCTTGCATGTTTAGGTTAAGACGCCTTTGCATTTGCTGACATGGTTTGGCGTCTTCCTCAAGGTAAATCTTGTGTGTGCATATGGATGGACTTATTCCTCTTAGATCAGCGATAGTCCATCCCAATGTACTCCTAGGTTGCTTGAGCAACTTTGTCAGTTTACTCTCCTGATCCTTATTCAAAACTGATGAAATTATCACAGGAAAGGTCTTCTCTTCTCCTAGAAACACATATTTTAATTCTTTTGGGAGCTCTTTCAATTCTAACTCCAGAAATTGCTGGTTGGACGGCACAGCAAACTTGGTCTTTGGAGGCAATTGTTCATATTGGGCCGTCCACATTGCCCTTGCAACTTCCTCTTCTACAACCTCCAATATTGCACAAAATTGATTCATCTCCTCATCTTGTGGAGTGTATTTGTCCAATTTGTAACAAGATTTAGTCATAATGGACTCCACAGGATCAGAGAAGGCAGTCGAATCAAAACAATCTTGAATTACCGATTCTACCCAATTCACTTCCTCTTCATCATCGTCAAAATCTTCAATTTTGGGGTTTGAGAAGATCTTGATATTCAATGTCATATTCCCAAAAACTATGGTCATCACTCCACTCCTTACCTTGATTGTTGCATCGATCGTCACGAGGAAAGGACGTCCAAAGATCACCGGAATCTACGATTTGGCATTGTATACCGGATCGGTGTCTAACACTATGAAGTTTACAGGAAAGACAAATCTGTCGATCTGGACTAAGACATCCTCTAGTACTCCTCGCGGGTACTTAATCAATTGATCTGCAAGTTGGAGGGTAATTCGAGTGGGTTTGGGCTCCCCCAACCTTAGTTATTGGTAAACAGTATACGGTAAGAGATTTACACTCGATCCTAAGTCGAGCAGAGCATTGTTCACTTTCTTTTGACCTATTATGTAAGAAACCGTAGGTGTACCTGGGTCCTTATATTTGGGAGGCAAATCGTGTTTGAGAATTGCATTCGCTTGGCAGGCCAGGTAAGTACTCTTCTTAACACTCTGCTTCCTCTTGACAGTGCACAAGTCTTTTAGGAACTTGGCATAGGAAGGCACTTGTTTAATTGCGTCGAGGAGTGGGAGGTTGATTTTTACTTGTTTGAATAACTCCAAAAACTCTTGACTTTTGGTTTCTTGCTGTGGTTTCTTTAACCTTTGAGGATATGGTGCCGGAAAAGGGCATTTGGGTACCTCCTCAAGAAGAGGTTCTTTACCAGGCCTTTTTCTTTATCTCGGCATCCTCGGGAATTGTTCTTTTGGGCTCAACTGTTTCACCCTCTTTCTCTTCTTCCACCGATTTTTCTTCATTCTCCACCTCATCTTCATCATCAGCTATAGGGTGTAGGGGAAGAGAGACTTTCTCAATCTTCTTTCCACTTCTCAACACAGTAACAGCCTTGGCCTCCTCGTGTGATCCAAATTCTGAGGGTCCTATACCCGAGTGTTGGCTTTTAGGATTTGGCTCTAGTTGTGCTGGGAACATAATTCGTTCTCTATCCCCTTCCTGAGCAGCCAATCTCTCCACACTTATGTTGAGTTTACTCATCAGCTACATCATTTGCTGCATCATGAGTGTATTGGGATCCTCTTGTGCCTTCTTATGAGGTGGCACATAAGTGTTGGATGAGGATTGGTTGTTGCTCCCCTAATTGTAGTTGGGTTGAGGTGGGTGGTTTTGCTGATATTGATTCGAGTGGTACCCTTGATTTTGTTGATACGTAGGAGGAGGTTGGTAACTCTGTTGGTACCCTTGGTTTTGAGGTTGGTACTGATTTCCTTGATTCAGCTACCACTATTGAGATAGGTTTGCTGTGGCAGCACTGTTCTTATGATCGAAACATAGATGGTTCCATCTGCTATTGGGGTTGAAGCGATTTCGGGCATTTATAGCATGTACATCTACAGGGCTCTGTTCTTGATAAACAGGATATACTTGGCAGTGTTGAGAGGTATGCCCCATCTGAAGACGACTAGAACATGATTCCTCGGAGGCAAACTGTATCACAGGATCTTTCTTTGCCTCTAATGCCTCCAACTTACGAGCCAATTGCTCGTATTTCTCCATTAAGCCATCTTCTGCTTTCAACTGATAAATACTCTTATGACTTGAACTCGAACTAGTATGAGTTCTCGTCACTTGAGTTTCCTATTCTGGCGTGTGTTTGGCCAACCATTCGAAATGAGCTTCAGCTTGGTCAGCATTCTTGCTCATAAACTCACCGTCACTCGTAGTTTCTATGAGCTTCTTTGATTTCAGACTAAGGCCATCATAAAAGAAGCTTATTGTTTGCCACTTTTCGAAACCATGATGCGGGCAGAGCAATAACAAGTCCTTGAATCGTTCCTATGCCTCAGCGAATGTTTCTTCCTCTTTTTGATTGTACATCTTGATTTGTCTCAAGATGTCAATCATTAGCTGATTAGGGAAGAACTTTTTGAGAAAGGCTTCAAGATGTCTCAATGAGGTCATGCCTATTCTCTCCTTGTTGACTTTTCGTGTCAGACATTGAGTTAGATGTAGATGGAGTAAAAATGGGATTATCAGCACTATCACTAGGATCTTCAAATAAATCTGTGATGAAGGCCTCAGTGGAGTCAAAGGACATAGAAGGACACAAACAACACAGCTTGTGTTCTGAAGAATGAAAAGAAAAAGAAAGAAAAAAAATAGGGTAAGAAAGGATCGGATCAATCTAAAGATTCTGGCCTTTGTTACCCTCCCCGGCAACGGTGCCAAAAACTTAACACGACAGGAAATGTGTGATCTCTTAAGAGTACATCCAAGCGTAGACGGTCGTGTCGAGCTATAATTGGTAAGACTGAGTCGTATCCCAAAGGACGGAGAATAAGGACAGAAGGATCTAGATTGTATCCTAAAGAAAATAAAAGATGATTTCTTTAAAGGTGGAGGTTCTAACGATCTTACTAAATTCAAGATTACAATTAGAAGATTTAAAGTAAAGCAACAATTAAATTAAACAGTAATAAGCAGTGTGATTTTAAAGTATGTATGGAAAAGGTGTTGGGAATATGAGAGTTTGCACTGCACCAACCACGGCCATGACTTAACATAAACGCAAAACTAGGGCTTCATCCTTCTAGTATTCCATATTTTGAAAATAATTAAGTTAAGCAATCTAGACACTAAATATGTGAATTACACATAACTAGTGATTCAACTACCTCACTTACTATGAAGAACTTGAAATAACACTAATTAAAACTATGAACTATGATAAACAAATTGAATATAAGATATTCGATGTGTTCATCATGTATGTTCATTGAACTAATTAGCCAAGAGGTCTTATATTTCAAAATCAATTTGCAATTTAAACTTTAAAAGATCAATTGGACTTAGTTTCTGAAATAGAAGTTGCTGGAATACAAAAAGGATTCTACCCAAGTCATGGACATGCCAATCGATTACTATTTATGGCAATCGATTGGTATGAAATGACTACCAATCGATTGGTAAAAGTACCAATCGATTGGCTTGGAATCTATGGCAATCGATTGGGTTCTGTGTCCAATCAATTGCATTAATTCTCTCATAGATACATGGCGGTGACTGGGAACAACGTTTCCTCACATTATTCCCAACCAGGAGTCTACTCTAACATATTTGAAATTGCAAAAACAAAAATAGACTGGACTTTGCTATCTAAATTGAATCTAAACATGAATTCACACATGAAATCTTGAGTTTACAATGGAGATTCAAAGACTAAATTGTGATTAAACAGAATAGAGTGTAACAAAACACAACAAATTAAACCTGATTGTGCACAAAAATTGAGAATTGCAGAACTCTCAAGCTTTATAACAAAATTAGAATGAACAAATTCCCTACAAAACAAAAACAAAATGAGCCAACCCTTGACTCCTCTCACTCCCTTCTATTTATACAATAACATCACGAGCTGAAAGCGTCCAAGTTCACAGTGTAACGGCTGGTCATCATCATTAACCTTGATTGCTGAGATCTTGCGCCATTAAAGAACTTTGACTCCCAGCTTTCACCAATCGATTGACAATAATACCAATTGATTGGTATAATACCAATCGATTGTTAATGACACCAATCGATTGGTTCTGAATGGATGCTAATCGATTGGAATTATGGCAATTGATTGATACTTAAACTTCATCTTTGAGATATTCTCTTGTTTCTTGATCTATCCCCTTTGAACTTTTACTTCATTCCAACTTCAGAACCTACATTTAAAGGACAAAATACAGCAATATACCACGAAAAACACATCATTGTGTAAAAAGATAAGTTAAGACATAAATGCAGGTAATACTAGAGATATGGGGTTAAGTTTATCCAATTTTCCTCTTTATCGGGCCAATATTCTACAAATATCAGCCCTCATCACTTGGAATCCTAGAATACCTAACATTCCTAAGTACATACAGTACTCAGAGAAACCGCCCGGGTAGTAAACAAGTTACAAGCCTACACTACACCCGAGCGGGACCTACATAACAGGTCCCTAAAAGACCAAGTATTCTCTATCGGTTACAGTCCTAAATCTTTTGCTAAGGCAGGGTTTCAGAGTAACTAACAACCGGTTGGGAATGGCAATCACAAACAGGCATACAAGTATAGAATAATAAACAGTTAGTGCAAAGGATGGCCTCAACGGACCTTGTCATTAATTAACAAAGAAAAACTGTACATCGCCTAGGGAGGCAGTTGTAGTAGCCTCCCAAAAAAAAAAAAAAAGCAACCACCACCAAAAAACAAAAAAAAAAAAGGGGGAGGGGGGGGGAGGGGAAGCTGAGGGTCGTCTACATGGACCACATCTACCTCTCTTCAGCTTCCCTTCCAGTCTCCCCCTTGGGGGAAACCTCTCCCTTCGGAACCCCCCGGGCGGCGGCCCCCTCGGCAGCAGTAGGCTCTAGGTCCCAGTAGTCAAAATCTATCCCCTCGTAAGGGGAAGTATCCCACTCTGGGTGGTCTCGGGCCAGCCGCCGCTTCAGGTCCTTATAGCCCAGGAAGAACCCGTCATCAAAGGTCTCGCCCAAGGACCCAGAGGCCGCCGTCGCCTCCAACAGTGCCTTTTCTTGGGCCTCCGCTGCCACGTGGGCAGCCCCGGCGGTCTCCAGCTCCGCCAGAGCCACCGCCAACTCCTCTTGGGCTGCCCCCAGGTTCAGGACCAAGCCCTGGACCTTGTTGTTCTCCACGGTCAAGGCCCTTTCCTTCACTTCCAGGGCTATCTACCCCTTCTCCAGGGTAGCTTCAACAGCGGTAGCCCTCCTGGCCAGGACGGGCAAGAAAGACACCGCTCCTGCAATCGACCTACAAAATTGAAAACAAGGAGAACCAGTCAATCAAAGCATACGGGATAAATGAAAAGCAACGCAGTGTGATAGAAATACTTACGAGGTGGAAAAGGCTATATAACCAACCCTGGAAGGCTTGGGGGGACAGGTTGGCACACCGCTCTACTTGGCTGGGGAAAAGGCACGGCCAGATCCTCTCCCGGATCTCCGTTGATTCCTCTAACGGGGTCTCGGACGGTATGTCCGCCCGAGGAACCAACGTCTCCCCCACCACAACCACACGGGGAGTAGACGTATCCCCAGGGCCCTGGTAAGTCGCCAGCCCCCACTTGAGCGGGCGATCGCTATCGACAGCCTCGGTAGTCGGCCTCTTTCCAACTGCCACCATCCGGGCAGCCACGACAGCCTGCGCGACCCTCATCTATTCCAGGTCTCTCTTGGGGGCTATTTCTACACAAAGGAAAAGGGCAAGAGGTCAGTTCTGGAGAATATGAAAGCAGCGGAGGATGACAGAAGCTAAGAGTCAACTGAATGCTTACCCGGGATGATTGAGGGAAAGATGGGAGCTTCAGCGGGTTGGTCCGACCGGTAGTCACCTCTCCGATCTCCCGACTGGGTCAGCACATCCCAAATGTTGATGGATCGATCAGCCAAGCCGCGGATCCTCTCCTGCACTCTTTAGGAATGCTCGTTAGCTCGGTTGACCCCGCTGCACAATAAGATCACGAAGCAGTTAGTCCCATGATCAAAACACGAAAATGATCAAGATTACGAGGGACATAAGGTGTTCTTACCCCTCAACTCCCCCACCCAGGAAGTCTATAGTTGGTCCTCTGGGGCCTCCTCACAGAGCCCAGGGGTGGACACTTGGAAGAACTTATTCTTCCACCTCTTGTTATTGCTCGGGCAGTTGATGATGATTTTTCTCCCCTGCCGAGCTCCAAGAGAGAAAAACTCGACCTCCCCATGCACAGGGAACGGTCAGTGGATCCAGAAGAACTATTGAAGGGTGAGTTCGTACCCGAAGACCTGGGGCCATAGTGAAATGCACCCCATCAGGAATCTCCACCCGTTCAGGGCTAACTGCCCGGGAGCGATTCCGAGGTAAATCAGGGCATCCCGGGCGACCGAGTGAGAGGAATACAGAACCCAGCTATAAGGGAGTCCTTGTATAAAGTAACGAAACCCTGATGGTAAAGATGGGCCCTACCGGTTTACATAGATAGCGAGCAATCGTAGGGAATGGCGTATCTCTCCCTAATCTGAGTAAGATCTGGGGAACGCAAGATGGAGGGAATGAACTCGCAGGCGAAGGCTACGTCAGGGTCAGGGCCCTCCGGTATTTCATCACCTGAGCCCCTCAAAACGGAAGCTAACAGAGCCTCCTGGTCTGACTTGTCATCCGAAACACGGACGGAGATCCTACCCTCGCTATGATGGTCAGACGGGGCAGCAGAGGACAGATTTAAACTGGTACCAGGGGTCCTAGACCTAGACTCTTCGTCTTTCGACCGGGAGGCAAAATTAAAGTTAGAGTGACTCATTTCTGGTACTCTTGCATTGGGTTGGGAGAGTAAACGACAACCTATGTAGGGGTCAGAGACTCCAAGTCGAAGGTACAGAGGAGGCAAGGTCACGAGTCTAAAGGGTAAGGCGTATAAGGTTTTCAAGGAGAGATGGCACTCAATCAGTACTACCCCGGCACACTCAACTCGGTTCAATTAACCTACTGTACCGCCTGACCTAAAGAAGAACAAAACCTGAGGAAGAAGAAATCCCACTCCCGTGCAAGCCCAAGTGGGTTTACCCCCTCCAGCATCGCCCAAGAAAAGAAAAGAAAAGAAAAGAAAAGGGGAAGAAGGAGCACAACGAACTGAGACTAGGGAGAGGAGACTTACACCAATTGACACGTGGTAGAAGTCGGTCCCAGGCCCACATAGCCACCGCTTGGTCTAGACCCCGGAAGACTAGCTTGACCGGTCACGCCCCGGGTAGTATCCCGGGGCCATGCCCCGAACGGTTATTCGGAAGCAGACTTAATTTTCAAACCTCATCTGATAGATCATCACATCAGTTTCAAAAATGGGGGGCAGCTGATATGTACAAAAATATCCGGTAAAAGTCAACCCTCGCCAACTCAGTAAAGAGAAGTCAAGTCACCTTGAATCTGGGCCCACTGCTCAGCCTTCCCGGGCCGTTACACAAAACCGCCCGGGATGGTCAATAGCCCGGGCATTCGCTCCATATTGGCCCCACATGGGCGCGCCTCCAGAAGTCATGGTTACTTACCCAGTGGGCAACCAAACAGTTACCTATCCCAGCTAGAAGACTAAATGGAATGAGCAAGTAGTTTCCTAAACCACTTAGGAAACTCTCCTGAATTCTTGTAAATCAGGTTATAGATAGATTAGGCTTCCTAATCTGCAGACTTACCTTGTACGGGTGGTCGCTGCACCTATAAAAGAGGCCACCCACCCCCATTGAAGGGGGTCATATTCTACACCTAAAGGATATCATATTACATTCACTTATATACATATACCCGGTCGGCTTGGCTGGTAGTGCCGCCTGCTCTGTAGGCTCACCAGCCCTCGCCGATGATCTGTTAGTGAAAGAGTACCGACGTACCCGTGGACGTAGGTCACCTCATTAACGGGGCCGAACCACATCCAAAATTTATCTTGTCCATCTCTATCATATTATTACTCTTACCCAGATTTTGGCATCATCAATACATATACTGATATAAGCATATTACATATATATAAATTAAAGAATATATAATACATAATGCATATACTGATATAAGCATATTACATATATTTTTTTAAAAAAATTAAGTGTGTTTCGAGTCGGGTCGGGTGAATCGGGTTTCCACCCCCCTAGACCTATGACTCCACTTGAAATTGTCGGGTTTCCACCCCCAAGACCCGTGACTCCACCCACATTGTTTTAAAACAAAAAATAAAGCTACGCGTTAGTCGAGTGGTCGGGTGAGTCGGGTGGACGGGTGGATTTTGAGCAGCCCTACTATTTATTATACTTGTTTGGGGTATGATTTTTCATACCATAAAGCTTACAAGTTCATTATGTAACATTTTTTGTCTTGATTAAGAGTTGGGAAGTTTGATTTTAAAAATATTTAGTGCATATTGTAATCATTTGGCATATGCTTTACAAGAATGAGTGACTATGTATAGGCATGGACCACGCAGGACCGGTCCTGACCCAAGCAGCACAAGCAAGTCACTTTGGGTCCCTAATTCCAAAAGTCCCCAACTAAAATCATACCCTATTGGTGATTCTGTTGCTAAAAATGCATGAAAGGAAATATTTAATTAAGGCCTCATCTTCGAAGTTCGCTTAGTCCCCACCCCCCCTCCAAAAAAAAAAGTTAAAGTATTGGGACCACTTGTTAAAAGAGTAATGCTATGCTTCCCAAATTAATTCCAAAGTTGGTTTCTGTCACACCCTTCCTGGGAAAACACAATCATTTTAAATGCATTATTGACATTTCTGGAAATTATTAACGCTGATTAATAATTTATATGAGGTTAACTGTAGGTCAACGGTGAGTATCAATGGAGGACACGGGAAGTTGGTAATTAATGAGGAAATTCATGTGATTAAGTGACATCTATTTGAATTAAATATTATTTGAATTACCTGGTATTTGTGAATAGTAAATTCACCTATGTAATACATTTATTGATAGTTTTGATCTTGTTTAAGATCATTTTGATTGTTTTTGTGATAACCAATATGATGTGTTGCATTCAAGGTAGATTATCTAGAAATTTCACGAAAATAGTTTTTGGAACGTAAATACAGACCCAAACGGAACTTAGGCAAAAACTTTTATAATTTATAGTTTTCACTCGTGAAGCAATAAATTAGACGTGTAAGACATTTCGGGAAATAATTCGAAGTTTAGAAAATTCGTAGGGAGTTAAATAAGATTTTGAGAACTTTAGTCTATAAATAGTGAGAGATGAGATATTTTTCACAAAATATCTCATCCTAGGTTTGTTTGTTTGTGTGTGTGTGTGTATGTATGTGTGTGTGTGTGTATGTGAGAGAGAGAGAGAGAGAGAGAGAGAGAGAGAGAGGGGAAATTTAATTCCTTCGAGATTTACGGCGCCAATCGATGAACTTCTGTATGTCAGATTTCAACCAAATTTTGATATTTGGATTCCTCAAGGTAAAAGTTTCATTTTGATACCTCTTAGATCACGTTTAGCAAAGTTTTATGAAAATCTTAATTTTATGTTTCTTGGAAATGTGTCAAAACTCGTAGGTTTTGCATATAATTAGGGATTTAACTTAGTTGGGGTATCCCAGTACTCCTCCTGAAATCTTGAGACCGTAGCTTAAGGTATGAATTCTGAATCTATGTAATATAGGGAATTTTGGATGCTTTAGATAATGTGTATGAAATTGTGATTTGGGCAAAACTCATGTGTTAATTTAGGCCCGTTGAATTCAGCGAGTACGTATGAGAAGCTTGTTTGTATGAATATGTGAGTATGCTAAATGACTATATGAGTTAAAGGGGAGTCTAGTACAAGTTCATGCCGGGGTAAGCCTCTCAATGTTTGAGAGTTATAGTAATGGCGGCTACTTGCTTGGTTTGGGAACTAGTCCTGCCAGAGCAGTTGGATGCAATGATTAATAGACTTTGGACTTTCCATTGGCATCGTGGTTGATAGACTTTAGACTTGCCGATATACCGAATGAATGTGTGTCTCTCTCCCTAGAGACTATTTGATGTGTTTTAGATGCTTAAAGCATGAATTGCCTCATATGAATATGTTTAGAATTATACACTCAGCATATAGCTGAGCAGTGGAGACTTCCTCGATTGCAGGTAAAAAAGAATAAAGGAAAGAAGAAGCGAGCAGAGTGAGTCCGATAGGACGACGATATTGTCCTTGTATATATTTTTGTTTTGTTCCATTCCAAGAATGTAATATGAGTTTTAAGTATTAGAAGTTTGTTTAACCTGAACTTTGGAATGGATTCGTAATATTGTAATTATACTTTAAAGATGTTGTAATACAGTTAAAACCACTTTGAATGAGTTTGATGTGTGTAGTTTAATCCCCGATTGGATTTGGATAACCTTAGCTTGGAATTCTGCAAATGTGTTGCAGTGGGGAAAACAGTCGACTGGTCCAGAGTCCAGTCGATTGGAGACCTGTTGGACAAAATATCTCTTTCAGTTTTCAAACGAAACCAGACGACTGGGTTAAAAAAAACAGTCGACTAGAAAGTGTTTCAAAATGGGGCATTCTGCTCGAGCTCGTCCAATCGACCGGACTTTCATCAGTCGACTGAAAGTTCTGAACCCCAGACAACCGGAGATGGGAGGCAGTCGACTTTGTTGGCCCAAAAGTGGAAACCTTAGAGGGGGGGTGAATAAGGTTTTAGCAGAAATTAACCTTTTAAAAACTTAATTGCAAATTAAACACACTCACAAGCAATAATGTAAAGAGTTAAGGGAAGAGATACAAACAAACCAATTTTTCAAGTGGTTCGGCAATCGCACCCCGCGGCCTACGTCCACCCCTCAAGAACACCTCTTGAGGATTCCTTTACTCCGATCTACTTCACGGGTGTAGACCAAACCGTTTCCCGGAGCACTTACGGGTGTGCACCAAACCGTTACAAGAGCCTATGATCTCTCCCAAAGAAGAACTCCTCTTCTTTGCACACAAGGGTTACTAACCCTCAACCTTTACAATTGATTTGATACAAATTGAACTCTATCTCTCTAGAGTGGATAATACAATTTGAAGCTCACACAATAACTCCTTAGTGAGTAGAAAATACAAATAAAAGCTCACTACAATTTGCTCTCTCAAGAATTACAATTGAAATCTAGAGCAAATTGATAACTCACACAATTTGGGGCTCAAATGTGAATGATTAGAAATCAAAGAGTTGTGTGATTAAATAGATGTTTTCCAATTGATTGATCAACATAAAATGGTGTGGGAAAACATGTATTTATAGGCCAAGAAAGATTATAGCCGTTGGTGGCAAGTTTGGTAAATAAAAGCCACTTTAAAAACTAGCCGTTATGCCTCTCCAGGTCGATTCAGTCGACTGAACCTTGAAGCAGTCGACTGCCCCTTAAAGGAGTCGACTGGAATGTGTTTACAGAGGGTTCTGTTTGCATTCTGCTCAGTTCGGTCGACTGCCCAGTCGACTGCCCAGTCGACTGCCCCGTCGACTGCCCCTCTGTTTGACAGCCTGACATATCTTTACTAAAACGGCCATAACTCCCTCTACAAAAATCGGATTTGCGATCCGTTTGATGTTTTGAAAACTAGATTCAAATACCTTTCCAACCATATAAAACTCAACATCTAATTATTTTCCATTTGGTTGGAGCATTGATTTAAAGATGATCCACTTAAAATTTATTTCCAAAACTTTAACTTTTAGCATTTGTTTGAGCCCCTAAGAGTGTGAGATCAAGATGCCTTACAATGATGGTCCTAGACTTCAACCAAGGATGAAATATCTTCAAGTCTTCAAGCTTGATCCTTGTTGAGCTCCTTGCAATCTTGATCTACATCAATTAAATCTCATGCACACAAAGATATTAAAACATTGATACAATATTAATACACGAGATTATATATGAGCATGAAAATGACTATGATAATAACAAAGAATGAATTAATATGAATCATGTAATTATCATAGCATATTTGACATCATCAAAACATAATTAAATATGCCTTAATAAACCTTAAGGCTAACAATCTCGCCCTTTTTGATGATGGCAAACAACCAATGAAAGATATGCCAATATAAGCACAATTTGGTCATTTTCATATTATCATTCATAATGGATACCATATGTTAAAGAACATGAATGATAACTACCCAATTACTTCTCCCCAATACTTCTCATATTTCTCCCCCTTTGACATTATCAAAAAGATTTGGGGATAAAACATAAAGCTCCCCCTCACAATAGGCATACAAATCAAAAGGCTAAAATGATACCAAAAATTAACAAATACAACCACATGTGAGCAAATGAAACATGAAAGTGCTCCCCCTAAGCATGTGCAATGATAAAAGATACCAAAAGATATGAATAGAGAGCTTATTCTCCCAAAAGATACCAATAATAAAGTTGGAGAACTCAAAAAAAATACAGTCGGATCAGTCGACGCCACAGTCGACGGAAGTGGGCAGGGATTAAGTTGTGCAAAAACAGTCGACGCCTCAGTCGACTTAACAATGCAGAATAAAAAAAATCAAAGCTTCACAGCTAAATCAGTCGACTGTGTCGGGGTACCAGTCGACTGCTTTGTTCAGCAGTTCATAAAAATGACAGTTTTAGCAGCAAAAGCATATCATCATTTTTCAAATAAGCAATAAGTATGCAAATCTAAACAAATTAATCTATCCTACTCCTACTAGGCTTAAGGTAAGAGATTTAACCATTGTCCAAGTGCCTCTTGGATGCAACATTTGCCGAGTTAGTAGGAAAGGCCCTTTCCATTGTCATGAGGCAAAGATTGACAATTTCTTCACCATTTGAGTCGTCGTCCGATGATTCGCTCTCGGAACTACTATTAGTGGCCTTGATTGTCTTCTTTTTGTGTTTTTCCTCCTTGGATGACTTCTTTCCCGATTTTTCTTTCTTTAGAAACTTTGCAAATTTTCGGGTGATCTTCGTCATTTCCTCATCCTCATCACTTTCAACATCTTTCATCTTTTTCTTTGAGCTTGAGGATTTTAAAGCCAAGTCTCTCCTTTTGGCCTCTTTCACTTCCAATTTCTTGTCTTCACTTTCGAAGATGGCCAATTCCATTTCATGAGTTATAAGAGAACCCATGAGTTGTTCCAAGGAGAGTGTTGAAAGCTCCTTTGCTTCACGAACCGCCGTGACCTTTGGTTGCCAATCCTTTGGTAAAGACCTAAGCACTTTCTCAATCATTTCTTCATTAGTATAAACTTTACCAAGATTTTTCAAGTTATTAATAAGAATGGTAAAACGAGAAAACATATCTCCAATAGATTCATATGGCAACATTTTAAACATTTCATAAGTTTGAACAAGAAGATTTATTTTTGATTTCTTAACTTGATTAGTACCTTCATGAGCAACCTCAAGTTTATCCCAAATTTCCTTTGCGGACTCGCAAGAGGAAATTCTATTGTACTCATTAGGGTCTAAACCACAATATAATAAATTCATTGCCATAGCATTTATTTTTATGAGTTTCTTATCGGCATCATTATATTCATCTACCGTCTTTGGAATAGAAAAACCATTTTCAATTTTTGTAGGTAGATGAGGCCCTTTGACCACAATTTGCCATAAATCAAAATCTTGAGAAATCATATAGATTCTCATTCTATTTTTCCAATAGGCATAGTTTGAGCCATTAAAACATGGTGGTCTTAATGTCGATTGACCCTCACAATAATAAATACAAGAAGAGTCGGTTTCCATTTGGATCTTAACTCAAATTTTCAAAATATTTTGAAAATAGAAGAGCCGAGGCTCTGATACCAATTGTTGGCCCAAAAGTGGAAACCTTAGAGGGGGGGTGAATAAGGTTTTAGCGGAAATTAACCTTTTAAAAACTTAATTGCAAATTAAACACACTCACAAGCAATAATGTAAAGAGTTAAGGGAAGAGATACAAACAAACCAATTTTTCAAGTGGTTCGGCAATCGCACCCCGCGGCCTACGTCCACCCCTCAAGAACACCTCTTGAGGATTCCTTTACTCCGATCTACTTCACGGGTGTAGACCAAACCGTTTCCCGGAGCACTTACGGGTGTGCACCAAACCGTTACAAGAGCCTATGATCTCTCCCAAAGAAGAACTCCTCTTCTTTGCACACAAGGGTTACTAACCCTCAACCTTTACAATTGATTTGATACAAATTGAACTCTCTCTCTCTAGAGTGGATAATACAATTTGAAGCTCACACAATAACTCCTTAGTGAGTAGAAAATACAAATAAAAGCTCACTACAATTTGCTCTCTCAAGAATTACAATTGAAATCTAGAGCAAATTGATAACTCACACAATTTGGGGCTCAAATGTGAATGATTAGAAATCAAAGAGTTGTGTGATTAAATAGATGTTTTCCAATTGATTGATCAACATAAAATGGTGTGGGAAAACATGTATTTATAGGCCAAGAAAGATTATAGCCGTTGGTGGCAAGTTTGGTAAATAAAAGCCACTTTAAAAACTAGCCGTTATGCCTCTCCAGGTCGATTCAGTCGACTGAACCTTGAAGCAGTCGACTGCCCCTTAAAGGAGTCGACTGGAATGTGTTTACAGAGGGTTCTGTTTGCATTCTGCTCAGTTCGGTCGACTGCCCAGTCGACTGCCCCTCTGTTTGACAGCCTGACATATCTTTACTAAAACGGCCATAACTCCCTCTACAAAAATCGGATTTGCGATCCGTTTGATGTTTTGAAAACTAGATTCAAATACCTTTCCAACCATATAAAACTCAACATCTAATTATTTTCCATTTGGTTGGAGCATTGATTTAAAGATGATCCACTTAAAATTTATTTCCAAAACTTTAACTTTTAGCATTTGTTTGAGCCCCTAAGAGTGTGAGATCAAGATGCCTTACAATGATGGTCCTAGACTTCAACCAAGGATGAAATATCTTCAAGTCTTCAAGCTTGATCCTTGTTGAGCTCCTTGCAATCTTGATCTACATCAATTAAATCTCATGCACACAAAGATATTAAAACATTGATACAATATTAATACACGAGATTATATATGAGCATGAAAATGACTATGATAATAACAAAGAATGAATTAATATGAATCATGTAATTATCATAGCATATTTGACATCATCAAAACATAATTAAATATGCCTTAATAAACCTTAAGGCTAACAATCTCGCCCTTTTTGATGATGGCAAACAACCAATGAAAGATATGCCAATATAAGCACAATTTGGTCATTTTCATATTATCATTCATAATGGATACCATATGTTAAAGAACATGAATGATAACTACCCAATTACTTCTCCCCAATACTTCTCATATTTCTCCCCCTTTGACATTATCAAAAAGATTTGGGGATAAAACATAAAGCTCCCCCTCACAATAGGCATACAAATCAAAAGGCTAAAATGATACCAAAAATTAACAAATACAACCACATGTGAGCAAATGAAACATGAAAGTGCTCCCCCTAAGCATGTGCAATGATAAAAGATACCAAAAGATATGAATAGAGAGCTTATTCTCCCAAAAGATACCAATAATAAAGTTGGAGAACTCAAAAAAAATACAGTCGGATCAGTCGACGCCACAGTCGACGGAAGTGGGCAGGGATTAAGTTGTGCAAAAACAGTCGACGCCTCAGTCGACTTAACAATGCAGAATAAAAAAAATCAAAGCTTCACAGCTAAATCAGTCGACTGTGTCGGGGTACCAGTCGACTGCTTTGTTCAGCAGTTCATAAAAATGACAGTTTTAGCAGCAAAAGCATATCATCATTTTTCAAATAAGCAATAAGTATGCAAATCTAAACAAATTAATCTATCCTACTCCTACTAGGCTTAAGGTAAGAGATTTAACCATTGTCCAAGTGCCTCTTGGATGCAACATTTGCCGAGTTAGTAGGAAAGGCCCTTTCCATTGTCATGAGGCAAAGATTGACAATTTCTTCACCATTTGAGTCGTCGTCCGATGATTCGCTCTCGGAACTACTATTAGTGGCCTTGATTGTCTTCTTTTTGTGTTTTTCCTCCTTGGATGACTTCTTTCCCGATTTTTCTTTCTTTAGAAACTTTGCAAATTTTCGGGTGATCTTCGTCATTTCCTCATCCTCATCACTTTCAACATCTTTCATCTTTTTCTTTGAGCTTGAGGATTTTAAAGCCAAGTCTCTCCTTTTGGCCTCTTTCACTTCCAATTTCTTGTCTTCACTTTCGAAGATGGCCAATTCCATTTCATGAGTTATAAGAGAACCCATGAGTTGTTCCAAGGAGAGTGTTGAAAGCTCCTTTGCTTCACGAACCGCCGTGACCTTTGGTTGCCAATCCTTTGGTAAAGACCTAAGCACTTTCTCAATCATTTCTTCATTAGTATAAACTTTACCAAGATTTTTCAAGTTATTAATAAGAATGGTAAAATGAGAAAACATATCTCCAATAGATTCATATGGCAACATTTTAAACATTTCATAAGTTTGAACAAGAAGATTTATTTTTGATTTCTTAACTTGATTAGTACCTTCATGAGCAACCTCAAGTTTATCCCAAATTTCCTTTGCGGACTCGCAAGAGGAAATTCTATTGTACTCATTAGGGTCTAAACCACAATATAATAAATTCATTGCCATAGCATTTATTTTTATGAGTTTCTTATCGGCATCATTATATTCATCTACCGTCTTTGGAATAGAAAAACCATTTTCAATTTTTGTAGGTAGATGAGGCCCTTTGACCACAATTTGCCATAAATCAAAATCTTGAGAAATCATATAGATTCTCATTCTATTTTTCCAATAGGCATAGTTTGAGCCATTAAAACATGGTGGTCTTAATGTCGATTGACCCTCACAATAATAAATGCAAGAAGAGTCGGTTTCCATTTGGATCTTAACTCAAATTTTCAAAATATTTTGAAAATAGAAGAGCCGAGGCTCTGATACCAATTGTTGGCCCAAAAGTGGAAACCTTAGAGGGGGGGTGAATAAGGTTTTAGCGGAAATTAACCTTTTAAAAACTTAATTGCAAATTAAACACACTCACAAGCAATAATGTAAAGAGTTAAGGGAAGAGATACAAACAAACCAATTTTTCAAGTGGTTCGGCAATCGCACCCCGCGGCCTACGTCCACCCCTCAAGAACACCTCTTGAGGATTCCTTTACTCCGATCTACTTCACGGGTGTAGACCAAACCGTTTCCCGGAGCACTTACGGGTGTGCACCAAACCGTTACAAGAGCCTATGATCTCTCCCAAAGAAGAACTCCTCTTCTTTGCACACAAGGGTTACTAACCCTCAACCTTTACAATTGATTTGATACAAATTGAACTCTCTCTCTCTAGAGTGGATAATACAATTTGAAGCTCACACAATAACTCCTTAGTGAGTAGAAAATACAAATAAAAGCTCACTACAATTTGCTCTCTCAAGAATTACAATTGAAATCTAGAGCAAATTGATAACTCACACAATTTGGGGCTCAAATGTGAATGATTAGAAATCAAAGAGTTGTGTGATTAAATAGATGTTTTCCAATTGATTGATCAACATAAAATGGTGTGGGAAAACATGTATTTATAGGCCAAGAAAGATTATAGCCGTTGGTGGCAAGTTTGGTAAATAAAAGCCACTTTAAAAACTAGCCGTTATGCCTCTCCAGGTCGATTCAGTCGACTGAACCTTGAAGCAGTCGACTGCCCCTTAAAGGAGTCGACTGGAATGTGTTTACAGAGGGTTCTGTTTGCATTCTGCTCAGTTCGGTCGACTGCCCAGTCGACTGCCCAGTCGACTGCCCCGTCGACTGCCCCTCTGTTTGACAGCCTGACATATCTTTACTAAAACGGCCATAACTCCCTCTACAAAAATCGGATTTGCGATCCGTTTGATGTTTTGAAAACTAGATTCAAATACCTTTCCAACCATATAAAACTCAACATCTAATTATTTTCCATTTGGTTGGAGCATTGATTTAAAGATGATCCACTTAAAATTTATTTCCAAAACTTTAACTTTTAGCATTTGTTTGAGCCCCTAAGAGTGTGAGATCAAGATGCCTTACAATGATGGTCCTAGACTTCAACCAAGGATGAAATATCTTCAAGTCTTCAAGCTTGATCCTTGTTGAGCTCCTTGCAATCTTGATCTACATCAATTAAATCTCATGCACACAAAGATATTAAAACATTGATACAATATTAATACACGAGATTATATATGAGCATGAAAATGACTATGATAATAACAAAGAATGAATTAATATGAATCATGTAATTATCATAGCATATTTGACATCATCAAAACATAATTAAATATGCCTTAATAAACCTTAAGGCTAACAATCTCCCCCTTTTTGATGATGGCAAACAACCAATGAAAGATATGCCAATATAAGCACAATTTGGTCATTTTCATATTATCATTCATAATGGATACCATATGTTAAAGAACATGAATGATAACTACCCAATTACTTCTCCCCAATACTTCTCATATTTCTCCCCCTTTGACATTATCAAAAAGATTTGGGGATAAAACATAAAGCTCCCCCTCACAATAGGCATACAAATCAAAAGGCTAAAATGATACCAAAAATTAACAAATACAACCACATGTGAGCAAATGAAACATGAAAGTGCTCCCCCTAAGCATGTGCAATGATAAAAGATACCAAAAGATATGAATAGAGAGCTTATTCTCCCAAAAGATACCAATAATAAAGTTGGAGAACTCAAAAAAAATACAGTCGGATCAGTCGACGCCACAGTCGACGGAAGTGGGCAGGGATTAAGTTGTGCAAAAACAGTCGACGCCTCAGTCGACTTAACAATGCAGAATAAAAAAAATCAAAGCTTCACAGCTAAATCAGTCGACTGTGTCGGGGTACCAGTCGACTGCTTTGTTCAGCAGTTCATAAAAATGACAGTTTTAGCAGCAAAAGCATATCATCATTTTTCAAATAAGCAATAAGTATGCAAATCTAAACAAATTAATCTATCCTACTCCTACTAGGCTTAAGGTAAGAGATTTAACCATTGTCCAAGTGCCTCTTGGATGCAACATTTGCCGAGTTAGTAGGAAAGGCCCTTTCCATTGTCATGAGGCAAAGATTGACAATTTCTTCACCATTTGAGTCGTCGTCCGATGATTCGCTCTCGGAACTACTATTAGTGGCCTTGATTGTCTTCTTTTTGTGTTTTTCCTCCTTGGATGACTTCTTTCCCGATTTTTCTTTCTTTAGAAACTTTGCAAATTTTCGGGTGATCTTCGTCATTTCCTCATCCTCATCACTTTCAACATCTTTCATCTTTTTCTTTGAGCTTGAGGATTTTAAAGCCAAGTCTCTCCTTTTGGCCTCTTTCACTTCCAATTTCTTGTCTTCACTTTCGAAGATGGCCAATTCCATTTCATGAGTTATAAGAGAACCCATGAGTTGTTCCAAGGAGAGTGTTGAAAGCTCCTTTGCTTCACGAACCGCCGTGACCTTTGGTTGCCAATCCTTTGGTAAAGACCTAAGCACTTTCTCAATCATTTCTTCATTAGTATAAACTTTACCAAGATTTTTCAAGTTATTAATAAGAATGGTAAAACGAGAAAACATATCTCCAATAGATTCATATGGCAACATTTTAAACATTTCATAAGTTTGAACAAGAAGATTTATTTTTGATTTCTTAACTTGATTAGTACCTTCATGAGCAACCTCAAGTTTATCCCAAATTTCCTTTGCGGACTCGCAAGAGGAAATTCTATTGTACTCATTAGGGTCTAAACCACAATATAATAAATTCATTGCCATAGCATTTATTTTTATGAGTTTCTTATCGGCATCATTATATTCATCTACCGTCTTTGGAATAGAAAAACCATTTTCAATTTTTGTAGGTAGATGAGGCCCTTTGACCACAATTTGCCATAAATCAAAATCTTGAGAAATCATATAGATTCTCATTCTATTTTTCCAATAGGCATAGTTTGAGCCATTAAAACATGGTGGTCTTAATGTCGATTGACCCTCACAATAATAAATGCAAGAAGAGTCGGTTTCCATTTGGATCTTAACTCAAATTTTCAAAATATTTTGAAAATAGAAGAGCCGAGGCTCTGATACCAATTGTTGGCCCAAAAGTGGAAACCTTAGAGGGGGGGTGAATAAGGTTTTAGCGGAAATTAACCTTTTAAAAACTTAATTGCAAATTAAACACACTCACAAGCAATAATGTAAAGAGTTAAGGGAAGAGATACAAACAAACCAATTTTTCAAGTGGTTCGGCAATCGCACCCCGCGGCCTACGTCCACCCCTCAAGAACACCTCTTGAGGATTCCTTTACTCCGATCTACTTCACGGGTGTAGACCAAACCGTTTCCCGGAGCACTTACGGGTGTGCACCAAACCGTTACAAGAGCCTATGATCTCTCCCAAAGAAGAACTCCTCTTCTTTGCACACAAGGGTTACTAACCCTCAACCTTTACAATTGATTTGATACAAATTGAACTCTCTCTCTCTAGAGTGGATAATACAATTTGAAGCTCACACAATAACTCCTTAGTGAGTAGAAAATACAAATAAAAGCTCACTACAATTTGCTCTCTCAAGAATTACAATTGAAATCTAGAGCAAATTGATAACTCACACAATTTGGGGCTCAAATGTGAATGATTAGAAATCAAAGAGTTGTGTGATTAAATAGATGTTTTCCAATTGATTGATCAACATAAAATGGTGTGGGAAAACATGTATTTATAGGCCAAGAAAGATTATAGCCGTTGGTGGCAAGTTTGGTAAATAAAAGCCACTTTAAAAACTAGCCGTTATGCCTCTCCAGGTCGATTCAGTCGACTGAACCTTGAAGCAGTCGACTGCCCCTTAAAGGAGTCGACTGGAATGTGTTTACAGAGGGTTCTGTTTGCATTCTGCTCAGTTCGGTCGACTGCCCAGTCGACTGCCCCGTCGACTGCCCCTCTGTTTGACAGCCTGACATATCTTTACTAAAACGGCCATAACTCCCTCTACAAAAATCGGATTTGCGATCCGTTTGATGTTTTGAAAACTAGATTCAAATACCTTTCCAACCATATAAAACTCAACATCTAATTATTTTCAATTTGGTTGGAGCATTGATTTAAAGATGATCCACTTAAAATTTATTTCCAAAACTTTAACTTTTAGCATTTGTTTGAGCCCCTAAGAGTGTGAGATCAAGATGCCTTACAATGATGGTCCTAGACTTCAACCAAGGATGAAATATCTTCAAGTCTTCAAGCTTGATCCTTGTTGAGCTCCTTGCAATCTTGATCTACATCAATTAAATCTCATGCACACAAAGATATTAAAACATTGATACAATATTAATACACGAGATTATATATGAGCATGAAAATGACTATGATAATAACAAAGAATGAATTAATATGAATCATGTAATTATCATAGCATATTTGACATCATCAAAACATAATTAAATATGCCTTAATAAACCTTAAGGCTAACAGACTTGATTGGGCTGCTGAGGATTCTACTTTTTGAGATCTCCAAAGCAGTAGACTGGATCCGTGACGCAGTCGACTGGGTCCGTGACGTAGTCGACTGGATTGAAAATTTCAAAATGGGTTATTTGTATGAGTGTTTTAACAATGGAAATTCTTTTACAACTCTAATTTTTATAGTTCGTTAAAGCTCATGGAGTTGATTTTCACTGTTCCACTTGTACTTATTCCGCTGCTATGTTATAATTGAACTGGATAAGCCTCGGTGGCGTGTCACGTGTCCTATTTCCGTGCATAGCGGGATGGGTAGTGACAGTTCCCAAATGACATAATAGTTGTATCAAATGCTTTGGTAGCAATTGATGGCCCTACATGCCATTGCATGCATTAATTGATACAATTGATAAAACAAATGGGAACCAAATTTGACATTCATATTTAGGAAACATAGCTTAATTTTTTTGACGGGTCAATACATAGATTAGTTCCAAATTCTACAAATTACATGTACATTATCAAAGATATGAAAAAATTTGTAGGGGTTGTGGGCCCCTGGGATGTAAAATGGCTCCGCCCCTACGTTCGACGCCAAACAATAGACTCTTTGCCGTTCGGTATTTTTTTTTCTTCTTCATCTTAAATAATATTGGACCAAAGAAAAGAAGAAGAAAAAAAAAACACCTCAAACGGCAAAGAGTCTACTTTTTGTTAAATAAATAAAACTAAATAGGAAAGAGTCTGTCGGCATTCTCTTTGCTGGCCTAAGCACAACTGACAATCACTCTGTTGTTTTCCTGTATGGTAAGAAAATTATCTATATGCTAAAGTTAAGTTCTGCTATCATATCCTACTCTAATTTCTCCTTTTAAGTTACATCACTATGAGGTGTTTTTATGCTAACTACCCTAATTTGCCTTACACTACCAGTGCATTTGCATTTGCTCTTACAATAAGGTGTACTAAATTAAGAGAATTGTTATTGCTACTCCATCATTGAATCAAGGCACTTCATGGTATTACTTTCAGAGCATGTGGTATCATATATACAATGCATAACATGCATAATATCACATACCTTAAAAGTGGTACCAAAAAATACCTTAGTTCAATAATAGTGTGACAATAACATAATCCCAAATTAATTGTCATAGATGGATATAAAGAATGGGTAAGCCATGTTGTGAGTGACTATACCCATCAGCAAAAAAAAAAAAGAAAAAAGAAAAAAAAAGTGAAGACTATACCAACCCCAATTAGTGAGAATGGCATGCAGTATGCACACGGAAAAGAAGTGCCTTACTTAAATAGGAGTGGACCAACCTAGCTAGCTAGTCACTTTAATGAGCCTTTTTGGTCGGTCGTTTGACATGTCAGAACTCAAATTTTAATCCATCATATTCATTCCTTTTGGATGGCTGGGATCTCTTTTTCCATACCCATCGTATGGATGTGGTGGTTACCTTGTGTACTATGCATACCAACTTAAGTCAGCTTCCCAAATTTAGAGTTATAAATACTTTTTAAATATATATGATAATGGGAACATTTTTAATAATAATAAGATTACTTTAATATTTTATAATTAAAATTTAATAGGCTCGGTATCACATTTATTTAGAAAGTATTTAAAATTTAAAATTTAAAAAGTATAACATTACTTCAATTAAAGTATGGTGCAAACCATTCAAAATTTCAACGCTTCGCCGGATATTTATTTATTTATTTATCTGTTGTTATTTTAAATTAACAGGCTTCGTTTAGTTTGTAGGTGTAGTGAGGTTAAATAAAAAATTAAAAAAAAAAAGTTAAGTGAACCCAGCAAAAAATCATTTTTTTTCTTATTTGGTTAGTGTTAGAAAATACAATAGTGCCAGGGTACACCTTACACACTCAAAAAGCATTCACACGCTGAGGTGAATCAATGAGAAGAGACTGACAGTGGATCCCGTAATCTCGATCTCTTATTTTATTGGTCCACCCAATGGTATGGATGCTTTTTAGGTGTGTAAGGGTGTGCCCCATGCATCTCTTGTATTGGAATTGATTTTACTACAATGTTACATGAGAGCATTTATATAGGTTATAGAAAATCCAATATACATCATATCATATCTACCATATTAATAGCGGGTGGGACTAAATACACCACCTTTTCTGCTAAATACACCACCTTGCAGTATTAAAAGATAAAAAATTTGTGAATAAATGTGGTGTATTTAGCAAAAAAAGTAGTACATTTAACCGCACTCTTAATATATTAGAATATATTAATTGAATCAGAATACATTAATAGAAGTAGATAATATCATATCATGATACATATCATGTAAGGTATTTTTTTTTGCATATTCCAACATAAAGGAAAACAACAAGGGTAAAAGAAAATCGAGTGAAGATTCTTGATTTTTTGTGAGTCAATTTCTTACTCCTTTTTTTTTATATAATTTTTATAATTATTTTATTTATTTATATCATGTTGAGAAAATTCAATATTTTTAAGTTATATAAGAATGGAGGAGAACACTTGGGAAAATATTAAGGAAATAAAAAAAAATTTCC
The DNA here is from genome assembly GCA_033977485.1 of Hydrangea macrophylla. Classification (NCBI taxonomy): domain Eukaryota; kingdom Viridiplantae; phylum Streptophyta; class Magnoliopsida; order Cornales; family Hydrangeaceae; genus Hydrangea; species Hydrangea macrophylla. Next base: position 79,668,622 of record CM066995.1, on the reverse strand, counting down.
CCCTTTTCTTTCTCTAAACTCACAACCAGAAAGAGCCAAAATGTAGCGAACTTCCATAGTGGAGAGAGGAAAAAAGAGAGCACTAAAAGTTAAATCAATATAATATAAACAATACATTTGCCAAAATGTTCAAGAGAATGGCAATTACTCTCAACTTTCATGTATGTATTAATCCTCAATTTAAAAGCAGAAGTACGTAGTACCACTATTTTAAAAAAGTAAAACTTTTTTTTTTCTAAATGAACCTTGAAATCTACGGCGAAAATGCACATTCATGCCATTAAAACTTGTAGCTAACATCTTCACAAGCTTTTTTTCTTTTTGTCTCATCAAGGTTGTTTCAATAAAATGAGAACCCACTCGCGGTTCAGAAAAAAAAATTTAATTTTATGTCGGTTATGAATAATTTGATAGTTCATGTGTAGCTACTTTTTGGCTATATAAGAATTCATGTGTTAGACTAAAAAACCCTAAAAAAATTGATTCTTTTACAAACTACTACTATGTTTGAAAAAGTAAAACTTTTATCTAAACGTTGCCTTCAAATATAACGCGAAAATGCGCATTCACAAGAAAACTTATAGCTGACATCTTCACAAACTTTTTTTCTTCTCTTCAAGGTTGTTTCAATAATACGAGAACCCACTCGTGGTTTAGGAAAAAAAAAAAAAAGGCGGTTATGAATAGTTTGATAGTTGTGTAGCTACTTTTACAAACTAAAATTTTAGAATGAGGCTTAATCTGATCTAGATTTTGATATTCCCAAACAGGCCATTGGACTCTTACGTTCTTGTGAACCATTGGTCAATTTTATTATTATTATTTTTTTTTTTTTTGGGCAAACTTTCCTGGTAAATTAATGGATGCTAACATGTTGAATGGATGAAAGTTTTTTTTCTTTAATATTTTTTTTAGATAATCAACAAACTGGTGCTTCTATCAGAATGAGGCTTAATCTGATCCAGATTTTGACATTCCGAAACAAGCCTTTGGACTCTTAGGTTCTCGTGAACCATTGGTCAAGCCTTTTTTCTTTTTTGCAAGCTTTCCTGTAAATTAATGGATGCTAAGATGTTGAATAGATATATAAAAGATTTTATCTTTAATATTTTTTTAGAAAATCAACAAATTGACACTTCTGATTTAAGCATTTTTTTTTTCAATTTCAAAGCAAATTCAGTTTGTGAGAAAGTTGTGAAAAATTTTTTGTCAAATGAACTCAAATCTCTCAATAATTTCGAATAAGTTATGAATGATCCTCAAATAAGGATAACCAAACACGGGCTCAAAATTGTTGACATCCCCTAGTAATTTTCTTAGTTTAGGAAAATCTATTAAGAAACAAGGTATGTGAATGTTATGAAGCCTTGTGTTCAATAAAATGATTATTAATTGTAACACTTCATAAGGAACAAAGAGATAAATGACCCACCTTTGAGCTGGATTTGGTGATGGGAAAGCACCAAAGGAAAGGGGATGGAAAATGCGGAGGAAGATGTTAAGGATAGATCCAGGGAACACACACAAGACACAGAAACAAAGAAAATACGACACAAAATATATCCTGTAGTTTGGTCAAAAAGCCTACGTCCATAGCCTCTCACACCAGTTCATTATGATCAGAAATCAGAAATCTCTCTCTCTCTCTCTCTCTCTCTCTCTCTCTCTCTCTCTCTCTCTCTCTCTCTCTTAGCTATTCAATATTACAGCTGCCACACAAAAGGAGCTAGGTTTTATACCACTAGGGTTACACTTACCAAATCGTCTACCCCCAAACCCCAGGCCCATAAGTGAACAGGATTCATAAACCCAACAGGATTCATAAACCCAACAGCATCTGAGAACCAGAATTGGAATTTAAATCCGGGAAGCATGGCATTACTCATTAAGAGAAATTTAGTAAAACCTAAGCATGCTTCTTACGTCACACTGAGAAGAAGCATCTCTTGGCCTAACACGGCCAAAATATTCTTTGGGTGCTCTAAAAAGCTTTTTATACTCGTCCACACAACCATAAACAATTTTGAATCAAATGTGAGTTTGAGAAGTAATTCCAAACAACATATATAAAGTTTAGAGATTGCATGCTAACGTTGCAATTTTGATTTTTGTTTTTTGTTCTATTTTTAGAGTGAATTCTTCTCGTATTAGAATGAACTCATATTAGAATGAACGATGAATACACAATAAAAATTGAAAATCAAAAACCCAAACATTTCCATGCAATCCTTTAGCAAATGCCGTATAATTGGGCACATGATTAGTTTACGTACATAATACTTACACATGTATGCGTTCAATCACAAATTGTAATTCTCAATTACCAAGCATTTTGACACAAAAATAAAAAAATCTTAATCATATTAGATGTGATCCATCATTTTAAGCATGACTTATTGACATAATACCATTTTGCTAAATTACCACGCTCAAAATGATGAATTTTTAATTAAAATACTCTTTAAATTTTGGGAACTGTTATTCACTAGCACTCTATGGATTACTAAATGCACTTCATGGAGTGCATGGTAATTATGATTCCACATGCTTTGAGAATGGTATGGTAGAGTGTATTTAATAATTTTGGAGTGTGAATAACATTTTCCTAAATTTTTTAGTAATTTTATAAACTCAAATTTGAATATCAAATACTTTGTCAATTGTACCGCATTCAATGATATGTGATACCACTAATCACTGAACTTAACTGTCGAACTATTAATTAGAATTCAAATTTAAGAAGCATAACATTATTATTAAAATTTTCAAAACTATTCACCCAAATTATCTCTCCTCCTTGTCACAACTAGCATTATATTATTGTAATGAACCCTTCATATGCATATGCACACAAGTACATGTGTTATAGGTCATTGATTTCAGTAACTGCACTCACTTTAATATAATTTTTTAATGATCACAAACGGCTCTAAAAGTCATTATCTAGTCCACTTTTCCAAATATAAGTGGACCTCAACGTCAATAGTTATTTCTAATTTCAACAGGACTACACACATGAACAATCCCAAATCCCATTGCCACCCTCCAAAGTACTTAGAATTTTGTATATATACCCCAATTTTCTTAGCAAAGGAGCTTAAAAATAAATAAATAAATAGTACTCCATTCCAACACTCCAAGTGTACAAAAGAAGAAAATCTCAATTATGATGTGAATATAATAAGTGTTTTTTTTTTTTTTAAATGAACAATCAAATAGAGAGCAAATGAAAGAAGAAAAAAAAACATTAATCAAAGGAAATTGCAAATCCTGCTGAAATACTCTACCACATGAATATTACAGTTCGCTGGAGAAGAGGAAAAAATATATAAAAAATTCCAAACCCAAACCGTAAAATTAAATATTTATAATTTCAACCCTCTTTTTTCCTATCAATTCTACTAACAACCCTCAAATTCTTACATACTTGTCTAAAAGAAGAAAAAAAATAAAAATAATAATTATTATTGAGTGCTTATTGAAGATCAAAAAGTGAATTTCCAGATCTTGATCCGAAGATCAACCTTACATTTAGAACTAGAAATTGATGCAATCGATGTAGAATTACCTTTTGGGGGCTGACAATGAATGCCTTCACATGTAACTCTAATCCCCACTTTCTTGCTTTTCAGTCCATCCATTTTCACTATTACCTTTGTATCCAACTGTAATTTCAATGGCAACCCAGATTTTCTCTTCAGATCTGATCTCAGTGACTTCACAGACTCGGCGTCTATGGCTTGTGAGTTTGTTGAGAGTTGGGTTTTGATTGTTGTTGCGTTATTTGTGTTGCTGGTGAAAAATGGAAATGACCCATTTGCGATAGTGACTTGATTTGAAATTAAAGTGATTCCTATGGGGTCGTAAAAGAATATTAGCTTTTTGTTGGGGTTCTTGGCGGTGACGGTGAGGGTGAGGGCGGTGGTGAGGTGGGTGCTGTCGTCGGAGGCGGCGGTGGTGAGGTTGAATTGTGAGATTCTGAGGGCTGACACTGTGAATGTGGGTCGGTGGGGCCGGTAGAGGACGTAGACGGCAGCCGCGGCTATGGCGGCTAGGAGGAGGACGGCCGTGATGAGGAGGACCGACCAGAAGAAGCAGAGGCAGCAGCAGCTCCGCCGGCTACGGCGGGGACGTGGGCGGCTGGGTTGGGGCCGGTAAGGGTGGCGCGTGGGGTTGTAGAGCTGGGTTTTAGCCGCCGGTGGTGGTGGGTGGGTGGAGCCGCCTTTGACGGTGGCGGCGACGGTGGTGGCGGCGGCGGTGGTTGTGCCGTTGGGCTTAGATGAAGGGTAGACCCTATCCGTCATTTTGAGAGATGTTTATGGACAGATTTGGAAGAAAACAATACTTAAAAGTGCAACTAGAAGAAGGTGTAATGTATATAGTGGTAAAGAGTGTGATGTGAGGGGAAATGAACGGTGAGGTAGAGAGAGAGAGAGAGAGAGAGAGAGAGAGGAACTCTCTAACCACAAGGGATGCTTCCACCTCACTAAAATTTGGAATCTCTCTGGTTTCTCTCTCTAGAAGTAATACTACTAGTAATTATGTAGAGGAGGAGTGTTCTGTAGCTGAGACCCGAGATGAATTTCACACACAAATCTCCATGTCAGATTATTTTTGCTAAACAATTTTTGTTAATTATTAATTTATTACCCACGTACTCAAGTTTTATTGGGGGTAATATGTGACTCGTCTTATTTTCATTTTATTATTATATTATTAATATAATTATTAGAATAAGATATTTGTCACTCTTTAAAAATTTGGATTAATAGTAATAGACCAAAAATAAGTGAATAAAAATACTTACTCTCCATCTCTAATAGTCTTGGCATATTATTATTATTGCATTACACGTGGTAAGTAATAATAATCGGTTTGATTAGGGGTTCAGTTTCTTATTCTTTCTGTTTGGCTGCCAAGAAAAATCACTTTTTCTATTTCTAAACGTGGGTTATGAATTTCTCTGCACGTAGATCAATCAATCAAGGTCTTGAGAAATCCCAAATCTTGTGGGAAACAAAAAAAAAAATAGACTAGCTATCTAATCAACTGGACTAGTTGACATATAAGAAGGAAAAAAAAAAAAAAACAAAATCAAAATATTTTTATTGTGCAAGACTTCTAAAATTAGTTGATATAACAGAAAGGAAAAAAAAAAAAAAAAACAAAAAAAAAAAAAACAAAACAAAATGACAGTGTACATTGTTTATTTACTTTATAAACTATACAAGATGTACATTGATTTTTTCTCACTAGATTCATGTTCTCCAAACGTTATATAGATAATTTAAAATAGAAGCATTAGATGCTCTATGTCATTTTTAAAATTTTTTTTTTCTTCTCTATTTTTTTTTTTTTTATTTCTCCATTTCTCTCTCCCACTTTCAACTTCCCATTCCCACATGTTTTCTAAAAATGGCCCTATCCCCCGGCCCTCTCAATGTCGCCTCTTCATCTCCAACCTTTCAATTTATTTCTTTCTGAAATCCAAAACTTTATTCAAATCTTTCTCCCATTACACCCACCTTCTAAATACTACTTGCCTCTTTAACTCTCACCCTTCAACCTATATTTCTTTCAATTTGATCTCAAACTCTATCTGAACTTCATCACAATCGTCTACTCTAAGTCAGGCCTATTGCCGATTGATTTCAAAAAAATAAAAATTCATCGTCGTCTACACGAATTCAATATGTTTTTCTCTTAGTATGTGTGTGTGCCAGTTTATTAGTTTTTTTGTTTATAATTTGTATTATTACAAATGAGAATTAACAAATAAAATAACTTGTTAAATTTTTTAATAATTGTTTTTTTTTTTCCCTGCATAGCACCGTAGCACGTAACCAACTAGTTGTACCAAAAAAATGAAACCAAGAAAAGGGAGTTCACATCCAAAAGTACCAAACTGAAATTTGAAGAAACACAGATCTACAACTTCTATTCGGTTCAAAGAGACAATCACATTCACCTAATATGGACATATCTTCTAACTTTTATCTTCAAATTAATGCCAAAGTAATGCATCATTTTCTCAACCTCACTTCAAATTTCTATTTCTGTGATGTTCAACCATAAATTGGTGAATAAGTTCAATGAATCTTTTAAATTCTTAGTTTTTTTTTTTTTATAAAATTGACTTAAAAGCCATATAAGAAATGAAAACTTGTTTAGCTTAATATGGTTGCTCGAGAAAGACCTAATCACCAAACCTAAGGGTAAATCAGACTGTAAAGTAATTAATTAATTATGTAATCAAAGTCATTAGTGGGATTAGCTGCATTGGTCCCAAGTCAATTAAACAATGTCATTAGTTGCGCACTTTTCAATGTTGGATGATTTTTTTTAACGTACACAGAACCCCAAAGACAATAATGAGATAAGATGCTAAAGTTTAATTATGTAAACCTTATGGTATGTGAAAGGTTAATATTGTACTTGAGTCACCGACACAAGAGAGATAAGTACTGAATCATTTTTCAACTTTAGATTTGGACTGCTCACACTTTACTTGTACAAAAAGAATTGAATTAAGTTCTTCAAAATATTTAGGTACAATACACGTGTTTTTGTTTTATTAGTACAAATTACACTATAATCCATTAAATTATACACATGTTTTCAATTGAGTTAATAATATATATTTTTTTCAATTGGGTCTTTGGAATTTCAAAAATTCATTGAATCAAACCTAAATTTTGACACTGTTAGCTTAAATTATTAGAAATTGTCACGTATGTTGCGCGTAATGCTTACCTGTTACATGTTAGGTTAAGACAAACACGAAAGATTGTGAACGACTAAAAAATGATGCGATTCTGAATATGATTGAATGTGATTTTGGATCTAGTAGAATATATTTTTGAATTTGATTGAAAGCAATTTCGGATCTGATTGAATGTGACTTTTTGCACTATTCACAATCTCCTTTGTTTGTCTTAACCTAACTTGTGATAAGTAAACATTACACGCAACTCACGTAATAATTTTTGTTAGTTTAAGTCAACAGTATCAAAATTTGGGTCTGATTGAATGAATTTTTGAAGTTTAAGAACCCAATTAAATAGAAAAAAAAAATTTTAATACCCAATTAAAAACAAATGTATAATTTAATAGACTAAAGTGTAATTTACCATTTTTATTACAAGGGAGGTCGAGCACTTTGAACTGTACCGTTTAACGCTAAACAAATGTACTCACGCATATAGATAAAATACACTTTGATATCTTCTATTTTTCTCAATTTTTTTTTTAACATCTATATTATAAATTTTATCACTTAAAAGTCCTTTTTTTTTTTTTTTTAACTGCAGTTCAAATGAAATTTTTTAAGACAATCGATTTCAATTGAAGATAACTATTTAAGGCCTTCAATGATCCGTTTTGTTAACGATTGTCTTCAACAAAAACCGATTTAAGTAAGCGAAGGCTTGAAATGTGATTCAATTCATAATATAGGTTTCACAAAGAAATTTTTGAAACAATAAATGATATCAATGTATATAGGGTCATCTGGTTATAGGTCTCCCATGTTGGACTATTATAAGAGATAGATTCCCACGCTTTTTTTTTTTTGTAGATTCACACTTTTTTTTTTATGTACCAAAGGTCTCTGTGATTTTCTGTGGACGCAAATATCCACTTTCTTTGTGTTTAACAATTACATTACACATATGCCACCTCAGCCCATAATTCAAGAAAGTTAGTTACTTATTATTTTCCAAACTTTAAATTGTCATAACTTCTAAAGTACAAATTGTTTTCATAAAAAATCATATATTCGTAATCTACAAAAAAAGATATATCAACAAGATCCGTAGTGCCTATAAAATTATGCAAAAAAAAAAAAATATCAAAATTTTGTAGCTCATAAATGGATATCAACAGATTAATTTTTTTGTAAAACTGACACTTCTATTGCATAGATCTTGAAAAATTACCAAAAAAAAATCATCCAAATCGACCACAGAATCGCAAAGTTATGACCATTTTAGAATATGTTAATGACTTTAATTGCTGCCCATGTAAAGACAGTAGCATGAGACAGTAACATGATACTATCGACAGTAACATTTCTTCAAATTGACAAATAATTGTAAAATTTTGGTCGTTTTATCATATGATATTTTGCTTTTATCATACTTTCTAAGTAAATACAGTAACATATTATCAAAAACAAAATTTTTTTACAAATGTAGTAACATCATTGTTGCTAAAAGTTGAAAAATTAGGGTCATTTTGAGATGTTACTGTCTTTTAAATCTATTCTCATACAAAAAACAGAAATGTACCATTAAATATTAGCAACATGGTATTGAACAAAAAAATAGTAACATGTAGTCAACAATAACATTTGTTCAAATTGACCTAATAATAGTAAAATTATGACCAATTTTTAGATATTACTGTCCAGTTAAAGACTACATATTATCAAATGCAAAAAAACATAAATAAAATTTTTTTAAAAAAATCTAAGGTAGAGTATCATGTTACTGTCACAAAAGAGTGTAACATTACATTATAATGGTCCGAGAATAACATGATTTTTTTTTTTTTTTTTTTTTACATTTTTTTTTATAGCCAATATGAATCTTGTTTGATAGGTATTTTCTTCGAGATTACAAATATATAAATTTTATTCAAAATGGTGTTGTGATTTTGAAAAAAAAAATCATTGAAAAACGTGCTGAGGTGGCAAAACAGAATCAGCAATATTCTATATGTGTGACAGGGCAAATTTGCCAATAGCCTTATTTTCAGTTTAAAAATGGACTTATGGCCATAAAATTCTCAAATGATTGACTTACCTCCTTAAAAAAAAGGTTAGGCTAATCACCATTAACAGGCCATTTTAAAGACTGTTAATTAAAATTTTCATATATATATATATATATGTATATTAAAGCGGAAGCTTTCACTTCCACAATTTGGCAATTTTATGATTTTTTTTTTTTTTTTAACATATATACTAACAATTTAGCATGACATCTCTCACTCAATAATCTCCCAGGTTTCACTCTACCTCTCTCCCCCAATAAATAACCATTCACTCTCTCTCTCTCTCTGTATGTATATGGATATCTCACTGATTTTTATCACCCTCTCTCAATACCCACTCTATTTGAATTGGAATAAATTCATATCTAAATAAATTTATTGAATGGTGAACATCTAATTTTTTTAAGTATTAACATGACACCTCATTGAATTTTTTCTATCTGTTAGAATCTCACTGATTTCTCTCACTCTCTCCCAATAAGCAATAAACAACCTATTTGAATTTGAATAAATTCACATAATCAAATAAATCTATTGAATGGTGAACATATGATAGTGGATAAATTGACCTCCAACTAAATTAATAGACAAATTATTGAGCAAAATTGAGAAATCTAATTACACACATCCCTCTTACGTTTCTCTCTCTATACATCTCTCCACTTATATCCCTCTCTGCCAAAATCACCATCGCTGGCCTCTCTCTCTCTCTCTCTCTCTCTCTCTCTCTCTCTCTCTCTCTCTCGTCTCAATCGCCAGCCATCACCACCATCATAGTCGACCTCCACCATCTCCGACAAACATGTATACTCTCATCTCTCTCTCTCTCTCTCTCTCTCTCTCTATAATTACTTCGAGGTAACAAACTTTCCTTTAAAAAAATGAAACAAATAAGGGGTTGATTGGTATTGAATTCATAAATGTACTTTCGCAAGCTATCTCCACCCCAATTTAAACTATTTCAAAAAATGCTTAGTACATCAGATTTTAACACCTAAATTGTTTGCCTTCACAATTTTGATTAGGTGACTTTTTAGGTATACCTAACCTTACTTAATATTTTTTTATTCACATTTGTATAACCTTCACACGTACACAGCGTAAATACATGCATTTTGTATTTCAACATTATCTCTATAATCTCACATTTGTATCTTCACACATATCCTACGTAATTTTTCTAATTCCATAGCAATTTTTATTGTAATTCTCCCCTGGTGCAATGCACGGGCTAATAACTAGTGTTTATTTGAGCCAAAAATATGTATGTCATGGAGATAATGTGAGCATTTTTGCTAACCCAAAAAATAGTTCATCAATGCTTAACTAAGTATTTCATTGGCCAATGCAGTGAAATCCCACTATATTAACCAATAAAATGCTTGAATAAATATTGATGAATCATATTTTAGATGAACAAAAGTATTTTTCGGAGATAATATTTAGAGATGAACCAATCAAAAAGCATAACTTGACCAAAACGTTGCTAAACGTTATTGTGTTCTTACTTTATTTAGGTCTCTTTTTTTTTATAAATTCAATTCTTTTCTTTTGCTTGTTGGGAGACATCTTACATCCCTCTCCTCCAATACCACATGCATAGGTAATTATCAAACAAAAGAAATTCTAGTGTTCTCAGCAAAAAAAAAAAAAAAAAAATTCTAGTGAGAAGGAATTGACATTCTGGCCATCTCATGATTCTCATCCATTCTTGATTTCCCTTTTAATTTCACACTTTGGTAAAAACAAAGCAAAAAATAAAAACTACTGAAGTCGGTGGTCAAATAGTTAGTACTTGCCCTGCCTCATTCAGTGTCCTGAGAAGTCAATTTCTCACAGTCAGTTTATCAGAGATTGCTTGCTGGTGACGCAATTTTTTTTTATTTTTTTTTTTTAAATAAAAATTTTGCGGCAAGCAATCTCGAATAAACTGTGACGAAAAATTTTGAATGGGTTAAAAGTAATAAGCACTTGTCACAATTAAAATAAACAAAAGCACAAACTAAATACACAAATACTCAATTGTGCCTATCTTTCTTATTTGTGGACCCTATAGTATAAATTGACCCCACTTTATTAATGGACCTCATTAAAAGAGAAATATACACATTTTGATATTTGTGAATTTTGTTTGTGTCCCACTTTTAAACTAAAACAAATCCAATATGAGGTATTTTTATCAAAATTTTATTGTCGACTAAGGCACGAACGTTGGGTTTGCAATGTATTTTTTTGGGTTAATTGCAAAAACACCTCCTCAACTATGACCCGTTTTTTAGTACACCCCTGATTTAAAAAAGTGAACAACTTCACCCCCTCAACTATCAAAAATTATTTAGTCTCAAACGCCGTTAACGGAAGTAATGAAATGTCGCATATACCCTTGGTCTGAATTACAAAAACACCCCCCTCAACTATGACCCATTTTCGAGTACACCCCCTGATCTAAAAAAAGTGAATAACTGTGACACCCGCTCCCGCGGTTTATATTTAATATTGCTTTAGCATGCATAATCATAAGTTAATATTAATTAATGTGTTATGTGACACTTATTGGAGTGGGATTGACCCACTAAGTTGATTATGGGTGTCCAGTTGGGAACCCAGTTGTTGCTAGTATGGCAATCCCAAGTTGGGATATGTGTTGATGGGTCCCAGTTGAGATGGGACATTATATGTGGAACACCCTATGTGCCTAAATGTTTATTAATGCTTAAATGATTTATTATTTTATTGTTAATAATATCATGTTATTAGGTAGTGACCACTTATGGGGTCAATTAGGGGTACCTTTGTGAGCACGAATTGAACACGTTTCATAATTAGTAGGCTAATTAGCAACTTCATATAATTATATGGGACCACTTATGGGACCCATGCGAGACATAGACAAATACCCATTTAGGTTTGGAATAGTTTTAATACAATTTCATAATTAGTAGGGGCGTAATCGCAAAACTAGCAAACTAGTGTGGGTTACATAATAAAATAAGTAAACTTATATAACAAATCCACCTAAGAGGATGACTATTCATCCTAGTTAGTTTCAATATTGATTAGTATAGGTTTATTACAGAGACGAGAGAATTGTAACGTTGACGGTCGACGTTTTCGACGACGGTTGACGCGCCGAACGACGGTGGTTTTCAATTCTGATCACATATTCGGACTCCTGGGGGTGAGTCTAACCTATTGGTACTAATTTTATTGAGTTCTGTGATAGTTTTTCCACGACCCATTTTAGGGTTTAAGCTCATAACTTGTAATTTTTTATATAGGATTTGTACCTGGTTCTTAATAGGGCTTTAATATCACAATTAGGAGCGAAACCCAAGAGGTGAGTGATGTTAATTTTGATATTTGGATGATTTGCATGTTAGGTTCAATTGTGATGCCAAAGCATGCCTAATTAGCGTAATTTAATTTATTTAGATTATTATTGGGCAAAATTCATGTGGTTAAATTAGGCCCAATTTATTTGTGAAAGCATGGTGTAATGATTAAATGAGCATGTTGAGTTGCCTATTTGGGTCAATGGAAATTGCTAGTTCTATTCCACCATGAGGTAATCTTTGTGGTGACGACCACGGCCGCCAGAGGCCTATGGGACCGCACGTGTGAGGGCGTGGGTCATGACTAGTCACGTGGGCTTGGGGAGTGGAGCCGCGGGCTAGCCGGTAGTGGTGGGAGTGAACTAGTAGTTGCCAGAGACTATAGTTATTTGTAATATGTTGAATTGAGCGTGTTTATTATCCATGTTCATGATTGGCATTACTCACAAGCATATAGCTTATATATTGTAGTGGTTATTGAATAACCATCGTAGGTGATCGCGGCGAGGAATCGGGGAAGTAAGCTGGGATGTGGCTTGGCTGGCTTATGGGTTTTGGGGGTTGTTGTAACCTTGTGAATAGTTACTTGTTTTTTTTAGTTTAAAGCTTGTAATGTAGTTGTAATTAATGGGTTTTAATCTGGGCTGTAGTACGAGTCATACTTTGGTTGGTGTAAGGGCTTATGTAATATTTCTAGTTAAATTTTATACTTTAGTTGGATTGTAACTTAACTCTTGTAATATAAGGTTGGACTGTGTTAGTTGGGATTGGTTGTAAATGGCTATATTTAGTACTTTTCCTAAAGTATTTAAAAACTCTTGCTTGTACTTGGAAGCTCATGTTTGTGATTTTGATTTTATTCTAAATGGTTTAAAGCATAAATTTTGATTGCAACTTGTGATTTGGTGATATTATTGGGAATTTATTACTTGTTAAAACAGGGTTATTTTGGCTGATTGCAAAGACAGGATTTTGTTTTTTTTTTTTATTTTATTTTATTTTATTTATTATAGTTGAGCTTCTTTGGTTTAAGTTTATTTTAAATTTATTTTTGGAACTTTAATCACTTGTGTAAGGCCTTGGTGGCGTGCCACGTATCCTAGGATCATCTGGGTGGTTCTGGGGCGTGACATTTAGTGGTATCAGAGCATTAGGCTTAGAGCCTTGGGTACGAGAGACGACGATTGAGAGTACGCGTAGATGACGAGCATGTAAATGCATTTCATGAATGCATATGAATAATTGTTGCTATGTTGTTATATAACATATTGGCATAGCATGCAATATATTTATGGATCATAATCGGGAACGTTCACCTCATTCGAGGATGGACCACCTAGAAGAAGTGGTAAGCAACTTCGTAAGGGCAGTAAGTGATCGAATGGGTGGTGATAGACCTGCAAACCCACAACCACGGGCCGAACGGGGAGTCATTGAGCAATTTTATAAAAGAAAACCGAGTCAATTTGATGGAGGCCCAGATCCATCACAAGCTGATCATTGGGTAATGGATATGGAACGTATCTTTCGGGCGGTGGAGTGTACAGATGGGGAGAAAATAATGTGTGCTACCGATACTTTGAAGGGTGAAGCTCAAAACTGGTGGACAAATGTGATTGAACAAGGGGCACCAGAGACGTGGGACAGATTTGTAAAGGTTTTCTACAAGCGGTACTTTCCAGCATCCGTTAAGACACAGTTGGGCCGTGAGTTTGCAAATCTACAACAAGGGGATATGACAGTAAATGAGTATGCAGCTAAGTACAACAGTTTACTTCGATTTGCACATCGAACAGTACCAAGAGAAGTGGATAGAGCACGAAAATTTGAAGAAGGACTACGGGATAACATTAGAAGCCGAGTTGATACACACCAACTTCGAAAAGTTGCCGATGTACAAGATGTTGCTTTGATAGCAGAAAGAGATATTGACAAGTACAAACAGAGCCAACAAAATAAGCGGCCAGCTGAGGGAAGAGGCAAAGGACAAGGTATCTTTAAGAAGCCATTCTTGCGAGGTTCTGGTTCTAGCTCGGGAGTCCAAAGGGGAAGTTCCTTATCTGGGGAGAGTCGCCCATTATGTCCAATGTGCAATCGTCAACATTGGGGTGTATGCCACTTGACGTTAGTATGCAATATCTGCAAGCAGAAGGGGCATATAGCGAGAAATTGCCCACAAGCTCGAACCCAGAGTACAGGGAGTATCAATCCAGACATGAGAGGAAAATGTTTCGAATGTGGACAGCCTGGACATCAAGCAAAATATTGCCCAACAAGACAACAACAAGGGACAAGTTCTGTACCTTCAACTGCGGCAAAACCAGGGACAAGTGTGGATAAAGGAAAAGGGCCTCAACAAAGACAAGGAAGGTATTTTCGACTAACACCGGGGGATGCTGTAGCTACCGATTCCGTGGTATCAGGTACATTACTCATTTGTTCACACCCGGCGCATGTTTTAATAGATTCAGGTTCAACACATTCTTTTGTTGCACATGAATTTGTTAGACATTTAGACAGCATGTCAGAACCTTTGGGTTATGATTTGTCGATATCTTTACCCTTAAGCAAATCTATGGTGACTTCATCAATATTTAAAGCATGTGACATCAGGATAAATGATAGGGTTTTGACAGTGGATTTAATTCCGTTGGCCGTTAATTATTTTGACGTAATATTGGGTATGGATTGGTTATCCGTAAACCAAGCTACTATCGATTGTGAACAGAAAAGAGTTACTTTTCGACCAATGGGACAAGGGGAGTTTAGTTTTCAAGGAACTGGTGTTGTAGCACCACCCTATTTGGTTTCAGCAATACGGGCAGGCAAGTTGTTGAAACAAGGTTGTCGGGGGTTCTTATGTTCAATAATTGACACACGGGTCACAGGAACTAAGGTAGAAGACATTTCAATTGTACGAGAGTTCCCAGATGTCTTTCCTGAAGATCTACCTGATGTACTAGTTGAGCGAGAGATTGAATTTACTATTGAAGTAGCCTCGGGGTCTCAGCCAGTATCGAAAACACCGTATAGAATGGCACCGGTGGAGTTGAAAGAATTGAAGATTCAGTTGCAAGATCTTCTAGATAAGGGATTCATTCGACCTAGTGTATCGCCGTGGGGTGCACCAGTTTTGTTTGTTAAAAAGAAAGACGGGACTATGAGGATGTGTATCGATTATCGAGAACTCAACAAGTTAACTATCAAGAATAAATATCCATTGCCTAGGATCGACGACTTGTTTGATCAACTTCAAGGAGCCCAAGTCTTTTCTAAGATTGATTTGCGATCGGGTTATCACCAGTTAAAGGTTAAAGAAGAAGACGTGGAGAAGACAGCATTCAGGACCCGTTATGGTCATTATGAATTTCTTGTTATGCCTTTTGGAGTTACAAACGCACCGGCAGCATTTATGGATTTGATGAATCGAGTGTTCAAAGATTATTTGGATGAGTTTGTAATTGTCTTCATAGATGATATCCTAATATATTCCAAGGGTGTAGAAGATCACGAGAGGCATCTACGGTTGGTTCTACAGCGACTTCGTGAAAAGAAGCTATTCGGAAAGTTGAAGAAATGTGAATTCTGGTTAACTGAGATAGCATTTTTGGGGCACGTGATTTCAAAGGAGGGTGTATCAGTAGATCCACAGAAAATTGAAGCTGTAGCCAATTGGAAGTCGCCAACAAGTGTGCCAGAGGTACGAAGCTTCTTGGGATTAGCTGGATATTACCGAAGGTTCGTGGAAAATTTTTCAAGAATTGCAATGCCAATGACACAACTTATGCGAAAAGATGTTCCTTTTGTTTGGAGTCCAGAATGTGAAGAAAGTTTTGTTGAATTGAAGACTCGTTTGATGACAGCACCAATATTGACCATTCCTTCAGGTACTGCAGGGTTTGTGATATACAGTGATGCTTCCTATAGAGGTTTGGGTTGTGTACTAATGCAAAACAACAAGGTAATTGCCTATGCCTCACGACAGTTAAGGCCACACGAAGTGAACTATCCAACACATGATCTTGAACTAGCGGCAGTGATCTTTGCCTTGAAGATTTGGCGGCACTATCTTTACGGGGAAAAGTGTGAAATTTACACAGATCATAAGAGTCTAAAATATTTGTTTACACAGCGGGATTTGAATATGAGGCAGAGGAGATGGTTGGAGCTAATGAAAGATTATGACCTGACAATCCAATATCATCCAGGGAAAGCGAATGTAGTGGCCGATGCACTGAGTCGAAAGTCTACAACCAATTCGGCTTATACTTTGACTTCACAAGAACAGTTAATACGAGAAATGGAGCAGCTAAAGTTGGAGGTAATTCCAGAAACCAGAGGTGCTTTAATGTCAGCTATTATTGCACAGCCGTCCCTTATTGATGAAATTCAAGCTAAACAGCTTCAAGATCCAACATTGAAGAAGATACATGATGAGATACCTGAAGGTAAGCAACCAGAATTTACTTTTGAAAATGGAATATTGAAATTCAGGGATCGGGTCTGTGTAACCAATATAGATGGTATAAAGGAAGTAATTTTGGAAGAGGCACACAATACGAGGTACTCAATCCATCCGGGTAGTACTAAGATGTATCGTGATTTGCGAGAGATCTATTGGTGGTCAGGGATGAAACGTGAAGTGGCAGAACATGTGGCAAAGTGTGTAGCTTGTCAGAGGGTAAAGGTGGAACACCAGAAACCAGCGGGAAAATTGGAACCACTACCTATACCAGAGTGGAAATGGGAAAATATCACAATGGATTTCGTGGGAGGTTTACCGAGGTCTAGGAAGTCAAATGACAGTGTTTGGGTAATCGTTGATCGATTGACCAAGTCGGCACATTTTCTACCAATCAAGACTAATGATCCAAAGAAATTAGCTGAATTGTATGTCCAAGAAATTGTGAGACTTCATGGAGTTCCAGTATCTATAGTCTCTGATCGAGATAGTGCATTTACATCAAGATTTTGGCAAGGAATGCAGAGAGCGATGGGTACAAGATTGAGTTTCAGTACAGCTTTTCATCCTCAAACCGATGGCCAATCAGAACGTGTAATTCAGATACTAGAAGATATGCTTCGACTTTGTGTTTTGGATTTCAAAGGGGATTGGGAAGAGCACTTGCCATTAGCTGAATTTGCTTATAATAATAGTTATCAGTCCAGTATTGGGATGGCACCTTTTGAGGCTTTGTATGGGCGTAAGTGTCGTTCTCCACTTTGTTGGACCGAGGTTGGTGAGAGAAGATTAATAGGGCCTGAAATTGTTCAGCAGACCACAGAAAAGATAAAGACAATACAACAACGGCTTCAAACAGCCCAAAGTAGGTATAAAAGCTATGCGGACTTGAAAAGAAGACCGATGGAATTTGAAGTTGGGGATTTTGTTTTCTTGAAAGTATCACCTTCAAAGGGTATTACAAGGTTTGGGAAACGTGGGAAGTTGAATCCAAGGTATGTTGGGCCATTTGGGATCATTGGCAGAGTTGGACCAGTAGCTTATCGGTTGGAGTTACCATCAGAATTGGCTAATGTACACAATGTATTCCATATATCAATGTTAAGAAGATGTGTGTCGGATCCGAAGAAAGTGATTATTCCAGAGAAGTCAGGGAAGACTTGACTTATATCGAGCATCCAGTCAAGATTCTTGATAGGAAAGAGCAAGTTCTGAGGACAAAGACAATTCCTTTGGTTATGGTGCTATGGCGGAATCACTCCGTTGAGGAAGCCACGTGGGAAAGAGAAGATGAAATGAAAGAGAAGTATCCATTCTTGTTCGAAACATGAGGTACTACGAGTTTGGGGACAAACTCCTTTTAAGGAGGGGAGAGATGTGACACCCGCTCCCGCGGTTTATATTTAATATTGCTTTAGCATGCATAATCATAAGTTAATATTAATTAATGTGTTATGTGACACTTATTGGAGTGGGATTGACCCACTAAGTTGATTATGGGTGTCCAGTTGGGAACCCAGTTGTTGCTAGTATGGCAATCCCAAGTTGGGATATGTGTTGATGGGTCCCAGTTGAGATGGGACATTATATGTGGAACACCCTATGTGCCTAAATGTTTATTAATGCTTAAATGATTTATTATTTTATTGTTAATAATATCATGTTATTAGGTAGTGACCACTTATGGGGTCAATTAGGGGTACCTTTGTGAGCACGAATTGAACACGTTTCATAATTAGTAGGCTAATTAGCAACTTCATATAATTATATGGGACCACTTATGGGACCCATGCGAGACATAGACAAATACCCATTTAGGTTTGGAATAGTTTTAATACAATTTCATAATTAGTAGGGGCGTAATCGCAAAACTAGCAAACTAGTGTGGGTTACATAATAAAATAAGTAAACTTATATAACAAATCCACCTAAGAGGATGACTATTCATCCTAGTTAGTTTCAATATTGATTAGTATAGGTTTATTACAGAGACGAGAGAATTGTAACGTTGACGGTCGACGTTTTCGACGACGGTTGACGCGCCGAACGACGGTGGTTTTCAATTCTGATCACATATTCGGACTCCTGGGGGTGAGTCTAACCTATTGGTACTAATTTTATTGAGTTCTGTGATAGTTTTTCCACGACCCATTTTAGGGTTTAAGCTCATAACTTGTAATTTTTTATATAGGATTTGTACCTGGTTCTTAATAGGGCTTTAATATCACAATTAGGAGCGAAACCCAAGAGGTGAGTGATGTTAATTTTGATATTTGGATGATTTGCATGTTAGGTTCAATTGTGATGCCAAAGCATGCCTAATTAGCGTAATTTAATTTATTTAGATTATTATTGGGCAAAATTCATGTGGTTAAATTAGGCCCAATTTATTTGTGAAAGCATGGTGTAATGATTAAATGAGCATGTTGAGTTGCCTATTTGGGTCAATGGAAATTGCTAGTTCTATTCCACCATGAGGTAATCTTTGTGGTGACGACCACGGCCGCCAGAGGCCTATGGGACCGCACGTGTGAGGGCGTGGGTCATGACTAGTCACGTGGGCTTGGGGAGTGGAGCCGCGGGCTAGCCGGTAGTGGTGGGAGTGAACTAGTAGTTGCCAGAGACTATAGTTATTTGTAATATGTTGAATTGAGCGTGTTTATTATCCATGTTCATGATTGGCATTACTCACAAGCATATAGCTTATATATTGTAGTGGTTATTGAATAACCATCGTAGGTGATCGCGGCGAGGAATCGGGGAAGTAAGCTGGGATGTGGCTTGGCTGGCTTATGGGTTTTGGGGGTTGTTGTAACCTTGTGAATAGTTACTTGTTTTTTTTAGTTTAAAGCTTGTAATGTAGTTGTAATTAATGGGTTTTAATCTGGGCTGTAGTACGAGTCATACTTTGGTTGGTGTAAGGGCTTATGTAATATTTCTAGTTAAATTTTATACTTTAGTTGGATTGTAACTTAACTCTTGTAATATAAGGTTGGACTGTGTTAGTTGGGATTGGTTGTAAATGGCTATATTTAGTACTTTTCCTAAAGTATTTAAAAACTCTTGCTTGTACTTGGAAGCTCATGTTTGTGATTTTGATTTTATTCTAAATGGTTTAAAGCATAAATTTTGATTGCAACTTGTGATTTGGTGATATTATTGGGAATTTATTACTTGTTAAAACAGGGTTATTTTGGCTGATTGCAAAGACAGGATTTTGTTTTTTTTTTTTATTTTATTTTATTTTATTTATTATAGTTGAGCTTCTTTGGTTTAAGTTTATTTTAAATTTATTTTTGGAACTTTAATCACTTGTGTAAGGCCTTGGTGGCGTGCCACGTATCCTAGGATCATCTGGGTGGTTCTGGGGCGTGACAATAACTTCACCCCATTCCCCTCTCTCTCTCTCTCTCTCTCTCTCTCTCTCTCTCTCTCTCTCTCTGCAACTTCTCTCTCTAAATTATAAGGTCCCAATTTAAAAAAAAAAAACTATGTGTAATATGTTGGTCCAAAAAATCAACCACACAATTTAGAGAAAATAACTACATATAAAATATTGGTCCAACTGTAATCCAACACACCCTAAACATTTGTCACAACTCATTTACATCTCATCTCTTAGTTTAGTCTACACAAATTGTTTTACCATCATGCCAAACTTTACAAATTTCAATCAACTATCAACCCTTATTACTGTTAGGCTTTATTTGGTTCATGGATTTAGTGAGGGAGAGAAAAGAAGAAATGAAATCGAAAAAGAAAATTAATTCTCAGGTATTTTCTCTTCTATTTCATCCATGATTAATAATATCGAAAACTAATAATATTTAAAATATGAGTAATGCTGTGCTTATCAAATTTTGTATCCTAGGTGGTTCTCAAACACGTGGTAGTAGGCCCACCTGATTTTGATTGGAGGATGCTGAAGTCGTTCCACCATTATTGAAGTTGGTCCTGCCGTCATATGTATTTGGAAACCATTTGAGATACAAAATTTGGGAAGCATAGCATTACTCTTTCCTTGTAATTAAGCCAATGTATTACATATAATAAGGTTTTTTTGGTCTATTTGTAATTAAGCCAATATATTACATATAATAAGTTTTTTTTTTTTCAAATTTTGGGATAATGAAGTATAATTTGACCAACATCTTACATATAAAATTATTTTCTTTTAGCCTAACTAATCATTTTTTGGAGGGCTATATAACAAGTTTACTTATTTGGGGGGGGGGGGCAAAGGAATGAGAGAGAGAGGGAGAGGGAAGAGTGAGAAATCAGGGTAGACTGTAAAGAGAGATCAAACTCATTTTGGACACAAAGGGTAAAAGTGTCCACTTTTGCCCTCACATGATGGGCACATGCCCATTTTCATTTGCAAACAAACGGAGGGGGTCAACTTGTCGAATAAAACAAACGGAAGGGGTCAATTTGTCGGAAAAAAAGTTCAGGGGAGCGAGTTAAAAACGGGTTATAGCTGAGGGGGTGTTTTTGAAATTAACCCTTTTTTTTATTGTGGGCACGAAAGATAAAAAAGTTCTTATAATTCTTGAGATGGTGTTAGAAAAAATATGATTGAACAACATCTATATTAATTGACGTTAAACCTACAATTTATTACTCGATAAATAGTACTAATAAAAATATTCAAAAATTTAAAGTGAAGAATTTTATAGACTGACATTTAATTGCGATTTCTTTGACCAGTTAGAAATTGTGTTCGAAATTTTATAGAAGGAAATTCTTGAGTCGAAATAGAGAAATTAAATTTTACTGCGTTTATTGTGGATACAATTCATAGATTAATGATTTGAAAAACAAGTGAAATCAAATATTAAACTCTAAATGTATTGAACATGCACCGCCAACAATAGAAATGAGTTATTTGAGTAACAATAATGATATACCCACTCCCTCAACCACACCCCCAACCACATTCAGCACATCCTGCCCCTTGATTCTAGTGGGTTCTATATGGAGCTTATGTGTAATCCACCAAAATTAAGGGCAATCAAGGGTTGATGTGCTGAATGTAGTTAGGGGTGTGGATGAGAGTGTGAGTGTATCATTACTCTTTGACTAATGCTCATATTCAATAATTATATACACTTTAAACTTTTACAGAAGAGTACTATGCACAAGATAAGAAGGAATTAATTTAGAAGTGTTCACACTTTAAATTTTAAGGCTCTTTTCTTTAACACATAACATAACACATAGACAATAGATAAATATAGATATATATATATATATACACAAATATCTATACTAATGTAGAAAGAGAAAGGCATAAGGGTACTAATATAAAAAGGCATTAGGGTAATTCGGTTATTTAATTTATAATTATACACACTTTAATTTAAACTTTTAGGCTATTGTCTCTAACGTATTGATAATATATATATACGCGAGCACACACACACACACACACACACACATATATATATATATATATAAGAATATTACGATAGGCAAAGGGGTAATTTACAAAAAGCATAAGGGTAATTTTGTTATTGCGTATGTGTAAATATATATATATATATATATCATAATAGAATAAAATAATAAACAAGTATACACACAAACACACACAATGGTAATTTACAAAAGGCAAAAGGATTTTTGGTAATTCAATTAATAAAAGGAAATTTATAATTGTGCACACTTTAAACTTTAATGCTTTTTTTTTTTTTAAATATACTCAAATTATATATATATATATATAATAAAAATAATATACGTATACACACAAGGGTAATTTACAAAAGTCAAAATGTTAATTTAGTAATTCAACTTATAATTGTACACACTTTAAATACATAAACAATATAATAAATTATAACATATACACACACACACACATACATTAGGTAATTTACAAAAGGCGAAAAAGGTAATTTGGTAATTTTATATAATAAAATAATATATGCATTTATATATATATACATATACACACACGAGGGAAATTATAAAATGCAAATGGGTAATTTGGTAATTCAATTTAATAAAATGGTAGTTTGTTAATTCAATATATAATTGTACACACTTTAAATACATAAATAATAATAATAATTATCATATGTATATATATACATATGTAGAAAGTGATAATTTACAAAATTAACTTAAGGTTTGTTTTGTAATTCAAAAATTCATTAAAAGATACCTTAAGGCTCAAATAAGCCTTGCCAATCAACCCTTAATTACAAAATTAATTCAAGGCTTGTTTGGTAATTATAGTATATTCCTATTAAGGCTCTTTTATATAGGGTATAGAACAAATGTTAGTGCTTTGTTTAGGAAAACCAAAAAAAAAGAAAAACAAAACAAAACAAGGCATAGCCCAATTCGGGATGTGTTGTGTCTTGATTGTGTTAGTGGTTTGTTTGGTAAAACCTAATAATAATAATAATAATAATAATAATAATAATAAAACCAAACAAAATAAAACAAAACCAAACAAGTTAGTGACTTGTTTGGGAAGATCGAAAAAACATACAAACCACAAAGCCGAAAAGAGGTTGTGCCTACAATTGTTGACTTTTGGATTTTTTGAACCAAATTGTAAATTATAAATATTTGTAATTATTGCTTAAAAAGTTGATTGAAATCATCATTTGTAAATTAATTTAATTTTAAAAGTTGAATGAAATTGTTAATATTTGTAATAATTATTTAAAAAGTTGATTAAATCATCATTTTTAGAATATGTAAATTTAAAAGTTGACCTAATAGTAATAAAGGTTATTTTGTGGGTGAAATAATCAACCAACCCTCACAAAATGACAAAAAGACTCAAAGTAATGATTAAACAAAAATGGAATAAAAAATAAAAGTAAGAGTAAAACTATCATTTCAAACAAATCAAAAAATGACAAATCAGGACAAAATACAAATTGACAATCATATAAAGGGAAGTAGATAGGGTAGTAGAAATGTGAAGAGGATGAGTATATCATATGTGATTGTGGAGACAGTCTTAGAAAAAAAAAATTGTGGAGACAGATTCAGAGGTCTCCTGTAAGCTTTTAGGCAACCAGTGTCCGTGACCATCCCCGTGGGGCTTTAATAGAAGATTGCCAAGTTCTTTCGGATGGTACCAGGAGCACCTCTTACCCATATGTTTCCTATATCGATTGTTGGTCGTCTGTTTATAAGAGACGGGGAAAGTTTCATTCC
Source organism: Hydrangea macrophylla (assembly GCA_033977485.1). Taxonomy (NCBI): domain Eukaryota; kingdom Viridiplantae; phylum Streptophyta; class Magnoliopsida; order Cornales; family Hydrangeaceae; genus Hydrangea; species Hydrangea macrophylla. The sequence continues at coordinate 79,644,874 of CM066995.1, read as the reverse complement.
ATGAGCTAATTTTCGGATTAAGAAGGTCCAAGATTACTAAGGGCCTGTTTGGTTGTTCTTAAATGAAATAATTTTATTCATGTTTTCGTACACAATTTTATATAAATAGATGAAGAGCATGAATGATTTTATTTAGAAAACGGATGCTCGTCTCGAAAATGAGGCTTGCAATCATGAATTTTGGCATTCTAGAAAAATGAACAAATTGGATCATAAGAAGAAATATGGTGAAATCTCCCATGTTTGTAAATGGGTTCATTCATGGTGATGAATTTTGCCTTTACCTTCTATACAAAATTTGAATGGAACCATTCAATTTGAAAGGACAACCAAACATGCCCTAAATATTGGTATTAGAGTTCAGGTTACAACATCTCAGCCCAACTCTAACAAGAAAAAGATTGATTAAGGGTTTGTCGATCCAGGCCCGATGTGTGAGTGGGAGATTATTGGAGTTTCCCACATTGATCGTGGAAGGGGGGAGGTAGTCAATTTATAAGTGTGAGAGAAAGCCTCACCCCATGAGCTATCTTTTGAAGTTGAATAGGTCCATGTCACACCCCGATTTTTGGAAAGCCAAATAATCAGCATAAAACTAAATCTAGACTACTATTCGACTGCCCAACTATCGGAGTGAATACCACGAAGCCCTCCTAATAAAACTTTTTAATGGAAAAAAATGTTCTTAGAAACCTGGTTAAAACATTTGTAATAAATCTCCATTTATGTTTTACATAACTTTCCGAGCCTATCATTATATGTGAATTTGTTGAAATCATTTGTTATATACTGAGTTGCATAATAGTGCATGCATACATATTGTTGGTATGACGGGTAGTAGAGGAGAGTTGGAGGATGATCAACAGTGGAGCTCATGCCCAGTGGATTTCTATTGTTATTAGCCGGCCTTCAACATTATCTGGTATCTACAAGCATATTATTCGGGAGATAATTATTTTATTGGAGTATCGAAAATTTGTTATTATCGAGAAAAATCTTATATGTTATTTCTCTTATTATCGACTGGTATTCTCATATGTGTTCTATAATTTGGTTATCTTGGATTTCTTATCATAGAGCTGTATTTATCAACAAGTATTTTGGCATGGATCATAATTCTTGTGTCTGTATTCGGGCTTTCTGTTATTTTCTGGAGCATCTATCGGATCAACGGGATTCTATTTTCTACAACTAAGACGAATCTGAGCACGTGTTGGTTTATTTCCGACCACATTATTATCTTCGCAGTCTTATTTTCAGTACAGAGTTATGCATATTCCTGAAGCGGAATGTTTGAATAATAAGTATGGGTATCCTGAGAAGGTGTAATGGGGGACATGGTAAGAGGTAAACATGGGCATATAGTTAGAATTCTTGATTAACTGCGAGCATGTTGCATGCATAGTTTGTATTCACATGTTTTGCATCAATAACTGTGTTTTGAATTATCTATTAATGTTTGACGATTGACTATACGAGAATAAGGTATATAGATGAGGGTTTCCTTGTTTGGATTAGTCACTCGACGTACTTGGTCTCGTATAGTTGAGAGTTAAACTTAATCAACGCTTTGTTTAAACTTATGTGTTTAACTTTTTTTGATGACTACCGTGTGTATTTATAGTTGCTTCAAATTTCGGGACGAAATTTCTTTAAGGAGGGTAGAATGTAACAACCCTAAAATTTCTAAGTGTATAAATAATTATTTTAATTATTATTTTCAGTTAGCAATATTATATGAGTGTGCCTATGTAAGAAACGTGTTTGAAAATTTTAAGTGTTTGGTGGACATATAAATTAAATTATTAGTGAGCCCTTTAGTTTGAATGCTACATTTTATTAATTTAAATTTATTAAAAAAAATGAAGGGTTGATATGTATTTTTTTTATATAGTATTTACAGGCCCGCGAATGTGTCAAATAGTGTATCTGGTATTGAAATTAAGTACCCGGGGTATGAGTACACTTTGGGCCAGCCATTTTAATGGTTTGTGTTACATTTTGGGCTCATATGAGTCTCTTTAGTGAGCCCATAAGAAGAAAAACGGGATTATTAATATTTGTGTGAGTAATATATGTATTGTGTGTGTATTATATGCATATAGGCAGATAATATATCCTAGGGTTAGAAAAAAAAAAAAAAAAAAGAGAGCAGCCTCAGGAGAGAGAGAGAGAGAGAGAGAGAGAGAGAGAGAGAGAGGCAACCCTAGCCACCTAGAAAGAGAAGAAAAAGAGAAGAGAAGAGAAAAGAAAATAAAAGAAGGGAGTTCACCATCATCATCAACATCATCTTGCTTTTCCCAATTTGGTGAGTAAACATTTAGATTTGTAGGGTTGATTCGTAGTTTGATTGACTTTTGATTTGTGTTCATTATAGTCTGAATAAATTGTATAGATGGGTGTTTATATAGATACGGATCTATAGTGATATATACATATATATATATATCAAAGGTTAGATATAAGTTATTTAGGAAATTGAAGAAAAAAAAACAGAAGACTAACACAAATTCGGATTTGGGTAAAATTGAATAAAACTCTCAGATCTGTTTTAGAAAATAATTCGTATTAATTCATACCTTTTGTTTTTGGTAAAACTGATCTTGTGAGTTAATGTAAAACGCAATTCTGCACGTTTTTCGTCTAATGGTATTTTTCTCAATTTTGCACCGTTTGGCCAGAAAATTCATATTACAGTAGCAGTAAATGTTAACTCCGAATTTCGAATTATACTTATGAAAATTGTTAGAGATGTTTCTTTGTACGGTATTATTATGAAGAACAATTTCAACCCATGCTAGTTGGGGCTGTTTAATATAAGATTTGTTTGGGACAATTTTAAATAGAGCTGTTGAATGCCGATTTTAAATGCTATAACTTATGCTATGTGTAGTATTAAATGATGATTGTGGAAATACTACGTTAGAGATGTGAATAGAAGTTTGGCGCAAGGGCCTTATTATGAATAATCGGATAATGATAATCCATGTAATAAATGATAAATTTTCGAAGTGGTTAATGACGTGATTAAACCCTCATGAATGAGTACTTATGAGAATTAATGTAGATGGTAAAAAAAATAAGTGGTTTCAAGTTCCTTAGTGTTCACCGCTCCCCGTTATGTGATATTTTTTTTTGGTAGCTCGACTTGCTGAGTGTACCCTTTTGCCAGTGGCTTCGTGATCAAGCTGGCCTAAGCCTTATGCCCGGCTTATTTGTTAGACGTCTAGGCATATTGACTGGCCTTCTGTGTGTATACCTGGTTTGGTTGATACCCCAACCAAACTAGCACCAGAGTGGATGTTAGTAGTATGTCCGGGCACACATGGGATATATGTGTGGGTGTACCATGGAGGGTGACCAAGTGGTGAACCTAGGAAATTGAATAATGAATCAGTCATAAAAAAAAATAAGTTGACCATGAGTAGGGTGACCTTAGTGGTGAACCTAGGGCAAGAAAAAAATGACAGTTTGGTATCAGAGCATATGGTTAGCTTAGCGAGTCTAGGTGATCCTCGTATTGTGGAATAGATGTGGGTCGGAGCTATAGGTCGCGAATTTATTTGGGCTTCGGGTTATGTGTACTTATGTGTTATCCATGTGTTGCCTACATGTTATTTAATTTATTTTTTTTTTTTTTTTTTTTTTTTTTTTTTTTTTTTTTTTATGGAAACGTGGTGGTTTTGTTTTAAAAACATAAATGGAGATTTATTACAAATGTTTTAACCAGGTTTCTAAGAACATTTTTTTCCATTAAAAAGTTTTATTAGGAGGGCTTCGTGGTATTCACTCCGATAGTTGGGCAGTCGAATAGTAGTCTAGATTTAGTTTTATGCTGATTATTTGACTTTCCAAAAATCGGGGTGTGACAGTCCAAGACTACCCAACACTGATATCAGAGTCCAATTTACAATATCTCTGCCTAATGGTCACAAGGGAGAGACTGGTCGAGAGTTTGCCAATCCAAAGGCTGATGTATGAGGAGAGATTGTTGGGGTTTCCCACATGGATTGTGGAAGGGGCTTGTAGTCTGTTTATAAGTGTGAGGGAAACCCTCACCTCATGAGCTAAGCTTTTGGGATTAAGAAGGTCCAAGACTACCCAACACTACCCAACACTGATATCAGAGTCCAATTTACAACATCTCTGCCCAACCGCCACGAGGGAGATCGAGATTAGTCGAGTGTTTACCGATCCCTAATGTCTGAGGGGGAGATTGTTAATGTTTCCCACATCAATTGTGGAAGGGGATGATGGTCTGTTTATACGTATGAGGAAAATTCTCACCTCGTGAACTAGCTTTTAAGTCTGAGAAGACCCAAAACCACCAAACAAATGTGTGTGCAGATTTACTAGCTAATTTAGGTGTTGGACAAAATTTTGTTTTGTATTTTGTTGGAAGAATCTCCGGACACTATTAAATTAGCTATGCTAGCGGATGTTATTGGAGTTAGCTTCCCCGGGGTAGCTAGCTCCTCCCTTTCACCATTAATTTGAATCATACAGATTTTCACAGTACAAAAGGTGTAATATCCCTCTTACTTCAACAATGCCTTGACACCTTACAATGGAGGAAGGTACAAACAAGATCATCAATTAATCTCATTGATGAAGTCCCTTGATCATCTTGATAACAACTTAGCTTTAATGAATTTCATTTTTCAACTGCATCTACTACATTTTCCCTTGTTTGGGACAAAACCACTCTTATTTGATTTTTATAATAACATCATTCTTATTTTATATTGGTGGGATCCATATCTGCATATATGATATTCACTTAAATTAATGGTTCAGATATTTATGTGCACATTTTATGTACACTAATCATTACTCTTATAGAAAGAATAATGTTATACTTTTCAAATTTGAATCCAAATTTGGTTTTCAGATATTTTGATAATCGTACTACATATTATGGTATGTATTATAATCCATCACTGTCACATCATATGGTAACTAGTAATATATTTGAAATTCAAATTAAAAAAATATAATTAAAAAAAAAAAAAGAAAACAAAATTTTTAGAATATTTTTAAGTCAAAGTCCAACTACTACTATGAACTTGCATATATTGAACTAACAACCTTGTTCCATTGGTGCTCTTCTGCATGATCACTCGGGCAATATAAATGAGCAAGATCAACTACATATATGGACCTTGTACCTAATGTCACATGCATATCCACATGGATAAGATCATAAGAACATAACTAGATTGATACACATGTGAATATTGTAACAGCCACAAAACAGCAGTCCAAAGTATGCCAATATTATGCATGTGAAGGCATGCGTATATTTGTCGTAGAGGCAATCATATTTGGGTAGCCTGTGGAATGCATGTGCTTACTAATTATTGCCTTTCATACGTGTATTGTATAGTTGACCATTTGTATATATACTACAAATGAAATCACTAAAATAATACCTGCATATCTATACATTTACATGTATATGAAAATTCTTCAGAGTGGGCATCCTCTCTTTATTAAAGAGAGTCTCTATTTTGACTGTTGGATCCTGTTTAAAAATTAGATTTGATGGTCAAAACAGAGGCCTTCTCTTTAATAAAGAGAGAGAGCTCTCTCTGAAACCTGACTATATATATATATATATATATGACAAAGTGCGTTTAAACAGATTAGTTGAAACAAATAGGGCATGGATACAACTATACAAGTATATGTAGAGAAAATACAAAAAAAAAACAGAAAAAGATGAATTAGCAATCACTCAGAAGACACCAAATATGCGTGGGTTCACAAATCGAAACACAACAAAGAAGTTCACTAATATGAAGATATTTGCGCAAAGAGTTAAAGCTCTCTCATATGAGCTCAGGGCGAATCTAGAAAATCAATGCATAGGAGATTTGATAGAGGCTAGTGTGAACTGTGAATCCCCGAAAAATATTTTTTGGATATATTTATACATATTTTGTGTAAATTTTGTGTAGATGATATAAGATAAATCTATAAAAATCATCACAAAATATCCTTTTGACAACAAATCCTAATATGGCTAAGGTTCTATTACTTTGACTCATACATACCCCAGAAATTGAACAAAAAACTGCTGAATTGGCCTATTTCCTGTGTGTACCAATTGAAGTACCTTGGAGTTTGTTTGTGTGTGTGTGTGTGTGTTTTTCATAATTCTTTCTACTTGAGTTTGGATTGTGCTTGTTCTATTAGTTAAATCTTTCATTTTTTTTGTTAGTGAATAATTTGTCCAAATCGTAGATTGAATTTGACTAAATGATTTGTGAATTATCTGATAATTGATTATAGGATTGGGTTCTTTTGGAGTTTCGTAGATTAATTGAAGGGTAAATTGCATTTTGCACTCTCAAACTATACCATATTTTGCACTATGGTCCTTAAACTATCATTTTTCGCATTTTGGTCCCTCAACTATCATTTTGTGGCAGTTTGCCCCCTCCCTCACTTTTAGCGTCAATTTTGGTGTCACTAAAAAGTGACTTTTTTTCGTCACTGAAAGTGAAGGAGGGGGCAAACTGCCACAAAATGATAGTTGAAGGACCAAAATGCGAAAAATGATAGTTTAGGGACCAAAATACAAAACATGGTATAGTTTGAGGGTGCAAAATGCAATTTACCCTTAATTGAATGATCATCTCTACAGACATCTCAAATGATCCTAGATCATTGATTTCCCTAATGTGCAAAAACTTTCCTCAAAAATAAAAAAAAATGTGCAAAAACTGATATACCTTGGGGTTCTAATACTTTTAAACATTAGCATATATAAGAAACTAATAATGTAATGGTTCATGTTGTAAAATTTTCAGTTAGTAGCAGCTCCAAAGCTTTATATAATTATATAGTTGATCAAGCTCCTCCCTCCGACAATTTTTTAGGTACACTGATCACATGGTATCTTGCAGTTAATGAAAGTAGATTATTTGAGTGGGACACGCACCCCTACATAGAGAGAGTCTCATTATTAGTGGATCTCAAGACATGAGTTAACCACAATAAATCACTCCTATTGATTGTTGGGTACACATCAACATGCCACATAGTTACCGAAGTACCTAAAATTTTCTCCATCTACCTATCACATAGTTCAGTATCCGATCAACTACCATTTGGGTTTTGACAGTTAAGTTTCATGTAACTCATAAATAGTCTAATGGGCCTTGTGTTTCGATAGCATTTTACATAGACTAGGGTGTTAAGGTGAAAAAAATGAGAGAGAGAGAGTAGCCATTTCCCAAGATTTGGTTTTGTTTGATAACCCAAAACCTATTGGAAAAATATTCAGTATCACGGTTATTTACATGACGTGGTATTACAAATTAATGAAATTAGTTGGTCTATTTATCTGACTCCCTTATTTGTAAGGAAAATTCAATCCAATTCAGTACAAACCAATCTATATTAGTACGTTATACGTAGTGACATGTTATCCCCATAATAGTCGATATTTACTCAAATGTGTACTAGAACATAAACCTAAACCTAAACTAGAGAATGTCTTTTTTTAGTTCCCTTTTGTGTCATTGGACACAGTACTGTGACTTAAGGTCAAGGGTAATTTGTACATCAAATTTATGGGATAGCAGGTCAGTGATTACCTTGCCCACTATAATTCCACAAGCCCATGGAAACATTAGGCTTGGGCCCAACTGTTAAGATTAGTCCTTTATCATACTTTTGAACCGATGACTATGAATATCATACTTGACCTTAACGGACGTCACGTTTATAAAAAAGTTCAAGGCCCAAAGTATTAGTCAGTGCAAATAAAAAAAAAAAATTACTATATTAGTCGGTGCAAATATTGTAATAATCAAATGGATCTTAAAGCCTATTAACTTCTAACTAACCACTTGATAAGGACTTGTAGTCCTTGAAGTCTATATAAAGATATAGAGAATTTACGTTGAGAGCATGAAAAGTCTTGTAATATTTACTATCAATATAAAAAATACTTGTTCCTTACTTTCGTTTCTTCTTCGTCTTCTTCTTTTGGTGTAACTTGTGTAACTAGTATCAGAGTACTTTGAAGTTCTTCTATAAAATTAAGTATATATTAAAGTTCTATATAGCATATTTGTAAGTATTTTCTTAGTCTTTACTTTTTGTATATACATCTTACTTGCTTATATTATTCTGTTCTTAAGGTTGTTATTTCTCTTGATTATTAGTTGTTAGAGCCCATATACCCGTCTATTCATGACCGTTTTGTTGCCATAGTAAAGCTTGTTCAGGCCTTTTGTGAACTCTTGGGAGGTTTTAAACACCAGACAATTACTAAGCTTGAGAAAGAAATTTTCATAATGACACACAGGTATAAGACAGTAACGTGTGTAGGAAATACTGTAGAATATATAAATGACTCGTATGATCATGCACTTTATATTGAAAAAGAGTCGGCTACTATAGGTAGTATGTGTTCAAGTTTAAATAGTATAACGGATATTATATGCCATTGTTTTTCTAAACTAGAAAAAATCCAACAAATAAACCACAACTATCTAGAGTCAGTAGTAACTTCCATAGATCATAAGATAGATAATCTTGGATCTATTACTAGTATTGATCTGGAAAAAGAAACAAAAAAAATATATTAGCCTTTTAATCAAAAGTTTGAAAAAATCAACTAATGGAAAAATAGATAATGGTATGAATAACCCAGGTGATAATAAAATCCCTCGATTATATTATGGATCCGAAGATATTCTGATGTTACAAGAAAAATCCTATAATAAGACCGAGTATGAGAATATCGTCGAAATCCTAGATTATTGGCATCAACTATATAAAGACCCAGATTTAACTGCTGAAGAAAGAAATAAAATAAAAACACAGATAAGAGACACTTCTATGCAATATGAAGAATTATTAAGGCATTTTAAATATTCTATAAATATCTTATCAAATGATGATAGTCAATCATCCTCTTCAGAAGAATCCTCAGATGAAACCCATGAGGAAGAAACCCCAACTCCTAAGGGAAAAAGAAAAGCTAGTGAATCCTTAGATCCAGAATATTTTGATGATTTTGGAATGAATGAGTTCAATTTGGACGAATTTATTCAAGTAGGGGAGGATGGAAAAGCTAAAGTAGACAAACCTTCTACTTCAGAATCAATTCCTGAACTAGTAGCAGCCAGGAGAGATGATAACCATAAGTACCCAATAGCTCAGAATGGTACTTATTTAAATCTTACGAATGTACCATTTATAGACCAAATAGCCGCTATTAATGAAGATTAGGCACAATCACTGTCCATCATCATTACAAATTATGGTACTATATGGACTAAAGCAAAATTCCAAAATTATATTGCAGCCACCTTACTGGTGATGCAATACAATGGTTAAATCAATGGGAAAAAAGTGAGTTAAGACAAGTCCAGAAAAAGGGATTGTTAGAATATGACTCCTTTGACAAAATCCTAGCCAAATTTTTCCTTCTTTTAAAAACTAATTTATGTGACTTTGTAGATGATAGTAATTGGCAAGAAGATGCAAATTATATTCTCGCTAAGATAGAATTGTGTAATATATGTCTTTATGAAGATTATGTTGCAACTTTTAAAAAGTATTATTATCAACTTGATCCATCAGCCACAACATATTGGCTTGATCAATTTTTTCACAAACTCTCTAATCCATGGGATGAGTTAGGTATTAAATGCTACCCAGATTTTCTTAAGAAAATAGGAAAGGAAGATTTAGATAACTTAGGTTTTCGAATGCAATATGTTCTTCGGTTGATAATCCATCACTGTTCAAAACTAAAAGCGAAAAAACAAGTAAAAAACCAAATTCCCAATAATAAATATGGTCAACAATGTTGTGACAAAATTTTAAGGGAAAACTTAAAGATAGGATGTTCAACTCCATCCTATAGGAAAAAGAAAGGGTTTAAGAAACGAAAATTCAAATGGAAACCATGAAATAAAAATAAAAATATTTCCAAAAAGAAAAAATATGTTTGTAGGAAAAAGCAAAAAATACAGGTACTTTTAAATAGAAAACTTGTAGGTGCTTCATATGTAATGAAGAAGGTCATTATGCACCTGACTGCCCTAAAAAAGGGAAGAGTGCAAAGAAAATGATCAAAGCTCTTGAAGAACAAGAATTTGAAGTACTCTTTGGAGAAGAAATTTCAGATAAGGAAGAAATTCTTTATGAAATTTCTAGCGAAGACTACAGTTCTTCAGATGAAGAAATTAATGAATATATCTTCATGATGCAAGATAGCATTCAAGAAGTTCCACAAGACGAATTAGAAAATATTCACCTTAAAGATGTTGTAGGAGAGTAAATCACACTCACTGAATCTGAATTAGCACGATTTGAAAAACTTCAAACTCTTGCTGTACCAGAAATTTACAAAATTTCTCGATTTACACCAAAGGAAGAAGACGACGAAGAAAGGAAAATAGGGAACAAGTATTTTTTTTATATTGATAGTAAATGTTACAAAACTTTTCATGCTTTCAACGTAAATGCTCTATATCTTTATATAGACTACAAGGACTACAAGTCCTTATCAAGTGGTTAGCTAGAAGTTAATAGGCTTTAAAATCCATTTGACTATTACAATATTTGCACTGACTAATACAGTAATTGGATATAATTGAATTACATTTGTGAAGAGGGTCCACGTGTCCCCTACAACATCTTTAAGGCGAATATTTTCTAGTTCGTCTTGTGGAACTTCTTAAATGTTATCTTGCATCATGAAGATATATTCATTAATTTCTTCATCTGAAGAACTGTAGTCTTCGCTAGAAATTTCATAAAGAATTTCTTCCTTATCTGAAATTTCTTCTCCAAAGAGTACTTCAAATTCTTGTTCTTCAAGAACTTTGATCATTTTTTTTGCACTATTCCCATTTTTAGGGCAGTCGGGTGCATAATGACCTTTTTCATTCCATATGAAGCACCTACAAGTTTTCTTTTTAAAAGTACCTGTATTTTTTTGCTTTTTCCTACGAACATATTTTTTTGTTTTGGAAAAATTTTTATTTTTATTCCATGGTTTCCATTTGAATTTTCGTTTCTTAAACCCTTTCTTTTCCCTATAGGATGGAGTTGAACATCCTATCTTTAAGTTTTTCCTTAAAATTATGTCACAACATTGTTGACCATATTCTTTATTGGGAATTTGGTTTTTTTTACCTGTTTTTTCGCTTTTAGTTCTAAACAGTGATGGGTTATCAACCGAAGAACATATTGTATGCGAAAACCTAAGTTATCTAAATCTTCCTTTCCTATTTTCTTAAGAAAGTCTGGGTTGTAGTAACCCGTATTTTCATGTTTAAATTGACGATTTAGACTTCATGTTCGATTTTAGCAAAAAAATGGTCACAGTGGCATTTTGGCCATTATTCTAATTTTGTAAGTCATGACTGAAAATATAAATTTTTGGGAAAAGTTGCGTGAGATTAAATGATTTGGTATTCGTGTTGGAAGTTAAGATTTTTCAATCTCCGTTTATAAGATATATCGGTTTCAGTACTTTTCACATTTAGTTGAATCCTAACTAACCTAATTCAAATCCAACCGACTTGGGGAGCAAGCAAAATATTTAGTTGCTATCTAACCTAAATGATCTTGACCATCAAATAGACTACCTAACCTAAATGGTCTTGACCATCAAATAAACTACCTAACCTAAGTGATCTTGACCACCAAATAGGCTACCTAACCTAAGCTAACCAATCGTGGCCATCCAATTCATTTTGGCCACCAAGAAGCTTAGCCTATAAATATGGATGCTATGATTCATTACTTTTACACCAAATTTCATAGAGTTCAAAGAGAAGTTCTAAGAGAAAGTTAGAGGAATAAGAAGAAGCGAAGTGTTTGGGAGTTGCTCAACATCATCTATAGGTACCGGGTTGTGTACAATACGCTTTCTAATTCTCCAAAGTATTTTTTTGTCCTCTCTATTTGTACTCTTTTTGCAGTTATATTGTACTTTCATTTAAAATCAATGAATATGCGTTTATTGCTAAGTGCTATGGGACTAAAGGGTCATGAGCAAGGAGCAACTACCAACAGTCCAACAGGCCTCAGGGACCAACGTACTGGAGACGGGTGTGGTGAGGTAAGGTAAGGTGACTCTTTGCTATGTGACCAAGAGAAACCTGGTATGATGCTCTTTGTGTAAGCGATTGGTTCGAGTGAGCGGTTGGCTTGTGTGATTGGTCTCTTTACTTGATTTCGTTGTACCTTTTGAGCTTTTGATATTCCTGTCATATTGTATACTTCCCGGTGTGGTTTTAGATGCAGATAGTACCGGTGACTGAAGCCTGGAAGGGAGATAAGGCTAAGGACGATATAAGAAATCCGTGGAGAATATGGACCTGTTGGGAGTTTTAAAGAAATTTTGTATTTTTATTTTAAAGAATCAAAGTGTAATTCATTTTATTTTTTAATGAAAATACGCTTTATTTTTTGCGGGGCGTCACAAATGGTATCAAAGCCTGTCCCCAACCAGAAGTGTAGGACTAAATCGAGGTTGGTAGTCTACATCGCCTGGTAGGAGTCGAAGAAGGTAAAAAAAGAAAATTTTGTTTTACAAAACAAAATATAATGTATTTGTTTAAAACATTGTTTTAAGAAAAGTTTTTTTTTTTTTCTTTTTTTGTTATTTGCCAAATACTTTTATCTCTAGATTTCGGGACGAAATCTCTATTAAGGAGGGTAGAATGTAGTAACCGTATTTTCATGTTTAAATTGACAATTTAGACTTCACGTGCGATTTTAGCGAAAATTAGTCACAGGGGTATTTTGGCCATTTTTCTAATTTTGCAAGTCATAAACTGAAAATATAATTTTTTGGAAAAAGTTGCGTGAGATTAAATGATTTGGTATTCGTATTGAAAGTTAAAATTTTTCAATCTCCGTTTATAAGATATATCGGTTTCAGTACTTTTCACATTTAGTTGAATCCTAACTAACCTAGTTCAAATTCAACCGACTTGGGGAGCAAGCAAAATATGTAGTTGCTTCCTAACCTAAATGATCTTGACCATCAAATAGACTACCTAACCAAAATGATCTTGACCATCAAAAAAACTACCTAACCTAAGTGCTCTTGACCACTAAATAGACTACCTAACCTAAGCTAACCAATCGTGGCCATCCAATTCATTTTGGCCACCAAGAAGCTTAGCCTATAAATATGGATTCTATGATTCATTACTTTTACACCAAATTTCATAGAGTTTAAAGAGAAGTTCTAAGAGAAAGGTAGAGGAATAAGAAGAAGCGAAGTGTTTAGGGGTTGCTCAACATCATCTATAGGTACTGGGTTTTGTACAATATGCCTTCTAATTCTCTAGAGTATTTCTTTGTTCTCTCTACTTGTACTCTTTTTGCAGTTATATTGTGCTTTCACTTAAAATCAATGAATATGTGTTTATTGCTAAGTGCTATGGGACTAAAGGGTCATGAGCAATGAGCAACTACCAACAGTCCAACAGGTCTCAGGGACCGACGTACTGGAGACGGGTGAGGTGAGGTAAGGTGACTCTTTGCTATGTGACCAAGAGGAACCTGGTATGATGCTCTTTGTGTGAGCGATTGGTTCGAGTGAGCGGTTGGTTTGTGTGATTGGTCTCTTTATTTGATTTCGTTGTACCTTTTGAGCTTTTGATATTCCTGTCATATTGTATACTTCCCGGTGTGATTTTAGATGCAGATAGTACCGGTGACTGAGGCCTGGAAGGGAGATAAGGCTAAGGACGATATAAGAGATCCGTGGAGAATATGGACCTGTTGGGAGTTTTAAAGAAATTTTGTATTTTTATTTTAAAGAATCAAAGTGTAATTCATTTTATTTTTCATTGAAAATACGCTTTATTTTTGCGGGGCGTCACATGGGTAGCCTTTAATAGCTAACTCATCCCATGGATTAGGGAGTTTGTGAAAAAAATGATCAAGCCAATATGTTGTGACTGATGGATCAAGTTGATAATAATACTTTTTAAAAGTTGTAACATAGTCTTCATAAAAACATATATTACACAATTCTATCTTAGTGAGAATATAATTTGCATCTTCTTGCAAATTACTATCACCTATAAAGCCACATAAATTAGTTTTTAAAAGAAAGGCAAATTTGGCTAGGATTTTGTCAAAAGAGTCATATTCTAACAATTCCTTTTTCTGGCCTTGTCCTAACTCACTTTTTTCCCATTGGTTTAACCATTGTATTGTATCAACTTGTAAGGTGGCTGCAATATAATCTTGGAATTTTGCTTTAGTCCATATAGTACCATAATTTGTAATGATGATGGACAATGATTGTGCCCAATCTTTAATAGTGGCTATTTGGTCTCTAAATTGTACATTAGGAAAATTTAAATAAGTACCATTCTGGGCTATTGGGTACTTATGGTTATGATCTCTAAACTTTAAAGTGCAAAATCTAGGACTTCGAGATCATAATGTTAATGGATCTTCACTAAAATTTTCTTTTATGATTTTATAAATCCAATGTGATTCATCAATGGTTTTGATGATGGGTGTCATTTCACCACGTGGAACGGGCGCAAACTCTGTATCACATACATATTTATGTTGTTCAAACAAAGGTATCAGAATCAAAGTATTTTTAATACTCAAAGCAATACCTTTGTCATAGATATGCATAGATAAATATTTATAAATAAAATTATTTCCTATAAGTAAATCGCCATGCATATAAGTAAAACATAAGATTTTAGGTATGATGAATTTATTTTCACCTAACCAAACTGCTACATCTTTAGCTTTAAACTGAATTGAAGTGTAATTTCCATCAATTCTTGTGACAAGGATAGGGTGTTTCATTAAAGTCCATTTTTCTTTGGGAATTGCATTCCATTTACAAGAACTAATAGTAGCTCCTGTGTCTATTAGAACACAAAGGTTATATAGTTTATAACCTGCAAAATTAAATGTTCCTTGAACATATGTATATCTCTTTTTTCCTTGACTGGGAGAAAAAAATGATAAAATCATTTTTGGTTTGAAGATGATAAATAGAAGCAGATTTTATTTCATCTTTTTGAAATATTGTTCCAGGTAAATTGGAACTTGAACATTTTTTAATCTAATACTGTTTTGTCTACTGGATTCTCCTTTCTCTAATTGTTTATTAGAAAAATCTCTTTCAAAAACGGAGGTAGAAGTTGTTTTTCTTTGATTTTGAATGTACAAGTTTTTTCCTGAAGCTTGTAGATCCATCATAGGAGTTGTATTTCCCCTATTTTCTTCTTGTACGAGATCTGAAATTAACCATTGTCTAGGAATTTCTAGATCACTCCAGTTAATAAATCTAGGTTGAATAACTGTGTCAAAGGGTCTAGGTTCAAAAATTTCTACTAATTTATTTTTTGTTTGTTTGACCCTAGTTTTGGTAAACCTTGTTAATTCATGGATTGTTTTCCATTTTATTGGCAAGTCATGGGAATTTACTTTCATAGCAATTCCTTTAGTTTTGATCTTAATTCTAACTGTGTCTTCAATATTAGGATCATTTATTGAAATAAAGAAATTTGGTCTAATGTTAAACCAAATTACTCCATTAGCCATATTAGAATGGATTCCTCCAATGATTGCTTTCATTGGGTCCGAAAATTTTTTGTCAAAGATTACTGCTAAAATTGGGGTGTCTAGCTCTTGCCTAAATAAAACAGTAATGATGAATTGAATAACACCAATATGAATATATTGGATATGGGGGTATTTTGCCTTCCATCTAGCGACTTTTCTTTTATCAAAAAGTGGAATATCAATTTTTCCTTCCCTGGAAAATTGAGCTTTTGTATTACCACTATATTGTTCAAACGCTCGTGGTGAGAAAAAATTAATCGAGAAATTTTGTAAATTTCTGGTACAGCAAGAGTTTGAAGTTTTTCAAATCGTGCTAATTCAGATTCAGTGAGAGTGACTTCCTCTCCTACAACATCGTTAAGGCGAATATTTTCTAATTCATCTTGTGGAACTTCTTGAATGTTATCTTGCATCATGAAGATATATTCATTAATTTCTTCATCTGAAGAACTGTAGTTTTCGCTAGAAATTTCATAAAGAATTTCTTCCTTACCTAAATTTCTTCTCCAAAGAGTACTTCAAATTCTTGTTCTTCAAGAACTTTGATCATTTTCTTTGCACTCTTCCCTTTTTTAGGGCAGTCAGCTGCATAATGACCTTCTTCATTACATATGAAGCACCTACAAGTTTTCTTTTTAAAAGTACCTGTATTTTTTTACTTTTTCCTACGAACATATTTTTTCTTTTTGGAAAAATTTCTATTTTTCTTCCATGGTTTCCATTTGAATTTTCGTTTCTTAAACCCTTTTTTTACCTATAGGATGGAGTTGAACATCCTATCTTTAAGTTTTCCCTTAAAATTTTGTCACAACATTGTTGACCATATTTATTATTGGGAATTTGGTTTTTTACCTGTTTGTTTGCTTTTAGTTCTAAACAGTGATGGGTTATCAACCGAAGAACATATTGTATGCGAAATCCTAAGTTATCTAAATCTTCCTTTCCTATTTTCTTAAGAAAGTTTGGGTAGCCTTTAATAGCTAACTCATCCCATGGATTAGGGAGTTTATGAAAAAATTGATCAAGACAATATGTTGTGGCTGATGGATCAAGTTGATAATAATACTTTTTAAAAGTTGCAACATAGTCTTCATAAAGACATATATTACACAATTCTATCTTAGCGAGAATATAATTTGCATCTTCTTGCAAATTACTATCACCTACAAAGCCACATAAATTAGTTTTAAAAGAAAGGCAAATTTGGCTAGGATTTTGTCAAATGAGTCATATTCTAACAATTCCTTTTTCTGGACTTGTCCTAACTCACTTTTTTCCCATTGGTTTAACCATTGTATTGCATCACCTTGTAAGGTGGCTACAATATAATCATGGAACTTTGCTTTAGTCCATATAGTACCATAATTTGTAATGATGATGGACAATGATTGTGACCAATCTTCAATAGCGGCTATTTGGTCTCTAAACGGTACATTAGTAAGATTTAAATAAGTACCATTCTGGGCTATTGGATACTTATGGTTATCATCTCTCCTAGTTGCTACTGGTTCAGGAATTGATTCTGAAGTAGAGGGTTTGTCTACTTTAGCTTTTTTGTCCTCCGCTGCTTGAATACATTCGTCCAAATTAAACTCATTCATTCCAAAATCACCAAAATATTCTCGATCTAAGGGTTCACTAGCTTTTCTTTTTCCCTTAGGAGTTGGGGTTTCTTCCTCATGGGTTTCATTTGAGGATTCTTCTGAAGAAGATGATTGACTATCATCATCTGATAAGACATTTATAGAATATTTAAAAAATGCCTTAATAATTCTTCATATTGCAGAGAAGTGTCTCTTATCTGCGTTATTGTCTTATTTCTTTCTTCAACAGTTAAATCTGGGGCTTTATATAGTTGACGCCAATAATCTAGGATTCCGACGATTTTCTCATACTCAATCTTATTATAGGATTTTTCTTGTAACATCAGAATATCTTCGGATCCATAATAAAATTGAGGGATTTTATTATCACCTGGATTATTAATACCATTATCTATTTTTCCATTAGTTGGTTTTTCCAAACTTTTGATTAAAAGACTAATATGTTTTTTTGTTTCTTTTTCCAGATCAATACTAGTAATAGATCCAAGATTATCTATCTTATGATCTATGGAAGTTACTACTAACTCTAGATAGTTGTGGTTTATTTGTTGGGTTTTTTCTAGTTTAGAAAAACAATAGCACATAGTATCCATTATACTATTTAAACTTGAACACATACTACCTATAGTAGCTAATTCTTTTTCAATATGAAGTGCATTATCATACAAGTCATTTATACATTCTTCAGTATTTCCTACACACGTTACTGTCTTATACTTATCTATCATTATGGAAATTTCTTTCTCAAGCTTAGTATTTGTCTGGTGCCTAAGACCTCCCAAGAGTTCACAAAAGACCTGAACAAGCCTTTACTATGGCAACAAAACAGTCATGAACAGACGGGTATATGAGCTCTGACAACTAATAATCAAGAGAAATAACAACCTTAAGAACAGAATAATATAAACAAGTAAGATGTATATACAAAAAGTAAAGAATAAGAAAATACTTACAAAGATGCTATATAGAACTTCAATATTGTCACGCCCCAAATTTAATTACAGATACCAATATGGTTATGGTATATAGTGAAATTAATGAGGCTATGACGGTGTTAATATTTTGAAATCACCAATTCATTGAGAATAAAATACTTAATATTTCACATTACAACTTTCTTAAGAGAATCCTTTTATTACATTGCATTTTATTCCAAACAGAAAGAAATAAAGTAAAATGAACGATCTTGATCCTTAAGCAGCCACAGCCATTTTCCTCAATTCTCACCCTCTGTCCCTGTCCCTGTAATTTTTATTTATAAAAATAATGAGCTGTGTGCCCAGTAAGGATAAAATTTTATTTTTGTATAGGAATCATTGTGTTAAGATTAATACATATAAATCAGTACAAGTGAAATATATTGCAGACTTAATATTGCATTTACCAGCTGCATGTATAAATTATACCTGAGTTTTACAATCCTGTCAAAATAGATCAAGATTATATCAACCAAGCACAAAATTATTATCTCATCAAGGCTACAGCACCCCAGCCCAGCTCGAAAGGTGTATACTATCTATCAGCCCAGCTCGAAATAGGTAGTATATTAGTGCACTAACTGTAGGACTATCTCAGTCCCTAGCCATCCCAACTTAACTATCTCAGTCTTACATTATTTAAGGCCTTGGCCTTAATTTTAACAAATTTTCATAATAGTTTATCATAATTCATAGATAGTTTATTGACAAAATAAAGCACTACCTTATAATTTTTCCTAAATTCAAATTTTGGTCTAACCAAAGTTTTAATTTCAAACAGTTCTTAGATATGAGTTTCAAAATTCACTAGTAATTTCGTAATAGGAAATTTCAAAACAAAACGAAAATGAACAAACCTTTCTACTAATATAACAGGCTACTAGATATATTCACCTAGGTAACTTTCAAAACATGGCTATGAGGTTGGATGGTTTTATGGAAAATTATCAAAGGTGTTGGTCAGGGTTCAAAACTCTTCGTGGGTTTTTTTTTAAAAAAAAACATCAATAGAAATGAAAAGGAATTAAAGGGGAAAACAAAACAATAATAATTAGAAGGCAATTGCTGGTGCAAGGTATTGAACCCACCACCTGTAGGATTCGGGTAACGGCTCAACCCACTCTATCAACTAGTTCCTTTGTTTTGGAAATGCCCAAGATAATGTTATATATACTATTTGTGAGAGCTACTGGTGACAAAAACAATAAAGTACAGACAACAAGTTTCGAACCTAGGATGATCATCTGGGTATCATTTGAGCTGACCATCCGGCCAACTAAACTCTCAGTTCCTATATTGCAAAAATAAATACTAATACCTAAATAATGGAGTATTACATATTACAAATTCATTCAGGCGTCTTCTCCGGCGACTGTTACTGTAAATTTACTCTTTCTTGCTCATTTTTCCTCCGTTTTTGATACCGTTACTTCCAAAATGATCGTATGAACCTTAAAAGCACAACTAGTTGCCTAAAACTCAAAACAAAAATTCAATTTATTTTGCTACCCACTTGACCCTGAAATCTGATTATACCAATTTCAGTAGCTAAGAACTTAATATTTGTTTGGGTAGAAAATCCTTACCTGATTTAGCAACCACAAAGCCCTTCTTTTTTTTTCTTCTTCCTCTTCTCGTTTCCACCTACGATCCTCTATCTGTTTTTTTTTTTTTTTTTTTACTGTAGTGTGTAATGTAATAACATGATTACCTATTTATACACAGACCACCTGCTTGCTTCTTTCTCTCTCTTATCATAGCTTATAACAGATTTTTATCCCAAGAATTTGCCACCTCCTATTCATGGATATACATGGCTGGGGTTGTATTTTTTTTTCTTGTTATACTTATCTTATCTATCCAGCCACATCAAACCTACAAACATAGGAGAAGCTTCTATTGTCCTAATCCAAGTAATCTCACTTGGGACTTACTAGTTTTGGCTACCTCTTGCTAGCTTGTACGGCTAAACTCAACTGACCAAATATAATACATATACATATATATATATATATTGAATGCATTTACCCAATCCCTTGATATGTATGATTTAATATATGTTGTATGACTGCTACTTTTTTTTTTCAATCTAACACATTATAAACTATTGGTCTAGAATAAGACTAGTAGGGGTTCACTCACTTGGTCGGTGGAGATTTTAGGAAAAATTAAAAGTAATTTCTGTGTGCGACATTATAGCCTATTAGTAAGAAAATTAATGGTTTTTATGTAACTAGTAATAGTAGAAAATATTTTCTCATAGTATCCTTTTCCTTTTCCTTTATAATGTATATGCTATTTACTTACATTGCTACCATTTTTATTGATATAATACAGCTTTTTTTTTTTTTAAGGATACTACATTCTACCCTCCTTAAAAAGGATTTCGTCCCCGAAATCAACGTACCTATTCATTGAAAATATGCGGGTACTTTTCTTGTATTTCTGATTCCAATTCCCAAGAAGCTTCGTTTTCGTCATGGTGGTTCCATTGGACTTTGACTAGAGCAATCTCCTTTGTCCGCAATTGCTTCATCCGACGATCGAGGATTCGTACAGGTCCTTCTTTGTAAGTGGCGTTGTCATTTAACTCGATGTCACCAAAGTCAATGACATGTGATTCATCATATATGTACCTCCTAAGCATTGACACATGGAAAACGTTGTGTACCCCTGCTAATTTTGGAGGTAGTGCAAGACGATATGCCACCTTTCCAATTCTTTCTAAAATCTCAAAGGGTCCAATAAATCGTGGAGATATTTTTCCTCTTTTCTTACCAAATCTCATAACTCCTCGAATCGGGGATACTTTTACCAGCACATTTTCCCCAATATTAAATTCTAGATCTTTCCTCCGGTTATCTGCGTAGCTTTTCTGTCGGCTTTGTGCTGTTTTTATCCGATCTTTAATTATTGCAATCTTTTCAGTGGTTTCTCGGACCATGTCCGGACCAAGGAATTCACTTTCACCCACTTCAGTCCAACAAATAGGAGATCGACACGGTCTTCCATATAAAGCTTCAAATGGGGCCATACCAATGCTAGAGTGATAGCTGTTATTGTAGGCAAATTCGATTAAAGGTAAATGAGTTTCCCAAGTGTTTTCAAATTCTAAAACACACGCTCGCAACATGTCCTCCATAACTTGATTAACTCGCTCAGTTTGTCCATCAGTTTGTGGGTGAAATGCAGTACTCAGACTTACTGTAGTTCCAAGGGCCTTTTGGAGACTTGACCAAAATTTTGAAGTAAACCTTGTATCACGGTCTGATATGATAGATACGGGAATTCCATGTAATCGGATTTTTTGCTGAAGATACAATCTACTCATTTTTTCCACTGAATCTGTCAGACGATAGGTAAGAAAATGTGCAGACTTCGTTAAGCGATCCACAACTACCCATATCGCATCATAACCTTGTCTAGTCTTTGGTAGCCCTGTGACAAAATCCATTGTTATATGTTCCCATTTCCATTCTGGTACTGGTAGAGGTTGTAATAGTCCAGAGGGTTTCTGATGTTCAGCTTTGATTTGTTGACAAGTAAAACATTTTGACACAAATTCTGCCACATCCCGTTTCATACCTTCCCACCAATAACTCCTTTTAAGGTCCTTGTACATTTTTGTACAACCTGGGTGTATGGTTAATCGTGACCGATGTGCTTCTTCCAGAATTTCTTGTTTCAAGCTATGTTGGTGAGGTACGCAAAGTCTTCCTCGAAATCGAAGTCCTCTATCAGTTCCAACAGTCCATATAATGGGTTCCTTCTCCATCATTTTCCAGAATTTTATCTGCAGCTTTTCATCTTTAACCTGTTCTTCCAAAATTTTTCCTACCAATGTAGGTTGAGCTGTTAAGTTATAAAGACACGATGCTTCTTCTTGGAATGATAGTTGTACCTCATATTCTGTTAATGTTTCCAACATCCGCCACTCTTTGGCCATTAAAAATGCAATCATTCCTCCAGGTTTACGACTTAAAGCATTGGCTACCACGTTGGCTTTCCCTGGATGATATTGGATAATGAAGTCATAATCTTTGAGAAATTCCATCCACCTTCTCTGTCTCATATTAAGATCCTTTTGTGAAAATAGATATTTCAAACTTTTGTGATCCGAGAAGAGATCGAATCTTTCTCCGTACAAATAGTGCCTCCAGATTTTTAAGGCAAAAATGGCTGCTGCAAGTTCCAGATCATGGGTTGGATAATTGAGCTCGTGGGGTTTTAATTGCCGAGATCCATAAGCCACTACTTTGTCGTCTTGCATCAGAACACATCCAAGTCCTTGGTATGAGGCGTCACTATAAATGACAAAGTGACCACCATCCTTTGGGATGGTAAGGACAGGTGCTGTCGTCAATCTTGTTTTCAGTTCCTGAAATGCTTGCTCACATTTTTCATTCCACACAAATTTTACATCCTTTCGAGTCAATCGAGTGAGTGAAATAGCTACTCGTGAAAATCCCTCAACAAACCTTCTATAGTATCCAGCTAATCCGAGGAAACTTCTAACTTCAGTGGGTGTTGCGGGGTGATTCCAGTTCATCACTGCTTCAATTTTAGATGGATCTACAGATATACCTTCCTTAGAAATCACGTGTCCAAGGAATTTAACCCGTTCCAACCAAAAGTCACATTTACTAAACTTGGCATATAACTGGTATTCCTTGAGTGTCTGGAGTGTAATCCGCAGGTGTTCTTCATGTTCTTTCCTTGTTTTTGAATAAATCAAAATATCATCAATAAAAACGATAATGAACTGATCCAAATGTGGTCGAAAAACTCTGTTCATTAGATCCATAAAAACAGCTGGGGCATTAGTCAATCCAAAGGGCATTACAAGAAATTCATAATGTCCATAACGAGTTTTGA
Organism: Hydrangea macrophylla; assembly: GCA_033977485.1. NCBI lineage: Eukaryota > Viridiplantae > Streptophyta > Magnoliopsida > Cornales > Hydrangeaceae > Hydrangea > Hydrangea macrophylla. The sequence goes on along the minus strand of CM066995.1, from coordinate 79,621,824 downwards.
AAGCTGTTTTAGAGATGTCTTCCTTCCTTACCAGTAACTGATGATATCCTGACCTTAAATCGATTTTTGAAAAGACCGTTGCACCTTGCAGTTGATCAAATAGGTCATCGATTCGCGGTAACGGGTATTTGTTCTTGATTGTTACTTTGTTGAGCTCTCTGTAATCGATACACAAACGAAATGTCCCGTCTTTCTTTTTCACGAATAATACTGGTGCTCCCCACGGTGACGAGCTTGGTCTTATAAACCCTCGCTCTTCCAACTCTTGAATCTGCTTTTTCAATTCCTGCATTTCTAATGGAGCCATTCGGTAAGGGGTTTTAGAGATAGGGATTGTGCCTGGAGCTAAGTCAATGCAGAAGTCAATTTCTCTAGTTGGAGGTAACCCTGGGATATCCTGAAATACTTCTTGAAATTCACATACCACTAGAATTGTTGCAATTAATGATTCTTCATTCACTACCTCCATGTGTGCTACAAGTCCAGAGATAAAAACATCACTTGACTGGTCACAATAAAATGTGAATTCTGCTCGCCCCGGAATTGAGAAGGTGATGGTTTTCTTGAAACAATTGAGATTAGCATGAAAAGTTGTGAGCCAATCTATTCCCAAAATAAGATCGAATTGACTCATTGTCAACACAATTAACTGAGCAGGCATGTTTCTATTTTCCAATCTCACCATGCAATTTTTACATATATGTTGAAGGTTTAAGGTAGCTCCTGATGGTGTAGCTACTACTAGAGGGATACTTAATCTATCAGGTATTATCCCTAATTCTTTTACTCTTTTAGTTGAGATAAAGGAATGTGTGGCACCGGTATCAAATAAAACTTTAGCAAAACTATTAAAAAGAGTTACAGTACCTTCCAGTCCAGCCTGTTCTGGCACCATTGCATAAATTTTTGCCTGATTGTTCTGTTTCTGAGGTGGTGGCGGCTTATTATTCTGTGAGCGATTCCAATCATTTTTCCTTGGTTTTGGGCAATCTCTACTGTAATGTCCTTTTTCTCCACAGTTATAGCAGGTCACATTTGATGCTCGTGGTTTAGTACATTCACTTGCCCGATGATTAGCCTCTCCACAATTAAAACATGTACTTCTAGGCCAATTCAGATTGACTCCAACAGAAAAAGGAAGAGGGTGCTGAACATTTCTTGTATTAGTTTTGCGTCTTTTGTTCATCTGTTCATTCCTCCAATTTGAGTTTCTCGCCTGTCCCATTCTACCCTGATTTCTTGCTTCTATTTCCTTTTTGTATTCTTGATTATCTTCCTCTAAGGTTAGAGCTTCTTCTACTACCTCCTGATAGGTTTTGTGTTTATCCGCGATGACCATTCGTCGAATTGAAGAAGTCAACCCTTTAGCAAATTTTCGGGCACGCCTTTCAGGGGTATCAATCAGGTGAAGACCAAATCGAGATAATTCCTCAAATCTATTCTCGTATTCCGTGACAGTCATTTTTCCCTGAGTTAAATCCATAAATTCCTTTTCTCGTTTTTCCCTCTCTGTGTCTGGAAAATATTTTTCAAAAAATTTTGTTTTAAAAGTTGTCCATGTCATTACCTGAGCAATTTCTTCCCCAACAGTGCTTTTGACTGAATTCCATCAGTTCTTGGCTCCCATATTTAATTGAAAAACTGCCAATTTTCTTTTTTCTACTTCATTACATTCAAGTACTTCAAAGATATCTTCCAAATGTCGGATCCATTGTTCTGCTATTCCTGGTTCAGCATTTCCAACAAACTTTTCAGGTTTTAGTGCTCTGAATCTACTGAGTAGGTGATCATTCGTCTCTATGGATTTCTTTGCATTCAACTGTTCCATTTGTTTTACAAATGCACTTAATAGCCCAGTGGGATCAATTCCTGATGATGATTCATTCTGACTACAAGAATATTCTGCCATTTTTTTTTTCCTTTTCAAAAGAAAATACAAATTAGTTAGTTTATACATCCCCATCACAAAAGGTATAGAGTGCAAATAACTAAAATATTTCACATATATTTATTTGATAACAGGGAAATATATTACTTACTTAATATCCGTTAGTACCCTATACACAATCAAAATTGGATACTCACTACTTATATATATTTATGCATCTTGCATTATTTATTTACATCTAAAAACCATCCCCCCTCCACTACTACTTTTTTTTTTTTTGAAAGAAAACTATGGTTCCTTCGCTGGAGAACCATGTGTCGAACCCTCGGATTCCCTAAGGTAAAGTTCGGGTGCTAGATCAAAGACCCCTTTCGGCAGATCCTCTAGAGGTGCTACCTCTGGGACTGCAGATGTTGTTATTGGCCCCGGGTTCAGAATTGGGACCTCTTCGTCCAGTGCGGGTAACTCTGGAAATAGTTGGAGTTCGGTAGTGGCTCCGACCTGACCTTCTGGAAGTGGATTCCAGGTCATGTTTTCTTGTTCGACATAGTTCCTAACCTGCCTATAAGATTCTCGATCAGCCGCCAGGTCTAAGAAACGCTGCCAAGTGGCCCTTTGGTTTTGGCCCACATACGTCACTACTTGTCTTTGTTGCTCTTCGGTATAAACAGGTACTGGTCGGTCATACCCTACGGTCCGTACCTCTTGTATTAACAATCCATACACATTATTGTTTATTGTTTCCTCGTGGGTTGAGGGGTTAGTGGGTATGATGGTTCCTCCCGGTGACAAGTAGAAACCTCCCCATTCATTGTAGTCTTCAATTCCTGGCATCTATACATATACGAGAAGATAACAAGATTATATATAAAACAAAAAAAAAAAAAAATTTAATGAAAATAATATTACGAGTTAACTTATAATCTAAAATAACCCCAACTTCAAACTAGAAATACCGACTAGGGTCTAAAATAACTGCTACATGCTCTGATACCACTTTAACTGTCACCCCCCAAATTTAATTACAGATACCAATATGGTTATGGTATATAGTGAAATTAATGAGGCTATGACGGTGTTAATATTTTGAAATCACCAATTCATTGAGAATAAAATACTTAATATTTCACATTACAACTTTCTTAAGAGAATCCTTTTATTACATTGCATTTTATTCCAAACAGAAAGAAATAAAGTAAAATGAACGATCTTGATCCTTAAGCAGCCACAGCCATTTTCCTCAATTCTCACCCTCTGTCCCTGTCCCTGTAATTTTTATTTATAAAAATAATGAGCTGTGTGCCCAGTAAGGATAAAATTTTATTTTTGTATAGGAATCATTGTGTTAAGATTAATATATATAAATCAGTACAAGTGAAATATATTGCAGACTTAATATTGCATTTACCAGCTGCATGTATAAATTATACCTGAGTTTTACAATCCTGTCAAAATAGATCAAGATTATATCAACCAAGCACAAAATAATTATCTCATCAAGGCTACAGCACTCCAGCCCAGCTCGAAAGGTGTATACTATCTATCAGCCCAGCTCGAAATAGGTAGTATATTAGTGCACTAACTGTAGGACTATCTCAGTCCCTAGCCATCCCAACTTGACTATCTCAGTCTTACATTATTTAAGGCCTTGGCCTTAATTTTAACAAATTTTCATAATAGTTTATCATAATTCATAGATAGTTTATTGACAAAATAAAGCACTACCTTATAATTTTTCCTAAATTCAAATTTTGGTCTAACCAAAGTTTTAATTCCAAACAGTTCTTAGATATGAGTTTCAAAATTCACTAGTAATTTTGTAATAGGAAATTTCAAAACAAAACGAAAATGAACAAACCTTTCTACTAATATAACAGGCTACTAGATATATTCACCTAGGTAACTTTCAAAACATGGCTATGAGGTTGGATGGTTTTATGGAAAATTATCAAAGGTGTTGGTCAGGGTTCAAAACTCTTCGTGGGTTTTTTTTTAAAAAAAAACATCAAAAGAAATGAAAAGGAATTAAAGGGGAAAACAAAACAATAATAATTAGAAGGCAATTGCTGGTGCAAGGTATTGAACCCACCACCTGTAGGATTCGGGTAACGGCTCAACCCACTCTATCAACTAGTTCCTTTGTTTTGGAAATGCCCAAGATAATGTTATATATACTATTTGTGAGAGCTACTGGTGACAAAAACAATAAAGTACAGACAACAAGTTTCAAACCTAGGATGATCATCTGGGTATCATTTGAGCTGACCATCCGGCCAACTAAACTCTCAGTTCCTATATTGCAAAAATAAATACTAATACCTAAATAATGGAGTATTACATATTACAAATTCATTCAGGCGTCTTCTCCGGCGACTGTTACTGTAAATTTACTCTTTCTTGCTCATTTTTCCTCCGTTTTTGATACCGTTACTTCCAAAATGATCGTATGAACCTTATGAGCACAACTAGTTGCCTAAAACTCAAAACAAAAATTCAATTTATTTTGCTACCCACTTGACCCTGAAATCTGATTGTACCAATTTCAGTAGCTAAGAACTTAATATTTGTTTGGGTAGAAAATCCTTACCTGATTTAGCAACCACAAAGCCCTTCTTTTTTTTTCTTCTTCCTCTTCTCGTTTCCACCTACGATCCTCTATCTGTTTTTTTTTTTTTTTTTTTTTTACTGTAGTGTGTAATGTAATAACATGATTACCTATTTATACACAGACCACCTGCTTGCTTCTTTCTCTCTCTTATCATAGCTTATAACAGATTTTTATCCCAAGAATTTGCCACCTCCTATTCATGGATATACATGGCTGGGGTTGTATTTTTTTTTTCTTGTTATACTTATCTTATCTATCCAGCCACATCAAACCTACAAACATAGGAGAAGCTTCTATTGTCCTAATCCAAGTAATCTCACTTGGGACTTACTAGTTTTGGCTACCTCTTGCTAGCTTGTATGGCTAAACTCAACTGACCAAATATAATACATATACATATATATATATATTGAATGCATTTACCCAATCCCTTGATATGTATGATTTAATATATGTTGTATGACTGCTACTTTTTTTTTTTCAATCTAACACATTATAAACTATTGGTCTAGAATAAGACTAGTAGGGGTTCACTCACTTGGTCGGTGGAGATTTTAGGAAAAATTAAAAGTAATTTCTGTGTGCGACATTATAGCCTATTAGTAAGAAAATTAATGGTTTTTATGTAACTAGTAATAGTAGAAAATATTTCCTCATAGTATCCTTTTCCTTTTCCTTTATAATGTATATGCTATTTACTTACATTGCTACCATTTTTATTGATATAATACAGCTTTTTTTATTTTTAAGGATACTACAAATATATACTTGATTTTACAGAAGAACTTCAAAGTGATATGGCTCTGATACTAGTTACACAAGTTACACCAAAGGATGAAGACAAAGAAGAAAGGAAAGTAGGGAACAAGTATTTTTTATATTGATAGTAAATGTTACAAGACTTTTCATGCTCTCAATGTAAATGCTTTATATCTTTATATAGACTACAAGGACTACAAGTCCTTATCAAGTGGTTAGCTAGAAGTTAATAGGCTTTAAGATCCATTTGACTATTACAATATTTGCATTGACTAATACAGTAATTGGATATAATTGAATTACATTTGTTAAGAGGGTTTCTCCACGTGTCCTCTTTCCCTCGTTTTAAAAACTGACCCTGTCTGGATTTTCTTCCTATTGCAGAAACCTCCACGTGTCATGGATAAGGTTGGAGTCGTTCCGGAGTCTTCTACAATAATCCACTCTTTGCTGGGTCCCACTATGCTTCCATTGCATTTACCAGGTTTTGGTATGCTTCATCATCCAAGTCGTGGATGCTTTCGTCATCTGGGTCCTGACTGAAGTGTTGTGAACGAAATTACTCCACGTCATCTGCTGTCATAGACAGATCTAGAGGAAGATCTAGTTGATCTCTCTTTCTTAGTCTTAGTAGCAGTTCTTCTGCTTCTTTAACTTGTTCATCTAACCTTGTATATGACATACCATGATAAGTAACAAATAGTATTCTACCATCTGTTACCATAAATGGGAGAGTTGCCGATCAATTAATGTCTGCAGTATTTGATGAGATAGATAAAAGACTATCCACCCAATATTGTGCTGGATTGAATTTTCTGACCACATCCGATGAATCAATTTTAATTGAATCATTTTCGAATTCCCATTCTCCAGTGGGTTTAAGATACCAAATCTGATATGGTTGAAAGAATTTTTCTCTTTCTCTCCATCCAACGATGCTTGCTATCCAAAAAGTAAAGTATTTATTCCACATATAGGTTTGCACTATATAGGAAAGCATGCACTTAATCATAGATGGGAAATGAATCCAACTATGTGATTCAAGAATTTGAAAAATAACTTGATTAGATATTCCCCATTGAATATCTTCATAAAACTATTCTTCGTGATTTACAAAGATGGTTATTTTAGGAATATTATCATGAAAATTAATTTTTTTTTTCATGGGATCGAAAAAGTAACGCATGAATTATTTCTTGATGATCTTCCACTATTTCTTTAATTTGAATAAAAATATCTCTTGGTAGAAGATGTCTTGCTTTTTCGAAGAGACGAATTCTCTTAATTTTTTCAAAAATTGGATCAGAAAAATCATGGCTTATGAGATCAGATATTTGAAGAAAATTGTTGATTTTCTCAAAATTAAAATCTTCTGCCCAATTCATTTGTTTAATGATATTGAAACAAAGATTTTGAAGACTAGATAATTTGGCTGTTTTTTCATCTAGTCTAGCTGTTTTTTCATCTATTTTATCTGCCAAAGCACTCATATGCTTTCAAAATTTTGACCTTTCATTGGCACAATGGGTTTTCCATGTACCATTGAGTTCATCATAAATTTCCATGGGTAATCGATGATTATAAAAATTAGAACTTTCAGATTCATCATTTTTTGGTGTCTGGGTATTTTCAAATCTTGACATATGCTCAAATTGCTTGTTTGGCAATGACATAGGAGGAATAGTAAAGTAATAGGCTTTTCTAGCCTTTGTCATGCTTTCATAATATTGATAGCATGCTCCAAGAAACTGATTAACTTGCTAATGGCATTCTGGCCATGTTTGATAAATTCCTGGTTTGCGTCCAGTAAAAACAACATAAACCTTCTTTTGGAGTTCATTTGAACTTTTGGCAATGGTAACCCAATCTCTTTGTGAGGGTTGTTTACCCGTATTCATGCTCCTTGGAGTAGCAGTTCCTGCTAAGAAAATCTGCAAGCAAATTGTTAGTACCTTTAAGATGTTCTACCTCAAAAGTATATTCAGAAATTTTATTATACCAAGCCAATCTTCTTCCTTGTTCATTAGATTTTTTATTTACAAGGAAATCTCTAACAGCTTTATTATCTGTTCTAACAATAAAGTTTTCTTGTGCTAAGTAAATATGAAATCTTTTAATTGCTAATTTAATACCGAGTAATTCTTTTTCAAAAATGATATATTTCTGTTCATTTGGTTTAAATGTACCAGAATTATATCCACAAATAAGTTCTTCTTTTTGAAGATACAAAGAGATTGGTTTCTTTCTTGGTTTTATAATATTAACCGAGAGAGGTAGTTCCTCTTCTGGCCATAAAGAAGCAGGAATAGCTTTTAATACACATCCCCAGCATGTATCAGAAGCATCTGTTTCTAAGATTGATTTATCTCCATTTTTTGGAAGATAAACATCTGGTAATTGTAAGATATTATCCTTAATCTGTTTGAGTAAGGTAACATCCTTATCAGTCCAATCAAAAATAATATTTTTCCTTAGTTTAGATAACCAAGGAATTTCTATTTTTGATAAATTTTGAATAAAATTTCGTCCGTAATTTAGAAATCCTAATAAACTTTGTAATTGAGTTTTGTTTTCCAGTATATCAGGGAAATCACGAACTTTTACTAAAATATGTTCTTGTAATTTTAAACCGTTTTGATTTAAAATGATTCCCAAAAATTTAATTGATTCTTTTTCTAGCTCAATCTTTTTTGGGGACAAAATGATTCCATGTTTTTTAAATCGTTCACAGAGAATTTTTAAATGATGTTTATGCTCCTCCCTGGTTTTGGAGAAGATGAGTATGTCATCAATGTATACAACACAAAAATCTTTTAGATCTTTGAAAATTGTATCCATCCATATCTGATAAACTTGAGGTGCAATGTTTTATCCAAAGGGCATAACCTTCCATTGGTAATGACCTCTAAGGGTGCTAAATGCTGTCAAGGGTTTTGACTCTTCAGTTAATTGGATTTACCAAAATCCACTTTTACAATCAAATTTACTAAAGTATTTTGATCCTTAGGTTAAGGAAACAAAACATCTTTACGAGATATAAAATATTCATCAAACTCTAATTGCTCATTTAGCCTTTTATAATTGACTACCATTCTAGCTTTTCCTCTCTTAATTTTTGCATGGTTCCGTACCATGAAAGTTGGGCTAGAGTGAGGGCTAAGCCCGTTTCGGTTGAGCTGAAACTTAAAAATTAAATGATGAATTGTGGATTTCGTAAAAAAAATTTATTTTGTAAAATCAAAGTGTTTGAGTTAGCTTAAATTTTAACACTTAAACAAATCAGCTGAAAACTTAAGTTGAAAATCAACTAAAAAGAGAACATTAGTTTTTTCAAACAATCACTTATTTCACTTTTAATTAGTTAAAAGAAAAAAAAATGCATCTAGCTGAAAAATATGAACAGAGTTGTCCTTTTTGAGTTATTTTATACTAAAAAAATAAAGAAGCATTTTTTAGCCTTTTTCTGGACACTCTAGTTTAGAACAATCACTTATTAGGAAAGCACTTCAGTGTTATGCAAACTGTTATTGTTACACACACAGTTTGCGCAGTAAAACTGCTTATGTAAAAGCAGTTTTGTAAAACAGCCCAGTTTTTACTGTGCAAACTATGTGTAACAGTTTGCACAATACTGAAGTGCTTTCCCACTTATTATCTAAGCACCAAAACATCTAACAACTTAATAATAGTGTTTCTTTTTAACGGCAAAAGGCTTTGACATAAGGTAGAGAAACACTCTAGGTCTTAAAAAACAACAAGGCACCCAAAAAGACTATACATTTTCACCCCCGACTAATTCTTGGGACACAACTTTCACACAACTTTCATAAAAGATGTGTCTCTCTCTCTTGTGATGTCATTGGACCCCACAGTGACACAGGAGAGAGATAGACACATTTTTAGAAAGGTTGTATAAAAGTTGTATCCAAAGAATTACCCTTTCACCCCCTGTGTTTGACACATTTAATTTTTGCTTCATTTTTTTTTCTTTGTAGGGATATGAAGAGCAAGACTATGGCGAGAATGGTACACAAGGAAGTGCAGACTTAAATGCATCACTCATGCGGCCGAATATGGGAGTTGGAGGAAACTATGCAATTCAACCAAATATGGGATTTGGACAAAATTTTGCAATTCAACCAAATACGGGAGTCGGAGGAAATTATGCATTTTAACCAAATTTGGGGAGCATTGCAGGTACAAAGTTTGCATCTTTCCACGTTGTACACTTTACAACCTAATCCTTGTTAATTAGTTTAATTTTGACTTTGTGTAGGGTTATCATAATCCATTTTGAAGGGTGGGTTATGATTTCACAAATATGCATCCATCCACTTCAGTCAGAGGATTCGGCCCTGAAGAAGATAGTGATATCAGAGACATTGCTGGTAAAGAAAGAGCTTAAATATTTAGAAGATGCATTGTTATTTAGATGATAAGAATCAACATGGGACACTACAAGATCCATTGCATGTTCCAAGTGGGTCGATTACTAGAGCAAGGTCCAAGAAAATCAAGGAGGCAGTTAGTGGGCTGATTCAAGATATTTGGGCTGATTTCAAGAGTCCTAAGTATGGCCCAAAGGGAAATGAAGACTTTGTCAATTTAATTCATGCATAAGAAGATGTAGACTGAATATAACTTCTAAGATATAGCTATTTATGTTTTATAGATAGTAGTTGATAGTTGGTTCATGTTTTTAAGTGCATTTAATGAGTTAAACTACTTTTTTGTATTAGCTTTTGCTAAAAAAAAATATGAATGCATTATTTCCTATGGTTGGAGGGTTGTTCCAACAACTTGCATTTATTCTTATGGTTGGAGGGTTGTTCCAAGCCTATATATATATATATATATATATATATCCTTGTTTATCTATTGTATTGGACAGATTTTGATCATTTGATAAAAAGTGAGTTTTCACTCCTTCTTGGTTCTTCATTGAACTTCCAGAACCTATTAAGGTTTCTCACCTTGTGACGTTCAGAACTTATCAAGGTTCATTCCTTGTGGCGTTCAAACTTCACATGTGGTTAGCGATATCTGTGGTTGGCGATTCTTTAAAATCGATTGGTCTCAGGTTCACTATCACAACAATCTGATTTTTAGCTTTCTTGGGAAGTTATTGAATTATTGTTGTTGGGTCTCTTAGCAAGTCTATTGTGGTTGGCAACAGACGGAAGTAATTCCAATATTGTTGTTCGGTCTCATAGCAAGTTTACTGGGGTTCGCATCATTTGGTATCAGAGCAAGGTTTCTAAAATCAGGTTATCTATCCTTTTAATTTTCATCTATTTTCTGTTTGTTCTTCGTATTTTCTTTGTGACTCTTCGTGTTCTTTTGTTCTTCAAATTCTGTTTTGTATTGTGTTCTTCTTTCTTTGTCTTTGTTTTTGTGCCTCTATTTGT